>CM033404.1:26412842-27012842 GCA_019426215.1 Buddleja alternifolia
GCCCATGGGTCGTGAACTTCTTTTCCCGGAGAAGAAGCAATGACAGTATCTGGGGAATAAGCATCGGCTAACTCTGTGCCAGCAGCTGCGGTAAGACAGAGGATGCAAGCGTTATCTGGAATGATTGGGCGTAAAGCATTTGTAGGTGGCTTTTTAGGTCCGCGGAGTCTTCCCAAAATCAAACATGGTTGTAAAACATCATTTAGGCAATGCAACCAGTAGCACCAGCGCCTCCGGTATCAGTTCGTAGGAGTCAGCCACCATGAGTTCACACTATACCGGGGCCTACTGTTTATCCAAATTTTGCTACACCAAACTTTCACATTCCAACACACATATTCAACATGGTTTAGAATGACCCATTTTATGGAGATCCAAGTGAGTCAACTTATGATCACTTGGAGAATTTTGAAAATGTCCTTTTGACCATGCAATGTCATCTGAGAGATCTCAATGCCATCCAACTTTGTCTATTACATTTTTCTCTCAAGAATAGAGGAACCACTTGGTAGAAGTCTCTTCCCCTGCAATCCATCACAACTTGGGAGAGCTTGTTGAGGAATTCTTAAATAAGTTTCTCCCACAGTTGAAGATTAATGAACTCCAAAGTGAAATAAAGGGATTTAAGCAGAGAAAGAATGAATTGTTAGCGGATGTATGGGCTAGATACAAGAGTATGATGAGAAAATGACTAGAGCATAGTTACTCTCCAAATGAGCTTGTGCAACATTTTTATGATGGGGTTCGAGCGAGGATTAGACATCGACTGAATACTGAAACCGGTGTTGATCTTTTGGGACTAGGCAATCGCATTGTGTGGGGAAAACTTGAGCAATTGGCACGGTTGGATGAACTTTATCCCGATGATGATGAGGGCACCCCTCCGAAGTGTTAGGTATATGCCCTAGATGCCAATGAGAACAAATAGCTAGATTAGGGTATCTTATTATGTTGTACAAACTATTGAGAAGAAATTAATAAAGGCATTTATATTTTGTTCATATAAATCTTTACGGCATCTAAATAAGTATTGAACATATAGTCCATGTGAATAAAGGTTTGACTCTTTGCCCTTTATGGAATAAAGACGTGGCATGGGAAGAGTCTTACACTTTATCACATAAAATGGTTCGCAAGTCAAAGAATCTTGATTGGGCATTAAGATTTGACTTGTATGACACATGCTCTGTCGATGAGTGCCAGTCGAACACTATAGGGATAGTGGGAGCAAGTATCATAGATATGTCAACGGAATTGACATATTCGAACATGGCTCGTAGTAATCTGATCACATAGGTATTTACTCAGTGACTGTCAATGATTGGATTACTGATCATAATAGTATGCGTGAGCATTAGACCTGAGGGTTCATGATCAATGTGCTTGTATTATTGGATCTGGAGTAGTTAGGGCCATATCACCTGTCGGTGGGGTCGACCTCAAAGTGCGATATCAATGAGATAAGTAGCAGTTGATCAGTGATCGCTAAGATGGGATTCACTGTCTCGATAGTAACCGAGAAAGTATCCTGTACGATTATAGGCTAACGAAATTACAAGTCTTTGGCGAAAGCACAAATAACTAACTCATGTAGGACATTGAGGGTAGTTTAGTAATTTCATTATGCTATAATCTAATGCACAGTATCAAGTTTAGTGAGTTTGACATTTTCATGACTCTTAATAAGAGGTGTTTTTACGTGTTTTTAAGACCGTAATTCTTATGATTTGGATTCACTTATTACTTAAATCATGTCACATTTGCATTTAATAAGTGTGTTAAGTGAATACAGGTAATAAATGAGAATACATGAAGAAAAGGGAAGAAAAACGATGTACAAAACAAGTTCAAACATGTTTTTCAACACTTAGGCGGTTTATGCATCTTCTACCACATTCGAGCGATAATTCTGTATATTTCGAGACCGAATTGGACAACATTTCCTTCTACAACGTTGTAGATCTATGTCTTAGCTTCAAATGAGAACTTGAATCATCCAAATCGGAGGTCTATAGAGATACTTATGAAGGAAATACAATTGTTGCGCCGAACATAGAAGTATATGCGCCAGGACACGCCCTAGCGCCTTCCTAGTCACGCCTAGGCGTGGACCGTCCGAATCTTACTTCTTTTCAGCCTAAATTCCAGCTCTTGATGATGGGAAGGAATCACTTGTAGCCATAATTCAGCACATGTGTTGAGGGGGAGTGTCATAAGTGTGTTTCTTGGTAGATTTACTTTATGGAATTTTATACTACACACTTTAGAGTAATGGAGGACACAAGAGAGGAACAACATATGGGAGGAAGAAGAATCTACACCTATAAAGCTAATCATCTCTTGCATTCATTCTTCATCAAGAGAAAGAGGGGAGGAAGGGACCGATCCATTAGAGAGAAAGGAGAGGGAGAAGGATTCTTGGATTCATTATCATCATTGGAGAAAGAATATTCACTTGGAGTTCTATCATCATTTACTTAGAGGGAGTTTTTATAGTCTTTTCATTTTCATTCATGTCTATGAATATGTGTATTTACTCATTATTGTTTTTCATATTATCTATTATGAACTAATTTCATAAGACTAAGGCCATGTAAGGTCAAATTGAAATATATGCTTATAATAGATGATTGTTGAGGTTATACTTATATTGTTATGTGATGTGAATTGTGTTTTTGTCTATCTTGCATATACTTGATCACTATATGTTAGAATCTTATGCCTAGGTTAATATTTCGGGAGAAAATTGACTTAGGGTGCAAGAAATTCACATCATGACCCGCAACTAATGAGGAATTGCCCTAGACATAGGTAAAGATTCCCGGGTGAAGTCGTTCGATTTAAATCGAGTGAGCTCTAGTAAGTTAATGCATGTTTAGTGGTTAGATTTCCGGATAGGAATATTTGGGAAATCACGATCTAAGCATAGGAGTTTATACGCGAGACATCGGTTATTCTCTACCATAGGAGTTTTCACCATAACAATATAAGTGTAATCCTTCAACAAGAAACTCTATAAGTATATTTGATCAATTTGGACCTAGCATGTGCCTTAGTCTCTCTTTACATATTTGTTTAAAAATCATTTGTGCAACCTTGTTCTTATCTTACGCATTTCACACTCATTTTACCTTTATTGTTTTGATCTTTGTTGTTATAAAATCTTAAACTAGAATTCAAGTCCTTGTGGTTCGACAATCCGAACTTCTCGTCCACTTTTATTACTACACATGACTAGTGCACTTGCTATTATAGCACGTTAGCTTTTAGCGTGTCAAGTTTTTAGCGCCGTTGCCAGGGACTTGTTCATTTTAGTTTTTAATTTTTCATTTAAATTTTCATAATTCTTAGTTTTTCGTTTATTTGTAACTTTTCTTTTATTTTATTATTCTAATTTTGTTCTTGTGTTTAATTGTTAGGTATAATTTGTGGTGCATGACCCGCTCTTCTAACGAGCCTCTATACAATTTTGAGCCGGAGATAGAGCGTGTTCTTCGATCTAGTAGACGAGCTCGAGAAATGGCCGACAATCTAAATCCAAATGGGAATTTTCCCGACATAAATCTCCCGGAAAACAGGGAATGGTTGCAAAATCTATTCCAAGCTATGCAACCGGCACCTCCTCAAAGACTTCCATCGGTCCGGGAAAGTCTACCTCCAAGGGTCCACACCATACCGGGGCCCGTCGTCTTTCCAAATTTCTTTGCACCAAATTATCACATTCCGTCACACATCTTTAGCATGGTGCAAAGCGAACCCTTCTATGGAGAGCCCCATGAATCACCTCATGAGCATTTGGAGACTTTAGACGATACTCTCATGACTACCCAATTTCATCCACGGGATCTCGATGCAATTCGTCTAAGAGTCTTCCACTTCTCATTAAAGGAAAGGGCGACCATGTGGTACAAATCTCTACCACCCCAATCCATCACAACATGGGGACAATTGGTCGAAGCCTTTTTGAGTAAATTCTTTCCACCCTCAAAAATCAACGAGCTAAGGAGCAACATTAAGGAGTTTAAGCAAGGGAATCATGAGTCCTTAGCTGAGGCATGGGCTAGATGTAAAAACATGCTCCGAAAATGTCCGGATCACAACCTAAGATTGAGTGAGCAAGTATTACGATTCCATGATGGAGTCCGTTCGCGCATCCGAAATAAGCTCAATGCCGGCGCCGGTGGTGATCTCCTTGGGCTCGATTGCCAAAGTGTGTGGGACAAGATTGAGCAATTAGCCCGGGAAGATGAACTCTATCCTGATGATGAAGAAGTCACACCCACTAAAAAGATTGCTTGTGTTCAAGAGTTGGGCGAAGAAGTTGCTTTGGAAACAATGGTTGGCAATGTAAACTATGTCGGAAATGCTAATCGATCTCAATTGAACTTCCATGTGCCCGAAAATTTTCCAAGGAGGCCCAATCCGGCACAAAATGCCCATCCCGGCGTCTATCAAGCACCAAGGCCCCCAGCCCCCATTCAACAATAACCAAGCTCAAAGGCAAGGTAATCCTCATATACAAAGGCAAGTAAGACCTCTTACAACCGATGAGCGTCTCGATGAACAAATAAAGAAGTCGCATTCAGCAATCAACGAACTTCGTACTATGATGAAGGATTTAATGATGGAGATGAAGGATATGAAAACACAAATGGGTCAATTATCCTCCGCCATGAGAGGGAGAGCCCCGGGAACTCTACCAAGTGACACGGAAAATAATCCGAAGGAGCAATGCCATGCCATTACCTTAAGAAGTGGCAAACATGTAGCAAATGATGTTGTTCGCACATGCGCGCCCGAGCGCCCAGATTACCACGCCCAGGCGCCGGAACCAACCCACAGTGAACAAGTGCTTCGCACTTTCGCGCCCGAGCGCCCCAATGATCACGCCCCGGCGCCCGAGTCCCGGCGCCCCAGCGCCGAATGCGGCGCCCAGGCGCCCAACACATCACATCAGGAGAATTCGTTTCGCACTGATGCGCCCGAGCGTCTGTCGAGTCCCGCCCAGGCGCCCGAGTCACAGCGCCCTGGCGCCGATTTCCGCGCCCAGGCGCCACCTCCTGAATCCTCCACCACGGGCCCTTCAACTCCAACGCATCCTCCCATCGAGGTCCGTCTGCCATTTCCAAATGCACATAGAAAGAAAAAAAAGGACATGGATCCAAGTTTCTTTCGGATCTTAGCAATTCTTCGTGAGGTTAGAATTAATATTCCTTTTATAGACGCAATTTTACAAATGCCAAATTACATGAAATTTTTCAAGGATATTTTATCTAACAAACAAAAGTGGGAGGAAAACGAAACGGTATGCCTAGCCGAGGAATGCTCCGCCGTATTGCTTAATAAATTACCAATGAAACTTGAAGACCCTGGGAGTCTCACTATTCCTTGCACGATTGGGCCATTATCCTTCGAAAAAGTTTTATGTGACTCTGGAGCTAGCATCAACCTCCTTCCGTACTCTCTCTTCAAAAAGTTGGGCCTTGGTAATCCAAAGCCGATTTGAATGAGCCTCCAACTTGCCGATAGATCAATCAAGAGACCACGGGGAATAATCGAAGATGTAATCGTTCAAGTCGACAAGTTCTACTTCCCGGTTGACTTTGTGGTTCTTGATATGGAGGAAGATGTTGAGGTACCCCTGATCCTAGGAAGACCATTCCTAGCCACTGGTAAGGCGGTAATCGATATTGCCAATGGTAAGCTAACCTTAAATGTGGGAGATGAAAAGGTCACCTTTGATGTTTTTAAAGTGCTTAAACACCCATGTGATCCTGACTCATGTTTACGCATCGATGTATTTGATATGTTGATTGATGAGACTTTTCAGGCACAAATGGTAGACGACCCATTGGAGACATGTCTTTCCAAATCTATGGATGTCGATTCAGCGAGTGAAGAACAATTGGAAACCAAGTTTAGCGTAGAGAAGCCACCTCTTTACCACGTCATTGGAGCTAAAAAATTAGAAAGATCACTTTTGGCTCCTCCTCGCCCTTCAATCGAAGAGGCCTCTATCCTTGAGCTTAAACCATTACCATTACATTTGAAATATGTATTTTTAAGTGATAATGAGACTCTACCTTTAATTGTCTCATCTTCTTTGACAGGAGAACAGGAGGAGCAACTAATGAGAGTATTGAAGGCCAACAAAAAAGCCTTCGGATGGAAAATTGCGGATATAAAAGGCATAAGTCCAGCAGTGTGCATGCACAAAATACTCATGGAGGAGTCCGCAAAACCTACACGCCAACCACAAAGACGGTCAAATCCACAAATACAAGAGGTGGTAAAGAAAGAGGTTATAAAACTACTCGATGCAGGTATAATCTATCCTATCTCTGATAGTGCATGGGTAAGCCCGACTCAAGTAGTACCCAAGAAGGGCGGAATAACTGTGATAGAAAATGCGAACAATGAATTAATCCCTACTCGAATGCTTACCGGGTGGCGTGTGTGTATAGATTATCGCAAGTTAAATGATGCGACTCGTAAGGACCATTTTCCCCTCCCATTCATTGACCAAATGCTTGAAAGGTTAACCGGACATGATTTTTATTGTTTTCTAGATGGGTATTCCGGCTATAACCAAATTGCCATAGCACCCGAGGACCAAGAGAAAATAACTTTCACTTGTCCCTATGGCACGTTCGCTTATAGGCGGATGCCGTTTGGATTATGCAATGCCCCGACCACATTTCAACGATGTATGATGGCGATCTTTCATGTCATGGTTGAAGAATTCCTTGAGATTTTTATGGATGATTTTTCTGTTTTTGGAACTTCATTTAACACATGTCTTGATCATTTGGACCGTGTTCTAAAACGTTGTGAGGAAACAAATCTTGTTTTGAATTGAGAAAAATGTCATTTTATGGTCCGGGAAGGGATTGTACTAGGTCACAAAATCTCCCAAAAAGGGATTGAAGTGGACCAAGCCAAGATTGAGGTAATAGAAAAGCTTCCTCCACCTACATCGGTGAAAGCCGTGAGGAGCTTTCTTGGTCATGCCGGCTTCTATAGGCGATTTATCAAAGATTTTTCCAAAATTGCAAAGCCGTTATCTAACTTGCTTGTCAAAGATGCACCATTCAATTTTGATTCCCTTTGTTTACAGGCCTTCATGACTCTTAAGGAGCTATTGATATCCGCTCCCATCATGGCACTTCCCGACTGGAGTTTGCCCTTCGAATTGATGTGTGATGCTAGTGACACCGCGGTGGGTGCGGTCATTGGCCAAAGGAAGGATAAGGTATTTCAAACCATCTACTATGCTAGTAAGACTTTAAATGATGCACAAATGAATTACGCAACCACGGAAAAAGAATTACTAGCCATAGTATTTGCATTTGACAAGTTCCATGCTTATCTCATTTTGAATAAAGTAATTGTGTACACCGATCACTCCGCATTAAAATACTTACTTGCCAAAAAGGATGCAAAACCTAGACTCATTAGGTGGATTTTACTTCTTCAAGAATTTGATGTAGAAATTAAGGATAAGAAAGGAGTAGAAAATGTTGTTGCCGACCACTTGTCTAGGATAGAGGCTCCTACCCCCGAGTGCGTGTATGATAAACCTATTTGTGAGGAGTTTCCCGATGAGCACTTGTATGCTATACACAATAATGACGATCCTTGGTATGCCAATTATGCAAATTATCTTGTCACGGGAGTTCTTCCTCCGGATATCACTTATCATCAAAAGAAGAAATTCCTATTTGATGTGAAGCGATATTTGTGGGACGAACCATATCTATTTAAGATTTGTGCAGATGGCCTCATTCGACGATGTATCCCTGAGGAGGAAACAACATCAATTCTCACCCATTGTCATGATATGTCGGTAGGTGGTCACTTTGGACCTTCTAAAACAGTGGCTAAAGTGCTTCAATCAGGTTTCTTTTGGCCTACTCTTTCTAAAGATGCATTTTTGTATGTTCAATCTTGTGATAGGTGTCAACGAACAGGTAACATCTCTAAAAGACACGAAATGCCATTGCATAACATGCTTGAATGTGAACTATTTGATGTGTGGGGTATTGATTTTATGGGACCTTTCCCTAGTTCTTGTTCTAATAAGTATATTCTTGTTGCGGTCGACTATGTCTCCAAATGGGTCGAAGCCGAGGCTTTACCAACTAACGATGCTCGGGTGGTTACTCGATTTTTAAGAAACAGGATTTTCACTCGTTTTGGAACTCCTAGAGCTATCGTTAGTGACGGGGGCACCCATTTTTGCAACAAACAATTCGAACACTTATTGAACAAGTACGGGGTACGGCATAAAATCTCAACCCCATATCATCCCCAAACGAGTGGTCAAGTGGAGGTGTCAAATCGGGAGATTAAACGCATTCTTGAAAAAACGGTTAACGCATCTAGAAAAGATTGGTCCCTTAAACTAGATGACGCCTTGTGGGCATATAGAACCGCGTTTAAAACTCCGATTGGCATGTCCCCATATCGCCTTGTCTTTGGAAAAGCATGTCACTTGCCGGTTGAGCTCGAACATCGCGCTTTTTGGGCTATTAAATTTCTAAATTTTGATTCCCAACTCGTAGGTACCAAGCGTTTACTCCAATTGCACGAACTTGAGGAATGGCGCCATCAAGCGTATGAGAATGCCAAGCTTTACAAGGAGCGAACGAAAACTTGGCATGATAAGCGTATCATTCCTCGGGAATTTCACGAAGGAGACAAAGTGTTACTATACAATTCTCGCCTTCGACTTTTTCCCGGGAAACTCAAGTCAAAATGGTCGGGACCGTTTGTTATATCTCGTGTTTATGCCTCCGGTGCTATTGAACTTATAACGGAAAATGGACGGACCTTCATGACAAACGCCCAAAGGTTAAAGCATTACATTGGAATTGACGGGTCAAGGGATAAAGTGACCATACCCCTCCGGGATCCTTAGCAACTTTTTGTCTCACGTCGAGCTACCGACTCTAAACTAGCGCTTCTTGGGAGGCAACCCAAGTTCCTTCTTTTTTCATGTTTTTTTTGTCTGGTTTACTTCGTTTTATTTTGATTACTCTTGCTTAATCTTTGTTAGTTGTGTTAATTTTAGTGTGAATTGTTATTTTTCCTTTTGTTTACAGGAAATGGAATGAAATTTGCAACACAGCAACATCCACGCCTAGGCGCCATGTCTCCCGCGCCCGGGCGCCTCTTTCTTCAGTACAGGACCTGCTTCGCATTTTCGCGCCCAGGCGTACGATACTACACGCCCCGGCGCCTAATCATAGGTGCCCAGGCGTCAAAATCCTACGCCGGGGCGCCACGAGAGCTATTTTTGTCCAATTCCTTTCGCATTCCCGCGCCCAAGCGTGCCCCATATCGCGCCCAGGCGCCAAGCTCATGACGCCAAGGCGTCCCCCTTACACGCTCAGGCGCGGCGTAAAACTCAAAGTCTTCAATTGATTCGCATTGAGGCGCCTAGGCGCCGATATACGCGCGCCCGGACGCCGCGCAGGTATAAACTTAACCTTGGCTAAAAAAATTAGATCTATTTCTCAAATTTCTCTCTCTCTCTTCCGACTGCCGAGCAACAACCATCAAATCTCCACCTTAAAGCCGCCATTGGACCTGCCCGAACCACCGTCTTCCACCACTCGCCGTCGAATTTGCCGCCGTAAAACTGCAATGTCCGTTTTCTCTCGATCAAAAGGTGAGTGAATAGCTGCGTTCTTGCTCATTTCCGATTATTCAATCAGTATAAAGTATTCTTTCATCAGTGTTTTCGTTTCGGGCCTGAAATTGTTGCTTAATCTTGGTGAATATTCAATTGTGGGGAAATTTTCAGGATTTACAGATTTGGAGGATTGTTTGTGCACAATTTCAGTTTTGAAATACAGAATTATCGGGCTGTGTTATGAATTTGGGAATTACAGAGTTGAATTTACATTTGTGATTATAGTTCCGTTTTGGAATGGAAATTAATTTTACATTTCAAGGTACCATTTCTGGTTGATTGTTGTGTGGGTTGCTGTTTTCGGGGGAGTAATCGGGAATTTGGTATATCGATTAAACGTCATTACTCTGCCAAAATTTCTACAAAAAAAATGCCGAAGCACACTTCCAAACAATCCAAAAGTAAAAAGAAAGTGGGAGAAGGGTCATCTAACGACCCTGAACTACCCATTGATTCGACTATTCCGACCCTTGACCCTCGATTCTCTGATCCGGAGGTCCAAATAATCTGTCAATGCCTCCACCATCGAAATATCATTAAGGAGAAGTACTTAGTTACACAGGGACAGCCTTCGGTGCGGAACTTGGTTGAGTTTCATCACTTGCAATATTTTTGTCGTAAGCCCGAGATTATTTGGGTCCCTTTGGTTCAGGAATTCTTTGGTGCGGGGGCATTTCATGAACTTACAGCCTCGAGATATAGTGAGCCTGAGCACACGGTTCGCCATACCACGGTGTCATATGATGTCGGAAAGATTCGGGAGATTATAGGTACTCCTAAGCCTCAACAGTGTGAATACACTACTCTTTATCACGGGGGACACCTACAAATTGATATGGATGAGTTAATGAGGGTCATAGCAAAGGAAGGTGAGATTTGGCCATCGGGCCAGGCCTATCTCCCCCGTCGAGCTTTACTTCCGGAGGCCACCTTTTGGCTTGAATTTATACGGTTCAATCTCATTCCTAGCACTAATAAGTCAGAAGCTAATAAACAAAGGGCCGCTCTCATTTTTTCTATCATGACTCGCAAAACTATTGACTTCTCAAAGTTGATCTTTGATTCTTTATTAGACCAGTTGAAGAAGTTCAAAAATGAGTTTGCTTGGGTAGTTGATCAGACGACACAACAGAGGATGGGAGTAGAGTCGACAAAGAAGAATCCTCTGATTTTTCCCTCCCTTATCACTGCTCTCTGTAACAAGCATAGAATTCAAGTTTCCCCTCTAGAGCGACCCGAGCCACCTGGTTCATCCATCACTATGCTTGCCGCTACTCCACACGCTCCCCCTCCTCCTAAGCGTTCTCGTCCACCTTCATCTGCTCATGGTGCAGAATCAAGCCACACTACATCATTTGATATGGATGCCCTTCGGCAGCTATTAAGGACAGAGATGCATACCATGATGAATGAAGGTTGTTCTTACGTTAGACAATTATTTATGGAGCAGGATGCATTTATGGGCCGGGGACCTTTCGACTACTCTTCGCCGCCTACTTTTTCGCATTCTTATACACCTCCGCAAGATGATATGCCCGATGTAGGTGCAGGTGCTTTAGTTGTTCGGGTTGATTCTCCTGAGCATGTCGATGGTTCCGATGATTTGCTTAACGATGACCATATTTTAGGAGATGATGAGCCTGTTGAGGGTGGAGGGGATCATGATGATGTGGACGCCATGTTTGACGATTAGTCCCGTGTTATTTTCATTTCCTGAATTTTTTTTTATCTTAGATGTTTATTTGTGGTCTGTTTTTGAATTTTGATTAACCTTTGGAATTATGTTTTTTTTTATTATTGATGGATTTTATTTTGTTTTTTTCTTCTTTGTGTGTGAAAAATATGCTATGCTTAACCGGATCATATGGATAGCACATGTTGATTTTGTAGTAGGATTCTCTTTCAACTACGTCGCGGTTGCTAAACTTGGGACAGAATATCCTCAAGAGAACTCGGGTTTGCTTTTCAGCACCCCTTATGGTGAAGTGTTCTCTTACTCAAATTTTTCTCCAACATTGGGGACAATGTTTGTTTTAAGTTTGGGGGTCCATTCATGATCTATATATTTTTGTCTAGGTCTGGGGGTGTCACATAGTGTGAAATAATTTTTTTTTTTTGTATATATATATATACATATAAAAAAAAAATCTAGTCCTTCCAATTGATGCATTGAAATTGATTGACTTGGAAAAATGGCATGATCTCTTGAAATAATTTGAATTTAATGGAATATATATCTTTGAAATTGCTCGTGGAGACACTAGACTAGGATTGATTTCCTTAGATGATTCACAATGCACATAAATCGAGGGTAGAGGAGTTGAGAGGATAACCATCTTGAGACACTTAAGGAATTTTTCCCGGAAATATTAACTTAGATTTCTCGTAAGGTTATAAGTTGAGTAGTAATTTTATATGCTAAACAATAAAGTGAAAAGGTTGAATTTTGGTATGACCAAAAGTGGTTAGGCTAATACGTACTGGAGGTGAAAAGTTTCATGCCTATATACTGTACTATTATGCTAATTTGAGCTAAGCTCAAGCCAAAAAGAAGTAAATTGTTTAAAAGATCTCGTTTTATTTCGTGGCCTTTGACACTCGAGTGATTAAATCCTTAGGAGTGTCTCTACACTTAATGCCCCAAAACTATCTAGTTTGGGAGTCATTGATCTAAAGCTTGTTACATGGGTGTCATAGAAAGTCTAATGGAATAAAACATTGCACATGATCTAGCCTTAATGAATTTAATGGAAGTTTCATACGAATTGAAAGATGAATGTTGAGATAATGAAATTTAAAATGGCTATGAGATTTTCTATAATTCTTGTGCTTTATGTTTGATCAAAAGTTGATAGATATGGGATTAATCTCCAAAATTTGGTAAGGATGCCTTTCGACTATAATACCTTAGATTTATTGTTCACTACACCCTAGGGAGTCTTTTCAAGTATTGGTGACACATGAGCAAAAGTAGTTGATATGTATATATATTTGTGAACTTTAAAAGGTTGATTTTATGCCATTCATTCCTGTTGATCATGTTAAGGTGTATTGATTTGGTTGGATAAATTTTGTTAGATTTTGTGGGTATATCGCATGCAAACCCTCACGAGACTATAACTCGTCCTTTGAAGTAACTCAAAGGTTTAAAGGCTTGTTGCACCCGCTAAGTGCAATCGTTTACTCCACGAAAGTGAGTTAGTTAGTTGTTTTGTTTTCTCCCATTGAATGATGTTGATCTTGCCATATAGCTCTTATTGCTCGAGGTCGAGCAATTGATAAGTTTGGGGGTGTTGATAAGAGGTGTTTTTACGTGTTTTTAAGACCGTAATTCTTATGATTTGGATTCACTTATTACTTAAATCATGTCACATTTGCATTTAATAAGTGTGTTAAGTGAATACAGGTAATAAATGAGAATACATGAAGAAAAGGGAAGAAAAACGATGTACAAAACAAGTTCAAACATGTTTTTCAACACTTAGGCGGTTTATGCATCTCCTACCACATTCGAGCGATAATTCTGTATATCTCGAGACCGAATTGGACAACATTTCCTTTTACAAAGTTGTAGATCTATGTCTTAGCTTCAAATGAGAACTTGAATCATCCAAATCAGAGGTCTATAGAGATAATTATTAAAGAAATACGATTGTTACGCCGAACAGAGAAGTATATGCGCCAGGACACGCCCTAGCGCCTTCCTAGTCACGCCTAGGCGTGGACAGTCCGAATCTTACTTCTTTTCAGCCTAAATTCCAGCTCTTGATGATGGGAAGGAATCACTTGTAGCCATAATTCAGCACATGTGTTGAGGGGGAGTGTCATAAGTGTGTTTCTTGGTAGATTTACTTTATGGAATTTTATACTACACACTTTAGAGTAATGGAGGACACAAGAGAGGAACAACACATGGGAGGAAGAAGAATCTACACCTATAAAGCTAATCATCTCTTGAATTCATTCTTCATCAAGAGAAAGAGGGGAGGAAGGGACCGATCCATTAGAGAGAAAGGAGAGGGAGAAGGATTCTTGGATTCATTATCATCATTGGAGAAAGAATATTCACTTGGAGTTCTATCATCATTTACTTAGAGGGAGTTTTTATAGTCTTTTCATTTTCATTCATGTCTATGAATATGTGTATTTACTCATTATTGTTTTTCATATTATCTATTATGAACTAATTTCATAAGACTAAGGCCATGTAAGGTCAAATTGAAATATATGCTTATAATAGATGATTGTTGAGGTTATACTTATATTGTTATGTGATGTGAATTGTGTTTTTGTCTATCGTGCATATACTTGATCACTATATGTTAGAATCTTATGCCTAGGTTAATATTTCGGGAGAAAATTGACTTAGGGTGCAAGAAATTCACATCATGACCCGCAACTAATGAGGAATTGCCCTAGACATAGGTAAAGATTCCCGGGTGAAGTCGTTCGATTCAAATCGAGTGAGCTCTAGTAAGTTAATACATGTTTAGTGGTTAGATTTCCGGATAGGAATATTTGGGAAATCACGATCTAAGCATAGGAGTTTATACGCGAGACATCGGTTATTCTCTACCATAGGAGTTTTCACCATAACAATATAAGTGTAATCCTTCAACAATCATCTATTATAAGCATATATTTCAATTTGACCTTACATGGCCTTAGTCTTATGAAATTAGTTCATAATAGATAATATGAAAAATAATAATGAGTAAATACACATATTCATAGACATGAATGAAAATGAAAAGACTATAAAAACTCCCTCTAAGTAAATGATGATAGAACTCCAAGTGAATATTCTTTCTCCAATGATGATAATGAATCCAAGAATCCTTCTCCCTCTCCTTTCTCTCTAATGGATCGGTCCCTTCCTCCCCTCTTTCTCTTGATGAAGAATGAATGCAAGAGATGATTAGCTTTATAGGTGTAGATTCTTCTTCCTCCCATGTGTTGTTCCTCTCTTGTGTCCTCCATTACTGTAAAGTGTGTAGTATAAAATTCCATAAATTAAATCTACCAAGAAACACACTTATGACACTCCCCCTCAACACATGTGCTGAATTATGGCTACGAGTGATTCCTTCTCATCATCAAGAGCTGGAATTTAGGCTGAAAAGAAGTAAGATTCGGACTGTCCACACCTAGGCGTGACTAGGAAGGCGCTAG
Source organism: Buddleja alternifolia (assembly GCA_019426215.1). Taxonomy (NCBI): domain Eukaryota; kingdom Viridiplantae; phylum Streptophyta; class Magnoliopsida; order Lamiales; family Scrophulariaceae; genus Buddleja; species Buddleja alternifolia. The sequence goes on from CM033404.1 coordinate 26,427,712, forward strand.
GGCGTGTCCTGGCGCATATACTTCTCTGTTCGGCGCAACAATCGTATTTCCTTCATAATTATCTCTATAGACCTCCGATTTGGATGATTCAAGTTCTCATTTGAAGCTAAGACATAGATCTACAACTTGTTAGAAGGAAATGTTGTCCAATTCGGTCTCGAAATATACAGAATTATCGCTCGAATGTGGTAAGAGATGCATAAACCGCCTAAGTGTTGAAAAACATGTTTGAACTTGTTTTGTACATCGTTTTTCTTCCCTTTTCTTCATGTATTCTCATTTATTACCTGTATTCACTTAACACACTTATTAAATGCAAATGTGACATGATTTAAGTAATAAGTGAATCCAAATCATAAGAATTACGGTCTTAAAAACACGTAAAAACACCTCTTATCACAACAAGAAACTCTATAAGTATATTTGATCAATTTGGACCTAGCATGTACCTTAAACGTAAAAACACCTCTTATCACAACAAGAAACTCTATACGTATTTTTGTAATAAAATGCGTATTTGAGGCCTTAAACGATCTCGGATGGCTAAAATCACGAGAGCGCAAGACATAGTCTTGCGTTTTGTTCAAAATACCGTTTCTCTATGACCGTATGAAGTTTGTATCATTCCGACACCACAAAATTTCAACCGAGAAATATTTTTATAAATACACAAATATACGTACACCCACACATACACAAATATACGTACACCCACACATACACAAATATACGTACACCCACACATACACAAATATACGTACACCCACACATACACAAATATACGTACACCCACACATACACAAATATACATACACCCATCAACATATACACAAATATACATAAACCCATCAACATATACACAAATATACATACACCCATCAACATATACACAAATATACATACACCCATCCACATATATACATACACAAATACACCCATTAACATATACACAAATATACATACACCCATTAACATATACACAAATATACATACACCCATCCACATATATACATACACAAATATACATACAACCACATATATACATACACAAATATACATACAACCACATATAGACATACACCCATCCACATATATACATACACAAATATACATACACACATACACAAATACACATACACCCACATATACACAAATATAAATACACCCACACATACACAAATATACATACACCCACACATATACAAATATACATATATATATATATATATAGGGAGAGAAAGAGAAGAGGCTTACGGTCGTGGTGGTGGCGGCGGCGGCGGTGCAGGTATGCGGTGGTGGTTCGGGCAGCGGCGGCGGCGGTGCAGGTATGTGGTGGTGGATCGGGCGGCGGCGGAGGCGGTGGCGGTGCCGGGCTTTTGGGGGAGAGTAGTGAGAGAGAAGTTGAAATGGATTTTAAATTTTTAAAGTGAGAGAATTAGGGGGGCTGCTTGGTAACCTAGGTAAAAACCCGACCGCCTATGACAGCGGTTCTGGTACAAACCGCTGTCACAGGATTTATTTAATTTTTTCTTTTTGAACAGACACTATGACAGCGGTTCTCCCAGAACCACTGTCATAGCCCGGCACTATGACAGCGGTTCAGGAAGAGCCGCTGTCATAGGTTGGCCTATGACAGCGGTTTTGAAAAACTGCTGTCATAGGTCCGAACCGATTAGCACTATGACAGCGGTTCGGGGAGAACCGCTGTCATAGGTCCGAACCGAATAGCCCTATCACAGCGGTTTTGCAAAACCGCTGTCATAGGTACGCTGTTATAGGTCATTTCTGTAGTAGTGAAAGTGGAAATGGATTCTACAAAATGGCATGAAGCTATGAAAGTGGAAATGGATTCGATGTATTCGAACGAAGTCTGGAATTTAGTAGATCCTCCCAAAGGTATTGTACCTATTGGATGCAAATGGATCTATAAGAGAAAGATAGGTTCGGATGGCAAGGTGGATACCTATAAGGCCAGGCTAGTGGCGAAAGGGTATAGTCAGAAGGAGGGCATTAACTATAAGGAAACCTTTTCACCAGTAGCTATGATCAAATCCATTAGAATTCTACTTTCAATAGCTGCATACCTGGATTATGAAATCTGGCAAATGGATGTGAAAACCGCCTTCCTAAATGGATTCCTCGAGGAGGATATCTATGTGGAGCAGCCCAAAGGTTTCATATGCAATACCGATTCGCATAAGGTCTGCAAGTTAAATAGGTCCATTTATGGACTGAAGCAGGCCTTCCGCAGTTGGAACCTTCGTTTTGATGAAGAAGTGCGAAACAACGGCTTTATCAAAAACAAGGATGAACCATGTGTCTATAAAAAGGTCAGTGGGAGCAAGATATCATACCTAGTACTATACGTGGACGACATTCTACTTATAGGGAATGATACAGGTTTACTAACTTCGGTTAAGACATGGCTTTCAAGCACATTCTCCATGAAACACTTAGGAGAAGCCACCTATGTCCTAGGAATTCGAATCTATAGGGATAGATCGAATTGGATAATAGGTCTCTCCCAAGCCCTCTACTTAGAAAAAGTCCTAAAGCGATTTGGGATGGAAAATTCTAAAAGAGGTCTTTTGCCCATGAGACATGGAATTCATCTCTCCAAAAAGATGAGTCCTCAAAGTGAGGGAGATCGAAGAGAAATGAGTACCATCCCCTATGCCTCGGCAGCGGGAAGTCTTATGTACACGATGTTATGCACGAGACCAGATCTTGCATACGCTGTGAGCGTGGTAGGTAAGTTTCAAGCTAACCCAGGCAAAGAACATTGGATGGCCGTGAAATCGATCTTAAAGTACTTAAGAAGAACTAAAGGTATGATCCTCACATATGGCAATGGAGAAATGAAAGTGGATGGTTATACTGATTCAGATTTCCAATCTGACATCGATGAACGAAAATCCACTTCTGGGTTCATATTCACTTTAAACGGTGGAGCAGTGTCTTGGAAAAGTTCCAAGCAAAGCACAACTGCCGATTCGACCACCGAAGTTGAATATGTGGCAGCCTCGGAGGCGGCCAAGGAGGCTGTTTAGATAAAGAAGCTCATTACTGAACTTCAAGTTGTTCCTAGCATGGAGCTTCCGTTGCCACTATGGTGTGACAACAACGGAGCCATCGCGCAAGCAAAGGAACCAAGGTCTCACAACAAATCCAAACATATAGAGAGGAGATATCACATAATTCGAGAAATCGTTGGAAGAGGCAACATCGCCGTGCAGAAAATAGCTTCAGCGGATAACTTAGCTGGCCCACTCACTAAGCCATTAGCGCAGGCGGTGCTAGAGCAACATCTTTAGAAGATGGGTATAAGATACCAAAGCGATTGGCATTAAGTGCAAGTGGGAGATTGTTAGGTATATGCCCTAGATGCCAATGAGGACAAATAGTTAGATTAGGGTATCTTATTATGTTGTACAAACTATTGAGAAGAAATTAATAAATGCATTTATATTTTGTTCATATAAATCTTTACAGAATCTAAATAAGTATTGAACATATAGTTCATGTGAATAAAGGTTTGACTCTTTGCCCTTTATGGAATAAAGTCGTGGCATGGGAAGAGTCTTACACCTTATCACTTAAAAGGGTTCGCAAGTCAAAGAATCTTGATTGGGCATTAAGATTCGACTTGTATGACACATGCTCTGTCGATGAGTGCCAGTCGAACACTATAGGGATAGTGGGAGCAAGTATCATAGATATGTCAATGGAATTGACATATTCGAACACGGCTCATAGTAATCCGATCACATAGGTATTTACTCAGTGACTGTCAATGATTGGATTACTGATCATAATAGTATGCGTGAGCCTTAGACCTGAGGGTTCATGATCAATGTGCTTGTATTATTGGATCTGTTACCAGAGTAGTTAGGCCCATATCACCTGTCTGTGTGGTCGACCTCGAAGTGCGATATCAATGTGACAAGTAGCAGTTGATCAGTGATCGCTAAGATGGGATTCACTGTCTCGATAGTAAACGAGAAAGTATCCTGTGCGATTATAGGCTAATGAAATTATAAGTCTTTGGCCAAAGCATAAACAACTAACTCATGTGGGACATTGAGGGTAGTTTAGTAATTTCATTATGCTATAATCTAATGCACAACATCAAGTTTAGTGAGTTTGACATTTTCCATGACTCTCACTTGATCGGGATACGTCAGTGAAGGGCTTATACTCATACGGCATTTATGATCAAGAGGTTCGTAAAATGATTCATTAATTTCGTACTCAATTGGGTTACGATGTGAGTCCACAGGTCTGGCTAGGTGACACTCACATCCTTAGGTAATTCCTCCCTTTGCCAATTGAGACGAACCTAAAGAGTCGCGCTATAAGAAACGAGCGGGATGTATCTTTTTGTGTAAATCTTTTAGAAAGAATTAAATGGACTAATTGATTTAATTAGATTAAATTAATTAATTAAATAATTAATTTAATTAGATTAAATTAAATTATTTAATTAGTATATTAATTAATTGGAATTAATTAATAGTATATATTATATTTAAATTGGATTTAAATTTAAATATATACCGATGGGCTAGAAATTGTACATGCAAATTAAAAGCCCACCCAGTCCAAAAAGAGCCCTAAGGGGGCGGCCACTACTAGGGTTTTTGGAGTAGCCTCCAACTTGTTCCACAAGCTAGTTGAGTTTAAATAGGACTCCTACAATGGAACAAACCCTAAGTGACAAGGTAACTAATCTAATTACAAATCACAAAAAGAAAAGAACTCTCTCCCCTCTCTCCTCTCTAGCCGTCCACTACTATCAAAGAAGGAGGAGTTTCGGGATCTTTGGAAGGCTCGTTTCGCATGAAGCTTTAGAGACAAAAGCCCTTGGAGGATTGCTGTTCTGCAGAATCAATAAACGAATCAAAAAGGTATGTTTATTTATTCTAAATTTCGCGAAACCTATGAAAAATCATCAGATCTATTTTTGTGATCTACCGGTAGGAATCCTCGAATCTTCCGCTGCAATTCTCTATTTTTCTGTACGGGATTCCTAACACGAAGAAGATCAAGAGGGTTCAAAAGGTTGAGAAAGATATGAAAGTCATGGTGGAATATGTCAATTTTTTAGGAAACCTGAGCAGTCAAGGAAATATTTGTCAAATCGAAACTTTTCCGTGAGAGATAAATACACCACAACTCGTATCAAAGATGTGTACCACGCTACTAAACTACCTTTTTAGCAAGGTCAAGATCTGGAGCAAGGAGGAGTGCTTGCTGTAAAGGAACAACTACTTGACCACATTCGCAAATCTGACGAGTCTTTCAATGAACTTTGCCCGATGATGGAAGAAATGCTATGTCATATGGATCAACTATTGAGAAATCTATCTAAGAAAGCATTAGGGGTATTGCCGAACAAAACTGAGGAAAATCCAAAGGATCAATGTAACGCGTGACTTTGAGGAATGGCAAGGAGTTCAAAAATGCTGAAATATTGGCCCAAGAGTTGATGCCCGAACGTGTACAACAAGACCTTCGAACGTCCCTACAACTACCAGAGGACGAGGAGCTACTACATCTAATGTCCGAACATAGAGATAACAACTCCCGAATGTTGACCAATCAATGTTTGAACGTGGAGAATCCTAACGTTCGAAAATCTGATACAGAACCCTCAGTCACTAAAATCCCACTCCTTCTCCTTCTACTCCTCCTATTGAAATTTGCTTTCCTTTTCCATTAGCACAACACAAGAATATGAAGGAATTTGATAAGAGTTTTCTTAGGATCTTATCCATTCTTTGAGAAGTGCGTATTAACATTCCTTTCATTGCTGCTATTTTAAAGATGCCCAATTCCATCAAATTCTTCAAGGATATCTTGTTAAACAAGCGGAAGTGCGAAGCAAACAAACTGTTTGCATAACTGAAGAGTGCTTGGCAGTGGTTCTCACTAAGTTGCCGAGAAAACACAAGGATCCCGAAAGTCTCACAATCCCATGCACTATTGGCCCACTTAAGTTCGAGAGAGTGTTATGCAATTCGGGAGCTAGCATCAACTTACTCCCCTACTCTCTTTTCAAGAAGTTAGGTCTAGGTACTCCTAAACATCCATGTCCTTGCAATTTGCAGACAGATTAGTCAAGCACCCGAAGGGGATCATTGAGGACTAGTTGTTCATTTAAGACTCATGGCTGCCATTAATTATCTGAACAACACACTATTGCCTTTATATTAATAATAGGTTTTACAATACAAACAAGTGTCTTACATTCTAACTCCTCGTTGGCATCGAGGGCAGTTTCCCAACACAACCTTACAGACAACATACACTCAGGGATAAAATGATATGGAACTAAGTGCAAAATACTGCGGTCCATTTCATGGTATAGTGGCCTATAAATTGAAACTGCCTGAGAGTGCTAAGGGTGCATCCCATTATCCATTTCACAACGTTCTACTGTGACATCCAATTTCCAGTGTTAACTGAAGAGGGGAATTTTATCTTGACTCCAGTGGCAATCTTAGAAAGGACGATGGTAAAGAGAAACAGTTCTACGGTTGGACAAATTCTAGTACAATGGGCTCATATATCTCAGTGGAAGATTAGAGTGTGCTGATCTGATAATTTCCAGAAATTGAAGATTGGGGGCAAGTTTCTTTAAGTGGAGGCTTTGTCAGGCTAAGGCAAAGAAAGAAGAAAATGTTTTTTTTTTAAATTGTCAGTGTTTTATAATAAGTGTTTTTAACTTCAATAAGTTAAACGACACCGTCTTGGGAATTAGAATTGCTGATTTGGGGACAACGTAGTTAATTGACTAATAATGCAAATTAGGGTTACTTATATTAAGGTAAGAGCTCAATTAGACGCGGCGAGTAGAAGGACGGCACATGGACAAGGAATTGGAGCTGAAAATAGTACATGTGCGTGGAATTCTGTTAGGAAGGACAACTTTTGACATATTATTCCAATTATGTGAGTTTTTCTCTCTTCTTCTCATTTTCTCTCTCTTATTCACAACCATTGTAGTATCTTGGAGTTTACTTCATCTTCGTCAATTCGCAGATTCGGTTTGATGCCTGGAGCTGGAGATTCCTTCACATTCTATTCATATTTTGAGTATTGAGCTTGTAACTCCCCACATTTCATATTGATGTGCACCAAAAATGTCTAAGGGCATTACAGTAATAAAACATGACTGAGCCGAGAACCACCCGTAGGTTAAAATCTGCGGGGTAACAAACTAGTCAAGCCCAAAAGGGTTGACGAATCGTTAAGAATACCTGAGCTAATTTATTAGTGGGTTATATTATTAAGCTTAATGGGCTACTGAAAAAGGTAAGCCCACGGCCTATAGTCCACTGCCAGCTCCATATAAATACCTTAAAGGAGTTGGGAAAGGCTCATTATTTACTCTCTCCAGAAAAATCCACTGGTAAGAACTGAGAGTAAAACCACAAAAGAACTACGAACTGACTTGAACCCAATTCATCGGGTACGTAGGCAGCTCACTATAGTCGAGTGCAGACTGTACATTAACCAACCCCAACCTAGTTTTTTGTGCATTGGATCGGTTCCACTACCCCACGTGGTCAACACGTGACATTCAACGTCTGACGATTTTTACCATCATCAGATTGGCGCCGTCTGTGGGAAAAGCGCTCCGGCCATTGAGTATGCAAACTAGGTCACAAGCTCGTACTACTGGAGATAGAATGACCAGCCAACACCAGCCAGTTGTTGCCGAGGAACTTCCTAATCCCATGCCTGAAGATCAGCCCAAGCACCCAGTGGGGGAAGAAAATCCCCCCAATGGTCCGACTGACGGCAGAGGTCTTGAAGTAGCACCCCGACCAACGAGTAAAACACACCACCTATAATACTAGCGGGGACCCTACCCCTTACTTCTAGGGTGTTCGAGATCACCCAAGATGCACCACTTGCTCTAGTTGAAGATGCCTCTGTGAAAGCAGCTGCGAGGGCGGTTCAGAAATACGCCCAAGTACATCCTTCATGGGCACCACCAGGTCCGACAGTTAGTACAGGGCAAGACCCCCATGTGAGAAGTCGTCCGGAGGCCCAACATCAAGACCAGGGGCTACAAGATCCACCCCCTCCATCTGCTCGCAGGGGTCCGGAGTCTCTAGAGAAGAGTCGCCCTTACCAAGGAGCGTCGGGCCAATCCCCCCACCGAGGTCAGGAGTCCTTAACCCCTGGAGGGATTGAATCAAGGCGATCTAACTCTCCAATAAATGGGGTTTCAAGAGAAGAATAAAATAGTGTGGTCTCACCCCCTGAGAGGCCGCCGAGATACAGAGATAGAAGGCCAACGCCTCCCAGGTCTTCGCGCTGAGGTCAAGTCTCATTGATCCCTAAGGAGGCCTAGCTAAAGCAGAAAGGCAGGAAAAGGCACGAACCTCGCTATGATAGAAGTCCGGAGAACAACGGGCGATATGAGGACATACAACTGATGCCACTGGCTGCGGCTCCATCGAAGAGAAGTCCCTTTAGCTCAGCAATCTTTGCAGAGTTTTTGCCCCCAGGGCTCAAAATTCCACATCTAAATGAGTATGAGGGAGATGGAGACCCCCAAGAACATGTTGACAAGTTCAACGCCAAGGCTTTCTGGAAGGGTACTTAGTTGATTCAAACGAATGCCCTCCGATACCATCGCCGCCCTCTAGCAGCCGACCAAATGTTTTCTCAATCACTTTTTCGTGAATAAGAAGTACCCCAAGATATTATCTTGCTTATTCATTGTGGTTCAAAAATATGGTGAATCTTTGAGGGAATACATACAGTGTTTGTCCAACGCGGTGTCTTAAGTATTGCATGTCAACCATGAGTTGCTATCAGGAATAATGCAGAGGAACTTACGCAATAGTAGGTTCAAGAAATCTGTAACTGGGAAGCCCTCATCAACCATGGAGTATTTGGTGGTCAGAGCTGAAGAATATAAACGAATCTAAGAAATAAAGGGGTAGAGATGGAGTCAAAGGCAACCCCTAAGGGTGGACTCAGAGATGGATAACCCCCCAGTGAATGGAATAATAAGGGTGATCTTAGGAGGCCCAGCAGGGGGTGACTCCGCAAACTCAAGGAAAGTTCCACTGAGGGCTGTTACCGGACAACATGCCATCAGCTCTCCGCGGAAAGGGCAAGTGAATCAGGTGGAGCAAAAGACGCAACTACAGTGCTTTCACCCAACTAGGGGTGGACAACACACGGCTTCAAGCGATAAACATCTCCACTGGATTCATGGGTGAGATAGTGGAAGCATTAGGAGAGGTGTCTCTACCCATATCTCTGGGTGCATTTCCAGCCCGCTCCATGAAGGTGCTGAAGTTCTTGGTGGTCAAAGCCCTCTCCGCCTACAACACCATTTTGGGGATGTTAGAGTTTATGCCCGGCGCACCAATTTTGGGCGCCATTCTATGTACTAATAACTCTAGCTGAACAATCCTTTTCATATAAATAAAGTTAATCTTTTACCATTCTTTATTCGTGTATATAGCTTGGTCTTAACTTAGAATAAAGTCCTGAAGGATCACACATAGCTATGGGACATCATTGCGCATCGGGAATGGCAATGTGGAATATGTCTCCAAGGTTGTTATCCTTAAACATATGTTCCAAGTCATGAATGGCCTCGTCGAGATGAAGGGATATCGACGAGACCCAAAAGACTTGCTTATATGATGCATACTCTTAATAGAGTGTATCTCGTTCCATAGATATTGGCACGGTGAAAGCCTATGCATGTATGAGGGTTCCTATTGAGGGAATAGGTATACTAAACAACCCCATGGAAGTTCCATTAAATGAAATCCGAGTCGAATCTGAAACTTCCAGTGGTCTTGTAGTATAAGAGTAATCCTTTGAACCTAAGGTTCCATTGGATGTCTTATACACAATCGAACATGTCTTGGTTTGTTACATGATAACTTAGATGATCGTAAATGGGCAAAATCAGACATGGGCTGATTGTGTATGAAGGCATGTGAGAATCAAGATGGGATCTATCTCTGACATTAGGCTTGTCAGTGAATCTCCTATGTTTACATAGTGAATCGACTTTAGGAATCTTCGGCCGAAGTATGATATCTAAAGAGTTATAGGGTTTCCTCGTTTAGATAGTCAAAAGTCGATCTCACCGTATTTGGGAAACATAGTTATTGAATTAATAGAGCTTCGACCTTAGCCACTGCTCTAGATTTAATCGGGAGATTAGATGGAGGGATCTTACTTATACAAGGATCAAGATCACGAAAGACATATCTTTATATTCATCTTTATCTAGGTCTTTGTGGCCCGTTGCTAGATAGTAACCACGATTTGTAAGTGCCGAGAATTAATATGGTGATTAATTCGAGGCTTGATTAAATCAAAGGAATAATTTAATCTAGTACTTTCTATTTTAGGAAAGCACACTAGCACTTTGGGAAAGTGTACTTACTACTAGATAGTAGACGAGCCTAAGGGGTCACACACTTAACTCGTGAGAGTCATTGCTTAAATTATGTGATTCATCAATTTGAGGAAATTAGGAAAGTCTAGTCCTTTCCTAATATGAAATATGAATTAATTGAGACGATTCAATTAATTCAACTATTTTAATTAATCTTGTAGAATTAATTAAATTAATGGACCTAGTAGAGTCCAAGTATTTTATTTAGTTGGGCTTGGCCCAAGTTAAATAAATAAGCTAATTGGAATAAGTAATATATAATTAAACGGGTTTTAATTATATGAGAATATTTAATTGATGAGTTTAGCCCATAATTAATTATAAAGTCAAGAATTAGTTCTTGGACTCCAATTAAAGATGATGGCCGATTTTTGGGGCCCAAAAGACAGCTGGAGTTCGAACTCTTGATGAAGAAGAAAAGGGTTTTCTTCTTCTCCAAGTCTTGCAGTTGGATTAGGGATTCTAGGGTTCCTATTCTATATATATGTGAATGCAAGACTAAAACCCTAAGCCTCCATATAGTGTATAATTCGAACCCCAGCTAGAAAAATAAGAGAGAATTTTTCCTTGTCATCCTTGAGCAAAATCTGCCCCTCCCTTGTTCCAATACGACATCGTTTTGTTCATGTGTTGAACTCAACGATTCACATATTCCATCCCTTCACAAAATCAAGCCTCGGTTTTAGACTTAGATCTATTTCGTTGACTAGCACCAATAACAAAGTAGGTGGTGACTTGAACGAGGTGTGGATACATCTTAGAGGTGTGACGTTTGGAGCACTAATACCGGGGATAAGATTGACGGGCGATTTTCTCCAAAAAATCGTGTGGATTTGCACCACAGGGTTGAAAAGATCCGAATTGTTGCTACGAGAATTTAATCGAAAGGTAAAAATTCTCGTAACCTTCTTATAGCGTAATCGAGCAAACCATTATTCCTGTTTCTGGTGGTTGCACGCTTAAATTTTAATTTCTACTGCCACGAGCCACCCGGGGAATAGAACCAACCCAACAGGGGAGGCCGAGCTTAAACTTGCTTCAAGATGTCATATTCACCTTCCATTTGAAGGTAAAATTTCCAACCCCCGTAGGAACGGAGGAAGCTGTTGGTGGCGTGAAGATAGCAACGGAGTGCTATGCTAACACATTGAAGAAGCCTAAAAGGAGGCATGACATGCATCACAGCGACAAGGGGGAACCAGTAGTGATAAAATTAATCTCGCTAGAGAAAACTTGCTTGGGGGGCAAGATCAACTCAGTCCATACTTGGTGAAAATCCCAGCTGTCAGATGTCTATGAAAACACATGCCACGACATGCCACCCCAAGAAGACAACTTCGGTTTCGAAGGTACAACAACTGCCGCTGATGGACAAGACTCCAAAGTGACGGACACGTCGGCAGTGGATACCACTGTGGGTACCACTAGTAAGATGACCCCCATGGGAAACATCCCCTAAGCTTGACAAGATGTCAAGCCTTATGAGGCCTTATGAGGTAACAAATAACAAAGACTATCTTTTTTCCTACATTACTATGAACAAGTCAAGTGTTGAGTGGGGACGCCCACCAGTGCTGACTACCTTTACTTAAGTTCTGAGGTGCCTAAGTGCACCCCCACATATTTTTATTAAGTGTTGGATGTTTTAAGTTTTTGTCATATGAGTGCTAAGTGCCTTCAGGCACATCAACTTTTAGGCAGCTAGGTATGCTAGGCTTGTTTAAATAACAAGCATTTCACGTCATACAAAAGAATATGACATTAACGAAGGGTGATTTAACATCACCCAAAACAAAAGCCCCTCGGAACCACTGCTTTCGACCGAGGCTATTTTAATAATCCATTACTTAGTTTATTTTGGCTACTAGACGTGTTACCATGATAGCTGCTGCTAACACTTGGTGCTATTGGCCACTGGCCAAACATATGCTTGAATGCTTATATACTTAAGTGTTTCACCCACATAGTGGGGAAACAAAAATACCAATACGACCCCTGGGAGCTAATCAAGTTTCCTCTAGAGGTGTTGTAAAATTACCCGCGACCCCCATCGAGGTCAATATGGGTGGCACAATGAAAATCCCCTGAGCTATCAAAGACTCGCACGAGGATGGGCCACCCCATAGTCCCTCCTCTAACATCGAGAGAGGTTGAGGACCCACAAAAGGTCTCCCCACTCCCATTAAGGTTCTGGAACGAGATTATGCTAAAATAAACAAACAAGAGGCGACCTAGCCTCCACTAATAAGTGACTTTGAGTACTGAAAACCACGTTGCTCATTCAAACAAATATAACAAGGATTTAAACTAGCCCACCTAATGATCCTTCCAGCATTACCGAGAGGGTATGGGGTTTTAAAAAAAAACAACCCTCCCTCCGACATAGAATCTGGACCGAGATCATGACAATATAATGAAGGTGATTGCTCATCTCATACAAGTGTAACTAAGGTGATAACTCACCTCATACAAACATAACAAGGATGATAATTCACCTCATATCACTGTGGCTAGGGTGATATTTCACTTCATGCGCCAAATAATGAACATTAGTTTCTACCTAAGCCTCCTAACATTATGAACACTAGTGGCTTTCCAAGCCTCCTAAAATTAAGACAGAGGTCACCCCAGTGAAAAGTTGTGAGGCTCAAAGCCTTAGGGCATTAGTCTGCAAAATCACCGGGGTCGGCATTCGACGAACAGAGCCTACAACTCTCATCATCATCAAGGAACCATCCCTAAACCTCTAGTGCCAAATAAACATCACTTGGTAACTTACTCCTGAATATGATTCACATACTAAGGAGTAGGGGGAAAGTAGGAATGAAATAAACAAACAGCTAGCTAGCAAACGAATAGCTAACCAGTAATAGTAAACAACTAGCTAGTGAACAAATAGATAGCTAGTAACTAGTTAATATGCAAAGACTAGCTAGATAATACGCAAAGGCCATGGAAATTTGATATTTCAAGGCCAAGAAATTTTCAGCATTTAAAAGGCGAATTGCTAACAAGTGAATTCGAATACAGCAAAAATGCCTAAGAGGCATCATCGCTCCCACCATTCATTGAATCCCACCAAAGCCATGTTAAAATGGCTAAGTACTTAAACTAGTGTTCCAAGGTACTATGGCAAAATGAGTAGACAAAAGATAGTCTTGCTCAACACAATCAAACGCCACTTACTCAAAAGACATAAATAAAGGGTGAGGCCAAACTCTAAGTTAGCCCTCAGCTGGCGAAAAATAACATCTACCCCGTACAATCCTTACTCCCTAAGGTGTCAACTATGCAAATACACTAATGAGTGGGGGGCAGGAAACCTTATGAGGTGCTAAGTCTACCCACCAAAATTATCCACCCACCAAATCTAATCATAGGGGTAGGAAAAATAAAACGTGTCATCAACACAATAATGCCACCATGGGCACCCATTGGCATCACATGGCGCTAGCAAGTAATGCCACCGCTGACACCTCGACAAAGCCTATGAAGCAATGGGGTTAGGAAAACAAAAGACCTACTCAAAGCCTACTAAGGACCAATGAGTAGCTCACAAATGTGCTAAGTCAAAATCAAGAATGCTGCTAACGTTTGACTAGCTCAGAGTCATACAAGAAAAAAACGACCGTAAGATAAAGTATATGGATATGTACGTAAGGCATATAAAAAAGCCACAGGTCGCCCCCGTTAAATACCCCAAAGGCATTAAGCCCCGAGGCAATGCCCCAAAAGAGGGTGCTTCGCGATCTCGTGGCAGCTGCGAGGCACTCTCTCCGGATGGCGACCCCCACTGCAAATGTGAGGCCTAAGGCCCACCTCTATTTAACCCTTATGTGTGGATATACACCTTCCTAGAGGGATACAAATCTCAATATAAAGTACCCCCCAAGTTGGTGGGTTTAAACAAGCTAGCAAAATGCTAGTGCTTTGAAAACACTAGTGAGTAACTAGCTAACAAAATGCTAGTGTCTTTTAAGTAAAGATGCTAGTAAGTGATGCTCAAGTTTAGCAAAACGCCAGAGAGGCTAGGACCCTTGGCACTCATAAGATCCTCCTAAAGGCGCATAAAAATGACTAAGTACCCCACTAGTGCTCATGAAGCCAAAGGGTACATAGCACCCCACTAGCGCTCATGAAGCCAAGAGGTACAACACACCCCACTACTGCTCACGAAGCCGCGGGGGACAAAGCACCCCGCTTACCCTCTAAGAACCTAACGGTCGACGAAGAAAAAAATACACATCTTAACCGTGAATAGAGCTTGAAAGGCATTCAAATTTATGTCGAAGCCTAATTCGGTGAACCGAGAAACAAAACCCTCAAAGAAGGTAAAACATGTAGGGGTTAACTGGCTTATACAAATGTGATAATGAGCTAGGATTTCCCCAAAGAGGCTTATGGTAGGGAAATGCGAACCGCGAACGAAAATACTTTGAGTAAAGGGTCACATGCCCCTTGGGAGGACCTAAGATTCGCCAACTCAGTACAGGCACTAGCAACTCAAAGTCCACCAGGGTGTCCTCAAAAAGGGCTAAAAGTTTGACTTCAGTGATGGTGGAGTCATAAGAGTAAAAAATGAGACCCTCGCTATCGGGGAATAGAAAGCCCCTTACACCTGCAAAAGATGGGGGATCCAATTAACAACAAGTCCAAAATAGATTTTATCTAGAATGATAGCACACATACACACAAAGGGACTTAATAAAAAACAAGCAAGGGTCGACCCGACTTCGACGTCACGACCTTGAGCATACCCCCAAGGCAAAATGAACAGGGGAAAAACAAACCCGTGTGCCTCGCGGTCACCGAGGGCACCGAGAACCTCGCGGCTACCGCGGGCACCGAGTCCCCCTCGACCAGTAGCGAGGCACCAAGTGCCTTGCTACCAGCGCGACTAGCCACGAGCCACCGAGTCTTTTGCGACCAATTGCGAGGCACCGAGTGCCTTGCGACCAACGCGACCAGCCACGAGGCATCGAGTGCCTCGCGCCATCGCGGGCACCGAGGTCATCTCCTGGCGCCCCCTCGTCTATTCATCAAGTGATGCCCGCCACACCACCGGATAAAAGCCAACGACCCTTATAAGAATGCTCCTTGAGGGCGGAGAGGTCATAGGTTAAATCTATTAAAATGGGGGTAGAAGAGCAAGCTATCTCCTAAGCTATTATAATGGAACTATCTGAGCGAGATTACATTTACTCCCGGGTATCCCACCCGAAAAACCTCGGAGTTGGGGGCATTATGATGTGCACCAAAAATGTCTAAGGGCATTACAGTAATAAAACATGACACCGGCT
Organism: Buddleja alternifolia; assembly: GCA_019426215.1. Taxonomy (NCBI): domain Eukaryota; kingdom Viridiplantae; phylum Streptophyta; class Magnoliopsida; order Lamiales; family Scrophulariaceae; genus Buddleja; species Buddleja alternifolia. The sequence continues at coordinate 26,443,459 of CM033404.1, forward strand.
CAGGCCGGGTCACCACCAGTGGGTTAACATTCGCGGGTAACATACTAGTCAAGCCCAAAAGGGCTGACGACCCGTTAAGAATACCTGAGTTATTTTATCAGTCTAAGGGTTATATTATTAAGCCTAATGAGCTACTGATAAAGCTAAGCCCACGACCCATAGCTCACTGCCAGTTCCATATAAATACCTTAGAGGAGCTGGGAAAGACTCATTATCTACTCTCTCCAGAAAAATCCGCTGGCAAGAAGTGAGAGTAAAAACACAAAAGAACTACGAACTGACTTGATCCCAATTCATCGAGTACGTAGGTAGCTCACTAAAGTTGAGTCTAGTCTACACATTAACCAACCCCCAATCTAGTTTGTCATGCGTTGGATTGGTTCCACTACCCCACATGGTCAACACGTGACATTCAACGTTTGACGATTTTTACCATCATCACATATTAAAATTTTGGGCTTCACAAACATTTCCTAAGTTTATAAATATTAGGGAGAGGGGTAAACAAATTAAAATGTGTAAAATGTCCTTTTTATTCGTACCATTAAAATTACAAAAGCTGTAGATATAATTTATTAAAACATGCAAGTTATGTCTGTAACTACAAAATATTTAACCCACTAGAATATCGGCTTCGCAAACATTATAATTAGGGGTGTTCATTGGTTCGGTTCAAAATTGACCTTTTTCGGTTCGGTTTCGGTCAAATTAAATTTTCGAAAAAGAAAAAAAAAACTGGCCAAATTTGAATTTTGACTTTCGCCTTTTTTTGTATCAAGTCGAAAAAGATTAATTTTAATTATGAAGTGACCGAGACAATTAATCAGTTATAGAAGCATGCAATTCGAATGAGTTTCTTAAACTTCCACAAAAAATTAAATACTAGACGAAAAAAGTTGAAATTTAATTCGGGCTTAATTTTAATTCTTTTTCTATAAGTTCGCTAGGAAACACACTTTTTATAGTTTTGATCTATATTATACTATATAAAATAAAAAATAAAAAAAAATCGACTTTCGGTTAACCAAACCGAAAAATACATTTTTCTTGAAAGAAAAAACGAAAACCGAATTTTCGATTTTTGGTTCGGTTCGGACGGACAACCGAATCGTGTACACACCTAATTATAATTAAACCTGCACATACTTTTGTAAATAATACCTTAGGCTGAATAGGGCAAAAACAAAAAAGAATCTCGCATGAGAATTTTTTTACTCGGACAATGACGAGATTATGTTCACGAGCTTGGACTTTACTGCAGTAAATAATAGTTTTCAATAGATGAAGGAGAATTTTGGTAATTACACAATAATTGAGGGGGTCTGTGTGTAATTTTCCTTTCAAAAAAGAGGAGTTAAATTGTATTTTAAGCAGTTATAGGGGTGTGAGTGTAAGTTGCCCCTTTATATAATTCAAATAGGATGCATTAATATATAATTACGAACGACCAAGTCTAATTGGTCAAGTACTCAATAATAGCTGTACTAATTATTAATAAACTTAAACATGAAAATGACACACTATAGTTATTAATTGCTGATATCCAAATGAAACACAGGCAAGCAAAACATAATATATCACTTTTTTAAAAGGAAAAGAAGTATGAAAAAGGGTAGCAGTTAGAACACAGTTTTTGTGCTTCCTTCATTTCTGTAAAATATTACCAAAACAAACTGACAGAAACACTCAACACACGCCACACAGGAATAGATGCGTATTTCGCTCGCATCACTCACTATGAAAAACTTTGGGTAACCATTTAAACACGTCTCAATTATCCATATATTTCGTATATATATATATATATATATGTGTGTGTGTGTGTGTGTGTATTCAGTCACAATTAATTCATCTAAACTTAATCTCTCTCAATTTATTCCGGCATTTGTGAAAATGATGGCAAGTGTGGGAATGTGCAACAACAGCATATCATCATCAATATCAATATCAGCTGTCCTGCTGCCGACTCGACTCCTCAGCTACAACTTGATTCATGGCCGCCATTTCACGGCTCAACCTCTCCGAGCTTCTTTGGCTACCGTCGTCGATACCGTAACTCTCTGTCTCTCTCTGAATCTTCGTTTTAAGTGATTCCTCATGGTATATGTATATATATACATATTAATAAGTCTAATTTGAAGTTTTGATTATGGAGTCTTCAAAAATTTACAATTGTATTTGGGAGTATAGAGTTGGGGGATGTTGAATGGAACATCATCAATAGTAGCATTTTTGCTTGTTTCTTGTTTGAAACACTTGTTGTCATTTCAATTAAACTGGGAATGGGATCACCATGATATCTTCTTCTTCTTCTTCTTCTGATTATATGTGTTTGAAGTCGTAACACAGTAGGTGTGTTTAAGAGTACATGAGTATATCGATCGACGCCTTTTCCAGTTAAATTGGCAAGCTTTGACCTCTAATTTGGAGATAACTTTGTTCCAAAACCTCATATATAGTCACTGGCTGTTTTGTTATATACAATGTCTTCTCATTTTTCTATCATACCAACAAAATTTCCGTTGTAGGTGCATAAACACACGCTTGCACTCAGTTGATATATTAGTTTACATCTTAATTATTTCATATTTTCAATGAAAAGAATGATACCGCTTCACTCTGCTGCATTTTATTAGTAAATAGTCTCAAAAGTGAAACACTATATACTTCAGAATGACAGGATTCAATGTATGTTGTTAACTTTAGGATCCTCTTATTGATGAGACAAAGCTGAACATACGGAAGAATATTTTGGCTTGTCCCATTTGTTACGAGCGACTTATCTGGAATGGTGATCCAGACTTATCTTTGTAAGTGATCACCAAAATTCTGTCCATCACCCTTCTTATATTACTGATAATAATGATTATCCTTTCAAAATCCAGTATGCCAAATTTATGTTCTTCCCTAGAGAATTGCAAACCCATACTCTTGCTTCAATATATGTACTTGCAGGAAATCTGTAGCTCGGTCTACTTTGAAGTGTAGCACCTGCAAGAAGTCATACTCTGGCAATGATTCACATCTTGACCTGACAATAACTGGTGGAGGCAAGGTGTATGGTGAACCTATGGCAGTCTCTACTGAGCTTTTCAGGTCAGAGATATGAATATGATTACAATTCGGATAATGACTTACATGTTTGGAACTCTTTTGCCCTAGTATTTCTACTGTTATCCATTTTTATACGATACTAATATTTCATTTTCAATAAATATTTAGAATACACTTCCTTCACATGTGTATATTTGCAGGTGAAGTTGAAATATCCTATTCAGTTTTTCTTTTGCAAATTCCCATTAGTTGGCTTCTGTTATGTTATTTGTGCCGCTCCTCCATATTTTATCTTCCATTTCAACTTCCTTTATTTCATAATTATTAATTTTAAAACCTAAGGCTTGTTGATAAGTTGCATGAAATGGTAATAATGATATCATATTTGGCGTCTATCTAACTTCTTCAGAGAAATGCATAGAACTCTTAAAGCTCTATGTTCCTCACATTGTTTCAATTTATAAAATCATATTATCCAGTCTGCAATTCAAATGCTCGGCTAGTGCGCGTCCTTCCATCTTTAGGCAGTCATGTAAAATTGCTTGACCTTTGGTAAGGGAAGAAGAGATTATGTAGAGGGATAGTCATAGAACATATTGGCCCGTATAAAAATTATATTTCTTAGTGTCTCTCACCAACCATACTGGAAAAAGGTTTGCTTTACGACACTCATCTGTATTGTCATTTGCAAAATATTATCCCTTTAAGGTTCTGTTTTTCCAATGAAGGTGACATAGTAAAACTTCCATGATGAGTCTATGATGAATATGGCCAAAACTCAACTTTAAAGTGATTCATACTTTGGAAAAAAATAACTCCTTTTGTGAAACTAATGTTTTGCTGCATCTGATATTGCATATAGGATCCTAATTCTGTGGGTATAGTTGCTATGTTTGTTAGCCTTCATGGACAATATTAGTTAGAAATACTTTCCAAGTAAAGTAAACTCAGAAATCTGCTCATATTCCAGCAAAATGAACTTTCCAAAACGAATTTTCTTGTGCCTACTTGACTTGAAGATGGTTGTTTGTTTAAACAGGAATCCTTTGGTATCATTTCTTTATGAGAGAGGTTGGCGCCAGAGTTTCTCACTGGTGGGTGGTTTTCCAGGCCCAGAGAAGGAGGTAAGTGACAATTTACAACACTACCACCATTTGTTCATTTCATTGACAATATGTTGCCACATGCTAGTTAGTGATCATAACTTGCAGACTTCGTAATAGCATACCTCAAAATGTGCTAGTACTAAAATGTCGAATATGACGTGAGCGTGGTTAATATTAAGATATATCAGGAAAGCTAAATGCATAGTGGAGTTGCTATATGCTTCGAGCAACAGTGTAACTGTGATCGATGTGAAATATAGCTGAAACTCAAGTTTAAAAATCATGAAATTATGTTTTTCGATATTGTGGTCATATGAATCAGATTTAGTCCAAATTCAGTAGTGAAGTGAATCATGATAAAAGAAAAAAAGCAAAACTAACTCACTGCTGCCACAATAAACTGTAAAGGGGAGCAGTCATCGATGAGAAAAAATATTATACAAAAGAATAGAGATTTTTCCTTTTGTTGCTTTCATGTTAGGTTGCTTTGCTGCTGAGACATGAATTTTAAGAATTTTTTATATCCAAAAAACCCAAGAATATTTGCAATTAAAAATACTCGTTCACCAACTTTGCATTTAGAAAAATCCAACAGTCAAGGGGCGTAAATGTTTTGAATTTGATTACCCATTGGTTTTCATATGTTTAGCTAAAAAAATATATAATATAATATATTTATTAAAATTAATTTCATTACATTGTATACCTTGTGATGGGCAACCTTAATTGGCCTTCTTCTTGTGTTTGAGAATGATTGGAAAATAAAGCACAAGGTACTATAAATTGGAGCGGCCATAATAATTTGGTTTTCTTTTTGCTCACCAAAACCCAAGAACCAAACACAGCTTAAAGGCCCAAAGCATTTTTTTTTGTTTTTCTGTTTCTTAAATGGTTATGGTACAAATTACTTTCCCACAATCGTCCCATATTGTGTTTCTTTGATGACCTTTTAATTAGGTACCTAATATATCAACACTAAAAGAACCGTATTGGTCTAGAATTTTCTTACCCATTTTTACTTGCTTATGATGCAGTTTGAATTGAGCAAAGAGTACCTGAAGCCAGTCTTAGGTGGAAATATTGTTGACGCAAGTTGTGGAAGTGGTATGTTTTCAAGGCTTTTCGCCAAAAGTGGACTGTTCTCCCTTGTCATTGCTTTAGACTTCTCTGAGACGATGTTGCAGCAATGCTACGACTTCGTTAAGCAGGAGGATAATTTCCCCGAAGAGTATGTTCCTTTTACTGGATTGATCTTTCTGGTTGTGTTTGTGAGAGGACGTGGAGCTAAGGAGTTCAAATGACTACAATAGTGGGTGGCTTTCAGTTCCACAGTGGTTATTGAATAATAACTAAAATTATTATAGGATTTCAAATCCCTCCTACCCGAAAATTATCTGAATCAGTGCAAAGGATATGTCATTGTGGATGTTAAATATTTAGCTCCCTCATTCTCCAATCCAAACTAACCTCAGAGATCTTCAGGCCTGCTTTAGAAATTTCTTGCAAGATTTTTTGGCAATTTTATTACAATCGTGTTGTACAAGTAACTTTTTTTTTTTAATTTTTTTTAGGAACTTAATCCTGGTTAGAGCTGACATATCCAGGCTTCCATTTCCTTCAAGTACTGTGGATGCTGTGCATGCTGGTGCCGCTTTACACTGTTGGCCTTCACCATCAGCAGCAGTAAGCATAACTCAACTCTTAAGTTACCAATGCTTGTTACAGTTTTAAAGTCCCTTTTGGTAATCAAGGAATTAGGTTCAATCTTTTATGTGGAACCGTGCTCTTTGCATATCTAGTTATTTATTTTTCTGAAGTTTTTGTGCTGGGATATACTGGGATCTTACATGCCTACTAATCCTATTCTATGTTTTTTCTTGTGATAAAAAAAAAGGAAAAAGAAAAAATTAGCACAGCGAGATATATGTGGTCTGCTTATGCAATTTGAAGTCAGTTTCCTGTCAAAAAATTGCTTGAACAGGTTGAATTTGATGTGCAGCTGAATGTTAGCTACTCACACCTGCGTAAACATAGTAACTAATGACTGAAGTCAACAGAGGCATTCCTTGTCATACTTTTACACATTTTTATCACTTTATCACCTTCGATAAAGTTCTTTTCGCTATTTAACAGGTTGCAGAAATAAGTCGTGTGCTAAAACCCGGAGGGATATTTGTCGCCACAACTTACATAGCAGATGGCCTCCTTTCATATCTTCCCCTACGCAGACCTCTACGTCAGGTAATACTTGGAAGTTAAAATTGATTTATCCTTGTTGGGGGAGAAGCAGGATGTAAAGAAACATAACATAAACAGAGACATTATTAACTTATGCAATTGTTAAAAATCAATTTGTCCCGCACATTTATCGTCATGGACACCAAAAAGTCAGATTACTATGTTGCAGAAGAACGACTGGATAAATTTTAAAACTCTACAAACCATTTCTTCATCCGTGAAATAGTGTCTGGAAATTTTGAATGGTTTGTAAGTTGATACAATAGACTCCAAGTCCACTTGGGTTATGAGCAGTGGTACCTTGATCTGTAAATGATTGTGGTGATTTCTCATTTTATGCAGAATATTGCACAGCTGTCGGGCAGTCATGCATTTTTATCTGAGATGGAACTTGAAGATTTGTGTACGTCTTGCGGGCTTGTCAATTTTACATGCACCAGAAATAGAAGTTTCGTGATGATCTCAGCCATGAAACCTGTATAATGTACTCTGTCTAGTTTATACTTCTCAATTCGATTTAATTGAGGACCTGTATAAAAATTGCTTGGAATGATATCTGACCGAGCTTTGTCTTTGTTATGATGCAGTCAATGTCATAAGTGTGAAGTGAAGGAGGTATATCATTGGATTGTTTGAAGGAGTTATATTATTGGAGCTTGTCTCGTATTTTAAAACTATATATTTATTTTAACCATGTTGACTATGATAAATCTTGAGGAAATTAAAACAACTCCCCCTCACATTTGTCATAATTACTCAAAAATCCAATTGAGTCTTGAAATTATACAAACCTCTCCTGTTAGAATATACATCCTTACCAGCACACGGTATACACCCCTTGAAAATTCTGATGTCATCCAAAATAGACCCATTTTGCCCTTGCAGGGGAAGGGCGTGGCAGAGCGATTTGCAGTGAGGGTAGGCCGGCGGCGGCATGATTTGCAGGGGGGAGTGGTGGTGGCGACGGCGTGAGAAGGTGAAGGGGCAGTGACGACGACAACAATTTTAGCAATTGGTGGTGGCAACATGTGGTGGTGGAAGGAAGGTGGAGGGGATGGATAGGGCCCGAGCCTAGAGGGTGGGGTTAGGGGAAATGTGTATTAGGGTTAGGGTATTGGGGAAGAAGGAAAAATAAAATAAAATAAATATAATTAAGAAATATATATTAAAAATAAATGTATATATCTTCAAAAAAGTAAAGACATTTTTGTAATCACAGTACAATTCGAAGGCAAAAATGTCCGAGGGAGACATTTAATATCTTTTTAAAAATGACAAGGGATGCTTTGATATTTTTTTTTACAGAGTGGCAGCTTGATAATTAGACATATCACGGGGAGATCGTATGTAATTAACCCATAAATCCGTTGATCTCGTTTGGATGATTTGAAGTTATAATAGATTTCAAATTCATTCGAACTCATTTTCACTTATTTTTTCAATAATTTTGATTTATTTCAAATCTACGTAAATGTGAAGGCAATTGAAAAAACCATTTCTCCGAATTCATTCATAAACTCCAAATTCACCAATCCAAAAACAAGAGATTGGAGGTAGTTCTTACATGCATAGAGAAGCTCGTGGATTTGTAATGCAATAGAAACAATAAGTTTTTCATAGAGACGATTATTCGACATGATAATTAATAGAGTTTTATAGAACAGAAAAGTATTATAAGTTCGAAACTGATTAATTGTCACCAAATTATAAAATTTAAGTTGGAGCTCAGATGTACGTAGTTAACCACAGATTAAAAGAGGAGGGAATAGTAGTTGATGATATATATAGATAGATCGAAACAAAGAATAAATCATTGCTGAGTACGTAGACCAGACCAGTTTTATTCTGTGAAGAAGGGAGGGGGCCGGCCATTCACCAACAACGCAAACACAAGACTGTGGGAATCTCTTAAAATCTCCACACTAATCATAATATTGTCTTTCGCTTTGTTCCTATCCCCACTTCTTTATATGGCTTCTATTTTCAAATTGTTTGCAAGAAAAAAAAAATACTTAGTTATTGTTAGAATAACTATATTGTAGAATACTTTTGTGCATTTACTTCTTATTTAAAATACCATGTTCATTGTCCTTATTATAGCTACTTACATATATAGTATACATTTTGCCTATCTATCTACCAAAGAAAATTCCACATACTACACTAATGTAGTAATGTTTAATTAAAGTCTTTATGAAGAAGTAAAGAATCTGGCTTTTTTTTCTTTTCAGATAAAAATACAGTAGTCCGTTTTTAACCTCGCTAGATATTTTGTCTATCATCTTTTCTTTCACTAGTAGAGTTATTTTACACTCATTTTGGCATCAATTTCACATATCATTTCTTGTCACAGTAGTGGGACTACGGACTACTCTTTGGATTAATTATTCTCAGAGTTTTTTTCAATTACTTAGTAATTATTACTAGAAGAGTTTGATAGAGTTTAAGAATACATTTAGATTATTAATTGTTGGAATTTTTTATTCATAAGTTATAAAACACGGACACTTCAAAAAACTGTCACGTATCGTATCGAACACTTGCAGTACACGTGTCGGAGACACTCCTCCGACACACCTCAAATATTTGTCTGGCACGAACATGTCTAATGCACATGAGGCTATGGTGGGACTTTCGGAGAGACTAAGAAGTATGTGGGTCAAATTGTAAAATAGAAATATTAAAATTCCTATGTAATTCTTAGTAGAAGAGAACACGTTCATGCACTACTTATATGATATTTTATAGCTTGCGGTGGAGATTCTAACAATAAAGTATTTATGTTTGTTTATGTCATGTATTGGATTGAAAACATGTCTATTTTATATTTAGTTTATGATTATGTTGACTTATTGTTGAGAAGAAATTTAATTCTTTGACATGTTAAGCTCCGCAAGTACAATGCAAATTTAATAATGAATAATCATTCTCGCAATTTATTTTTCTATTGAAATCAAAAGTCTAATTTACATATTCTAATAATCTATTTAAAAAACAAATAAATAAACACAGATACAGACACATGTTGGGATCACCCCGAGGATGCCGGCGCAGTGGAAACGGAATATAAAAAAACAAATTCGGCATCTCCTAACCATGGTTAGGTAGATATGGTACCATCTGATTCAAAAATCTAAAAGAGGAGTTCACTCTTGTTTACCTTTTCGAAGAACGAATCATCAACTTTTTTTTAAGAAACTCTCTGCTACAATTTTCCCAATGGATTTGCTCTACCACTCCAAATGTCGCGCCTCTATGGTATATCCACACCTTAGTTCGCACACTCGATTATCTTCACCAGTGCTAGGAAAAAAAATATCCAATCTTGACTCTTTGAGAAAAGGTAGGAAGAATACTTTTAAATCTAATAAAGAGCACAAAAAAAAGAGATAAGAGAAAACACAACTCTTATTGTGTAGAATCAAGTGGGGCGTGTGATATGAGGAGGAGAATTATCCTCCTCATCACACGCCCTAGTGGGCGTCTCCCACTAGTTCACTTGATCTAGTGGGCTCTCTTTTCCTCTTTTATTCCTTTGGGCCCAAGTCAACTAATTAATTAATAAGTCCATTGACTTATTATTTGACTTGACCCAATAGATATTTTTAATTAAGCTCAATTAATTAAATACCCTCTTTATTAAATCAATGAGATCATTAATTAATTTGTCTCCTAATTTAATATATTATTTCAATATTAAATTAGAGACTTTAATCAATTAAAATCTTTTCCTTGATTAATTAATTTCTCACTTAATTAATCTTCTCCATTAATTCACAAAAAATTAACTAAGTCAATAAGTACTATATTAAGTTAGTGTGTGACCCCTTATACTCATTAACAATCGAGCAATAGGTCCTATCCCAAATGCTCAGTTAATTATTCACATAATTAATTTGACCTTGCATTAATCTCACCAAATTAATCAAAGATACCTATTAGTCATGGTTCGATGCTAATGACTTCCTAGATGCTAATGATGAAGTGCAAAAACCAATATAGGTTACGATCTTCATGTGAGTCAAATCCTTTCATCTTTTTTCCATTTGAGGTCTAGGATTTGGCGATGGTTGAAATCCTAATAACCTCAGAAGCAATGACAGTGTTGGACATCTAATGATCCAGTCTTCTAAGCAAGGATCACCAATCGCCCTTATAAGACACCGCTCTGATTAGAGGTTTTAATCAATCATTTAGATTCTCACAACAGCATAAGAAATACCAGGTGTCTCTCCCTGGATGAATCCCATATCCAATGTCACCTGATCCACTATACTACCAGACTATACCGAACATATGCCGCCTTATGAATCTCCTGGAATGCACGTGTATATCACAACATAGTGGGTAGTATACATCCCGGACATGACACCTCAGGTCAGAGGACTAATCTCACACTATGAAACTAAAAGGCTCCAAGTTCGACATAGAACCAACGAGGAATCCTTGCAGGGTTGTTCAATCCCATACCCACCAAGTATGAATCTTTGTGCATGCATTGACCCGGCAGGTTACTGCTCATGGAACAAAACACACTCCTTTGAGAATGACATACACAAACAAGTCTTATCGAGATCGTGATATCCCACATCACAAAGCCTTTATGACTTGGAACAGAGTTTACGATTACGGGCCCTTGAGAGCGTTCCATAAACATGAAGACCGCTCTCCTAGACTTTATGTAATCCATGAGATCTTTATCTATACTAGCATAAGTAAATAACAATAAAGAAGCATGCCAAATAATGTTCAATATATTTCTAAAAAACAAGACTATGATAGTGTTTATAAACTTGATGGCTAAGCCAATAAATGGCTCGCCGAGCACCTAACACTATTAATCTCCCACTTGACCTGGAGCCAATTGCCCATATATCTAAGTCCCATCATTTCCAGATGTTTCCGAAATATATTTTGATCAGTGCTTTGGTGAATAGGTTTGCTACATTTTTCGATGAGTCGACTCGCTACTCAAAAGACATTTCTATCAATTATCTTCCTGATCAGATGATATCGTTTAAGGATGTGCTTGGATCGTTGATGAGACCTTGGCTCTTTTGGTAGAGCTATGGCTCCATTATTATCCTAGTACATCAGTACAGGATTTTCAATGTAATTTTATGAGATATAAATTATATAATTATTTCTATAATACAATAATTTTAAATTGGAACAAGATTTTATATATAGACCAAAATTAAACATAAAAATTCTTAATTTACAAAAAATTCATGGCCATAATAAAATCTAATAAATGTTAAATATTCAAAATCATTTCCATAATTTAAGATGGAATTTCATAGCTATAAAGATTGGGGAATGATATTAGCACCAACGAGGAATCCTTACAGGCTTGTTCAATCCCATACCCACCAAGTATGAATCTTTGTGCATGCATTGACCTGGAGGGTCACTTCTTATGGAACAAAACACTCTCATTTGAGAATGACATACACAAACAAGTCTTATCGAGATCGTGATATCCCACATCACACAACCTTTATGACTTGGAACAGAGTTTACGATTACGACCCTTGAGAGCGTTCCATAGACATCAAGACCGCTCCCCTAGACTTTATGTAATCCATGAGATCTTTATTTATACTAGCATAAGTAAATAACAATAAAGAAACATACCAAACAATGTTCAATATATTTCTAAAAAACAAGACTATCATAGTGTTTATAAACTTGATGGCTAAGCCAATAAATTGCTCGTCGGGCACCTAACACTATCAATCTCCCACTTGCCTTGGAGCCAATTGCCCATATATCTAAGTCCCATCATTTCCAGATGTTTCCGTGTTAGGAAATTTCATGTTAGATGTTTTGATGATGACAAGATAGGATTTTATGTTAGACCCCAAAAAGAATAAAAGTTTATATTTTCATAGAACAAATGTATAAGCGTTTGAAAGAATGTAATTTTATTAAGCTTGTAATTTTTATCTTTGTAGATTTTAGACTAAGTATTGAATACCGAGTCACTAGTAGAACTCTAGGTGAGTCTATTAGAGATGAAGTTGAAGATCAGCGTCTGAATTCAAGTGAAGATGGAGATTTTGTCTTAAGCGACTGCCAATCGCTATGGACTGTTTCAGGGTTAATGAATCAAGAGATCAAAGTAATCAAGCGATCAAGTAGATCAGATTCACCTGAAATAAATTCCGAAGTCACTAAGGACTTAAATGCAATCATTTAGCGGGCATTTATTTCCAACGGAAAATAAATTCAAATGCATTAAATACTTGATAAGAGCATTAAATGTGATAGGGACAGATTGTATACGGAGCAAGCTACCTATTCGCTTAGACTGTCAGAATTTCAGAGTTCAAACCTGCCACATCAAATCAGTGCAGCAGAATTTCAGGAATGTCAAAGAAAAGGTATGACTCACTCGCGCGTGAGAGGCACGCATCTACATGTGTCCAACGGACAAATCCCGAGAAATTGCCTATAAATATCTTACCTCAGCAAACTCTAAAATACACGTACATACACAAGAAAGTCAAAACTTTACTGAAATTCTCTCTCAAGAAAAAGCTTAGAAACTCCATAGCCAAAATTCTTCCAAGCTTTTTACATACATTCCAGACCGTCATAGATATCTCAAACATCTTCAAAGAAGAACCATACAATATTATTGAGATATCACTACCACAAAAAAGTCCTATTACAGCGCACCTATGACAGCGGTTTTGAAAACTGCTGTAATAGGGGGCACTCGGTTCGGACCTATGACAGCGGTTCAAGCCGAACCGCTGTCATAGGTGTCAAAAAAAATAAAAAAAAATAAAAAATTGAACTTTTGGCAGCGGTTCGGCCAAACCGCTGCCATAAGTGAACTTTTGGCAGCGGTTCGGCCAAACCGCTGCCATAAGTGAACTTTTGGCAGCGGTTCGGGCAGAACCGCTGCCAAAAGTTCAAATTTTGGGCGGGTTTATTTCAAACTGGCCCCCCCTCTCTCTCACTCTCACTCTCACTCACTCACTCTCTCTCTCAACTCTCTCACCACCACCACCGCCGCCGCCGCCGTCCGCCGCCCCTCTCGGTTTCTCTCTCTATTTTTAGATCTACTTCTCTCTCTCTCGGTTTCTCTCTCGATTTCTAGATCTAGTTCTCTCTCTCTCGGTTTCTCTCGGTATAGGACCGCCGCCGCCCACTTCCGCCGCCGCCGACGCCCACCTCCGCCTCTGCCGCCGCCGCCGCCGCCGACCTCCGCCGCCGCCTCCGACCTCCGCCGCCGCCGCCTTCTTCTATTTAGTTTTGGTATTTTTTTTAGATAAATATAAATATATATATATATACACACACACACACACACACATAGAGTATATATAGATGTATGTATATGTGGGTGTATGCATATATGTGTGGGTATATGTATATTTGTGTATGTGTGGGTGTATTTATATTTGTGTATGTGTGGGTGTATTTATATTTGTGCATATGTGGGTGTATGTGTATTTGTGTATGTGTGTGTATGTATATTTGTGTATGAATATTTGTGTATGAATATTTGTGTATGTATATATGTGGATGGGTGTATGTATATTTGTGTATATGTTCATGGGTGTATGCATATATGTGTATATGTTAATGGGTGTATTTGTGTATGTGTGGGTGTGTGTATATTTGTGTATGTATATATGTGGATGGGTGTATGTATATTTGTGTATATGTTGATGGGTGTATGTATATTTGTGTATATGTTGATGGGTGTACGTATATTTGTGTATGTGTGGGTGTACGTATATTTGTGTATTTATGAAAATAATTCTCGGTTGAAATTTTGCGGTGTTGGAATGACACGAAATTCACAAGGTCATAGAGAAACGGCATTCTGAACAAAATGCAAGAATTTATCTTGCGCTCTCGTGATTTTAGCCATCCGAGATCGTTTAAGGCCTCAAATACGCGTTTTATTACAAAAATACGTATCTTTGTAATAAAACGCGTATTTGAGGCCTTAAACAATCTCGGATGGCTAAAATCACGAGAGCGCAAGGTAAATCTTGCGTTTTGTTCAGAATGCCGTTTCTCTATGACCGTGCGAATTTCGTGTCATTCCGACATGGCAACATTATAAACGATAAAATAAAATTAAAAAAAAATAAATAAACCACCCTATGACAGCGGTTCAGCCGGAACCGCTGTCATAGGGTCCAATTTATTTATTTTTTTGAACAAATGACCCTATGACAGCGGTTCCGCCGAAACCGCTGTCATAAGGTCACCCTACTGCAGCGGTTTCTATAAAACCGCTGTCATAGGGTGACCTATGACAGCGGTTCCGGAACCGCTGTCATATGGTTTTGACCTATGCCAGCGGTACCTATGACAGCGGTTCAAAACCACTGTAATTGGCCCAAAAAAACCGCTGTTATAGGTCATTTTTGTAGTAGTGTATCCTAAGTTGTTTGAACTTTCCAACATAAAAAAAACTCGTGATCAAAACCCTCAACATCCTATGTCTGTGTGAAGAAGTTGTTGTCTCTACAAGCAGTATTTTTGAGTAAGAGAAGCTTGTTGGTGAAGATCTTCATTGGTGCTGAAGTCTGTGTGATCAAGGAGCCCAAGATCATCATCCGCTCCTCTATTTTGTAGAAGCCTCTGTGTGATCCTTCAATAATCAATTTAGTGGAATTCTTCCAAATGTTTAAGGAGAAGAAGGACGTAGCTGGGATTACATCACCGAGTGAACCTTATAATTCTTGTGTTATTTACTATTTATTTTATCATTTATCCTGAAAAAGACAAGTAAAACTGATAAGCGACTATTTGACCTAAACGAACGCTAAAGCTTTAAAAACATTTCTGCTGTGCTAACCCTGATTAAGCGATATAAGCTTTACCCTACTTTGGTAAATTGCTAAAATCACTAAGTCTAAGTTATCTTCACTGTAGCGCCTGACCTAGCGCTCAGCTCTCTAAAGCGTTCAAACCTTTAAAAGTGATACAAAATTTTTGAAGTCTAAAAAGACTTCAGGGTCTATTAACCCCCCCCCCTTCTAGAACCTTTCGTATGCCACTTGGGACCATCAAGTGGTATCAGAGCAGTTGAAATAGAAACCTAAGCATTTCTGAGCGTAACTACTTGTTTAGATCCATTTTTCTAAACTTAGTCGCTTTATTCATTTTAATCTCATATCACGGCTTTTAAGAAAAATGCCTAAACTGGTTGAATCAAACTATGATTCATGGAAACTTAGAGCATTTGCATATTTATGTTCGTGCGATAATGAGATGTGTGATGTAATTACAGATGGCCCCATTAGGATCATGAAAGTCATCACCAGAGCCCCTGGTGCGATTGAAGCAACTCCAGATGGTTATGTTGAAAAACCCAAGTTGGAATGGACGCCAGATGATAGAGAAAGAGCAAATCTGGATAATCTTGGACGAAGTGCACTCTACTTAGCGTTAGGAGATAATGATGCATTATTCAACAAGATCAAGCAATGTAAGACTTCCAAAGAGATATGGGATAAGTTGGCTATTCTGTGTGAAGGTTCAGCACAGATGAAGGAGAACAAGCTCTCCATAGCCACACAAAGATTTGAGCATTTCAAAATGCAGCCCAATGAGACGCTAGAACAATTGGATGCACGGTTCACTTTGCTCATTACAGAGTTAGCGTCACTAGACAAGGAGTTGACTAACAAAGAATTGGCCAACAAGATATTCAGAAGTCTTCCAAGCAAGTATTTAATTAAGACTGTTGACATGAGAGAATCACAGACATTGGAGACTCTGACTCCAGAACATGTGTTTTCAGAGTTAAAGGCATTGGAGTTCGAATTGGGTGAAGTCAGTGACACATCGACTTCAGCTACTGAATTAGGAGCTTTAATCGCTACTACCAAAAATAAGGGTAAAGCGATTAGTGAGGTGAAATCAACGGAATCCAATGAGGAAAAAGAGATGGCTTTATTGGTCAAGAAATTTCTAAGATATGAAAAGAGAAACCCTATTGGACAAACTTCATTTCAAACCCCTCCCCCTGCACCAGCGCTTCAGTATCAAGCGCCAGTGTATTTTGCACCTTAACCAGTAGTGTCAGTTCCATACCAAGCGCCTTCGACTCCTACTTAGAATCTCTCAGCACCAGTAGTTTCCAAAAGGTTATCAACTGAACAGAAAATGAAAACTAACCTTTGTTATAACTGCAGGAAACCACGACACTACCAGATAAATTACCCTTATCCAAATGTGTCTAACCCTACAAGGCAAAACTATGCGGATAGAAACCAATTCAGGAGAAACCTTCGCCAACAAGGTTTGCTAGCGAAATCTAAACCATTCTCTGCACCTGAAGAGGATTTGGAATCATCAGTTGAAAGTAGTGATGATGAGCCAACAAGCGACTCAGCGTTAATTTGTCTCATGGCGAGAGATGAAGAAGCGTCTGATGACTCGCTATCTAAGGTAAACGCTGAATTATCTCATCCTCTTTCTTATGATGAACTGCTTGACAAAGTAACTGAGTATTACAAAGATTGTGAAGATGCCACCAAATATTATCAAAATCACTTTGATATCATTTCATCGCTCACAAGTGATGAAATGACGCTCAAGGCAGAGTTGCAAGTTCAGCAACAATGCATTGAGAAGAATCAATCGCGTGAGAGTGAAATTATCCAATTGAAAAGTGATATTGATATAATAGTTAAGAGAGAAGCTGAATTGATCGCTAGACTTGCCAAATCAGAACAACTTGTCTCATCATTATCCAAAGCGTCAAGAAATCTAGATAATGTGACTGAGGTAATCAGAATTTTTGGTGAAAAGACCGGTTTAGGTTGTGATAAATTTGGTCAAAAATAAAAAACATCTAAGGTTACGGGAACCAACAAAGGAAAAGGTGTATTCTTTGTTGAGAAGAGTTCAAACAGTCAAACGTTGAATGAACCCAAGGACAATGGTAAGAGGCCAAATGAGAAGGTCAATACTAACTCAGGCAACAAGGAGAAGACAAAAGTGAATAATTCACAGAAGAAGGTTCATCCAAACGCTCAAAAGGCTAAGGATAAACCATCTACAAGTGAATCAAACGCTAAGCGTTAATCGCCAAAAGCGACTCCTAAGCCAGTGCCGAGGAAATACCAGCGTCAATATCCTCAAAGATCTAGATCATATTATCAATACTATGATGATTATGATTATGACTATGATTACTATTATAATCGAGGATATTACTATACACCTAAAAAGCACACACAACACAAACCGAAACCCAAGAAGGCTAATCTTCCCGTAATGAAGACAAGGTAAATATGGGTTCTGAAAGTTTTAATTCAAACCAAATTCACTAACGTTGAAGGACCTAAAACAACATGGGTACTTAAGAAGAATTAGAACTGCCCTTTAAATGCAGGTACCTAGAGCCAACACTGATACCTCAGTTTGGTACTTTGATAGTGAGTCGTCAAGGCACATGACTGGCTCAAAGGATCTTTTGGTAAACTATCGCGCAAACAACGGTCCTCAAGTTGTATTCGGTGATAACTCAAAAGGTAAAACCAAAGGTATAGGTATCATGCATAGGGGGAACATCATGATTAGTGATTATATAATGTTGAGGGTCTTAAGCATAATTTGTTAAGCATAAGTCAATTTTGTGATAGAGGCTTTGAAGTCAAATTCTCAAGCGACTATTGCTATGTTAACGACGCTAAGACTAAGTCTACTAAATTAAGAGGAAAAAGAACAAACAATGGGTATTTGGTAGATTGGGATTCTACAATTGATAACAACCCCACATGCTTTGTTGCTAAGAGTCAAAATGAATTGGGTTGGTTATGGCATAGAAAAATGAATCACCTCAACTTTAAGGCAATCTCCCAGTTAATATCGCTAAATCTAGTAGAGGGATTACCTAAGGGTTCCTTTAAAAAAAATCGCTTATGTGATGCACGTCAAATGGGTAAATAAGTTAAATCATCTTTTAAGAAGAAACCATGCCTATCTACTTCTAGAATTCTTGAACTGTTGCATTTAGATTTGTTTGGTCCGATTCAAATCATGAGTGTTAGTGGTAAAAAGTATTCGCTAGTAATAGTTGATGATTTCTCTCTCTATACATGGGTAGAATTTCTAGCGACCAAAGATGAAACTAGTGTCAAGCTTACAGCGCTAATTCGTGAAATACAAACTTCAAAAGATTTAAAGGTGACGAGAATTACAAGCAATAGAGGAACTGAATTTACTAACCAATTTGTTGAGAAGTTTTGTATAGATTTTGGAATACTCCATGAGTATTCTACACCTAGAACACCTCAACAGAATGGAGTTTTCGAGCGACGAAATAGAAGGCTTAAAGAAGCCGCTAGGACGATGTTAGCAGAGTCCAAGCTGCCTCAAAGGTTTTGGACCGAAGCTATCAATACCGCATGCTACACTCAGAACCGGTGTATGATCAACAAGCAACATGAGAAGACTCCATATGAGTTGTGGAAGGGACGTAAGCCTAACGTGTCATATTTTCATGTATTTGGTTGAAAATGTTTCACTCATAACAATGGATCCCAAAGTTTAAGGACATTTGATCCTAAAGAAGATGAGGGAATCTTTCTAGGCTATGCCAAGAATGGAAAGAGTTTTTTCATCCTAAATAAGATCAAATCGAAGGTTGAAGAATCCATTCATGTTATGTTTGATGATTCTAATCAAGAACCGAGAAAGGTTAATCTTGATGATGTATGAATTGAAGATTTTACCCAACATGTGTCACAAATCAATCTTGGTGATGATAGTGATGATAATGAGGATGATGAGATCTTTGTGCCCAATCCTAAGGTTACTCGTGAAGTTATCAATGATGACACTATAAGAATCGCTGATCATCATGAAGAGAATGATCATCAAGAGCAAATTGGAACTGTGAATGATGTAGCGACTGCACAAGAGACAAATGAGGGTCAAGCGATTGATGATCAAGAGTCACTCAACCCATTCCAACCAGATCATAAATGGCTTAGAGATCATCCACCAGAGCTAGTTATTAGAGATATTGGAGCACCTGTTAGAACTAGGGCCGCTACAATCAATGAGGCCATGTTCGCAAGTTTCCTATCTCAAATAGAACCAAAGAAAGTGGATGAAGCGCTCAGTGATTCAAGTTGGGTAGAAGCGATGCAAGAAGAGCTTAACCAATTTGAGCGAAGCAAGGTTTGGACGCTAGTACCAAGACCAACTCACCAAGGAGTTATTGGAACTAGATGGGTTTTTAGGAACAAGATGGATGAAGATGGAATTGTTATAAGAAACAAAGCCAGATTAGTCGCTCAGGGTTATTGCCAAGAAGAAGGTATTGATTTTGATGAAACTTATGCCCCAGTAGCCCGTCTTGAAGCAATTAGTATGTTCCTAGCGTTTGGTGCATTCAACAAGTTTATAGTGTACCAAATGGATGTGAAGAGTGCTTTCCTGAACGGTAAACTCCAAGAAGAAGTTTATGTGGAGCAACCCCCAATATTCATCAACAACCATGGGAAAAGTATGGTCTACAAATTGGATAAGACACTTTAGGCCTTAAACAAGCACCAAGAGCATGGTATGACACTCTCTCTATCTTCCTTATAGGTAAAGGCTTTTCAAAAGGCAGTGTTGATACAACGTTATTTAAAATTACCCACAATGAAGATATTCTCTTAGTCCAAATATATGTTGATAATATTATATTCGGATCTACTAATAAGCAATTGTGTGAGAAATTTTCGAAAATGATGCAAGATCAGTTTCAAATGAGCATGATGAGTGAATTAACTTTCTTCTTAGGATTACAAGTTAAACAACTCCCTAATGGCATATTTATTAACCAAGCTAAATATATAAGAGACATGATTAAGAAATTTGGTATGGAAAATGCACTATCGTCAAAAATTCCAATGATCCTAACGCTTAAGTTAGATAAAGATGAAAGTGAAAAGATAATTGATATCACTAACTATAGAGGTATCATTGAATCACTTCTTTATCTTACCGCTAGTGGACCTGATATTATGTTTTCAGTATGCATGTGTGCACGGTTTCAAGCTGATCCAAAAGAATCACACTTAATTGCTAACAAGAAGATCCTTAAATACCTAAAAAGCACACAAAATGTGGGCTTATGGTATCCAAGGGACTCTCCTTTTGAACTAATTGGTTATTCAGACGCAGATTTTGCAGGATGCAAAATAGATAGAAAGAGTACTAGTGGTACATGTCAATTTCTAGGTGATAGACTAGTTGAGTGGCATAGTAAGAAACAACAATCCATAGCGACTTCTACCGCTGAGGCAGAATATGTAGCCACTGGAAGCTATTGTCCACAAATATTTTGGATGAGGCAACAACTTAGAGATTATGGAACAATCCTAGGTCCTACCCCAATCCATTGTGATAATCAAAACACTTTAGCTATGACCTAAAACCCAGTCCTTCATTCTAGAACTAAACACATTGACATTCGCTACCATTTCTTGCGTGACCATGTTCAAAAGAAAGATATCTCCATGCATTTCATTGGTACTGACAAACAATTGACATATATCTTCACCGAAGCGCTCAACGAACAACGTCTTCTCACTTTGAGAAATGAACTAGGTATGATTGATTTAAACGCTTAAATCATAAAGCATCATATTTTATAGGCATATAATTTAGGAGGAATCCACTTTATTTTTATGTCTAAAGCGTTTTTCAAAAATTGAAATGAGTTATCAATTTTAGGGGCAACTTTAAAATTTTACTTATTCCAATCTATGAGCAACTGTGATAAAAAATGACTTTGAAAATTTTATGCATTGATCACTAGCGTTTATCTTTCATGCATGACAAAATCAATCTCTAACAAAATTAAATGAAAATGTCTTTTAAAGATCGAAAGCAATTGATTTTTATCAAAACGACTTCAGCGTTAAAAGATTCCTACTCTAACGCTAAGTAACTTTCTCTGAAAATCATGCATAGTTTTCATCGCTTAAAGGTAGCGTGTGGATAAGTCCAAAAGATGAGATTTGACAACTGCCCACACATGCCTATCAAATCAAACTGACGGTTAATAATTCCTATCTAAAAACTAGGCGGTTCAGTAACTGCACCTGTCTGAGTACGTGTCAGTGTACTATCAGGCGCGTGTAATTCACGCTGAAAATTTCAAAATTATTCAAACGTTTTGAAAAAGTTACTGCGGATTTCAAACTTTTATAATTCACAGCTGTTATCCTATTTTACTGCACTTTTTGACATCTATCTTTATGAGTAAACGACTCAGATTAAATGCTTCAATTTTCAAAATTAACGACTTAACACATGGCATTAATCAAAGCAACTGAGGAGTTATTTTTTTTGCCTCTATTTAAACCCTCCATGTTTTTACAGAAAAAACTTTATCACTCTCAAATTCTCTTGCTGTAAAAACTCTCTCTCTCAAGGAAAAAAGGCTCTCGTTTTAAACTCTCAAAAAACTTTAAACCTTCATCAATGGCGCCACCAAAATCTTCAAAATCCTCCAAATCGACCACAGAAAAATCTTCCAAATCTCATAAACCAGTCACTGTTAATGTTGTATTTCTAGTGAACTGGGACTACCTCTTTGATAACCAGAACTTTCCTCTGAGGAATGTTCTTCCTCTTGTCCAAGAATCTGGTTTACGTGAAATGATAACCTCCCATTCAAACATTCATGAGGAAGAAACTCTTTTCTTCTTCCAGAATGCCAAGATTTTTGACGATGGAAACTCCATTTCCTGCGTCTTTCCGTTTGCTCGTGAGAACTTTGTTCTCACTCCTCATCTTCTATCTTCTTTACTACAACTGCCAAATGATGGTGGAAAAATCGAAGAAGTCAACCTTGGAGACGCCACCAAGGTCTGGAAACTTGTCGGTCCAAAGTGGCATACGAAAGGGTCTAAAGGAGGGGGGGGGGGGTTGAATAGACCCTGAAGTTTTTTTCGACTTCAATAAGATTCGTGTAAAAAGGATTTTGGACGCTTGAAAAGTAGACGCTTGACTGAGCATTTACTTGAAATATAGACGCTTAGGCTAAGCGTCTGATGAAGACTGTTTTTAGAAAGTTAACTTAGACTTCAAGATTTGAGTACTTTAACCAAGTAGGTTTAAGCGTTCAGTTCTTTAATCAGTGTTAGCACAGCGGAATGATTTTTGTAGTCTTCACTTTTAAAAGGCTTTAGCGTCGCAGAAAGTGTATTTAGTTGCTTAGCGTTTGATTAAGTTTTACTTGATCAGTTTATGATATGACAATATTAAAAACTGAATGTAAAGTAAAGAACAATATTTGTAAGGTTCGTTGGGTGGTGTAATCCCAACTACGTCCTTCTTCTCCTTGAACACTTGGAGGCAATCCACTAAAATGATTCTCAAAGAATCACACAGAATCTTCTACAAATTAGGGAGAGATGGATGTCGATGACTTGAGCTCCTTGATCACACAGATTTCTGCTCCAAATCACTTCAATCCCCTTGTTTCTTTCACCCAGAAATATGGCAAGTATCCAACTTCGACTTCACACAGATTGCGAGGCTTGGATAGAGGTTTTTTTTAAACGGTTTGTTTGATTTTGATAAAGTTCAAACAACTAGGAATATCTCAGTGGTAAAGTGGGTTTCTCTGAAAAGAATGTTTGAGATATTGGTTCACTGTCTCAGGAATTTGAAGAAAAGCAAAGAGAATGTTTTTTTGAAAATTTTGGCTTTTCTGATATTGTAAGGAACGAGACTTCAATGCAACAACAATTCAACTTGATAATTGTTCTCTCTATATTTGGCTTGTTGTTGAAGTCCTATTTATAGGCATTCTTGGAAAAAGTGTCCGTTTGACACATGCACGAGCGCGTGCTCTCACTTCCGCGATTGAACAACTTTTGTCCTTTTTCCTGAAAATCTGTTGCACAAAAGTTGGTGCTGCAGTCTTTGAATAGTTGACAGTCCAATAGGGTGGCTTCTCCGTACGTCTGAAAGTGCTTATCACATTTAATGCTCTTATCAGCATTTAATGCATTTGAATTAAATGCCCGTTGACACTTAATGCGTTGAGAATATTTGCATTAAACTCCTTCTGGACTTAGAAATAAATTCAGGTGAAATCAGTCATTGATAGACGCTTATTCAACCTTGAATCACTTCTATCTTATAAGGTGACGCTTGGTGTAGCTGGTCATTCTAGACGCTTGGAATCTTCATCTTTATTTAGACTTCAGGCTCTTGAGTATTCAAACTTTACTTCTGATAAACTCATTCAGAACATATCAGACGCTCAGTCTAAGACAACTTAACCTAACAATCTAGAATAAAAATAAAAACAAAGCCTATTACAAATCTAACGCTTCAAAGCTGAAAACAAACTTACATATTTTGGGGTCTGACAAAAGGTCCTAATTGTCATCATCAAAATATTTAACATGAAATTCCTAACAATTTCCCCCTTTTTGA
The DNA here is from genome assembly GCA_019426215.1 of Buddleja alternifolia. Taxonomy (NCBI): domain Eukaryota; kingdom Viridiplantae; phylum Streptophyta; class Magnoliopsida; order Lamiales; family Scrophulariaceae; genus Buddleja; species Buddleja alternifolia. Next base: position 26,467,293 of record CM033404.1, read on the forward strand.
TGATGACAATACTTACTCTTTTAACCAAAAATAAAAGTTAGCTTTGATTAGATAAGGTTAGTTAAAGTTAGTTACGCTTCAACGAGATGTTTCAGCTGAAAAATGCATTATATATATATCAAAGATTACAAGCATTTTTACAACTAAACAAACAAAATATAAGAGACAAGAATATAGATAATGCAAATCAAAAAGCTTTAATGACTTGATCTAACTTTGTATCGCTTGGGCATTTCAGCTCTGATAGCTTCAGTTAGATTATCTTCCAAGGTCATCATCGCTTCATGATCTTTGTTGATTATGAGCTTATTTTCTTCTTGTTGTCTCTTCTTGAAAGCAGTAAAGTTTTTATCCCAATCAGTTGGGTCAATACTAATATACCATAGGAAAATTCTGAAAGTTCGGATGAAGTCAGACATCTGCCTCTCTTCAGCTAAAATTCTTGGATCTGAAGGTTCTGGAATAGATGCTCTTTGAAGAGGGATGTCAAACTGTTCAAGTAGTGCCCGAGAAGGTATTGGTAGATTTGGATACATTGCTCGTGGAGGTTCTCTCAGCGTTCTACTAGGTGCTCCAGCAGAATCACTTACTCTACAACAGTTATCCAAGAAGGGAGACTTAGTGCAGAAAGAGAAGGTAAAACTTGACGCTTAGGAGGTGGAGGCTCTTGAGCTCTTGAACTAGATGCTTTCCTCTTTTCTCCTTTCTTCTTCTCTTCCCCCTTATTGCCATCATTGGACTTTAGAAAATGTTCCATGAGTAAACTTACCTGATGAGCAATCTGAGATATAGAGTCTGTAATGTCGTCCAAAGTCCAAACGCTTGTCGAAGCGTTCTTGCAGTGCGAGAAGCTTGGCGCTGGTAGCATCATTCAGATATGTCTCTAGGGTTTCAAGGCGCTTTTCAAATTCATCTTTTATGGCAAGTTGGTTGGCGTGAGTAGCATCATGCATTTCTTGAAAAACTTGTCTGCACTCACCAATAGCCGCTTGAGCTGAACTACGCATATGAGCAATTTGAGCGCTCATAACGTGAGACTCAATCTTTGCTAAATCTTCTTTAATCCAATGGAGAGATTCTTCGTTTTGATTAGCATGAGCACTGATATCCTCCAAAATGGATTTGAGCAAAGGACCAAAAGATTGACTCGCATCTAATTGAACCGCTTGAGGAGCCGGTCGCTTGAACCTGGATGAGTGTTTGAGAGAGTCAATGGGAACTTGATACACGGGATCAAAGACAGTACCTCGTACGTTGAGAGAAAGATCCTCAGGAATATCATCAGTAATAAGTTCAGGAGCGTCAGGAATATCCTCTGGGTGAGACGCTTGAACTGGTTCTTCAGAGACGCTGGAATACGTGCAACTTCAGAAGTGTACGATTCAACTAACTTAGCAGGCGCTTCCTCAAGCGCTATCTCTGTTTGGCGAAATTCATCGAAGTGGAAGTTCCAATTTGCTAAATTGGCATACGAAGTGGACGCAGCTTTCAAAAGTGCAGAGAGTCTGGTTCTTGAAAAGCAAGTACCGGAAATGAATGTGCGAAGGGGACTATCAATGGCCCTCATGTGCATGGGACCAATGATATCAAGCACATGATGCGGAAAGACTTTGGACGGCGCTTGACAGATAGAGAAAATGGAATCTGGAGAGTAATTTTTAGAAAATCCAATCAAGCAATCAGAGGGAAGAGACTTGAGACGGTGATCGTCAGGCACGTAAGCAGCATAGTACTCTTCCAAATACGGATAGATCGCTTGAGCCAGTCCCTGATTTCTTTCTAGCAGTGAGAGGACAAACGCATAATGATTGAGTACCTCTTTGCGGATAGAAGGGAGCAGTGGATATCCTCGAAATGAATTGATGACGGAGCCGTTCCATTGTCTGAGATTGGCAGTGAAGGTTTTGTCGAAATGAGATAATGGAGTCATAATCTACACCATCAAGTTAAAATTATCTTCGCAGTGGCTGGGAGCGAAATTCAGGCTAGCAATTTGAGTACTGCCGCTGGTAGACGCTTGAGCGTTGAAATGTAGAGGAGTAACGGACAATCTGTGAAGCTCTTGACGCAGACATTGTTCAATTGGATGTCTAATTAGTGGGAGCTTGAGAACAGGTCCAACTCTCTGTTGACGATTCTTCAGGCAATACTTGGCGAAATGACGCTTCTTGTCATGCATGCCTATGCCAAATAACTGGGGAGCTTGAACTAACTCTGTGAAGGTATATTGATGACCCATATACGCTTCAACCCAATTTACTTCATTCATACAGTAGTCTGTGCCAGCGTTGACAATAGCTCTAATGCCTTCATGGTGAATATCTCTGATAGATTCAAAATGATATTTATCGGTCTTATGGTTAGCATTCCAGACGCTATCAAAATATGCATCAGCTTCAGTCTGGATCAGATCTGTGAGAGATTCGAGATGCTCACCGACATGAACTGCTTTATTTTTCCATAGGCGAAGTGGATTGACCAAAGTTAGATTTTCAAGACTATTGGCAATATGAGGAAAGTGTGTGTAGCCTTCTCGGTTCAAGACGGCCTCTGATGGATTGAGAAAGCTAGGGTGAAGTGGCTCATACACACGAATACTGTAGTCTCTAAGAGCAAAACCTGTAGGCTTGCTGTGGCCATAGTCGAGGTAATACGCCAGATCCATATCACATCTAGGAGTTGTTACTCCTTGTCTGTCTTGTTGAAGAATGAGAGAGGACGGTATTTGACCAGGAGTTTTTTGTAGTTGAATGGCCATGTAGTATTTCCTCTTTATCAAATTCTGAATATCATTTTATTATGAATTCTGGAAATTTAAAATTTTCTTTAACAAGAAATTTATCTACTAATGAATATGCATTCACATTATCTACTCATGACTTACCTCTGGGGACATATAAATCTCGTTTATTATTTGATGAAAGTCAGTGTTAAACACTATATCCCTGATTTTATTGTCGATGTCAATCAGCAGGGTAATCTCATTCTCAGCAGCAATATATCTTTCTTCATTATAACCTGCAGGAATGAAATCTTCTTCGAGTGCTGGGGGCATGTAGTTGATTGAATGATCAATCGTCTTCAGCTTGTCCAGTTGGAAGAAGTGCCTTAGCTTTGTAACGTCTTCAGCAACGCTCTGACCTTCTGAGCGTGCCTCTGTTATTGCTGGAATAGGGATTGATGTTTGAACCTCTTTGGAAGCAGGTTCCTCAGTTTCAATTTCAACGGCTTCTGCGGCAACGTCTTTGGCAATAGCCACAACTTCTGTCAACTCAACATCTAGGTGGACGTTTGTTGACGCTTCAGCAGCAGCTGGAACAAAAGCTGTAACATATGAACTATCCTCTATAAGAGCAAGATCTTCTACAGATGTCGGAATAGGAAATGCTGTGGGAAGAAATAAACTTACCCTGAGAACTTGTCTCAACAGCAACACTTTGAGCGCTTGGCTCAACAGTCTCAGGCTCTTCAGGAACAGGAGCAGCTCGATGCTTGCTTGTCTTGGAACGCTTGAAGATTTTCTTCACGTTGACTCCTTCAATGAGTTTGAACGCTAGAGCAGGAGGGGCAGCAGCTGGTTCATCGAACTCAATTTGTTTAATAATTCCTTCCAGCTTCCTCCGCTTGAGAGGTAACTTATCCTGCGCATCCTCATCAGTTTCCTCATCATCTTTTTGAGGAGCAGGAACAGCTTGTGCCTTGGGCTTTCTAGGAGCCCTCTTCTTGGTAGTAGTCGGACGCTTCACGGCTTCCTCTTGAGCAGGACGCTCAGCCTCTTCATCAGACGCTTCACGTACAGTCTGACGCTCAGAAAGTGGTTTAGCAGCACCACCAACTTTGGGAGGATTGAATAGATTGGTCAGAATCCTTCTTCCCAAAAACTTGGTCTTATTCAACGGGAGACCAGATGAGTAAACGCAGTCTGATCTGTACAGAAGGTCATTCAAAACAAGCCCATACGATTTATTTGGGGTGTTCAGACAGTCCCTAAACCTTCCAAAGATGTACTCACTCCAGTTGATTTGGATAGAGAAGAGTATCGCTGTCATCATCTGAAATTGTGTGGGATTGACCTTATCAAAAGTGCCCACTCTGCATTCAATAATCTTACTGCAGAAATCAGCCAACAGACGGCATTGTGATACCAAATCTTTCTTTTCAAAGTGCTGGGTGTAGGGTACACCATCGTAAGCCCTCATAAACGTCCAGGCTTCCTTGATTTGTGCTAGAGTAATACTATCCAGTGCATTACCCTCATTGGGAAGTTTAAAGTTCTTTGCAAGTGATGCAGCAGGTAACACAAATTCCCTAGGTGCCTCTTTCTTGGACATAGGGAAAAGGCAAGAGATGGACTTCTTGTCCTCCGAGAGTTTAGCAGTCCTCCAAAAAGTGTCAACCTCCGTCGGAAAGAAATATGAATATTGCGTTAAGAAATTCTTAAGCCCGACCTTTGTAACTGTGTCCATCATATCATGTAGGTTGATCTGGGGTTGATCATATAGGAATTTTTAGTCGACAATAAGGCCTTCAGTAACCTTGATGATAGACTCGGCAGAAGTAAACGAAGCTTTCTTTGGAGCCATTTTTGAAAGTAGAGTGAACTGAGATTTGCTTTTGCTTTGAGAGAGAGAGAGAGAGAGAATTTTGCAGAAATCTTTGAGTGAAAGTGAACAATTTTTCTGCAGAAATTGTGTTTTAAATGACACAGTAAAGAATTTTGAAACTTGTGTTCTCTAGTCTTTGTAGGATTTAGACACGTGTAAAGATTTTTTAATCTCAGCCATAAATTCATTAACCGCGGACGCGAGTTTTGTGTAAGAGAGAGAAGTTACATTTGGTAATTCCCATATATAATGATTTGACATCCGAGTTAAAAAAAAAACGTTTGGTATTTTCAGAGTGTAGCACATGCGCCTGATGGTACACTAACACGTACACAAACACGTGCTATCTCTGAACCGTCATTTTAAAAGTTTTGATTACCCGCCAGTTTGATGTGATAGAAGCGTGCGGGTAGAGTATAAAAATAGATTTTTGAGTCTACCCACTACTTCAAAAAGCTTGTAAAATTTATGCATGACTGTTAAAAACATTTTTATATTAAGAGTTGAATGGAATTGGTTCAACACTTAACTGATACCACTGGTTGATATATCATTAGAAAATTAGACGCTTAGGATTGAAAAGACTTTTTATGTTTGAGCGTCCAATATTTTATGCAAAAGTAATACTGAGCGTTGATGATCATGCATCTGAAAGTTTTGATCATTGACGCTTGCAGTTATGGTCAAGTACAACTTTAAGGTTCCCCCTAAATTTGATAGCATGTACCAATAAACAAAAACTTCTTTTAGACATAAATCAAGTGGATTCCCCCTAAATTATATGTTTAATAAAGTATGATGCAAAATGATTAAGCGTTTAAATCAATTATACCTAATTCACTTCTCAAAGTGAGAAAATGTTGTTCGTTGAGTGCTTTGGTGAAGATATCTGCCAATTGTTTGTCAGTTCCAATAAAGTGCATGGAGATATCTTTCTTTTGAATGTGGTCACCAAGAAAATGGTATCTAATGTCAATGTGTTTGGTTCTGGAATGAAGAACAGGGTTTTGAGTCATGGCTAGAGAGCTTTGGTTATCACAATGAATGGGGGTTGGACCTAGGATTATTCCATAATCTCTAAGTTGTTGCCTCATCCATAACACTTGTGCACAACAACTTCCTGCAGCTACATACTCAGCTTCGGCTGTGGAGGTAGCTATGGATTGTTGTTTCTTACTATGCCATGAAACTAACCTATCACCTAGAAATTGACATGTACCACTAGTACTCTTACGATCTATTTTGCAACCTGCAAAATCTGCATCTGAGTAACTAATTAGTTCAAAAGGAGAGTCCCTTGAATACCATAAGCCCACATTTTGTGTGCTTTTTAGGTATTTAAGGATCTTCTTGGCAGCAATTAAGTGTGACTCTTTAGGATCAGCTTGAAATTGTGCACACATGCATACCGAAAACATAATATCAGGTCTACTAGCAGTAAGACAAAGAAGTGATCCAATGATACCTCTATAGTTAGTGATATCAACTTTCTTTCCACTTTCATCTTTATCCAACTTAAGCATTTGGCTCATTGAAATTTTTGAATATGATGCATTTTCCATACCAAATTTCTTAATCATATCTCTTGTGTATTTAGCTTGGTTTATAAATATGCCATTATGGAGTTGTTTAACTTGTAATCCTAGGAAGAAAGTTAATTCACCCATCATGCTCATTTCAAATTGTTCTTGCATCATTTTCGAAAATTTCTCACACAGACGCTTGTTGGTAGAACCAAATATAATATCATCAACATAAATTTGGACTAAGAGAGTATCTTCGTAACTGGTGATTTTAAATAACGTTGTATCAACGCTGCCTTTTGAAAAGCCTTTACCAATAAGGAAGATAGAGAGAGTGTCATACCATGCTCGGGGTGCTTGCTTAAGCCCATAAAGCGCTTTGTCTAGCTTGTAGACCATACCCTTACCATGATTGTTGATGAATCCTGGTGGTTGCTCCACATACACTTCTTCTTGAAGTTTACCATTCAGGAAAACACTCTTCACGTCCATCTGATACACCATGAACTTGTTGAGCGCTGCATACGCTAGAAACATGTGGATTGCTTCAAGACGGGCGACAGGAGCGTATGTCTCATCAAAGTCAATACCCTCTTCTTGGCAATATCCTTGAGCTACGAGTCTGGCCTTGTTCCTTATCACAATACCATTCTCATCCATCTTGTTTCTATAAACCCATCTAGTTCCAATAACTCCTTGGTGAGTTGGTCTTGGCACTAGTGTCCAAACCTTATTTCGTTCAAACTGATTAAGCTCTTCTTGCATGGCTTCAATCCAACTTGGATCACTTAGCACTTCATCCACTTTCTTAGGTTCCATTTGAGATAAAAAGCTTGCGAACATAGCCTCATTGAACGTAGCGGCTCTAGTCCTAACAGGCACTTCAATATCTCCAATAATTTGCTCAGGTGGGTGATCACGCAGCCATCGTCTATCTGGTTGGAAAGGGTTAAGAGGTTGAACAGACGCTTGACGATCAGACGCTTGACTATCCTCTTGCGTAGGCGCTTCAAGTTCACAGATCCTTGTTTGCTCTTGATGATCACTCTCTTCATGATCATCAGCATTTCTTACAATATTATCCATATTAACCTCACAAGTAATCTTAGGAGGGGCACTGAGATCTCATCATCATCGTCACTGTCATCATTAATGGTGATCTTAGACGCTTGATAACATAGGTCTTTAACTCCTACATCATTCACATTAACCTTACTCGGTTCTTGGTTTGCATCATCAAAAACAACATGAATAGATTCCTCAACCTTCGATTTGATCTTATTTAGGATGCGGAAATTCTTTCCATTCTTGGCTTAGCCTAGAAAGATTCCCTCATCCGCTTTAGGATCAAATGTCTTTAGACTTTGGGATCCATTATTATGGATAAAGCATTTAGAACCAAAGACGTGAAAATATGAAACATTTGGCTTACGTCCCTTCCACAGTTCATATGGAGTTTTCCCATGCTGTTTGTTGATCATGCAACGGTTTTGAGTATAACAGTCAGTGTTGATCACTTCGGCCCAAAACCTAGGAGCAAGCTTGGATTCTACTAACATTGTCCTAGCGGCTTCCTTGAGCGTTCGGTTTCGGCGCTCAGCAACACCATTTTGTTGGGGAGTTCTGGGAGCAGAATTCTCATGATGTATTCCATTTTTTGCACCAAACTTCTCAACAATCTTGTTAGTAAACTCAGTACCGTGATCGCTTCTTATTCTTGCAACCTTAAGATTTTTCAATATTTGAAGTTGCCGAATAAGCGTTGTTAACTTGTCACATGTCTCATCTTTGGATGAAAGAAATTCCACCCAAGTAAATTGAGAGAAATCATCTACTATCACCAAAGTATACTTTTTACTGCTTACACTGATCGTTTGAACAGGTCCAAACAAATCCATGTGAAGTAGTTCAAGTATTCTAGAGATAGATAGATGAGATTTTCTCTTGAACGATGACTTAACTTGTTTACCCATTTGACAAGCGTCACAAAGGCGATCCTTGTGAAATGGTCCATTTGGTAATCCCTTTACAAGATTTTGACTTATAAGCTTAGAGATTGTTTTGAAGTTGAGGTGATTCATTTTTCTATGCCATAACCAACCCATTTTAGATTCATTTTTAGCAACAAAGCATGTTGGGTTGTTATGATCTATTGAACCCCAATCTACCAAATATATGTTGTTAGTTCTTTTACCCTTCAATTTAGTAGACTTAGTCTTAGCGTCATTTATATGGCAACAGTCACTTGAGAATATGACTTCAAAGCCTTTATCACAAAATTGACTTATGCTTAATAAATTGTGCTTTAGACCCTCAACAAAATAAACATCACTTATCATGATGTTCCCCCTACGCATAGTACCTATTCCTTTGGTTTTACCTTTGGAGTTGTCACCAAATACAACCTGAGGACCATTGGCAGCTCGATAGTTGATCAGAAGATCTTTGGAACCAGTCATGTGCCTTGACGATCCACTATCGAAGTACCACACAAACGTATCGGCTCTAGCTCTAGGTACCTGCAATCAAAAGGGAAGTTCTATTTCTGTTCAGGTACCCATTGTTGCTTGGGTCCTTTAACATTAGTAACATTGTTAGTTTGAATTAGAATTTTAGGAACTCATATTTGCCTGGTCTTCATTGTAGGAATACCGGCCTTTTTAGGTTTCACAACGTGTTGTGTGTGCTTTTTGGGTGTATAATAATATCCTCGATTATAATGGCAGTCATAATCATAGTCATAATCATAATCATCATAGTATCGATAATATGGTCTTGACTGTCTTGGATATTGACGCTGGTATTTCCTTAGCGCTGGCTTGGGTTGCACTTTTGGTGCTGGACGCTTAGCGCTTGATTCACAGTGGTCAGACTTATCTTTAGCCTTTTGAGCGTTTGGATAGACCCGTCTTTGTGAATCATTTGCCTTAGCCTTACCCTTGCATGAGTTAGCTTTGACTTTCTCATTTGGCCTCTTACCATTGTCGCTAGGTTCATTTTGTGTTTGACCTTGTGAACCTTTTTCAACAAAGATAACACCCTTTCCTTTGTTGTTCGCCGTAACATTAGATTTATTAGGTTGTTTACCGAGTTTATCGCATCCTAAACCGGTCTTTTCACCAAATAATCTAGTTACTTCAGTCACATTATCCAACTTTCTAAAAGCTTTTGATAATGATGAGATGAGCTGCTCTGATTTAGCAAGTCTAGAGATCAAATCAGCTTCTCTCTTGACTATTATATCAAGATCGCTTTTTAATTGAATAATTTCACTCTCAAGCGATTGTTTCTTCTTAATGCACTGTTGCTGAACCTGCAACTCTGCTTTGAGCATTACTTTCTCTCTTGTGAGTGATGAGATAATAGCGAGATCGTTTTGATATATTTTGGCAGCTTCTTGACATTCATTGTAGTATTCTTTGACTTTGTCAAGTAATTCATCATAAGAGAGAGGAATAGATAATTCCTTGATTACCTCAGGAGACGCTTCATCATCTCTGGCCATGAGACATATGAGCGCTGAGTCATCTAATGGCTCATCATCATCACTGCTCTCCTCTAATGATTCTAAATCTTCAGGTGCGGATGCTGGTTCTGATTTCGCTAGCAAACCTTGTTGACGAAGGTTGCTCCTGAATTGGTTTCTATCCAAGTAATCCTGCCTTGAGGGCTTGGATACGTTTGGATAAGGGCAATTTACCTGGTAGTGCCCTGGTTTTCTGCAATTATAACAAAGATTAGTTTTCATCTTTTGTTCATTTGTTAACCTTGCAATGTGTGGTTTTGAGACCACTGGAGCTGAGAGATTTTGAGTAGACGCTTGGTACTGAACAGGCGCTTGGGATGAAGGAACAACATACCGAGGCGCTTGAAACTGTTGTTACATCGGAGAAGGCGCTTGATATGAACTTTGTCCTTGATTATTGAAACCTTTTCCTTTCTTTTCATATCTCAAGAACTTCCTGAATCTATTCAACAAAGCCAACTCCTCTTCTTCATTGATATCTAAATTCTTTCTTTTATTGCCCGGTTTGCCTTTGATTGATGCTATAAGTGCTCCAGATTCAATCACCGGACTACTCACAACATCACTAGCAGAATTCAACTCGAACTCAAATGCTTTGAGCTCTGAAAAGGCGTCTTCTGGAGTTAGAAGATCCAACATATTTGATTCTCTCATAGCAATTGTCTTCATCAAGAATTTACTTGGTAAACTTCTAAAGATCTTAACCACCATTTCTCGATTCTGTAACTCCATTCCCAACGATGTAAGTTCTGTAACTAGAGCTATAAATCTTATATCTAATTGTTCTAAAGTTTCATTGGGTAGCATCTTAAATTCGTTAAACTTTTCCTTGGCAGTGGAAAGTTTGTTCTATTTAATCTAAGCTGAACCACCACAAATTGTAACCAACTTATCCCATATTTCTTTAGTGGTTTTGCACGACTTGATCTTGTTAAATAGGTTGTCATCATCACCAATAGCCGTATATAGAGCGTTGCAACCAACATTACCCAAATTAGCTCTTCGACGCTCATCTGGAGACCATATTTGTTTCGGTTTTTCAACGTAACCATCTGGAGCGTCTTCCGTGGCTCCAAGCGCTCTAGTGACAACTTTATATATTTTGATTATCCCATCTGAAATAATATCACGCATGTCATCATCAGAAGAACAGAGATATGTAAATGCTTTGACTTTCCATGTGTCAAAATTTGATTCAGTTAGTTTGGGAACTTTAGCAAATGCCATGTTTAAAATCTAAAGCAACTAAGTTTGAAAAAGGATCTAAACAAGCAGTTATGCTTGGAAATTTTAAAATTTCAACTTTTAACCGCTCTGATACCACTTGTTGGTCCCAAGTGACATACGAAAGGGTCTAAAAGGGGGGAGGGGGTTGAATAGACCCTGAAGTCTTTTTCGACTTCAAAAAGATTCGTATAAAAATATAGATGCTTAGGCTAAGCGTCTGATGAAGACTATTTTTAGAAAGTTAACTTAGACTTCAAGATTTGAGTACTTTAACCAAGTAGTTTTAAGCGTTCAGTTCTTTAATCAGTGTTAGCACAGCGGAATGATTTTTGTAGTCTTCCCTTTTAAAAGGCTTTAGCGTCGCAGAAAGTGTATTTAGTTGCTTAGCGTTTGATTAAGTTTTACTTGATCAGTTTATGATATGACAATATGAAAAACTGAATGTAAAGTAAAGAACAATAATTGTAAGGTTCGTTGGGTGGTGTGATCCCAACTACGTTCTTCTTCTCCTTGAACACTTGGAGGCAATCCACTAAAATGATTCTCAAAGAATCACACAAAATCTTCTACAAATTAGAGAGAGATGGATGTCAATGACTTGAGCTCCTTGATCACACAGATTTTTGCTCCAAATCACTTCAATCCCCTTGCTTCTTTCACCCAGAAATATGGCAAGTATCCAATTTCGACTTCACACAGATCGCGAGGCTTGGATAGGGGTTTTTCTAAACGGTTTGTTTAATTTTGATAAAGTTCAAACAATTAGGAATATCTCAGTAGTAAAATGGGTTTCTTTGAAAAGAATGTTTGAGATATTGGTTCACTGTCTCAGGAATTTGAAGAAAAGCAAAGAGAATGTTTTCTTGAAAATTTTGGCTTTTCTGAGATTGTAAGGAATGAGACTTCAATGCAACAGCAATTCAACTTGATAATTGTTCTCTCTATATTTAGCTTATTGTTGAAGTCCTATTTATAGGCATTTTTGGAAAAAGTGTCTGTTTGACACATGCACGAGCACGTGTCTCTCACTTCCGCGAGTGAACAAGTTTTGTCCTTTTTCCTGAAAATCTGCTGCACAAAAGTTGGTGCTGCAGTCTTTGAATAGTTGATAGTCCAATAGGGTGGCTTCTCCGTACGTCTGAAAGTGCTTATCACATTTAATGCTCTTATCAACATTTAATGCATGTGAATTAAATGCCCGTTGGCACTTAATGCATTGAGAATATTTGCATTAAACTCCTTCTGGACTTAGAAATAAATTCAGGTGAAATCAGTCATTGATAGACGCTTATTCAACCTTGAATCACTTCTATTCTATAAGGTGACGCTTGGTATAGCTGGTCATTCTAGACGCTTGGAATCTTCATCTTTATTTAGACTTCAGGCGCTTGAATCTTCAAACTTTACTTCTGATAAACTCACTCAGAACATATCAGACGCTCAGTCTAAGACAACTTAACCTAACAATCTAGAATAAAAATAAAAACAAAGCCTATTACAAATCTAACGCTTCAAAGCTGAAAACAAACTTACATATTTTGGGGTCTGACAAAAGGTCCTAATTGTCATCATCAAAACATTTAACATGAAATTCCTAACAGAACTAATCAAGAAAGATGACGTTGAAGCTGCCTATGAACCAAACTTCAAAAAGAATGATATGAAGAGCGAATATGTCATTTTCGCTGACATATGCTCAAAGATGATCGAATGCAGGAAAGGAAGCTTCGACAAGATCTCCAACGTTCAGTATAAGATGATGGTAGCCATTCTGACCAAGTTGAAGATCAATTGGTCCCTGTACGTATTTAATTGCTTTAAAGCAGCGATGGCTAAGTCTTTGAATCCCAAGCCTTATGGGATTGTGTTAAGTTTAGTTTTAAGCGCTAGCAGTTTTGTCAATACCACTGGAAAGAAAGTCCCAGTGCTTAAGTTATACGGGAAAAAGATTATCGGTGAGTTGCTGAAACCCAGGCGACAGGGTGGAGCGTGAGCGACTCCTTGCGGAAGGTATTGTTGGTAGCGATGATGAAGAGCAAGCGGCATCGTCTTCATCATCTTCATCGGAAGAAGAAGTGGTGGTTAAGCGGCCAAAACGTAAGATCGCTGTTAAAAAGTCGCTGAGCCAGCCAAGCCTGCCAAGAAGCAGAAGAAGAAGGAGATCCAGAAGAAGAAATCTCCATCTTCTCCTCCTAAATCACCCTCTCCCCCTCCAGCGTTTGTCTTCTCTCCCGAAGATGAAGAAGTAGAAGAAGAAGAAGTATCGCTAGCCCGCAAACGTACTCCTTTATCCACTCCAACTGAATCAACAAGCGCTCCAGCCGAGCCAGCGCTTGAAGAACCAGTGAGTGTTCCTCCTCCTCCTTCGGACGTTGTTCCTGTATCTACACCGGAGCCTGAAGCCGCTCCTTAAGCTCTCTCAACAGAGCTTGGTGATTATCAGGTTAAGTACTTGTCTTAGACAATGTATTTCATCCTCTCCTATGTCTTTCATTTAACACTAGGATAAATTTGCTCTTTCAGCGTTTAGCGAATATAGAATCCAGCATACTCTAAATATATTAGAAGGATTCAAAATTCCTATCCGTGCTGATCCCCTTACTACTCTCATTAATCTTGAAGATGATGAAGTAGTCCCGGAGCCTGAGGATAAAGAAACTGAAGTTCCTATCGAACAAGCGACTGAACCAGTTGAAGAAAGTCCTCAGGGTAAGCGTTGTAGTCTTTTATTTGTGATTTCTACTCAGTAGAAATTTTCCTTGCTTTTCTCAAACGCTTGCTTGTATCAGCTAAAAATGCACCAGACGCTGATGCGCCTCCACCTTTAGAGGTTCCTGTTGAAGTAGATGTCGATATGGCAAAGGTTGTGGATATCGCTAAGGAAGTAGCTCAAGTCCTTCCTGACCCTGAAACATCTCGATTCAGTGAAGCGACTGTGCACGCTGAGCGGTCGATAGAAGTGGTCCCTATCCCAACCGAATCAATTGCTTTTGTCCCTACTCCAACCGGATCTCCTCCTCGTGTCATTAATTTATTTCCCCGTGGCTATGATGTAAATGACGAGTTTACTTTGCCACCAGGGAGCTTGACACCAGGTCGATATGGAGATAAACTTTCAAAATACTCTCCACAAGACTGATGTCTCTAATTCTGATAAGTTCGATTTCTTTGAGCGTTTCGCTGATCTGGGTCTCTACTCTCTTGAGCGTCTTCAATCCCATCTTGAGTATATTAGGCGACCAGCATTCAATATGACAGAATTTGACGAGAAGCGTTTCAATTTTACTAGCCATTCTGAAGAATCCTTTTATCATTTGCGCCAGAACAAGATCGTCATCAAGAATCCCCATATGGGTGATTGGTTGAAGAACCCTGATGAAGAAATTCTTAATAGAATTGGATACTCTGCCTATCCCAAAGTTGTTCATTCTCCTCAGAATGCTCTATCCCCAAAACCTCTCAGATTGTGGAAAGGAAAAGGACCAATTGTCGCTAAGCGTCCCAATCCTATTTAACGGTTGGATAGAAGCTGAAGCCCACAAGTATCTTGCAAGATTATGGGCTGAGGACTATGATGAAGAAATAGAACGCTTTGAGAAATTTCTAGCCGCTAGAAAAGAACAGAAGAAAGTTGACAAACTTGGTAAGCGATGGATGATGGATACCGCAAGATGGGCTGAGGAGTTTGTGTTGCATTTCTACATGATAGACGAACTTGTGAGGTATCCATTCTTGTTACAATTTGGAGTAGATTACAAACGTAGAGGTTATGCTGTATTTCTACTCGAGCAGCGCAAGAATTTGGTGGGCAATATTAGCGACTTGCCTTATTATAGACAGTCAATAGAACGCTATATTCGCCAGCATCTAGCTTTAGTCGCTCAAAGAGGACACTATGTTTATCATCCGTCTCAAGATTTTGTACAGCGTATTCTTCCTAATCTGAATGAAGATGCCTCCACCAGTAAGCCACCTCTCTTGCCAGGGCAAAGTGAAGTTCCAATGAGCCTTGACGATGATCATGCTGAGTTTGCAGAACTCTACAGAGACAGGAGAGCGATTCTTGAGAATGCACAATCGCTGGACATCTCCTTGATTGAATATTTTGGCCTGAATAACTTCAGAGGCTATAATCTTCACCGTGTTTTTGTATGTGAGCAGGACGTTCAAGTGGCCAAGATGATTTCGATAATTAGACCAGTGGACCACGAGGCTGCTCAAGCTCTGATGCCTGTTATTTTGGACTTTTACAATTCTTACATTTCAGGAGTTGATCTGCCAGAGGATGTGCAATTTGCACTTAGCACTGAAGAGCGCGAAGACGCTATATTCTTTATTCCGCAGACCAACCTTATAAGTCCGAGGCATGTGGTTGAAGCGATTGGCCCCCTTTAGGTCATTGTTGTTCAATAACCGTCTCCTCAAGTGGAGATTGTTGAAGTAGAGGAAGATACTCCTACTGTGGAAGCCGCTCAACTACCCGATGCTTCTTTGCTAGAAATTTCTAGTGCCCCAGTAGTCGAGATCCCTCCTTAAGAATTAATTGTACAACCAGCGACTGTAGATCCAACTCTGGATTAAGCGATTCAGGAAGTTCAGGAAACACTTGATGAGCCTGAAGAGCCTTTTGTCAGAGATAAATCTAAAGGCAAGGTCGTAGTTTCTAGCTCTCATGGTCCTGACCATTCATTTTCGGACTCGGACTCTGAAAGTGATCCAGAGGCTAGAGATTTCAGAAAAACGGTTTGCAATTCTCTTGGTAATGTCACAGGCTTGTGTTCTTGTTTGGAAGAGCGAAGCAACTCAATGCTTAACCAAGTAGAGAGACTTCTTCAAGCTGACATGAGAAACGTCAACAAGCTTACGATCTCTATGATGAATAGTATCGCTCCTCTTGTCAAAGAAATGTCTGATGACTTTAATCGGACGCTAGCCCAGAATGCATCCGCTGATACTGAGCGACATACTTCTTCCAATTTGATCTCGCAAAGTATCTCTGAGCAAGTTGCTCTTTTAGTGGATGAAGTCAAACTTCTTCATCAGGACATTGCTGAATTAAAGACCTCCCTTGATGATGCCAAGAAGGGGGAAGATCTGAAAGAAAAGTCCTAGTCCAAAGCCTTGAAGGAGCCCATCTCTAAAACAGATAACAAACATTGGCGCTCCATGTTCGAAGAAATAGTGAGCATAAAGAAAATGCTTACTAAGAAGCGAAAGCCAAGATACTATCAAGGCAGGCACATGCTTCCGGACTTAGACGTTAAATTCTTAGAGAGTATGGGTTTTCATCCATACACCGGACCTCTCAGAGGACCTATCAACTGGAAATCCACCAATAATCGAAGATAAGACATTTACCATGACTTGATCCGAGAACTTGGAATCCCTCCAAGGAAATGGGTGGAAAGATTGATGGAGCTGAAAGCGCTAGACAAAGAAGACATGATTATAATGAAATTCAGCATACAACCATGATAGACGTTGATAGACTTCTACTGGATCTAGCGACTGAAATCTACCAAGAAGAAGAGGCAAATAGGAAACGACAGAAAAGATGATTGCTTATATTGTTTTATATATTTATGTTATCGCTTTAAATTATTTAATTTATGTATAAATCATGTATGCTTATCTTTCCATATGAATGAATGATTTATCGCTGAAACAACTTGTTGAGGCTAATCTAACAAGCTAACATTACTAACTTTCCAAACGCTAACTTATGATTATTTTGGGCTTTTCTTTGAACTCTTAATCTATAAAAGAATTATAAGAGTTAAAGTCTTGACATCATCAAAAAGGGGGAAATTGTTAGGAAATTACATGTTAGATGTTTTGATGATGACAAGATATGATTTTATGTTAGACCCTAAAAACAATGTAAGTTTATATTTTCATAGAACAAATGTATAAGCGTTTGAAAGGATGTAATTTTATCAAGCTTGTAATTTTTATCTTTGTAGATTTTAGACTAAGTATTGAATACCGAGTCACTAGTAGAACTCTAGGTGAGTCTATTAGAGATGAAGTTGAAGATCAGCGTCTGAATTCAAGTGAAGATGAAGATTTTGTCTTAAGCGACTACCAATCGCTATGGACTGTTTCAGGGTTCATGAATCAAGCGATCAAGTAGATCAGATTCACCTGAAATAAATTCCGAAGTCACTAAGGACTTAAATACAATCATTTAACGGGCATTTATTTCCAACAGGAAATAAATTTAAATGCATTAAATGCTTGATAAGAGCATTAAATGTGATAAGGACAGATTGTATACGGAACAAGCTACCTATTGGCTTAGACTGTTAGAATTTCAGAGTTCAAACCTGCCACATCAAATCAGTGCAGCAGGATTTCAGGAATGTCAGAGAAAAGGTATGACTCACTCGCACGTGAGACGCACGCACCTACATGTGTCCCACGGACAAATCCCAAGAAATTGCCTATAAATATCTTACCTCAGCAAACCCTAAAATACACGTACATACACAAGAAAGTCAAAACTTTGCTGAAATTCTCTCTCAAGAAAAAGCTTAGAAACTCCATAGACAAAATTCTTCCAAGCTTTTTACCTACATTCCAGACAGTCACAAATATCTCAAACATCTTCAAAGAAGAACCATAAGATATTATTGAGATATCCTAAGTTGTTTGAACTTTCCAACATCAAAAAAACTCATGATCAAAACCCTCAACATCCTATGTCTGTGTGAAGAAGTTGTTGACTCTACAAGCAGTATTTTTGAGTGAGAGAAGCTTGTTGGTGAAGATCTTCATTGGTGCTGAAGTCTGTGTGATCAAGGAGCCCAAGATCATCATCCGCTCCTCTATTTTGTAGAAGCCTCTATGTGATCCTTCAATAATCAATTTAGTGGAATTCTTCCAAATGTTTAAGGAGAAGAAGGACGTAGCTGGGATTACATCACCCAGTGAACCTTATAATTCTTGTGTTATTTACTATTTTATTGTCTTACTTTATATTTTATCATTTACTCTGAAAAAGACAAGTAAAATTGATAAGCGACTATTTGATCTAAACGAACGCTAAAGCTTTAAAAACATTTTCACTGTGCTAACCCTGATTAAGCGATCTAAGCTTTACCCTACTTTGGCAAATTGCTAAAATCACTAAGTCTAAGTTATCTTCACTGTAGTGCCTGACCTAGCACTCAGCTCTCTAAAGCGTTCAAATCTTTTAAAGTGATACGAAATTTTTGAAGCCGAAAAAGACTTCAGGCTCTATTCAACCCCCCCCCTTCTAGACCCTTTCGTATGCCACTTGGGACCATCATTCCAAAATATATTTTGATCAGTGCTTTGGTGAATAGGTTTGCTACGTTTTTCGATGAGTCGACTCGCTACTTGAACGTCACTGCTACCAATTATGTCCTTGATCAGATGATATCGTCTAAGGATGTGCTTGGATTTCTGGTGAGACCTCGGCTCTTTTGGTAGAGCTATGACTCCATTGTTATCACAGTACATCACTACAGGATTTTCAATGGATGGAACTACATCCAGCTCCTGGATAAAGTTCCGCATCTAAACAGCCTCCTTTGATGCTTCAGCAGCAACTATATACTCAGCTTCTATGGTGGAGTCAGTTGTTGGCTCCTGCTTGGAGCTTTTCCAGCTCACTGCTCCTCCATTGAGTAAAAACGCATAACCTGATATCGATTTGAAGTCATCTATGTCTGACTGAAAACTAGAGTTTGTATACACTCCAATTCCAATTCTCCTACGCCATATACTAAGAAGAGATCCTTAGTACATCTCAAGTACTTCAGCATCGTCTTCAGAGCGGTCCAATGGACGCTTGTCACACTAAGTGCATAAGCCACATCGGATCTTGTACATAACATAGCATACATAATGCTCACTTTTGCCGATGCATAGGGTACTGGTGACATATTCTCTCTTTCCTCTAGCGTCTTAGGGGACATAGACTTGGAAAGAGAGATTCCATGTCTCACAGGTTGTAATTCTCTCTTGGATTCCTCCATTTTGAACCTCGTCAAAACTCTTTCTATGTACTTAGATTGGGAGAGTCCCAGCAACCTATTATCTCCGCCTCAATGTATTTTCATACCAAGAACATAGGATGCTTCTTTCATATTTTTCATGGAAAATTGGGTCGACAACCAACCCTTTATTGATTGTAACATTCCTACATCATTTCCAATGAGTAGAATGTCATCAACACAGAGTACTAAAAAACTTATGGCTCTCCCGCCAACCTTTTGTACACACACGGATGATTACCATTTCTAATGTATCCGTATCCTTTAACGGCTTCGTCAAATCTCAGGTTTCATTTTCTGGAAGCCTGTTTTAGACCATAAATAGATCTTTGCAGGTTGCACACTTTGTGCTCGCTCCCACTAGATGTGAAGCCCTCTGGTTGTTCGATATAGATTTCCTCATCTATGTTACCATTCAGGAAAGCCGTTTTCACATCCATCTGCCAAATCTCATAATTGAGAGGAGTAAATATAGCCAAAAGTATCCTTATGGACTTGGTCATCGCCACTGGCAAAAAAGTCTCCTCATAGTTAATCCCTTGCCTTTGAGTCTAACCTTTCGCCACTAAGTGAGCTTTAAGGTGGTAACCTTTCCATCTACTCCAAACTTTCGTTTGTACAACCACTTACAAATGATGGCCTTAATGCCTGGTGGTGGGTCTACCAAGGTCCAAACCTTGTTGGAGTACATGGATTCCATAGTTTCTAACCATTTTTCCGAGTCTTTATCGGGCGTTGCCTCCCTATACGATCTCATATCTTCATCCAATGGGAGGCCCTCCTTATTACCTTTTAGTAAAGGACCATAATACCTCTCAAGTTGTCCCGGGACCCTTTCAGATCTTCTTGAAGGTGGAACTTGTGTACTTTCAGTTTGCGGTTCATTATGACTCTCTTGTATTGCTTGTGGTGTTTGTGTTTCTTGAGTTTTCTCAAGTTCTATTACTCTTTCTACTTCTTCATTAAAGATTTCCTTCTCAAAGAATACAGTTTGCCTTGAAATAATAACCTTTTGGTCCAAGAGGTAATAGGAAGAGTACCCATAGGACTCCTTAGGATAACCCAAAAACCTACATAAGATAGATATAGATTCTGGCTTATCTTCCACTTGCTGCTTAACATAAGCAGCAGACCCCCATATTCTCAGATACTCATATGTGGGTGGTCTACTGTACCACATCTTATATGGTACTTCAGGAACACTTTTTGACGACAACTTATTCAATAGGTAATCCGCCATCTGGAGTGTTGGGTTTTGTCGCACCATGCGCAGTAGAAATAAAACAGAGACGAATCCCAATCCATGGACCATTCCGGGGATTTATGAGTTTTAACAGAAAACAAAGAAGAGAAACGCGAAAACAATTTACCTTTCTTTTTTGGTGGGAGTTATCGATCTTTGCGCAACAGCAACTTCAAGCTCCTGCCTCTAGATACGCAGATGAAAGATTGGGAAAACTCCTCTTTTTCTTCCTTGAAGACGACGGCTAGTCAGAGTAGAGAGGGAGAGATTTTTCACGTATGTTTTTTGTAGGGTTGTCTGATAATGATTGTCTAAGATGAGCTTAGGAATTTTATAAAATCTCAAGCCCATCTTTGACTGCCACACGCCTATGGGCTTATAATTAGGCTAAGTTGACTTTCAACTTAGTTCAATATTAAATTGATTATCTAGCCCAACTAAATAATCTATTAAACAATCACATAATTAATCTAATTAATTATTTTCCTAGTAGACAATCAAATAAATAAATCTAATTAATTATTTTATAAATTAATCTAATTAATTAAATGAAATTAATTTTAATTAATTAATCTAATTAATTAATTAACCCTTAGATGTTGAAATTCGTTTATCATATAACGAATTACCAAAACATCCTTTCAGAAGAAACAACGGAAGCTTTTCCTTCTTTTATCCTTGAAAGTGTGACTCTCTAGGTTCGTCTCAATTGGCAATGAGAGGAAACCAAAGATGTGGCCCGCGGGTGTCACCTAGCAATTCCCGTGGGCCCACATCGAAACCCAATTGAGAACGAAATAATAGGATCATTACAAACCTTTCCAGTCATGAATACCATATGAGTAAAAGCCCTTCACTGTTATATCCAATCGAGTGAGAGTAATGGAATGTGTCAAACTCACAGAACTCGATGTAAACCATAATACTATGAAATTACCAAACTACCCTCTGTGTACCATACGAGATAGTTTGTATGATTTGGCCAAAGACTTGTCATTTCATATACTCATGGTCTCAAAGGACATAAACTCATTTACTACTCAAGACAGTGAATTTCATCTTGGTAATCATCGAACAACTGCTACTTGCCCACTGATACTGCACTTCGAGGTTGACCCCACCAATGGGTGAATTGGATCTAATTACTCTAATAACAAATTCAGTGTCACAAGTACATTGTTCGTGATTCCTCAGGTCTAAGGCTCACGCATACTATCATGATTAGTAATCCTTCCATTGACAATCACCGAGAAAATACCCATGTGACAGGATTACGGCGAGCTGTGTTCGAATAAATCAATTCCAATGATATATCTATGTTATGAGCTCCCACCATTGCATAGTGATCCTCACTACTGCGTAGTGACCGATTGACACCCCTTGTCAAAGCTCATATCATACAAGTCCAGTCTTTATGCCCAATTAAGACTCTTTGACCTGCGAACTCATTTTATGTAATCTAATACTTCTAGTGTCCCTCTCCTCATACTCAACGAGTAGAAGGTTTCTCCAGACTACATTTGGACTATAATATATATGAGTGTGTGCACGGTCCCAACATAATTATATATATGATCGGCTGACAATACATAAGCTTATGTATAGCACATTTGTAGGACAATTTATCAAAAAGGGAACACATACAAAGAAAATACCAAAGACCAAAGACCAAAGAGAAGTCAACTCCTACAGTTAATTTCATTTGTTCCAAGTGCTATAATCATAAATAGAACAGAAAATAAATTACTTATGTTATAGTTGTGAGTTAATTGATCTTATTTATAATCTTCTAACTTTCTAGTTTTTTTCATTTTTACTACATCACAACGTATGTTTGTATAAATAATTAACTTATCTTATTACATAACTAATATTAAATATATAGTATAAAATTGAATTTAAAAGCTAATTTTTAATTTATAAAAATTAAATATTTGCTAAAATATATTATAAATGACTAAAAAACTCTATGGATATGTAAAACAATGAAAAAGAGTGTTTCAGTTGGATCTGTGACTCTAATTATTTTACTAAAAAAAATTATTTTTCTTAAAGAATTAGTAACCCGTTTTTCATAATCTAACAATTTTCAAAATTGGTACAATCGAAAATAATTTCTAAAACATATTTATTTGTTCAGTCCGAGTCTAAGTAGATCTGATTTTGATGTATTAAAAACGATAGAATAGTCCACTGTAAAAAAAAAAAAACACCAATAACATACAGATAACTTATTCGGAATATAACTACAATTTTATTTAAAAAAACTTGAAATTGAAAACTGATATACCATGATTAGAAGAAATCAGGTTCAAAAGAAAATAACATTTTTCGGTTATCATGTTGTTACGTCTCCATTTATGCATTATGTTTTGCACATGTAAGACATGTATTTATATTATAAATTCACAACCAATTTATGAGTAATGCAAACCTAATAAGACATCATATGGAAAAGTTACAATTTTATAATATTAACATTTTGGACAACTCTGTGTTTTTGGTATTTGAAAATCTGAAGTTCAAAACTGTTGATTCTTAGTACATTTGCATTGCATAATACATATATTGTCACATTTGGAGTTGTTTGAAAAATTGTACTTCAAAGTTGGTATTTTGTTAACTATTAGTATACTTTCGTTTAGATTACATTTAAGCAATCATTGATTTAATTTTACAAAAAGTTATACCAATAGAAATAGTTTTACGTCTAATAATTAGTTTTTGATAATTCAATTATTGATTTAATTTTTACAAAAAGTTATACCAATAGAAATAGTTTTACGTCTAATAATTAGCTTTTAATAATTCAAGTATTGATTTAATTTTTACAAAAAATTATACCAATAGAAATAGTTTTACTTCTAATAATAGTTTGTAATAGAATGAATGTTTTTATAGTGTCTATTAGTTTTGATAATTTTTCATATCTAATATGTTAATTTAGTCACTTCTTTAGAAATACGCTTGATTATGTTGAAAAATAATTCAAAATAGTTTAGATAGTTCACAATTTAAAAGTGATATATATATATATATATGTATTACATATCTAGAAAATAAAACTTCAAAATCGTCTTAATTTCAGTTGCATAAGTAAAAGAATAGTGAACTTCTAATTTTTTGAATCTTTGCTACATTTCCAATATGATGTACATGAAAAAAAAAAAGATTTTTCCTGTGATATTTGAATATAGTTTCAATGATATTGATTAATCTATTTATAAATTTATTTTTGATCATTGTTTCTAAAGAGTGATCTAAACCAAATCATTCTTCAAAGAAATACAATGAATTTAAATTTGATACTCAGTTGAATTATGAGGTAGGTTCTTCTAATATTCAATGATTTAGTTTCTTTAAATATTTTATTCAAATATTTGTATTGGTTGATGTTTTTTCATTTTATTGACTTCAAGTATTTCAAATGTTCGTTAAACAGTTATAGTTTTCACATGATTTCTGAAAGTTTATGTATTTTACCCTACATATTTATGAAAATAAATCATCCGTGTTAATAAAACAATATCTATTTAGAATATAACTAGCACCAAAAAATGCTAGCTATAGAATTGATAATACAATTATAAAAAGAATGATGTTAATATATGAAAATGAAAAATTATATTATTATTATTATTATTGTTGTTGTTATTATTTTATGCATTGCGCACTACTTTTTACGTACAACATACATAATTTTTACTTTTATATTTTTATATATAAAGCTTAATTTTATAAATGAACAATGTACATTCGATAGTTGGAAATCAAACGAAAAGGAAACTATTATCTAGCCCAACCTACTGGATAAGGTTCAAAATAGGGACATGTTGAATGGAAGAAACATGCTACAATTGCTTTAGAAAATAGAAAAAGAAACAAAAGAGAGACAAAAAAGAAGTAAAATGTCACGCCCCAGCCCCGCTATCCCTTTGGACGCGATGCGTGCGCCTGAACGCGGGGGACAACTAAAAGCGGGGCTTCAGAATCCTCCCCCCTTCCTTAGGACAAAACGTCCTCATCCTCCAGTGATGTTGTCAAGGACCAGTCACCAGGCATTGGGAATCTAGCGGTGGCTCCTACGGACTCTAGCGGTGGCTCCTACAGACATAGATAGTGGCTCCGATGCGCGTATCACTTTGCACCGTAGCCTCAAGAGGTGGCTCCTGCAACGTGTAGAACTTTGCCCCATATAGCACTTAGCTCCTAAAATTTTGGCAGGCGAACGACTATGATATCATTTGTTACCCCTCGGACCTGTGAGTCCGTTGGACGAGATGAGTGCCTTCAGACCCACTGAGCATAACATTGAGTTCGACATTTAAATCATGACTGGAAATTGATATCCATTGTTACAGTTGAGTTCCTAAGCAACTATTTATAAACTATTCCATTGTTCTATTTTTATCCCATGTGAGACAAGTGAAAGCGGGGCTTCACATAAAAGACTACATAAATATCCAATTTTTGAGCGATAATGAAGAGATAATTTCAATTTCAGGCACACATAGAAATCAAAGATTGGAAAGAAGAAGGGAGCATCAGATCATAAAACAAATAAGATTAAGAACAAATGAAGTATGAGTTTTACATGAGAATATATTTATTTACTTTAATATATATGATTTGACTTTTAAATAAATTTAGTTTTTTATGTATTGATTTATTTTTTTAAGTCAATGAATATTCAATTTTTCAAATAATTATACTTCATCAAATAACAATTCACTTATTTAAATTATTATTGATGTTTTGAAAATTTAAAATTTTCAAATTGCACAATTTATATACATGTGGTGGTCCCAAGTGGCATACGAAAGGGTCTAGAAGGGGGGGGGGGGGGTTGAATAGACCTTGAAGTCTTTTTCGACTTCAAAAATTTCGTATCATTTTTAAAGATTTGAACGCTTAGAAGCTGAGCACTTGGGTCAGGCGCTTCAGTAAAGATAACTTAGACTTAGTGATTTTTGCAATTTACCAAAGTAGGGTAATGCCTAGATCACTTAATCAAGGTTAACACAGCGGAAATGATTTTTAGCGTTCGATTGGTTAATTAATTGCTTTGCAATTAGCTTGTCTTTTTCAAAAAATATAATGTAAATCAAGACAATAATTAAAGTAAATGACACAAGAAATTGTAAGGTTCACTGGGTGATGTAATCCCAGCTACGTCCTTCTTCTCCTTTTTCACTTGGAGGAATTTACTAGGATGATTATCTAAGAATCACACAGAATCTTCTACAAGATAGTAAAGGATGAAAAAGATCTCGGGCTCCTTGATCACACAGATTTCAGCACCAATGAAGATCGTCTTCTACAAGCTTCTCTCACTCAAAAATACTGCCTTTAAGGGGTTTCAACTTCTTTCTCACTCAGATGAAAGGTTGAAGGTTTATCAAAAGGTTTTGTTTATTTTTGGGAAGATCAAACAACTTAGAATATCTCAATAGGAATTTAGATTTCTTCTTTGGAAGAGGTTTGAGATATTTGTGACTGTCTGGAATATAGATGAAAAGCTTGAAGGAATTTTAGCTATGGAGTTTCTAAGCTTTTTCTTGTGCAGGTACGTAAATTTCTCTTATAATATTATGTACCATTCTATTGGGGTTTGCTGAAGGTAAGGTATTTATAGGCAATTCTTGGAATCTGTCCGTTGGAAACATGTGGGAGCGTGTCTTTCACGCGTCGTGTGATTCTACCTAAAACCTGACATTCCTGAAAATCTGCTGGTACCGATTGGATGGGAGCAGCTATAAACTCTGGAGTTCTGACAGTCTAGTAAAAAAGGTGGCTTGTCCACAAGTTACAGTGGCTTATCACATTTAATGCTCTTACCAGGCATTTAATGCATTTGAATTTATTTTTCGTTGGAAATAAATGTCCGTTGAATGATTGCATTTAAGTCCTTCATGACTTGAGGATTTAATTCAGGTGAATCTGAAACTGATCGCTAGAATGATTTGAGCGCTTGATCCATAAATCCTGAAATAGTCCTTTAGTGTTTGACGGACGCTAAGAACAAAACTTCATCTTCAGTTGACTTCAGACGCTGATTTTCAACTTCTTCTCTAATAGACTCACCTAGAATTCTATTAGCGATTCGGTATCTAATACTTAGTCTAAAATATATAAAGATAAAAATTACAAGCCTAATCAAAAATTACATACTCTTAAACGCTTATACAAAGATCTATCAAAACAGAAACTTAAATTGTATTTGGGTTCTAACATAAAATCATATTTTGTCATCATCAAAATATCTAACATGAAATTTTCTAACAACATGAATTATTTTAATGAGGTCATACGATTCACGTGCAACTCAAGTGTCATTTACTAGTTATCAAAAAAGAAAACCTTTCCAGAAAACTTACTTTTAATGCATTAATTCATGCCAAAAGATCGAATAAAAACATAAAGCAAAATATTAAGTGGCTAGCTGTGTGCTATTTTTAAATAAAAATAATATATATATTTTTTTTAACTTGAGAGGACAAAAAACGTGCAGAGTAGCTAGGTGGGTATCCCACCAAAAAAGTCTTGTACATAACCATTACGTCACGCTCGTAAGAATGCTCGTTACATGCTCCCTCCATCCTAAAATAAAAATAAAAATTATATATACCACCATTTTTTTTTTATTTTTTCATCGATTCTTAATATGGTAAGATATCTATGTTTTTTGGTAAACATAAATTACGAAAAGTAAATCAAAATGCAATATTGCATTCAATTCTTACCAAAAATTGAAAAAAATGATGAACAATAACTAGTGATATATAACATTAGTCAAATGAAAAATACCCTCATATTGCATTTGTTTGTCTCAGAATATTTGTTCCATACTCTAAAGAAGGCATTTTTCGCTTATGTAGTGCCTATTATGCCCTTCCATGTAATTTTATGAGATATAAACTATATAATTATTTCCATAATACAATAATTTTAAATTGGAACGAGATTTTATATATAGACCAAAATTAAACATAAAAAATTTTAATTTACAAAAAATTCAAGGCAATAATAAAATCTAATAAATGTTAAATATTCAAAATCATTTCCATAATTTAAGATGGAATTTCATAGCTATAAAGATTGGGGAATGATATTAGCACTCCACAAATTACTATAAGAGCTCCAAATTTAATTTTTAAACTTAAATATAACATGAATACCCTTACATCTCAAAACTACTTTTATACAATCAAAACAAACCATTATCTTATTATAAACATTTTTTTCACTATTTTGAATTAAAATCAATTAATTAAAATATAAATCAGAATATTTAATTAAAATGAAAACATTACATCTCAAATCTACATTTATACAATCAAAACAAACCATTATCTTATTATAAATTTTATTCACTAATTTGAATTAAAATTAATTAATTAAAATATAAATCAGCATATTTAATTAAAATGAAGAGCATCATTGAAAACAATAAAGTAATACCATTTAAAATTTGATCTTGGAAATTGTAATATAAAGGAAAAAAGAAAAAAAAAATAAACATCATTAATTCACATCACTCACTCTATATTAATTTATAGTAAACACATTTATAAGTTTGTTCGATCAATACGTTTAATTCGTCAATACAATTATGCATAAATAAGCAATATAAATTAATTATCACCTGTGTCAAACAAAAATATAATAATGCTAGAAATAGTAAGCAATTTTTTCTATAACATGCATGTAAATAGATCATGAGTTCATATTTGAATACACCAAAAATAAAAATAAAAAAATTCATTCTTTACCAGTGTTGATGAATTATTTTTGCATGTACAAAAAAATATGTTTTACAATATTATGCTATTCCTAAATATATGTTTTTGACACAATTATTTAGATAAATTAAAAAGAGATCTTATTCTTTTTTTAATCTATATCAAGGAGAAAAATGCAAAATTAGTCCTGTAACTATAGGGTGGTAGCAAATGTAGTCCCATATTTTGTGTTAGTGGCAATTGTGGTCCTGTATCTCCAAAAAACATCACAATTTGAGGACAAATTTTGCCGGAAATTTTCAATTTGGCCTGAAGTGCTGACGTGTCACGCATGTGGGTAAATAAATTTGGGGATTTTTCAATTGCTGCCGGATTTTGTACGCATGGCCAAAGGGGCTGGATGACATGAGAGTAACTTGACAAATAGGACGCCACGTCAGACCATTTTGGAGGGAAAAACAGCATAAAAAATTATAATTTTTATATTCCAAACAATTATATATTAATTAACATTTAAATTTGATGTGGTTCGGATTTTCACACCAAGAAAATCGGAGAACCAAACAAGGTCTTCGATTGATTGTTGTAATTAATATATCTAAACTCTTAATTCATACTCAAATAATAAGTCTTGAAAACTCGAAATGTGTAGAGGAAAATGAGAAAGAATGACTTCTTTATAGATTTTGAACATTCAAGAACATAAACCCTAATTTTTGTAGTGTTTCCTCTAACAATACATAAATTGAAAAAATAATACTTTTGTTACCAAAATTGAAGTCAAAACCTATATATAAAGGCCTAGTGGCCGATTTTACTAGGGTTTGGGGAGTCTTGGATTGCTTCCAACTTGTTCTCGGATATTGAGGGATATGATGAGCTATATCCCTCTTTTTAGGATTTGGTAGTTTAGGATAAGATTTACCCAAATATCCATTTATTTGAGCTTTCTCATAAACATTTCCATGAGCTTCCCTTTGGGCTTTCCTCTTAGCATCCTTTCAAGCATATTGTTAGGAAAATTTCTTGTTAGATATTTTGGTGATGACAATTAGGATTCTATGTTAAACCCCAAAATATGTAAGTTTGATTTTATTAGAAATCACGTATAGGCTTTGAGCGTTAGATTTGTAATAGGCTTTATAGGCTTTGTTTTATTTTTATTCTAAAAACATTCATGGATGAGATTCAATAACTTTACACATGTCTAAATCCTACTGAGAGGAGAGAACACAAGTTTCAAAATTTTCTTATTGTGTCATTTAAAACATAACTTTTGCTGAAAAATCATTTACTTTCCCTCAAATTATTTGCGAAATTACTCTCTTTCTCTCTCTCTCTCAAAGCAAATCTCAGTTCATTTCCTTTCAAACAATTCAAATGGCGCCCAAGAAATATACAAACACTACTGAAGTCACTATCAAGGTTACTGAAGGCCTTGTGGTGGACTGGAAATTTTTGTATGACCAGAACCAACTAAACATGACGGATATGATGGACTCTGTGGCCAAGTCTGGGCTTCAGATGTTCTTGACGAAGTATTCGTATCTGTTTGCACATGAAGTGGACACTTTTTGGAAGACTGCTAAACTCTCAGAGGACAAGAAGTCTATCTTTTGCCTCTTTTCTTTATCAAAGAAGGAGTCTTCAAAGGAATTCATGCTTTTTGCTGCTTCCATTGCCAAGAACTTTAATCTGCTGAATGAGGGTGAGGCATTGGACTGTGTTACTCGAGAACAAATTCAAGAAGCATGGACGACTATGAGTGCATATGATGGTGCACCATACAAATAGTACTTTGAGATGAAAGAAATAGTGCCGAAGTATCGATTAATGGCCGATTTCTGCAGCAAGATAATCGAATGCAGGGTAGGAACCTTTGATAAGGTCAATCCGATGCAATTTCAGATGATGACGGCCGTACTCCTCTACTTCAAGATAAATTGAAGCGAGTATGTGTTCGGAAGATTTAGGGGCTGTTTGAGCGCCACAAACAAACCATATGGGATTATTCTGGGTGACCTACTGTATTGATTAGGTTGTGTTTACTCTTCTGGGCTCCCGTTGGTCAAGGCCAAGTTGTTGGGGAAGAGAATTCTGACTAATCTTCTTCATCCTCCCAAAGTTGGTGGTGCTGCAAGACCATTATTTGAGCGTTAAGAGGTACGCGAAGCGTCAAGAGGTACGCGAAGTGTCAAACGAAAAAGCAGAGCTTCCCGCTCAAGTAGAAGCCTCGAAGCGTTCGGCTGTTACAAAGAAGAGGGCTACCAGAAAGCCCAAAGCTCAAGCTATTCCATCTCCTCCCAAGAACAGTGAGGAAATTGATGAAGATGAGGAGGACAAGATCCCTTTGATTAGGCAAAGGAAGTTAGAGGGTATTATCAAACAAATCGACTTCAAGGAACCAATTGCTGCTCCTCCCGCTCAAACACTTAAGCTCGTTGAAGGAGTCAACATAAAGAAAATCTTCAAGCGTTCTAGGACAAGCAAGCGTCAAGCCACACCTGCTCCTGAAGAGCTTGAGACCTTTGAGCCAAGTGCTCAAGAAGTTGCTGTTGAGATAAGCTCTCAGGGTAAGTTTATTTCTTCCCGCAGCGTTTCTTTTCCTACATCTGTAGAAGATCCAGCTCTTATAGAGGATAGTTCTTGTGCTACAACTATTGTTCCAGCTGCTGCTGAAGCATCAATCGATGTCCATTTGGATGTTGACATGGAAGAAGTGGTGGCTATTTCCAAAGATGTTGCAACAAGCGTTGCAGTGGATGCCGAGGAACCTACATCGGAAGGGGTCCAACCACTACATTCTTCAAAAGTCATAACAGAGGCACGCTTAGAAGGTCAGAGCATTGCTGAAGACGTTATAGTACCCAGACATTTCTTCAAGCTGGACCCACTAAAGACCATTAATCATTCGATCAATTACATGCCTCTAGCGCTTGAAGAAGATTTGATCCCTGCAGGTTACAATGAAGAAAGATACATCATTGCGGAGAATGAAGTAGTCTTGCTGATCGACATTGATCGGACTATCCGCGACACATTATTTAACACAGAATTGGCAGAAATCGAGAAAGTAAACTATTTGGCTGTTGAGCGTGGTAGACCTATTGGTCAAATTCCTGCGTCTGTTGCCATCCAAGAAGAAAGGCAAGGTGGTAGGACTCCAAGATCTGATGTCGACCTAGCTTATTATTATCGGGACATGGGGCACATCAAACTAACTGGTTTTGCTCCAAGAGACTATAACATCAGAGTCTATGAGCGTATACCTGTTGAATTTCTCAATCCAACAAAGGAACTCTTAAACAGAGAAGGCTACTCTCACTTTCCAGAAGTGGTGCACAGCAATGCAAATATACATTCAGCCAACGCACTTCGTCTTTGGAAAAATAAAGGAGTTCATGCCGGTAAGCGTCCAGCGTCTCTAACGGATGTGATTCAAGAAGAAGTTGATGCGTACTTTGACAGCATCTAGAATGCCAGCTATCAAACCGATAGATACAGTTTTGAATCCATCAGGGACATTCACCATGAAGGCATCCAAGCTATAGTCAATGCAGGTGCTGATTACTTCATGATAGAGGTTAATTGGGTTGAAGCATATATGGGAAATAGATACACTTTCCAAGACTTGGTCAAAGCTCCCCATCTTTTTGGCATAGGCATGCATGACAAGAAGCGTCAATTCGCCAAGTATTGCCTAAAGAAGCGTCAAGAGCGAGTTGGGCATGTTCTCAAGCTACCTCTAGTTTGCCATCAGATAGAGCAGTGTTTGCGTCAAGCGCTGCACAGACTTTCAACAACTCCTCTCCGCTTCAACGCTCAAGCGTCTACCAGTGGCAGGTTACCAGAATCTTGTTTGAACTTCTCTCCTAGCCACAATGACGATAATCTCAACATGATGGTGAAGATCATGACTCGTCTCTCTCTTTTTGAAAAAATCTTCACAGACAATCTTAGACAATGGAATGGTTCCGTGATCAGATCCTTTCAAGGATTTACACTGCTCTCTTCTATCAGAAAGGACGTACTCAACCACTATGAGTTTGTTCTCTCTCTGCTGGAACGGAATCAAGGGATTGCTCAAGCCATCTATCCCTACTTGGAAGAGTACTACAACTATTATGTGCCTGAATCTCAACGCCTTCAACATCTTCCAACAGATAAGCTGATTAGATTTACCAAGCACTACTGCTCAGACATGATATTTTCCATTTGTCAAGCACCATCCAAGATCTTCCCGAATCATGTGTTGGATATCATAGGTCCCATGTATATCAGGGCTATGGATAGTGCACTTAGCACATTTATTCACGGTTCTTGCTTGCTGACACGACAAAATCCTAGCAAGAGAACTAGGTCGCGTAAGTAGTAAAGTGGATTTCTAAGTCCGGGGTTATCGTATCCGCAGGGACAACTATAATCTAAGTACCAAGACTACTATATTACTCAATTCTAAGTTAAATCGGTCGATAGAAAGGTTGATTAACTAATTAATAAATACTAGAAAATAAACTAAGGCAACGTCACACCAAATAAAGGGAGGAAACAATAGAGAGAAGCGATCAAGGCACATGGTTCAACCAATTATGCATTTCGATTGTGATTTAGGTTCTATTGGATTATTAGATTGATTTAGCTAAGGCGAAATTCCCTAACGTACGTACTACCCAATCTCTTGGCATAGCAACCCTACCCTTGGTAACGATTTCCTATATATCTCTATATGAAAACCCGATTAACGAGGATGCATTTAAGGTCTAGGAATTCCCCACGTGAATGGAAAGCCACCTAAAGAAACCGAGTCTATCTCTAGTCGGTTTAACTATAGGGTATTCAATGTTTATATCTTCCCTAGGTTATTATCTCTCGATCTCTAACCTAGGCATTTTATCAAACACTTGGTGATCAAGCAAATGTAGCATTGAGATCAAATATTGAATACATAGCTAAAACCAAAATTAATCCAATAAACACCAACAAAACAACAATCAAAATAACATAAATGGCCTATCCATGGCCTCAATCAAACAAGTTTAGCTCATATTCATGTCAAAAGTGCAAATATAAATCATACAAGTCATAGGAGATTTGAACAAATTCAAGAAACAAATATGTAAAAACTCCCTAATTCTTGTAGAGATGTGGATTCCTTGTTGAATTCTCCATGTTTTGACCTTCAATCTTCTCTTCTAAGCTCCCTCTCTCGCTATTTTCGTGTGGTTGCTGATATCCAAGGTGAGTTAGGGTAAAAAATGGCTAAAAGAGGTATTTATAGGCCAACACTGCCGCCTCGAACGCCGCGGCGTTGGCTACTGCTTGTGAACGCCGCGGCGTTCGCTTGTTTGAACGCCGCGGCGTTGGCTACTGCTTGTGAACGCCGCGGCGTTCGCGTGTTGAACGCCGCGGCGTTGCCATGAAAAATTCCAAAAATTGTTTCATTTTGCCTTCGGTTCTTGCTCTTTCCTCCGGCTGTTAACCCAATCTGAAAAGTCAAAGCAAACCGGGTTCAAAGCATCATATGTGATCAAATTATTAAAGAAACAATCAAAATTAAGTTGATAAAAGGGGTAAAACTTGTGTAAAAATAACATATATCAACTACCCCCAAACTTAGCTTTGATCGTCCTCGATCAAATAGAATCAAGCGCACACATGAAGATTGAAAAGCTAATTTGCCAAATCATACACACCACAACAAGCATTATACCTTCTGAGAAGTTTTGGAATAGTCACCCAAAACTTTGAACATTCAACAATTCAAAAACCACACAAAATCTTAGTTTCCATCCCTAAATCATGAACTCCCACATCCATATTCATGTCAAGAGCACACTTTAGAAAAGATTATGCAAATCAACTGGAAAGTAAAGACATTGAAACAATTCAATATTCGTTAACTCATCGGTGTGTATAAAGTGCAAAAGTCACAATCAAAAGGTCTTTCCGGCTTGTAATGTAAGGCTAGGTGATGGCTAGGACCGGAAGATATGGATAAAGTGACTAAGTCAAGAGAGCCTATGACTTCAAAATCATCGAGCTAAATTCTCATATAAACCATATAAACTTTCACAACTTATCACTTATCCCTTTTTCATTCTATTTTGCCTTTCAACTTACAACCCCCAAACTTGTTTCTTTTCATATTGGGTTGTACACATATTTCCAAGCCAAATGATCCAATTGAGTGCCAAAATCAAAGCCTAGTCAAGAGCACAATTTTTTTTTTTTTTTATCTCTCTCTCGACTATTTAGCCCATTGCTCAAGTTTTCATTTCATCCCTTTTTTTTTTACATAATATTTCAAACCTCAAATATCCCAACATGGCCAAAACATCACTATCTAACTCATGTACATTCAAATCAAAACAAGGTGACTACCCATATTCAAGTCAAATGATATGAAGTTGTAAACTCTCTTGATTGGGTGCAAGACATTGTTTTTCTTTTAGGCTAGAAGGTGGTTGTCTTGGCATATGAAATAAAGACGAATGGTGGTTTCTAGTATGCTTAGCACACTCCATTCTTATCAATACGGCTCAAATCAAGGTCTAGAGATTATGCAATATAGAGAAGGCCAAAATGTAAGGCTAACAACAATGAAAGATGGCCTAAATCATTTTATGACTTTACAACATTAATACACACTTCAAAATCAACAAAATTGAAAGTTCAACGTTTTAAGTCTGCAAGAATTCGCATAAACATGACTAAAAAGGGCTTTCAAGTCACAATATATGACATGTTGACCACAGACAAGGAACTTTGACTTCGACAGAGTAGAGATATTCGAATGCATTCTGTTCTTACGCAAGGGTACACTCAACAAAAGAAACACGAGCAACATGCAAAAATGTACGCCCACCCCCAAACTGAAATGAAACAGTGTCCTCAATGTTGCAAAACTTAAGTATAGAGAGGGAAAAGCGATACATCCCTGAAATTTAGAGAACGGAAGGAGAAAGGTGGCGTCTCAGATCCCGGAGTCAAATCATTATTAAAACCTGCCGGAAGGAAAACTCAAGTGACCCACATCAACGCATGAAGGTGAACAAAAGAGCATGAAAGAGAAGCAAAAACACGAAAACGCAAACAAAACCAAAGGAAACAGTACAAGCATCGAGTACAAAAGAGTTACAGCCAATCATAACATAGTAAAGTAGACAATTAAAAAGGGAAAAGCTCTCAAACGACGTCAACATCCGACTACTCATCCGACGCCGTCTCGTCCTCGTCAGTCTCATCATCCTCATCGTCCTCACCCTCCTCGTCATTGTCAGGGACGGCAGCGGGCTCTGGAGGCTGGGGGTGAGGGTGTAGTGGAGCAAGCGGATCAAACTGGGGAAACTCGGGCCAAACGCCGGGCCAAGGGCCAAATGCATTAGCCCGAATAGCACTCTCCATAAACTGCCATCGGCGGTGTGCGTCCCATCGCGCAGCAAGAATATTCTGATCAATACGTGTCATCTTGTGATCCAACTCAACTGCCCACTGCGGGACATCAGACGCTACACCGGAAGAAGATGAAACACGCGGTGAGGCTTTGCGACGTGGCGGAGCAGGCAGAGCGGGGGCGGTGGTGGATGATGTGGCGGTGGGTCGGCAGGCCCGGTGACCAGAACGAGCAGCTATAGTCTCGGCTTGGCAAATCTGTGTGTATGAAATAATCCGGCGCATCACCTCAACATGCTCCATCGGCGAGTACTGGACGCCGGTGTTCTTGCACAGTGCGGTGATGAGGGAGGGGAAACAAAGATTCTTCTTGGCACCAGAACACTCAATGATGGACTGAATCAATTGTTGCTTAATCAGTTTGCCCACGTTGATGTTGAGACCATGATGAATAGCATAGACAACCTCGACTCGCTCGCGAGTAGCTGTGCTCAAAGATAATGTCGGGATGAGGCGAGCGCAAACAAAGTAATACCATGTGCGGGCTGTGGTGTTGAGGTTACATGCCTTGATTGAGATAGGACGGGAGTCCTTGAAACCTGTCCAAATAGACTCTGGATAACAAAGGGCAGAGTGGATTGCAGCATAATCAATGTCCTGTAAAAACGTCTCAAACTGATCCGGACGAGGGATGGGGATGTGAAGTACTTCATTGATTTTTGTGGAAGAAATGGTAACATTGCGCCCCCTGACCTGAACAGAGACTAAACGGTGTACGTTTTCGGGCTTGCCGGTGGCATTGGCATAAAATTCTTTGACTAAAGGAATAATAGCCTCCCCGGGCTGCGTAGCAAACTCAAACCAACCTCGATTCCTAATATTCGTCCTGAATGGTTCAATCGAACAATCCAACGCTCGCTCATCCACCACATTCTTCTTTGTCAATTTTTCGGAAAAACAAACAGAGGCGGCGAGGCTAACAAATTTATCACAATCATACAGCGGGTCATCCGCTGGAGTAGAAGTATTCACTTTAGCCTTGCCTTTGTTTCCCTTAGAAAGTCGCGGGCTCATTTTCAACCCCCTAACACTAGGCAACACGTATCCAAGATAGAACGCTCTAGTCACCCACACGACTGATTTCAAACTCGGTATCCCCAAACTTCTTCAACAAATCACTCCCACAACCAAATTTTCTCAACTCCACAAGCACAACAAGCTCACGAATGGAAAATGTAAAACGAGCAAGAAAAGAAAACCCACAAAATTCAATCAACCCGAATGATGCTCGCAACTACCAACCAAATGCACGATATCATCAACAATTCAATACTTAAAATTAATTTGCACCCCAAAATTTACCACAAAGAATATATGTACCTTAATCCAAAATGGGTAGACAATTATCACAAAGTGATGTAGGAAGCTATTACTTTACCCAAAGAGATGAAAATGCAAGGTAAAGTCCGGTGGTGGCGGCACAATTCCGGCGGTGGCGGTGCAATTCCGGCGCGGCGGTGGGGAGTCGTGAATGTGGATTTTCGGCCGAAATTTTGATTTTTGATCGGTGGGAAGTGTAATAAATCGGTTGGGAAGTGTGGATTCAAGATGAATTGGAGAGAGATGGAGTGATGTGGGAGGAATTTGGATTTTTTGGAAGGGGGGGGGGGGAAGAGTTAGGGTTTGGAAATAAAGATAAAGTTGAAGGGAAATGGGGAAAGGGGAACACTGCTGGGCATATAGGCATCGAACGCCGCGGCGTTGGTATGCAGTAGCGAACGCCGCGGCGTTATTTGTTTGGAACGCCGCGGCGTTGGTATGCAGTAGCGAACGTCGTGGCGTTATTTGTTTGGAACGCCGCGGCGTTGGTATGCAGTAGCGAACGCCGCGACGTTATTTGTGTGGAACGCCGCGGCGTTGAGTCAACCCGATTTTTTTCTTTTTTTTTTTTTTTTTTTTTTTTTTAAGGAAAGGCTGCTTGCGTCGAATTGTGCGAATGAATGGAAAACCTGCAAACGCGATGAAAACACATCGTAAAAATATTAAACAGAAACAAAACGAAGAAAAGACAAAGTGAAATGAAAGGAAAATAAATAAAAAAAAAAAAAAAAAAAAGAACTTGGGTTGCCTCCCAAGAAGCGCTTGTTTATAGTCGTTAGCTTGACGTAGGTGCAATCAATGTGGTGGGTCAACGAGGGTAACGTGCACATGGTCCCTCATACAACCATTTCCTTCATAGTGTTTCAAACGGTGGCCATTAACAATGAAAGAACCCTTTGTTTCGTGTGAAATTTCAACCGCACCGGAGGGGTAAACTTTCATGACAGTGAAAGGTCCTGACCATTTAGAGCGTAGTTTACCGGGAAAAAGGCGGAGGCGGGAATTGAATAAAAGGACCTGTTCTCCCTCGGTAAACTCCCTCGGTGTGATGCGCTTGTCGTGCCAGCGTTTTGTTCGTTCCTTGTAGATTTTTGCGTTTTCATAGGCCTCCTGTCGGAACTCATCCAGCTCGTTCAATTGCAACAACCTGTGTTTGCCAACATCTTGCAAATCAAAATTAAGCAATTTAATTGCCCAAAATGCCCTATGCTCTAGCTCAACGGGTAGGTGGCAAGCTTTCCCAAAAATGAGTCGGTAAGGTGACATGCCAATAGGTGTCTTAAACGCAGTTCGATATGCCCACAGGGCATCATCTAACTTAAGAGACCAATCTTTTCGAGATGAATTTACCGTTTTCTCAAGGATGCGTTTAAGTTTCCGATTGGACACTTCAACTTGACCACTCGTTTGAGGGTGGTATGGTGTGGAAATCTTATGTGTGACACCATATTTTTGCAAAAGATTATCAAACTGTTTGTTGCAAAAATGAGTGCCACATCACTTATAATGGCTCGAGGGGTACCGAATCGCGTGAAAATGTGTTTTTTCAAAAATTTAACTACCACCCTTGAATCATTCGTACGTAAAGCCTCCGCTTCGACCCATTTAGACACATAATCAACCGCTACTAGAATGTATTTATTGGAGCATGAGCTAGGGAATGGCCCCATAAAGTCAATGCCCCAAACATCAAAAAGTTCGCATTCTAGTATGTTGTTTAACGGCATTTCATGTTTCCTCGAAATATTCCCTGTTCTTTGGCATTGATCACAGGAAGATACATACGCATGCACATCTTTAAATAGGGAGGGCCAGAAAAAACCTGATTGGAGAACTTTTGAGGCGGTCTTAGTAGGCCCAAAGTGGCCACCTACCTTGCCATCATGGCAATGGCTCATAATAGATGTCATTTCTTCTGCCGGGACACAACGCCTGATAATGCCATCTGCACAATTCTTAAACAAAAATGGCTCTTCCCAAAAATAATGCTTGACATCAGATAAAAATTTCTTCTTTTGATAAAAAGTGAGATTAGGGGGAAGTGCACCCATGACAACATAATTTGCAAAATCAGCATACCAGGGGAAAGCACCATGAATCACCGTATACAATTGTTCATCCAGAAACTCTTCCCCATTGGTTTTTCAATGATTGAATCGGAGACAGGGGCTTCTATCCTAGACAAATGGTCAGCTACCACATTCTCAACTCCCTTTTTATCCCTAATTTCTAGATCAAATTCTTGGAGAAGAAGAATCAATCTAATAAGGCGAGGTTTGGCATCCTTCTTTGCAAGTAGATACTTAAGTGCAGAGTGATCAGTGTAAACAATGACTTTGTTCAAGACAAGGTATGAATGAAACTTATCAAATGCAAAAACTATAGCTAGCAATTCCTTTTCCGTCGTGGCATAATTTAACTGAGCATCATTTAAAGTTCGACTCGCATAATAAATGGTGTAGAATACCTTATCTTTCCTTTGTCCGAGTACAGCTCCAACTGCTGAATCACTAGCATCACACATAAGCTCAAATGGGAGGTTCCAATCTGGAGGTGCCATGATGGGTGCTAAAATTAATTTTTCCTTGAGCGTGTGAAAAGCCTGCAAACACTTATCATCAAAGTTAAACGGTGTATCTTTTACCAACAAATTAGATAATGGTTTAGCAATTTTCGAAAAGTTTAAAATGAAACGCCTGTAAAATCCTGCATGACCCAGAAAACTCCTGACGGCTTTCACCGAAGAGGGTGGGGGAAGCTTTTCAATGACCTCAATTTTAGCTTTATCCACTTCAATCCCCTTGTGAGAGATTTTGTGGCCAAGCACAATTCCTTCTTGAACCATAAAATGACACTTTTCCCAATTTAACACAAGATTAGTTTCTTCACATCGTTTTAGAACACGTGTTAAATGGTTAAGACATGTATCGAAAGAAGTTCCAAAAACTGAAAAATCATCCATAAAAATTTCTAGGGAATCCTCGACCATGTCATGAAAAATAGCCATCATACATCGTTGAAAGGTGGCAGGGGCATTACATAGGCCAAATGGCATCCGCCTATAAGCAAATGTGCCATAAGGACAAGTGAAAGTGGTTTTCTCTTGATCCTCAGGTGTGATGGCAATTTGATTATAGCCAGAGTAGCCATTTAGGAAGCAATAAAACTCATGCCCGGCTAACCTCTCAAGCATTTGATCAATGAAGGGAAGGGGAAAGTGGTCTTTCCGGGTGGCCTCATTTAATTTTCGATAATCAATGCATACTCGCCACCCGGTAACTGTTCGTGTGGGAATTAATTCATTGTTAGCATTGGTAATAACAGTCATACCTCCTTTCTTCGGGACCACTTGAGTTGGACTCACCCAATTGCTATCGGAGATAGGATAGATAATACCTGCATCGAGTAGCTTAATTACCTCCTTTTTAACAACTTCTTGCATCATTGGATTGAGTCGTCTTTTCGGTTGAATGGTGGGCTTATACTCATCCTCCATGAGGATCTTATGCATACATACCGTTGGGCAAATCCCTTTAATATCAGCTATTTTCCATCCAAAAGCCTTTTTATGGGCTTTCAACACCGTAAGCAGCTTCTCCTCCATAATGTCTGTCAAAGATGAAGAGATTATAACAGGTAAAAATTCTGAATCTTGTAAGTAAGCATATTTGAGATGAGAAGGAAGAGGTTTAAGCTCAAGAGGTGGCGGTTCTTCAATTGAGGGCTTTGGTAATGAAGTGATTGGTCTATCCAGAACTTCGAAACGAGGTCGAAAACTTCGTTTGTAAGGTGGATTTGCCTCGAGAAAAGCAACAGCGTCCCTCAAGTTATTGTTTTCCATTGTCTCATCCATGGGATTCACAAGACATGCCTCCACTTGATCTTCGTATTGATTTCCCTGAAAGTGTTCAGAAATTAAGGTATCAAATGCATCAATGTGGAAACAAGTAGAATCATTAGATGGTGTTCGCATAGCATGATACACATTTATTGTCACTTGCTCATCTCCCACTCTAAGAGTTAATTGACCATTGGCAATATCAATTAATGCTCGTCCGGTGGCGAGGAATGGTCGACCAAGAATGAGTGGTAGCTCGACATCCTCCCCCATATCTAGAACTACAAAGTCCACTG
This sequence comes from Buddleja alternifolia, assembly GCA_019426215.1. Lineage (NCBI taxonomy): Eukaryota > Viridiplantae > Streptophyta > Magnoliopsida > Lamiales > Scrophulariaceae > Buddleja > Buddleja alternifolia. Next base: position 26,508,085 of record CM033404.1, read on the forward strand.
GGAATATGAATTTTTCGACTTTCACTAAAACATCTTCCACTATTCCTCGTGGGTACTTGATGGACCTATCAGCGAGTTGCAATGAAATAGTGGTAGGCTTGGGCTCGCCAAGTCCTAATTTCCTGAAAAGTGACAAAGGCAACAAATTAATACTGGCACCAGAATCACACAAAACTTTAGAAAAAGAAATAGAACCGATAGTGCAAGGAATTGTAAAGCTTCCGGGATCCTTAAGCTTTTGAGGTATGCGGTTTTGCAATATAGCCGAGCATTCTGCAGTAAGGGCTACAGTTTCATGTTCCTCCAACTTTCTCTTGTTAGAAAGGATATCCTTGAGATATTTAGCGTAACTCGGCATTTGCAACAAAGCATCTACAAGAGGAATGTTAATACGCAATTGTTTAAATATATCAAGAAACTTGGCAAATTGCTTATCTAACTTTCCTTTTTGTAATGCAAGTGGAAATGGAGGTCTTGGTTTGGGCACGGAGGGTTCGGTAGAGGAATGTCCCGAAACAGGGGATAAGGTCTCGGTGTTCTTTCCGGAGTTAGATGTTGCCTTAGTTTTATCCAAATGTTCTGGTGTATCATCCATTTTCTCTCCCAATTTTGAATCAACGAGGTTCTTTCCGCTACGAAGTGAAACTGCTTGAACTTGTTCCTTTGGATTTTTCTCGGTATCACTTGGTAACGTGCCTTGGGTTCGTCCAGAAAGCATGTTGGCAATTTGCCCAATTTGATTTTCTAAGTTTTTTAGTGCAATTTCTTGATTTTTTAAACTTGCTTCTTGTTTCTTGGACATCATTTCTTGATATTGAAACTTTTGTGTTGCCTCCATCATGAACTTTTGCCACCCATCTTCCATATTATTCTTTTTTTCGCTTTGTTGTGGTTGTTGGAGCCCCCCTTGCCTTTGAAATGGAGGTTGTTGGAAACCTCCTTGGTTTTGCTGAAAACCTGGTGGTTGTGGTTTCGCCATATTCGAATTTTGGCTCCATGAGAAATTTGGATGATTCCTCCATCCCGGATTAAAAGAGTTCGAGTAGGGATTATTCTGTTGACGACTTGCATTTCCCATGAAGTTAGCACTTTCAACCGAGTTAGATGTCCCACACACATCTCCTTGTAAGCACTCAAAGTTTGTGTGATCACCTCCACAATTTTCACAAGTGGATTTAACTTGATTTACCGTACCTTGCATGAGTCCGAAGGAATCCAATCTTTTGTTTAGGGCCTCCAATTGAACAGCTACTGTGGAGCTATTCCCAATTTCATACAATCCGGCGGGCTTCTTGGGCAACGTGATTCGTTCGGTTGGCCATTGATAGTTGTTCTCGGCCATGAGCTCAATTAATGCCCAAGCTTCCTCAGGTGACTTGTTCATGATAGTACCTCCCGCGGCGGCATCTAAATTCGTACGGAGATTCGGTCCCAAACCCAAATAGAAAGTTTGAACAAGTGTGGGCACGGCTAACCCATGGTGTGGGCATTTCCTCAAAAGTTCCTTAAAACGCTCCCATGCCTCATAAAGTGATTCCCCTTCATATTGACGAAAGCTGGTGATTTCATTTTTCATTGCTGTCGTCTTACCCGGTGGAAAATACTTAGACAAAAATTTATCCACCATTTGTTCCTAAGTACGAATAGAGGCGGTTGGCAAAGAGTTGAACCACTGTTTAGCCTTGTCTTTGAGAGAGAATGGAAATAACCGTAAGCGTATGGCGTCGTCGGTGACTCCATTGTTCTTGAAAGTATGGATAATCTCCGAGAATGTGGCTATATGAGCGTGAGGATCATCATGTTGTAAACCGGAGAATTGAACCTGGTTTCCTATCATTTGGATATACCCCGGCAGGATTTGAAAAGTGTTAGCCTCTACCGGTGGTAAAACGATTGGCCCTGCGGCTCCTTGGATGTTTGGCATCATATAATCCCTCAAAGGGCGTTGCGGAGGTGCCTCTGGTTGGTTTTGATGAACACGAAGATTTGCAAGCTCCCGACGAACCGCTTCTTCTAAGATAGCGGGATCTATGTGAATAGGAGGAGGATTCAGATTTGGATCCATTGTAGCTTGATAACATTGAGCCTCTCTTTGTAGTCTTACCCCTCGAGTAAACGTTCGTTCAATTTCAGGGTCCAACTCCGCTAGTCCCACTCGACTAGTACGGGTCATGCACTAACCGAGATCAAACCTTGCACAAAGAAAGACACACAAATTAAAAATAAAAGAAATGATCTAAGCTCAGAAAGAATAAGGGAATCTCAATATTAGATAAAAATAGTTGTCCCCGGCAACGGCGCCAAAAACTTGACACGACAAAATCCTAGCAAGAGAACTAGGTCGCGTAAGTAGTAAAGTGGATTTCTAAGTCTGGGGTTATCGTATCCGCAGGGACAACTATAATCTAAGTACCAAGACTACTATATTACTCAATTCTAAGTTAAATCGGTCGATAGAAAGGTTGATTAACTAATTAATAAATACTAGAAAATAAACTAAGGCAACGTCACACCAAATAAAAGGAGGAAACAATAGAGAGAAGCGATCAAGGCACATGGTTCAACGAATTATGCATTTCGATTGTGATTTAGGTTCTATTGGATTATTAGATTGATTTAGCTAAGGCGAAATTCCCTAACGTACGTACTACCCAATCTCTTGGCATAGCAACCCTACCCTTGGTAACGATTTCCTATATATCTCTATATGAAAACCCGATTAACGAGGATGCATTTAAGGTCTAGGAATTCCCCACGTGAATGGAAAGCCACCTAAAGAAACCGAGTCTATCTCTATTCGGTTTAACTATAGGGTATTCAATGTTTATATCTTCCCTAGGTTATTATCTCTCGATCTCTAACCTAGGCATTTTATCAAACACTTGGTGATCAAGCAAATGTAGCATTGAGATCAAATATTGAATACATAGCTAAAACCAAAATTAATCCAATAAACACCAACAAAACAACAATCAAAATAACATAAATGGCCTATCCATGGCCTCAATCAAACAAGTTTAGCTCATATTCATGTCAAAAGTGCAAATATAAATCATACAAGTCATAGGAGATTTGAACAAATTCAAGAAACAAATATGTAAAAACTCCCTAATTCTTGTAGAGATGTGGATTCCTTGTTGAATTCTCCATGTTTTGACCTTCAATCTTCTCTTCTAAGCTCCCTCTCTCTCTATTTTCGTGTGGTTGCTGATATCCAAGGTGAGTTAGGGTAAAAAATGGCTAAAAGAGGTATTTATAGGCCAACACTGCCGCCTCGAACGCCGCGGCGTTTGTTTGTTGAACGCCGCGGCGTTGGCTACTGCTTGTGAACGCCGCGGCGTTGGCTACTGCTTGTGAACGCCGCGGCGTTCGCGTGTTGAACGCCGCGGCGTTGCCATAAAAAATTCCAAAAATTGTTTCATTTTGCCTTCGGTTGTTGCTCTTTCCTCCGGCTGTTAACCCAATCTGAAAAGTCAAAGCAAACCGGGTTCAAAGCATCATATGTGATCAAATTATTAAAGAAACAATCAAAATTAAGTTGATAAAATGGGTAAAACTTGTGTAAAAATAACATATATCACTTGCCAACTCGAAAAATCTATAAATTACTTGATGGTGCATTAGACTTCCTTGAGAGCATACCCTTAGCCAAGTTGAATTTCCATTTCACAGACTTTCGTCAACAGGAGTCAGCGTTGAGGAAGCGCCTGTGGAATTTGCTTCAGTTTCTGCTTTTGAAGCGTCCAGCATTCCAGCGTCTGCTGAGGAACCAGCTCAAGCGTCTCCATCAGAGGTTCATCCTGACGCTTCTGCTCCTACTGGTACAACAGTTTCTAATGTTGCTGAGGATCTACCGATCGAAGCACGCGGAACAGTCTTTGATCCAGCACATCAAGTCTCTCTTAACTCACTCAAACACACATCCAGGTTTAAGCGACCGGTTACTCAAGCGGCTCCTTCGGATGTAAGTCAAAATTTTGGGCCTTTACTAAAATCAGTTCTGGAGGAAGTGAGTAATCATGCCACTAAAAATGAAGAAGCCCTCCATTGGATCAAGACTAATTTAGCCAAGATTGAGTCTCAGAACATGAGCACCCAATGTTGCTCATATGCGTGGTGCAGCTCAAGCGGCAGTTGGTGAGTGTCTTAAAGAATTTCAAGTCATACATGACGCTACAAGGGCAAACCAACTAACCTTGAAAGAAAACTTTGATAAGTGCATGGACTCTCTTGAGATCTCATTGACTGACGCTAATAAGGCAAATCAAATAGACCTGAAAGAACATTTTGACAAGCGCCTTGATGATCTCACAACTACTATAGCTCAGATTGCTAGTGAAGTCAGTCTACTCACTAAACACTTCATGCAGACTGATGATGGCAATAAGGGGGAAGAGAAGAGAAATGGGGAGAATAGGAAAGCATCTAGTTCAAGAACTCAGGATCCTCCTCCGCCGCCGAAGCGTCAACAAATACCTCCCCCTCTTGTGTAGATTTTAGAGCAAAGATACTCATACCAATCTTGGGTAACCGCTTCTGGAGTAATGGCTTCTGCTGGAGCGCCCAGTAGAACATTAAGAAATCCTCCAATAACACTTTATCCTGATCTACCAATACTTTCTCGAGCAAGGCTTGAACAATTTGACATCCCTCTTCAAAAAGCGTCTATCCCAGAGCCTACTAATCCAAGGATTATAGCTGAAGAGAGGTAGATGTCTGACTTCACCCGAACATTCAGAATTTGCCTAAGGTATATTGGTATTATTCCGTTTGAATGGGACAAACACTTTGCTACTTTCAAGAAAAGACAAAAGAAAGAGAATAAGATAGTAATTGACAAAGATCATGATGCAATGATAACTCTGGAAGACCAAATAACTGAAGCGATCTGAGCTGAAATGCCCAAGAAATACAAAGTTAAACCGAGTCATTAGAGATCTTAATTTTCATTATCTATATTTTTGTCTCTCCAGTCTTGATTTTGTTTTGGTTGTAAAATGTTTGTACTCTCATTGATATATATAAAGTGCATTTTCAACTGAAACATCTCGTTGAAGCTTAACTAACTTTAACTAACCAAAGCTAACTTTTATTTTGGTTGTCTAACTCTTGAACTATAAAAGAGTAAACATTGCCATCATCAACAAGGGGGAAATTGTTAGAAAATTTCTTGTTAGATATTTTGATGATGACAATTAGGATTCTATGTTAGACCTCAAAATATGTAAGTTTGATTTTATTAGAAATCATGTATAGGTTTTGAGCGTTAGATTTGTAATAGGCTTTATAGACTTTGTTTTATTTTTATTCTAGATTGTTTGGCTAAGTAGTCTTAGATTGGGCGTCTGATAATTTCTGAGTGAGCTTATCAGTAGTTAAGTTTGAAGACTCAAGCGCCTGAAGTCTAAATGAAGATAAAGATTCCAAGCGTCCAAGCATCAAGCTATATCAAGCATTGACTGAGGAAAGAAATCATTCAGTAAGTGATTGAGCGTCTATCAATGACCAAATGTCACAGGAATTTATTTCTAAGTCCAGAAGGAGTTTAATGCAAATATTCCCAGATCATTAATTGCCAACGGGCAATTATTTCAATTGCATTAAATGTGATAAGCTCTTTCGGACGTATGGAGAAGCCACCATATTGGACTGTCAACTATTCACAGACTGCAGCACCAACTTTTGTGAAGCAGATTTTCAGGAAAAAGGACAAAAGTTGTTCACTCGCGGAAGTGAGAGACACGCGCCTGTGCATGTGTCAAACAGACACTTTTTCCAAGAATGCCTATAAATAGGACTTCAACAACAAGCCAAAATAACAAACGTATTACAAGCCAAATTGTTGTTGCATTGAAGTCTCAAGTACTAAAACCCTCAGAAAAGCCAGAATATTCAAGAAAACATTCTCTTTGTTTTTCTTCAATTCCTGAGACAGTCTCAAACATTCTTTTCGAAGAAACCTACATTACTATTGAGATATTCTTAGTTGTTTGAACTTCATCAAAATCAAACAAACCGTTAGAAAAACCTCATCCAAGCCTCGCGATCTGTGTGAAGTCGAAGTTGGATGCTTGCAATATTTTTGGGTGAAAGAAGCAAGGGGATAGAAGTGTCTTGGAGCAGAAATCTGTGTGACCAAGGAGCTCAAGTCATCGACATGCATCTCTCCCTAATTTTTAGAAGATTTTGTGTGGTTCTTTGAGAATCATCTTAGTGGATTTCCTACGAGTGTTCCAGGAGAAGAAGGACGTAGTTGGGATTACACCACCCAACGAACCTTACAAATATTGTGTTCTTTAATTTAAAGTCAATTTCCTTACTATCATATCATTGCATAAATATGTGAAGTAAAAACAACCAAAAGCTAAGCAACTAAGATACATTTTGTGACGCTAAAGCTTTTAACAAGAAGACTCTAAAATCATTCCGCTGTGCTAACACTGATTAAAGAACTGAACGCTTAAACGTATTTGGTTATAGTATTCAAATCTTGAAGTCTAAGTTAACTTTATAAAACAGTCTTCGAGTAGATGCTCAGTCAAGCGCCTACATTTTCAAGCGTCCAAACCAATTTTAATACGAATATTTTTGAAGTCAAAAAAGACTTCAGGGCCTATTCAACCCTCCCCCCCCCCTAGACCCTTTCGTATGCCACTTAGGACCAACACATATACTTGGGCTTTTCACAAGCTTTTCATTTATAAGTCTTCTTCATTTATTTATTTTGACACGAACCCACTCCATGTTAGCCCATTTAGGAGAAGTGAAAATTATGACCCATATCATAAGCCCCCTACCCTTGAGAATTTTGGAATAAAAGGCTCAAAAAGTCTCGAGAGTACAATAAATTGTCATAATTTCAAAAGAGAGTTTGATCCTTTTTGATACTCTGACTGCCTCGTTAAAAACCTTACCTCAGAAAAACCCAATGGAAAACAAACCAAGGTTAAGGGAAAAAGAGTGCAGGGTGTATCGATTCCTCCTTGTGACCTTAGGGTAGGCTCATGGGCTACCCCATGAGACCTAGATGACCGATTTTTTGAGGGGGAAGGGGCGAAAATTCCCCCCTCTTTTTTGTTCTCCTGGTTTTCTCTTTTCTTAGCTTCCTTGTCCAATTGAAACTCTTCCTTTTAATTTCCTTGTGTAAATAAAATTCTTCTTCCTCTTTTCCTTTCTTTCCAAGATACCTAAAAAGTCTCCTCTTCCCTTCTTTTTCTCCCAATTTTTCGAAAATTTCTCATAAAAATTCATCATCTTTACTCTTCTAAACCTTTTAGGATTTGGAATAATCCCTTCAAGATATATTTTTAATCTTCAAATACAAGACTTCTCCCTTTATTTCTCTTCAAATTTTTCGAAAAATACAAGGCTTCCTCCTCCCCATATTTTCGAAAATTTTAAGCTATGCAAGCAAGCTCCCACGATTTTTTGGGTAATATTTTCTTGATAACTCTTCACATATAACTCTAGGTTTTTCATCATCTCTTTTGTCTTCATATTTTTAGCAAAACCATGTCTTCTCTTGCATCGAATAATTCATCAAACTTGTCTTATCGTCATGAAAAACTAATCGAGGTGTCGTCTAGTGATAATGATTCAAGTGAAAGAACAAAAATAAGCCTTCCTTTACCTCGTGTTCAACCTTTCTCGCCCGGTAAGGAATATGGAGCAATGGGCAATGAAATGTGGGGCGAGACCTCGTCGGACGAGGATGTTTTCGATGATGAAGTCTCGCTTGTAGTAAGTGAGGAACAAATCCGTTCCGAGATGCTCAAAATAAATGAGGGTTTTCCAACATATGAGGTGTATTTTTCTCGCTTTTCATCATCCAATGCTCAAAAATTAAGAAAACATTTACGACTTCCCCCGGGGTACAAAATAAACGTCCCCTCTCCTCAAGCTCGGCCGAACACGCCCCCTTTGGGCTCTCTCTGCTTTTTTGTTGCTCAAATTGAGGCTAGTTTGCGTTTTCCAAAACCTTCTTTTTATATTGATGTATCCAATCGATATCAAGTGCGTTTATGCCAATTGTGTCCAAATTCTTTTAGCCTCATGGCAGCTTTCTTCATGGTGTCTTGTTTTAGGGGTGAAATTCCATCAGCAAACAAGTATTACTCATTTTCCAACTAAAAAAGTTAGAAAAAGGAGTTTTTTATTTTAATGCGAGGGTAGGAGTGCACTTCTTGACTCACAATTTCAAAACTCATGGTGATTGGAAACACCATTACTTTTTTATTTCTTCTCCTTCTCCGTGGTCGTGTCCCAATATATGGATCGAAGAGAGCCCCAAGTATCCCCGATTTTCTCCTAAAGATGGGCCTCCTTTTCATCAATGTATGCTGGATAGGTTGAATGAGCAAGTATATGACATCAAAGTCTTGATTGGTGAGAACTTATTGAGGCATTTCCATTTGAGTTACAAGCATACCCCATTGGGAAATAGCTTAGGTACACTCTTAAACAATATTACCTGCTTTTTACGAGCTTTCCACCTGCACATACATAAGCTTTTCACCAGCTATCTGCATCACTTCATTATTATCCATAAATACCTGGCTTTAATCGAATGTCTCTTTGTTGTTGTTTGTTAGGTGCCAACGTGTTCAGGGTTCTTTTGAAGAGTAAGGCCAGATTACCACCTTCTGACGGGAATGTAAATGGAGTGCCAATGGAATTAGTTCTGAGGAAGAGGGCTCTTGATATGCCTCCTATCTCCTTTGATGAGCTACCTAATGGGGATGCTGATGGTAAAGATAGGAATAAACGCCCTCGAAAGGCCAAAGAGAACCCTCCTGTGCATGCTAATGGGAGAGGTCCCGAACGCCCTCATGACCAGCCTCCACCTCAGCTATCCCGTGAGCTTTCTGGTGCGAAGGTTCCCGATATTTCAACCCCTCCTACCAAGAGGGGTCGTGATCACTCCACTCCTTATTCTCGCGACAGGGTTTCCTCCACTTCACTCTTCCTTGGTGGAGATAAAAAGATAGCTTGTGATCATCTATTAAGTCTCATTTCGCTTAAAGACCGTCTTTACATGGGAGATTTTTCTGACTCTGCCTTTATGGATGAGTTTTCTTCCACCATGCTGCAGGTATATTCTTACTTCTTTTCATCATATATGTTAATTCTGAAACGACATTTCTTTTTCGTCAGCTAGCTATTAATTTTCTTATATGTTTTGGTGGCAGACGAATATGCTTGGCGGTGATGCTATAGTTTGGCTTCGTTGTAAGCTAGACGAGGTTACTGATGAAGCTAAGAAAAGTGCTAGTTTAAAGGAACAGTTTACAGCCAAATCAAAATAATTGGAGGGGGAGCGTATTTTAAGAAAGAACTTATCTGCCGAATTGGACCAGCTGACGAAAGATTTTGCAAGGTCTCGAGCGAGTCATGCTGATCAAGTAAGGAAAGAGCACAAGGCAGCTCACCAGGAGGCCACTGAGGGTTTTGCCTACTCTCCTGCTGGGCAGGTATTTTTAGAAGCTTATTACCAGTGTAGACAAGAACAATAGTTGAAGTTCAGCAACTTTTTTGAAGTATTGACAGGTTCAGCTTTTCCCTATTACCACCATGGCTTTCGCTCTTGTCTTAAGCAATTTGTAGAGGTCGGTGTTTTACCACCAGAATCAGACCTTTCTTTTCTTAAGGAGACAATTGGATTAAATGATGTTCCCCTTCTTGATGAGGAGGCTCCTGAATACATCCCACCATCTATCCAGCCACCTGCTATGCCAGCTATTGAGATAGCTGATGAAGTTGCCTATGAGACAGCTGGAGAGGCCCCTAAGGAGATGGCTGATAAGATCACAGACGAGGTATTTGCTGGGCCCCTGATGATGTTATTAAAGGTGGTCAACCACCTGATGAACCCTTTTTTGAGGCGACAGATGAGCTTGCTACCCCAGAAGCAAATGAGGCGCCTGAGTCCACCATCCTTATCTAGATTATTTGGATACTAGTTGGTTTCTCTTTCCGTAGTTTGTTTTTCCTGCAAGTACTTTGTAACATGCACACTTTCGGGGCATAAATATTAGTTTTTTGTATCGTGCTCACTTTTGGGGAACGAGCTTTCCCTTTCTTTGAATAATAATAAGAGGTTTTTTCTTTTTCACCTTTAGTATATGATCTTGATGAAGAATGCCAAATGCATGCGATTTTATTCACAACAAATATATACTTTCCATGGAGAATGTATAAGTGTAAATTCATTCACAATATATACTTGTTATGCTGCCTAGGGCTTACAAGCAGCCTTATAGGAGGGCTTATGCCGCCTAGGTCTTATGCAGTATTCTTTCTTCACTATTTCCTGTATGTTGCCTAGGGCGTAAGCTACCTTATAACAGGATTTACACAGCCTAGGGCTTAGGATTTCTTCCATCCTTGTTGTTGTGGAGAGCTTACAGCGGCCTGGAGTCTTATGTGGAGAGATATCAATGGCCTGAAGTAGTCAATGTCAGGGCTTAGGCTTCCTGGAGTCTTGTGTGGAGAGCTTATAGCAACCTGAAGTAATCAATGTCAAGACTTACTCCATCTGGAGTTTTATACTTTGTTTCTTATCTATATGATGCCTATGGCTTATGCTGCCTTATAACAGGGCTTAAACAGTCTAGTTCTTATGATTTCCTCCTTCTTGGGTGCTACCGAGGGCTTATAACAGCTTGAAGTACACAATGTCAGAGCTTACGCCACCTGGGGCTTATGCGATGTCTTATGTATATTATCTTATGTGCTGCCTAGGGCTTATGCTGCCTTATAACAGGGCTTAAACAGCCTAGGTCTTATGATTTCCTTCGTCTTCGGTGCTGCCGAGGGCTTACAGCAGCTAGGCAATTTCAGTGTTTACGCCGCCTGTGGCTTATGCGATGTCTTTTATTTATTATCTTATATGCTACCTAGGGCTTATTCTGCCTTATAACAGGGCTTAAACAACCTAGGTCTTATGATTCCCTCCGTCTTCGGTGCTACCGAGGGCTTATAGCAGCCTGAAGTAGACAATGTCAGGGTTACGCCGCCTTGGGCTTATGCGATGTCTTTTATTTATTATTTGTTAGAGATAAAAAGCATAATAACACAAAGATGAATAAACTTCATTATTTGTTAGTCTCATCAGGAGAAAACAAGCATGTATTGCATGACAGAAAACGAAAATCAACATCAAACTACTTCTAGATGCTTCCAAATCAAGCATTCATTATTTTGGGGAAAAAAATAAAAATACTAACTTCATCGAGGCAATCTTCTTCTCAAGTGTAGAACCTCCTCAAGTTGTGCACATTCCATGCCTTAGATAGCTTTTGGCCGTCCACATTCTCCAACGTATATGCACCCCCACTTAGCACTTGTATCGCCTAGTAAGGGCCTTCCCATTTGGGTCCCAACTTTTCCACTGGCTTCAGGAAGTCAGCTCGCTTGAGGACTAGATCCCCCACTTGAAATCCTCTAGCCACCACCTTTCGGTTGTAAGTTTTTGTTATTCTTTGTTTATACTTGGCTACCTGTAAGTAGGCCATGTTCCTAGCTTCTTCAATGACATCAAGGTTTTCTCTCATCAACTCTTCATTCTTCTCAGCATCAAAATACTTCACCCTATGGGACGTCATGTGGACTTCAGAGGGTATAACAGCCTCAGCTCCGTATACCAGGCTGAAGGGTGTCTCTCCAGTAGCACTGTGGGGAGTGGTTTGGTATGACCACAATACACTCAGCAGCTTATCCACCCATGTACTTCAGCCTTTTTGTAGCCTTGTTTTCAATCCTTGCACGATGATCCGGTTAATCACCTCTACCTGTCCATTGCACTTTGGGTGACCCACAGTGGTGAACAATTGCTTTATGCTCATCTCCATGCACTAATCTTATATCTTGGCACCTTGAAATTGCCTCCCATTGTCAGATATTATCTCGCGTGGTACTCTAAACCTAAAAAGTATGAACTTTTTTAGGAATTTTATCACCTTACTCTCCGTGATCTTGGATAATGGTTCCGCCTTGATCAATTAGCTAAAGTAGTCTACTGCCACCAGCAGGAACTTCTTCTGTCCCACCGTAGTGGGGAAGGGTCCCACTATGTCCATCCCCCATATAGCGAATGGGTAGGGTGAGATCATGGCTCCCATAACTCAAACTGGCTGGTGATACAGTGTCGCATGCACTTGCCATTGCTCACACCTTCTCACCAGGTTCCTCGCGTCTTCCTTCATGGTAGGCCAGTAGTATCCCGCTCGGAGGGCCTTCCCCCTTATGGTATATACACCAGCATGGCTACCACAAAGGCCTTCATGGATATCAAGTAGAACCATCAGTCCTTCCTTTTTCGAGAGGCACCTCAGAAATGGATGAGTAAAGAATCTCTTGTACATGGTTCTCTCGATTATGGTAAATTGAAGGGCTTGTCGCTACACCCTCAAGGTAGAAATACCTAAACCCAAACAAGATAAGATAGGGCTTAAAACTATTGATTGCATTTTCATTGGTTATGCACTTAATAGTAGCGCCTATCGATTTCTGGTACATAAATCTGAAATTTCTGAGATTCGAGAAAGTACTATCATGGAATCTAGAAATGCTTCGTTCTTTGAGGATATCTTTCCAAATAAGGAAAGAACCGAAGAGGTCCTCTTAAAAAAACATATGAAGCGTCTTCGAGTAGTTCTAATCTCGGGGATGAAGAACCGCGGCGTAGCAAAAGGGCAAAAGTTCCTAAATCGTTTGGTCCCGACTTTGTATCTTATACATTAGAAGGTGAGCCAAGGACGATTAAGGAGGTGATGTCCAGTCCAGATGCTCAGCTCTGGAAAGAGGCTATCAAAAGTGAAATTGAGTCTATTATGAACAACCATACTTTGGAGTTGGTTGATCTTCCAAAGGGAAGTAAGCCTTTATGAAAAAGAAAGTATAAGACTGATGGATCTATTGATAAGTATAAGGCCCGTCTGGTGGTCAAAGCATACCGAAAAACGGCGGTCTTGATTTCTTCGATACTTATCCTCCGGTAACGAGAATTGTTAGGATTATGCCCTCAGATGCTATAGAGGATAGAATGATAGGGCATCTATCTTGTAATTAACTTATTTCGATATTATTAATAAAGGCATGATTTAGTTTTCACTTAAATCTTATCTGCATCTATAAGTACTGTAAAATGTTTGTCCATGTTTTCAGTGCGATCCCTCTACTTCCTATGGGATAGGAAGAGTGGCACTAGAGAGATCGATATTGATTACTAAAAACAAGTTCGCAAGTAAAATGAAGTCTTTAATGGACAAATAAAAATTTAGAACACTTGTACAATCATATCTCTGACATGGGAGTGCCAGTCTAGTAACATGGGGTGGTAAGAGCTTAAGATTGTAAGCACATCAGTGGAACTGATATGCTCGAACACGACTGGCATCGGTTCTTTCACATCGGTTTTCACTCTGTCATTGTCAGTGACAGATCTGATTATGCATAATAGGTATGAGTGAACCTTTGACCTGAAACATCATGCTGAAGATGCATTTGTGACGTCAAGTATTTCATTAGAATAGTTAGACCCAATTCACCCGTTGGTGGGGTCGACCTTGAAATGCGGCTTGATGGGCAAATGGTAGTCTTGGCTGGTATCTAAATGTGATTTGTTCTCTCATAAGTGAGTGAGAAAGTACCCTATGTGATTATAGATAAATAGAGATCAAAGTTTTGGACAAAGCAAAAAGAGACGATTGTGCTAGGCACTAAATCGATCTCAATGATCTTGTATTATTATAATTAATACATATGGTCAAGTCCAGTGAGTTTGACATAGTCATGACTCTCACTTGACTGGGATACACGAACAAAGGGTTTATACTTATACAGTATTTACGATTGAAAGGTTGTGGAAATGATCCAATCATTCGATTTCGTTTGGGCTACGAAGTGGGCCACGTGACTGGCTAGGTGTTACCCACTTCCTTTGGTTTCCTCTCATTGCCAAACGAAATGAACCTAAAGAGTCACGCTAAAGGATTGATAAAGCAAAATGAAAAAGAAGTTTCTATTTTTCTTCTAGGAGTTTTTAATTTATTGGATAAATTAAATAATTAATTATTCATTAGATGTAATAATTAATTGTAAGGGTAAGATTAATTATTAATTAATTTCCTATGAATTAATTTATCTAATTAATTTATTTATATATTGGATATAATAAATTATTAATTGAATAAGAAATAATTTAAACAAAACAATTTCTGGACTTAAAGAAGGCATCCAAATGGACGCCTGCTAGGTCTTAATGGGCGTCCAAGGTGATGCCCAATTTACTAGGGCTCTTTTGTTTTGTCTTCGTTCAATAAGTCATGAGGTATATAAGGACTCTTTGACCTAGAACAAGTGTAGGACTTTCAGAACTCTCCTAGAAAAAAAGAAGAAAAAATCCTCCTCCCTCTCTCTAATACTAGCCGTCGCCCCCTTAGAGAAATTTGTGGGGATTTTTCGTCAATCAATCCGTGAGTGATAATTTAGAGATAGCATAAGTTCGTTGTTCAGATCAAATTCAAGAAATTTGAAAAATTCAAGAATTGAAGATTTTACGTGGACTGAAGAAATCAAGAATTCATCAATTCAAGTTTCAAGTGAAGAATAAGATTTTTCAACCACTTCGCTTCAAGGGGTAAGTATTTATTCGTTAAGCGGAATTGTCAATTCGAATATGCGATCATTGAAATCAAAATTTGGGTTTGTAAATTAAATTTTGAAATCCTTCCGCTGCGTTTATATGATTTTTCTCGAAACCCAACAATGGTATTAGAGTCAATCTCTGATTCGCATATTTAATTGTGTTTATGTGATTTATGATATGCATAATATGTGTTTTTGAAGCATGTGATTATGTGTTAATTAAATCTGCATTTTTATGGTTTTAAGCATGGATTTTGATTTTTTATATTTATTGTAAATCTGGGTATATTTGTGATTTTGTAAAAAATCAAGAAACGAGGAAAAATGAGCTCGAAGAGCCCCAAACTGGCTGTTGCGCCGGTGCCCACGCTATGCGCGCTGCGTGCAGCGTGTTGCTGCAGGCACAGCACACGGCCAGGCCGTGTGGCCTGGCCTTTCGGCCA
Source organism: Buddleja alternifolia (assembly GCA_019426215.1). Lineage (NCBI taxonomy): Eukaryota > Viridiplantae > Streptophyta > Magnoliopsida > Lamiales > Scrophulariaceae > Buddleja > Buddleja alternifolia. Next base: position 26,523,174 of record CM033404.1, read on the forward strand.
TACAGCCACGACCCCCTGATTTGGGTCCAGGATCCGGGTCGGTAAATGGGCTATGTATTGGGTCGAAATTGGAATTTGGGGTTAGGTAAATTTAATTATCCGGGTGGGTCAAAAGGATGATGACCTGGTATAATTTAATTAAGCCTAACAAAAAATTTAATCAATTTCAACTTATTAATTAGTTTGGGCTTAATTTAATTAATTCCAAATGGGCCATTGGATAGGTGATTTGGATTTTAATTAAAACTAGCCCAATAGAAATTAATAAAGTGTGCATGTTTTTCCTAGTTAATTAATTTGAACCCAAATGAATTAAATCCAAGTAGACCAAAAGGATGGTAACTAGGGCTTGATGAAATCGAGCCCAATAAGATTAATTGGAATAAAATATTTAATTAGAGTAATTAATTATTTTTCTTGGAGGTTAATAATTAATTTATGAATTAAATATTATTAATTTTTCCTCAACTTGGAAATTACTTGAAAATTTGAATATAGAATATATATTATTTTTCTTGGATGATTAATAATTAATTCTTTAATCAAATAAAAGTTTTTCCATTTAATGATTGCTTTAAATCATAATAAAATAAAATTCCATATTTTATGTATTCATTTAGTTGGACTAATATTATTTTAATTAAAGGTAGATATACTTAATTTATAATTTCGTATATCTAAGTCATCTAGTAGGACTAGAATGATTTTAATTGAAATAAATAATATATAAAATTTGGGAATTAATAAACGACTTTTTAGTTGGACTAAAATTTTAAATATCAACATAAGTGTTTTAATATTGCGAGCATGTATTAAATGTTGAAAGCATATATTAATTGATGTGAGCATGTATTTTGTGATGGAAACACCGATCATGGACTTAGGCTATGTTCGATTTACTTTTCTTTTCTTGGGTTGTTGTAGTAAAATAATTTAGAATTATTTAAGCCCGTAAAGTTTTGTTTTTCTGCTTTACCTTTACATGCGATGGCCTAATGGCTCGGGCCTTTTAGAAAAGTCCATGATCGAGTGTAAATGAATTTATTTATTTATTTAATTCCATGATTAATATTGATAGACATATTTATTAGTAGTATAATTTATGCATGTTCAATATGTGATAGTTGTGCTATATAAATTGACTAATGTGCAAAGTGAGACCAAACGTTTAACAATTTAAATTCTTTCAAATAAATAATACCGAGTTATAAAAGGATGTGTGACATACTCGCCCTCCACTAAGCTTTCTAAAATTAAAATTACTATAAATGTGTAATGCTTCCCAGTTATGGGGGTTTTGCATTTAGCAATAATTTAAAATTTTATTAAGTTCATGGAATGCCTTAATCGAAACATATTTCACCCCAGAAACCTGTTCGGTTGCAAGGTGAAATTCAAATGTCAGATTATAGGAGTAAGTGGGAATGAACTCGGTTAGTTCACGAGCTTAGAAATCGGTTAGGTTGCGGTTTGGTGAACTATGGGGAAAGGTATTGAAATATTTATTGGATAAATTGATGTTAGACATCACTTCAATTAATTTAATGGGCCAAAAATCGGTTAAGTTGCAACCCATGTAATTAATTGAGGACCTCAATACCCACTGTGGAATCAATGCCAATGAAGAATCCCGATTTTCACATGGGAGTGTGGGATTCGAAAAATGTAGTGGGAGCCAAAATAAATTTTAAGTCCTTAATTTTTCTTTGTTAAGTCAAATACAAGTAATCTAATTTAATCTAGTTTATTTCTGCAGTTATTTTCTCGTTTATCTCTCTCAAAATGACAAACCCACTTATGAAATTACTCGAAAGAAATGTTCTGATTGGACCCAACTACATGGAATGGCTCACGATCTTAAGGAATGTCCTAAGTGAAGAGTCGATCGAGTATGTGTTGGAGATTGATCGTCCTCTTATTCCTGAGAGGATATATCCTAAACTCTATGTGCAGTGAACTGCAAAGTTCTCATGATGCAATGAGCAATGCTAGGGACATAATTCTTCACTTGGAAGAAATGTTTGAAGAGCGCAGTAGGACCGTAAGATATTTCATATCGAAAGATCTCTTCAGAGCGAGGATGAGAGAGGATGAGGATGTGGGAGACCATGGTCTCAAGATGATGACCCTAATGGAAAGGTTAAAATCAATGAACTTCTATATGGATCTTCATCTTCAAATTGATCTCATCCTACAGTCGCTCCCAGGCTCCTTCTACTACTTCGTGATGAATTTCAATTTCAATGATATTGATTGGTCATTAGCTGGGTTACCAAAGATACTTGAAATTGAACAAGCTCGTATGAGGACGAAGGAAAGGAGGGATTCTCCTATCTATTTCACAAATGATTCATTGGATGATCAAAGAAATAAAAAAAGGCGAAAGCAAGAAGGAATATCTACAAGAACTCAAAAGAAATTAGAACATGATCGTAAAAGCAAAAGACCTAAGAAGATGGACAGATGTCTCGAATGCGGTGAGCTTGGCCACTGGAAGAGCAACTGTCCTAAATTAGGCAAAGGCGCAAAAGGTATGGAACTATTTATTTTTTAAACTAATTGTTCTATGACCGTTTTTTCTACTTCATGGATTCTGGACTCAGGGGCTAGTGCCCATGTGTGTTGTTTGGAACAGGATCTACAGAGAAGTAGAAATCTAGGCTGAGAAGAAGTGATGATCAAAGTAGGCAGCGGGGAAAGCGTCGCAGCTACTAGGATTAGATTTACTTCTTTATATTTGAATTCTGGACATTTATTGTTTTTAGATAATGTTTTAGTTTTGCCCAAGGAGCTTAAGAACATTGTTTATATTCCTATCTTAGTTATGATTGGATATACATTTCGTTTTTCTAAATTAAATTGCGACATTTATTATAGAAATAAATTAGTTGGCAATGCTTTTTTAGTTAATGGTTTATATTATTTAAATGTCCGTAATTCATCTGATGTGAATGTTGTAACTAATAAACGTGGATGGCAAGAAGCTAACTTAAAACTCAAGTGGCATCTAAGACTAGGCCAAGCCGGAGAGCACAAGATCCACAAAATGGAAAAAAAATGGGTTTTTAAGCTCACTAAGGTCGGATCCCTATCCAACATGTGAATCATGTCTCTTAGGCAAGATGGCTAGATCACCCTTCACCGGGACTTTTGAAAGAGCCACTCAAGTCTAAAGATTAGTGCACACCGACCTTTGCGGACCATTTGGAGAAATGGCTCGTGGGGGTTTCTACTACTTCATCACTTTCACTGACGATCATTCAAGATATGGTCTAGTGTATCTGATGAAGCAAAAGTCTGAATCCTTTGAAAGGTTTAAAGAATTCTAAGCTTTGGTAGAAAATCAAACTGGGCAGAATATAAAAAACTCTGCGATCGGATCGTGGAGGAGAATATATGAGTGCCGAGTTTGATGAATTCCTTAGAGAAAAAGGAATAATGTTACAACTAACACCACCAGCAACCCCTCAACTAAATGGAGTAGCCGAGCGAAGGAACCGAACTCTGTTAGACATGGTTCGTTCCATGCTTAGTTACACTGATTTACCCATTTCGTTGTGGAGACACGCGCTCCTTACTGCTGCTTATATATCGAACAGATGTCCCTCCAAATCTGTTCCTAAAACTCCGCATGAGATGTGGAATAATAGGAAACCAAGTCTTAATCATATTAAGATTTGGGGATGTCCTGCTTATGTCAAGAAGACTAAAATGGAGAAATTGGAAACAAGATCCCTCATAGGACATTTCATTGGTTATCCTGAAGATTCCATGGGATTCTTCTTTTACCTACATGATGATCAGAGAATCATTGTGGCCCTACAAGCCCACTTCCGAGAAGATAAATTCATCTTGGAAATGGGCAAAGGTAGAAAGATTGTTCTAAAAGAACAAAATGAAACTCCCTCTGACACATTTGTCCAAAAACCAAGGCCTAACCCAATAGTAGCACAACCACCACGTGGATCTAGTAGAATACCACATGAACCTGAGAGGTATGGGTATCTACTGCAGGGGGAGCCTCAACTCCACATTGTAGTACAAGAGGGTCATAAAGATGATCCTTGTACCTATGATCAAGCGATGGTGCATGTTGACGCTTCAAGATGGCGAGAAGCGATGGAAACAGAGATGGACTCTATGAAATCGAACCAAGTCTGGACTTTGGTAGATCGTCATGAAGGTATCAAACCTATAGGATGTAAGTGGATCTGCAAAAGAAAGATAGGTAGAGATGGCAAGGTTGACACCTTTAAAGCCAGGCTTGTAGCGAAAGGGTATAGTCAAAGAGAAAGAATTGACTATCAAGAAACCTTTTCGACCGTGGCCATGATTAAGTCCATCCGAATACTGTTGTTCATAGCTGCATACTTAGATTATGAGATATGGCAGATGGATGTCAAAACGGCTTTCCTAAATGGATTCCTCGAAGAGGATATCTATATGGAACAACCAAAGGGTTTTGTATTCAAGACCAATATCCATAAAGTATGTAAACTTGAGAGGTCCATATACGGTCTCAAGCAAGCTTCTAGAAGCTGGAGTCTCCGTTTTGATGAAGTAGTAAAGGGATATGGCTTCATCAAGAAGGAAGATGAACCTTATGTCTACAAGAAGACTAGTGGGAGCAAAATCTCGTTCTTAGTACTATATGTGGATGACATTCTACTTATAGGAAATGATATGGGAATGCTCACCACAATCAAAAAATGGCTTTCGAGTATGTTTTCCATGAAAGACTTGGGAGAAGCAACTTACATTCTAGGAGTTCGTATCTATAGAGATAGAACGAATAGAATGATAGTCTCTCCCAAGACCTTTACTTAGAAAAGGTCCTAAAGAGGTTTAGGATGGATAATTCTAAGAAAGGGTTTCTTCCCATGAGGCATGGAGTACACTTGTCCAAATCTATGTATCCTCAAAGTGAGGAAGATAGAGAGGAGATGAGTAATGTATCCTATGCTTCTACAGTTGCTAGCCTGAAGTATGCAATGTTGTGTACGAGACCTGACATTGCCTATTTCTATAAGCGTGGTGAGTCGATTTCAGGCAAATCCGGGAAAGGAACATTGGATAGTTGTGAAGAATATCCTACTGTATCTCAAAAGAACTATGGATATGATTCTCATCTATGGAAGTGGAGACCTGAAGATGGAAGGTTACACTAACTCGGATTTCCAGTCTGATGTCGATGACCGTAAATCCACTTCAGAGTTTGTTTTCACACTTAATGAACTACAAGAAAATGTGTTTCTTATGACAAAAGATATGGTAACGAAGTCATTATTTGTCACAAGAACTCACTTTTTCGTAACAAAGTACAATAATTGTTACCAAAAAGTTATTTTTTCATAACAAACGTGTTCTTTCGTTACAAAAAGTAAACTTTTGTCACAAAAGAATTAATTTTTAGTAACAGAAAAATGAAATCGTTACAAAAGGTAAAAAGCTTATTCCGATTAAAATATTTCGTAACAACCTGTTCATCTTCTCGTAACAAATTTTGATATTGTTACTTTAAGTTTATTTGTAACAACTTTAGTTCCTTACAGAAACTTTAGATTATTTGAGCACTTAATTTAGACTTTTGGCGGTAAAATGGGTGCCCAAATTTTCTATTTTCTAGTCTTTTCCCTTTATTTGTCTATATAATAACTCTTGGTGTATAGGTGTCGCTTGCCTAGTTAGTTAAATATGAGACGTCAAAGTTTTGGTATTTAATACGTACGAGTAACTTATAAATTTTTATTGAAAGTTATGGTCAAATAATCGACTAACAAATACGAAAAAACGAGAATCAAAGGAATTAGTACTTGTACGAGTAAAATATAAATAAAAATAAATTATTCGGGAGTAAAATATGACTAATTTTTAAATTATTTTGTAAGATATACAACTGGTACGTACTTTTATATTATGAAGGGAAGTTTCCCGCCAAATAATTAGTTGCAGTATTCCTAGATGATTATTACATAAATTTCATTATTGACATTGATCATTGATTAATTTTCATTGTTATAGCTAATTATTCATTTTAAATTAGGATTAAAGTAGTGCTGGATTTTATACACACACACACACATACACATATATATATAACAAATAAAAAGTATATTATATGTTATTGAAGTAATATTCCTCATACATGGGTACCTAGGCCCTAAACCTTATGCTCAAAACCCTAAACCCCAAACTCGTAATGCATGATAGATCAATAGTTATTGGAACTTTCTACATATTAAAAGATATTTAACATTTTTAATTGAATTAATTTTTGAATCTTTTGGTTTGGATGACATATACATACATATATATATATATATATATATATATATCTATTAGACTTTATTTTGATACAGATTATCCAATAACTTATAATGTACGTATGACATATATTTTGTCTCAACCTTTTAAATTTGAGATGAGTTTATAGACGAAAATGCCAATTAATTTAAATTTCATCTCGGAGATGGAATATAAAATTAATTTTTATCTTAATTTTGAATAAAAATAATAAATGAAAAGAAATTTGGATAAATAGTCATCTTAATTAGATCAAATTAACCCATGATTATATATTTTAATAAAAAAATAACTTTATGCCTTTGAAGAGACTCGAACCTGGGAACACCCACACAAGTATGAGGTTGAAATCCACTACAACAGGGCACTCTTTTGGTAATAGTTGGGCCCAAAATATCAAATAACTATTTGGTCCATTGTCAAGGCCAAAAGGATATATCATTTGGGACTTAAAAAAATTATCATACAAATCTATAACCTAACTCTTCCATGCCCGCCACAGCTGCTGCGCAGCTCCGCCTCCAAGCCGGAATCCATTGCGTATGCCGCCATCTCTTTCAGATCCGGTCGCCGCCTCCTCTTCCTCAAGTTCTCTTACGTTTTGTAAGGTATATTTCCCCAAAAATAAGGGTTTATTACTGAAAATGGGGGGTTGGATTAGCTTTTTTTTAAAAAAAATTAAATAGATTTTCTCAGCATAAGATTTACTTCTGAACATGTAAATGTTGCTATCCCACATGGTTCTATTATGCTAATTTCTTGCTTTAACAACATCCCCCAATTTAACCACTATGAATTATGCTACTTTTTTTATAAAGTTTTTGTTTATGGGTTTTTGGGAGCTTTTAGGGTGGGTTTTGGTGTTTTAGAATAACTTCCTTTATTGTCAAGTTGTTAAATGATATAGATATATTATCTTAACTGAGCCAAAATTAACCTCCTTGTGTTGGATGTGGATACAATTGCTCCCTTATAGCTAAAATAGCAATAAATTTTGGGCATATACTAGATTTGAAGAGCATAATTGCCCACGATTAGTGGCAGGCTTTTAGGTGAAAAGAGAATAATAGAGATTGTTAGATTTTCTACCAAAAATATTGATTTAACTTCCCAATTTTTGAACACTTACTTGAGATGAATGAAATTGAAGAAGTATTTGCAATGCTAATTTATTATATTGACCGCGTTGCATATAATCAAATACAATATGTTGGTTATGTTATTGAAGCTACAATTAAAAAAAATGTCGATACACTATTTATGTTATTAGTATTAAATTATTCTTATCTCCAATTAGTATTATTTAAACTTACATGAAAATTATGAATTTGTCATCTAATTAATCATATTGACATTGATCATTACCACTTGTAAGAATGCATATTTTATGAATTACTACAAGTAATATTAATTTGCACATAACTTAATTGCTAGATGTTTATGTTTACTTGTTGATGAATAAGCATTAGGTTCCATCAATAGAAGAGGTCGCATATCAAGCACCGACAAGTCAACAGAGAAAGCTATTGCTGATAATGTAAGTTTTTCCCATTCACAATACATAGTCTTGAACTTGACTTCATCTTCTTCAAATAATTCTTTGAATGCTTTATGCCTTGCTCAATTACTCTATGTTAAGTTAATTATGATTCCATGTTTTGAGGTCTTTACTGCTTGATGTATGAAATTCATGATCGTAATATTATGTAGCATATATACTAATCATGTATGTTTTCATTATGAATTGGTGGGTTTTGTTAACTTGATGCACTTAGAATAGATCCATCTTATGCCTCTTAAAATTGAAAGTATCCTATTACTTGTATATCTGAGCAGGAGATATCAAAGTGAATCAAAAACATGAAAAGATGGGCAGATAATTTTGGGATTACGGGGTTTAGGAATGGGCAAGGATGTGGAGCTGGAAAGTGTCTTGATATACATAATTGATAGTGCTTTACAACTCTTACTACTCAAGCAGAATAGCAATAGGTTGTAGTGAACACCTGAATGTTGTGAGAAAGGGCTTCTGTGTTATCATACTAAAAGGAAGTAGATCAGAGTAATATACTATGATTGTTTTTGTTTCTTTCATATATTTCTTTAATATACGAAATTAACCTCTTTGTGTTGGATGAGGATAAAACTCACTCACTTATAACTAAATATCGGTAATTTTGGGCATACATTGTGGAAGATCTAAGACTACACTTAAACGAACAAATTGAGAAACTAGAACATATATACTCGAATAACAATAGAAGATAAGTAGTCTAAATAGAAAATTCCAATTGCAGCCCAAGTTCAAATTATTTGGTAATGAAATTCTAATAGCTATAAGACGGAAATAACTTCATCTTAATCAATCTCATATTGTGAAACATAGTAAAAGGATTTGAGTGTTATTCTTTTCTAATACCGTAAGACTATAAGTGTTTAACCACTTGTCTTTTATTGTGTTTTTCCCTTCTTGCTCCATTCACAAGCCACAATCTGTACTATCTTTCTTAATGGATTATTTTTTATGTGGTAGCTATATATGTGATTTGAAGTCAAACTGAATTTGAGAAACCAAGTTACATTTGTCTCTTTAACTGTTGTCGGCTTGTCCTATTGAAGCATTAATCCTAAGTGAAAAAAGATGATGCTAAGTGCTATGTTGCTTTGATCATTTTGACTGTTGTTGGGGGTATCCTAGTGAATCATTAATTCTAAGTGAAGAAAATGATGCTAAGCACTAAGTTGCTTTGATTATTTATCATAATAGAACAATTTGAAATGATTAAACTTATATGATATAGTAGTTAATACACTAGTAATTTATCATAATAGAACAAGTAGTTAATACACTAGAATTAGTGAGGAATATGTAATTGTCATATTTACTTTTTGTGACAAAACTACTATAACATTATACAATATTATTAATAATAATTTGTATCTGGTAAGGACTAAACTTGTTACAATAACTATTTGTAACAAAGTCACTATTAGGAAAATCATTTTAAAGAAAATTATAAAATTCACTTTTAGTAACGAATAGTTTCTTCTGTAACGTCACGGACTAGTTTTTGTAATGACAAAATCGTTACTATAACCTATGATGTTGTGAGGAATCAGGCTTCATTGCCGATACATTTGTAACGAAGTTGAATGTTTGTCGCAAAAACTTCTAGCGACGGGCTTTGCAGCACAAACAATAGTGACGATATTTTTGTTACGAAAAGTTCTAGCGACGAAAATGGCTTGTATTGTAACGAATTGTTTCCTTACTAGAAGTGAAATTTCCTGTAGTGATGGTGGGGCGGTGCGGATTCCACCACTAAACCTGAATATGTGGCAGCCTCAGAGGCAGCCAAAGAAGCTATTTGGATGAGAAAGTTCCTTAGAGAACTTGAAGTGGATCCTAGTTCACAGCTGTCGTTGCCACTTTATTGTGATAACAATGGAGCAATAGCGCAAGCTAAGGAACCATGGTCGCATAACAAGTCTAAACACATTGAGAGAAGATTTCACATCATCAGAGAGATCGTTGTCAGAGGAGAGATAGCAGTGCAGAAAATAGCCTCAGCTGACAATATAGCTGACCCGTTCACCAAACCATTACCTCAAGCTGTTCTGGACCGACACCTGGAAGGGATGGGTATAAGATACCACAATGAGTGGTATTGAGTACAAGTGGGAGATTGTTAGGATTATGCCCTCAGATGCCATAGAGGATAGAATGATAGGGCATCTATCTTGTAATTAACTTATTTCGATATTATTAATAAAGGCATTATTTAGTTTTCACTTAAATCTTATCTGCATCTATAGGTAGTGTAAAATGTTTTGTCCATGTTTTTAGTGCGATCCATCTACTTCCTATAGGATAGGAACAGTGGCACTAGAGAGATCGATCTTGATTACTAAAAACAAGTTCGCAAGTAAAATGAAGTCTTTAATGGAAAAATAAAGATTTAGAACACTTGTACAATTTTATCTCTGACATGGGAGTGCCAATCTAGTACCATGGGGTGGTAAGAGCTTAAGATTGTAGGCACATCAGTAGAACTGATATGCTCGAACACGACTCACATCGGTTTTGTCACATGGGTTTTCACTCTGTGACTGTCAATGAAAAAATTGATTATGCGTAATAGGTGTAAGTGAACCTTTGACCTGAAACATCATGCTGAAGATGCATTTGTGACGTCAAATATTTCATTAGAGTAGTTAGACCCAATTCACCCGTTGGTGGGGTCGACCTCGAAATGCGGCTTGATGGGCAAATGGTAGTCTTAGGTGATATCTAAATGGGATTTATTCTCTCATAAGTGAGTGAGAAAGTACCCTATGTGATTATAGATAAATAGAGATCAAAGTCTTTGGCCAAAGCAAAAAGAGACGATTGTGCTAGGCACTAAATCGATCTCAATGATCTCGTATTATTATAATTAATACATATGGTCGAGTGCAGTGAGTTTGATATAGCCATGACTCTAACTTGACTGGGGTACACGAACAAAGGGTTTATACTTATACGGTATTTACGATTGGAAGGTTGTGGTAATGATCCAATCATTCAATTTTGTTTGGGCTACGAAGTGGGCCACGTGACTGGCTAGATGTTACCCACTTCCTTTGGTTTCCTGTCATTGTTTGGACTATGCACTGCTTCAATCGGTCACCACCCCCTCACTGGATTCACGGGTGAGATAATGAAAGCATTAGTGGAGGTGTCACTGCCCATATTTTTTGATGCATTTCCAGCCCGCTCTACGAAGGTGGTGAAGTCCTTGGTGGTCAAAGACCCCTCCACATATCATGCAATTTTAGGGAGGTCGAGCTTAATCTTAGTCCAAGCCGGCGTATCTACTTATCATGTGACGGAGAAATTTCCAACCCCCATAGGAACGGAGGAAGCTGTTGGTCACGTGAAGATAGCAATGGAGTGCTAACACATTAAAGAAGCCTAAAAGGAAACATGGCATGAAACAAAGCGACAAAGGGGGAACAAGTAGTGATAAACTTAATCTCGCTAGAGAAAACTTGCTTGGGGGGCAAGATCAACTTAGTCCATACTTGGTCAAAATCCCAGCAGTCAGATGTCTATGAAAAAGACACATGCCACGACATGCCACCCCAAGAAGACAACGCCTATTTTGAAGATACAACAACCACTAGCAAGGTGACCCCCAGGGGAAACATTCCCCAAGTCCGACAAGATGTCAAGCCTTATGAGGCCTTATCAGGTAAGAAATAATGAAAACTATCTTTTTCCTACATTACTATTGAACAAGTCAAGCGTTGAGTGGGGACGCCCACTAGCGCCGACTACCTTTGCTTAAGTCCTGAGATGCCTAAGTGCAGCCCCGCACCTTTTTATTAAGTGTTGGATGTTTTAAGTGTTCGTCATATGATTGCTAAGTGCTTTCAGGCACATCAACTTTTATGCAGCTATATGTACTAGGCTTGTTTAAATAACATGCATTTCGCGTCATACGAAAGAGTATGACATTAACGATGGCTGAATAAACAACACCCCCACAAAAAAAAAAATGCTCCTCGGAACCACTTTTTTCGACTGAAGCTACTTCATAAAACTCAAAGCCCCCTTTTCGAGGCTAACATAGGTGGAGCAATAAACGTCCCTCGAACCCTTATGATCCCTCCTGCATTACCGAAAGGATATGAGGTTTTAAAAATAACCCCCCCTCCGACATGGAATTTGGACCGAGATCATACCAATATAACTAAGGTGATAACTCACCTCAAACAAATACAACAAGGGTTTAAACTAGCCCACCTTGTGATCCTCCCAGCATTACCGAGAGGGTATGAGGTTCTAAAAACAACCCCCCCCCCCCTCAGACATGGAATCTGGACTGAGATCACACCAATATAACGAAGGTGAAAACTCACCTAAGGTGAGAACTCACCTCATACAATCTAAGGTGAAAACTCACCTCATACAATCTAAGGTGAAAACTCACCTCATACACTCTAAGGTAAAAACTCACCTCATACACTCTAAGGTCAAAACTCACCTCATACAATCAAAGGTGAAAACTCACCTCATACAAAACAAATGGGAAAACTCACCACACACAAATGAGAGCTCGGCCGAGATTAGCCCACCTAATGATCCCTTCTGCTAAAGCATCAATAGACGTCCATCTGGATGTTGAGATGACAGATGTTCTGGCTATTGCCAACGATGTTGTCGCCAAAGTTGCTGCAATTGAAGCCGAGGAACTTGCTCCCAAAGAGGTTCAAACATCAACCCCTGCTCCGGTAATGATAGAGGCGCGCTCAGAAGGTCAGAGCGTTGCTGAAGACGTTATCATACACAGACAGTTCTTCAAGCTGGACCCGTTGAAGACATTTGATCACTCTATCAATTATATGCCTCCAGCTTTTGAAGACGATTTTATCCCAATCGGCTACAATGAAGAAAGATACATAAATGCTGAGAATGAGGTAGCTGCGCTGATTGATATTGATCGGACCATCGGGGACACCTTATTTGATACAGAGTTGACCGAAGTAGAAAAAGCCTACTACTTGGCTATCGAGCTTGGTAAAAATCCTGGTCAGATCCCTAAATCTTTTGCCATCCAAGAAGCAAAGAAAGATGGTAGAACTCCCAGAGTTGATGTTGATTTGGGGTATTATCGAGATATGGGGCACAACAAACTAATTGGTTTTGCTCCAAGAGACTTCAACATAAGGGTCTACGAGCTTATACCTGTTGACTTTCTCAACCCAACAGAGCAAGTTCCAAACAGAGAGGATTACACTCACTATCCTCATATCGCTAACAGTGCAGAAAATAAAAGTTCAGCTCCTCCCCTTCGTCTTTGGAAAAATAAAGGAATTCATGTCGTTGAGCGTCCAGCTTCTGTAACCGATGTGATTCAAGCCGAGGCCGATGCGTATTTTGACAGTGTTTGGAACGCTAGCTATCACACTGACAAATACTGCTTTGAATCTATCTGGGACATACACCATGAAGTCATCCGAGCGTTGGTCAATGCAGGTGCTGACTACTGTATGAGTGAGGTTCACTGGTGTGAAGCATATGTTGGCCATCAGTTCTCATTTAAAAAATTGGTCAAAGCTCCCCATCTTTTTGGCATAGGCATGCATGACAAGAAGCTTCAGTTTGCCAAGTATTGCCTTAAATAGCATCAAGAGAGAGTTGGGCCTGTTGCCAAGTTACCCGAAGTTCGTCAACAAATAGAACTATTTCTATGTCAAGCGCTGCACAGGTTTCCATCACTCCTCTCCAATTCAACGCTCAAGCGTCCACCAGTGGCAGTTCATCAGCGTCTTGCTTGAACTTCTCTCCAAGTCACTGTGATGACAACTTCAGATTGATGATGAAGATCATAGCTCCCATTCCTCACTTTGACAAGATCTTCACTGAAAATCTACGGAAGCCAAATGGCTCGAGGATTCGCAACTTCCAAGGTTATCCACTTCTACCTTCCATCAGACAAGAAGTAAGCGACCATTATGCCTATGTTCTTTCTCTGCTTGAACGCAATCAAGGCATAGCTCGAGCGGTGTATCCGTATTTGGAAGAATATTACCGTATGTACGTGCTAGAAGCTCACAAGTAAAGCGTCTTCCTACGGATCAGATTAGTGGATTTTCTTTGGATTACTGCCCAGACACTTTGTTTCTCATTCCAAAGCCGCAGTCAAAGATCTTTCCAAACCACGTATTGGACATCATGGGTCCAATGTATGTCAAAGCCCGAGACAGTCCACTACGCACATTCATCCAAGAGACTTGCCTCTCTCGCTCAAGACTAACTGAACTTCTGGAAGCTGTTTCCGATTCTTATGCCGATATAGCCAGGTGGAATTTCCAATTGGATGACTTTCGCCAACAAGCGTCAGCGCTTGAGGAAGTGCCTGTGAGATTAATTGAAGAATCTGCTCCAGCGTCCGCCTCAGAAGTTGTCAGTATTCCAGCGTCTACTGAAGAACCTGTTCAAGCGTCTCCACCAGAGGATCATCCTGACGCTCCTGAACTCATTGATTCTGATGTTGCTGAAGATCTCCCAATAAAAGCCAGAGGCACAATTTTTGATCCAGATTATCAAGTTCCTCTTGACTCACTCAAGCACACATCCAGCTTCAAGCGACCAGCTCCTCAAACGGTTCGTTCGGATGTGAGTCAGACTTTTGGACCTTTGCTGAATTCAGTTTTGGATGAGGTAAGCAATCATGCTACGCAAAATGAAGAAAACCTCCACTGGATCAAGACGTCTTAGCCAAAATTGAGTCTCAGAACATGAGCGCTCAAGTCGCCCACATGAGAGGTGCTGCTCAAGCGGCAGTTGGTGAATGCAGAAAAGAATTTCAAGAACTGCATGATGCTACTATGGTAAACCAACTGGCCATGAAGAAGCATTTTGATAAGCGCCTAGACGATCTTTCAACCTCTGTTTCTCAAATTGCTAGTCAAGTCAGCTTAATCACCGGGCACTTTTTGAAGACTGATGATGACAATAAGGGGGAAGGACAGAGAAGAGGGGAGAAGCGGAAAACGTCTAGTTTAAGAGCTTCCAGCCCTCCATTCAAGCGTCAAACCTTCTTTCAGATTTTTCCAGTACCTTCAAGGGCATTGCTTGAACAGTTTGATGTTCCATTCTCTCGATCGCCTATTCCAGAGCCTTCTAACCCGAAGATTATTGCTAACGAATAGAAGAAGTCAGACTTCAGCAGAGCGTTCAAAGTATGCCTAAGGATGATAGGCATCAACCCAGGTGAATGGGATAGGCAATTTGTTGCTTATAAAAAGAGACAACAAGAAGAAAAGAAGGCAGTAATTAGTAAAGAACATGCCGCCATGATAAGGCTTGAAGAAAACATTTCTGAAGCTATCAGGGCTGAAGTAAACAAAAGACTCAACGCTCAAGAAGAAGATGATTAAGAGCTGTTGTTTACTTTGCATTATCTATATTCTAGTCTCTTTTGTATTTTTTTATAGTTGTAAAATGCTTGAACTATCTGTGATATATATAAAATGCATTTTTTAGCTGAAACATCTCGTTGAAGCTTAACTGACTTTAACTAACCTTATCTAACCAAAGCTAACTTTTATTTTGGCTGTCTAACTCTTGAACTATAAAAGAGTAAGTATTGCCATCATCAAAACGGGGGAAATTGTTAGGAAATTTCATGTTAGATATTTTGATGATGACAATTAGGATTTTTGTTAGACCCCAAAATATGTAAGTTTGATTTTATTTAGAAATCATGTATAAGCTTTGAAGCGTTAGATTTGTATAGGCTTTGTTTTATTTTTATTCTAGATTGTTAGGCTAGGTAGTCTAAGGCTGAGCATCTAATAATTTCTGAGTGAGCTTATTAGTAGTTAAGTTTGAAGACTCAAGCGCCTAAAGTTTGAATGAAGATGAAGATTCCAAGCGTCCAAACAACAAGATATATCAAGCATGGAATTTAGGACAAAAGTTATTCAAGGATGGATGAGCGCCTATCAATGACTGATTTCACCTGAATTTATTTCTAAGTCCAAAAGGAGTTTAATGCAAAAATTCCAAGTTCATTAATTGCCAACGGGCATTTATTTCAAATGCATTAAATGCTGATAAGAGCATTAAATGGGATAAGCTCTTTCGAACGTACGGAGAAGCCACCCTATTGGACTGTCAACTTTTACAAATTGCAGCACCAACTTTTGTGCAGCAAAATTTCAAGAAAAAGGACAAAAGCTGTTCACTCGCGGAAGTGAGAGACACGCGCCTATGCATGTGCCAAACAGACACTTTTTCTAAGGAATGCCTATAAATGGGACTTCAACAACAAGACAAAATATCAATCCTATTCTAAGCCAAATTGTTGTTGCATTGAAGTCTCAATCCTTAAACTCTCAGAAAAGCCAGAATTCTCAAGAAAACATTCTCTTTGCTTTTCTTCAAATTCCTGAGACAGTCAATCAATATCTCAAACATTCTTTTGGAGAAACCCACATTACTATTGAGATATTACCAAGTTGTTTGAACTTCATCAAAATCAAACAAACCTTTAGAAAACCCCCATCAAAGCCTAGCGATCTTTGTGAAGTCGAAGTTGGATACTTGCCCTATTTCTGGGTGAAAGAAGTAAGGGGATAGAAGTGTTTTGGAGTAGAAATCTGGGTGAAAGAAGCAAGGGGATAGAAGTGTTTTGGAGTAGAAATTCTCTCCCTAATTTGTAGAAGATTCTGTGTGTTTTTTTTAGAATCATTTTAGTGGATTGCCTCCAAGTGTTCAAGGAGAAGAAGGACGTAGTTGGGATTACACCACCCAACAAAATTTATAAATATTGTGTTCTTTACTTTACAGTCAATTTCCATATTGTCATATCATTGCATAAATCTGTTAAGAAGAACTCAATCGAACGCTAAGAAACTAAAACACTTTCTGTGACGATAAAGCTTTCAAAAGAGAAGACCATAAAATCATTCCACTGTGCTAAGACTGATCAAAGAACCGAACGCTTAAACCTATATGGTTAAAGTATTCAAATCTTGAATTCAATGTTACCTTTCTTAAAATAGTCTTCAGTAGACGCTCAGTCAAGCGCCTACTTGTCAAGCGTCCAACCAGTTTTAATACGAATATTTTTTAAGTCGAAAAAGACTTCAGGGTCTATTCACCCCCCCCCCTTCTAGACCCTTTCGTATGCCACTTGGGACCAACAATTATCGAGAGGGTATGAGGTTTTAAAAACAACCCCCCCTCCGACATGGAATCTGGACCGAGATGATACCAATATAACTAAGGTGATAACTCACCTCAAACAAATACAACAAGGGTTTAAACTAGCCCACCTTGTGATCCCCCCAGCATTACCGAGAGGGTATGAAGTTCTAAAAACAACCCCCCCTCCGACATGGAATCTGGACCGAGATTACACCAAGATAACGAAGGTGAAAACTCACCTCATACAATCTAAGGTGAAAACTCACCCCATAAACTCTAAGGTGAAAACTCACCTCATACAAAACAAAGGTGGAAACTCATCACATACAAATAAGGGCGATAACTCACTTCTTATCATTGTGGCTAGGGCGATATTTCGCTTCATGCTCCAAATAATGAACACTAGTGGCTATCCAAGCCACCTAAAATTAAGACAATAGTCACCCTAGTGAAAAGTTGCAAGGTTATAAGCCTCAAATTCCCAAGGGTCGGCCAATACAAATAAGACCTAGTGCTCTCTCCATCATCGAGACACTATACACTAAGCAAATAACACCGAGCATTCGAAAGCTTACCTGATAAAAATGTAACTCCCATGTGTCATAGAAACACACCTTTGTAACTTACTCCTATACATGTTTCACATATTAAGGAGTAGGGGGCAAGGAGGAGAGGAGATGAGGAGATGTAAATAGACAACTAGCTAGTGGCTAGCTAATATTTTAAGGCTAGCCAAGGCTAACCATTTTTTTAGCATAAAAAACGCGCTAACTTGCGAAGATAAAATATAGCAAAAATGCCCAAGAGGCACTCACCCCTAGCATTCATTGAATCTCGCTTGGGCACTCACCTCTAGCATTAATGAAATCACGCCAATGACACGCTAAGATAGATAAGTGAAAGGTGAAAAGAGACAATCAATTTCTATGAAAAACCCCCCGAGCTAACAAAGACTCGAACAAGGATTGCCCACCTGATAGTCCATCTAGCAATACTAAGAGAGGTCGAGGCTCCGTAAAGGATCCCCCTTCCCACTAAGATTTTGGACTGAGATTATACAATTAAAAATAAGAGACGACCAAAGTCGCACTAAGAATAAAAACACGAGAGGTAACCCAAGGCTCGACATAAAAACGTGGCCACTAGTGTCACAAATCAAACGCCACTTACTTAAAAGGCATGAATAAAGGGTGAGACCAAGCTCCAAGTTATCCCTCCGCTAGCGGAAGATAACATCTACCCCGTACAATCTTTACTCCCTAAGGTGTTAACCATGCAAATACACTAAGGAGTGGGGGGCAGGGAACCTTATGAGGTGCTAAGTTCACCCGTCAAAATTATCCACCCACCAAATCTAATCGTGGGGGTAGGAAAAATGAAACGTGTCATGAGCACAGTAATGCCACCAAATCTAATACGACTGGATAGTACATACTAAAACTTTTTATACAATTCATATATACAGTTGAGCGCCATCAAAATGGGTAATATGTGTGCTCAATGTAAAAAATTACTCCTCAAATACTAATAGACATGAACATGTTTATAATACTTTAAATTTCTTGAACTCAACTACTTCAACTATTATTCTAATATACGGCTTAGTAATATGCAATGATCAATATTGATTATACTACTTAGTATAATACATATATAACTATTAATATGTGCTTAGTTCTTAACGTTTGGCATAATATCTACTTTATTAAAAATAGTATTTATATTTAAAAATATACCAATATTCAAATAAATATATGTATAGATGTTTAATTAGATATCTTTTTATTTTGTATGTATACACATTGAAGTAATTAATATAAATATTGATATATTGTATGTTGTTGATGTGTTTTAGTGGTTGAGCAGTCGTTATTTTACATCGGGTATATAGCCAAGTTCGAATCCCATTATCTACAAAACATCTCAATATTAATTGTTCATTGATGGCCACATCAATACCATCTAAGTTGGAAAAGTCAAACCTAACGGCCACATGATTTTGTCCATCCAAAAATTAACGATGAGTCCGTCTTTAAAACTGTTAAGTGAGACATGAGGTACAAAGGATTGGTACTAATATTATTTTACGGCTAACTTTTTTTTTGTTACTAGTTTTTATACTTTCCATTTTATGTAGTAACATGTTATTATGGCATGATTAGAGACTTTTGAGAGAAGCACGTACATTACTTATCTTTTAATCTTATTTATCAGAGAAGTTTAACAAATTATAATCCTAGCTAGCTATGAACAACATATCTAATTTAATTATTCTATGATCGTAAATTGTAGATTTACAAAACGTCAGATTCTTGCCATCAAACTTTTTCTGATCTTTTAAAGAAACCATTTAAAAGAATAAGAAATTACATAATTGCCGATTTGTATCCTTTTTGTACTTTATCGAAATTGGGCCAGGAAAAGTTGTATTAGGATTAAATTCCAATACGTAGGGCTTTGTACATTCCGGTAGATATTCCCAGAAAATTTGTTTTGCCGTGAAGGATATTAATTTTAACGAAAATAATAATAATAGGGACATACTTTTGTATACTTATTGATGTATGCACGACTAATTTTGTCTGAAATTAAAAGCATTTAACGTATCATGGCAACAAAGTGAGCTCATGACACCCAGAAATAAAGTATGAAATGTTAAAAACATGAAAGTGACTTTTTAAAAAGTGATACTTTGAGAACTATTTTGTTTTAGATAAATATTTCGGAAATAAACTGTCAATTATATTATATTAGAATGTTAGATATACAATGCCCTAAAACTTTATTGCCAGGCTTTTGAATTTCTTGTTTTTTTGAAATAATTTTGGTTTGGGTTGGTGGGGGGAGGGACATGGCTTGTAGGAACGTATAGATAAAAGAACTGGAAAATTGCACTTTGCATCCCATAACTTTCGCATAGTTCAATTTAGGTCTCATTCGTTACACAAATCTCACATTGAGTCTCGTATCTTTCAGAAAAATATCACATTTGATCCCACCACTGAAAAAAAAATAAAAAAAATGATTATTGCCCATGTCAATATGCCATGGCGAAAAGTCCAATTACCATGGTTAAAACCAATTGACCAAGGCTTTGCTACGACTTTGGCCGTGGTATTTGCAAACATGGCCAAAACATTTACCATGGCTTATAGTCATGATCAATGTTTTGTTCATTGTATAGACCATGACTTTTAGTCATTGTAAAAAAATGTTAGGTTAACATTTCTTCCACCACGGCTAGTTAGAGCTTAAAATAGCTAGCATTCTTTTTCACCACGGCTAACTTTAGTGTGGCTATATGAAACATCTATCATGGCTAAGTTAACCGTGAGCTTAGACCGCTATAAACCATTATTTTAAGCCATGACATATATTTTCATTGCCAATACTGAATTTTCTTGTAGTGCACCTAGCAATTTTCGTCAGTTTTCAATGGCAGAATGCATGTTTAGTCAAAACATTGGATCTGTTTTTTTTTCTTTTTTTTTGGGGGGGGTGGGGGGATTCACCATTTTTGTAGCTTTTAAGACTGAAAAAGGGGGAACTCAAAATCTTCTACAAATTGAAACATACCCATGGTGTTTAGCAAGAAACAAGTTGGACAAGATGGAACCCATGTTCACATAAAATCCCTAAAGAAGGAAAGGAACACATACATTAATATGGAGGGGGCAAATGGTTAAACTCTGGGTCCCGAAGTGACATTATGTGGCTGAAATCTTCCTCCTTGCGAATCATTCAGTATATTGTATAGATTTATGGCAATTTTTGCTGATTTTTTGTGTGCGCAACTAAAGTTTTCTGAATGAGAGGAAAGGGGCACGATTAAAATTAAAGATTTGCTGTAATGACCCTTCAATTTTTCCCCAAGTGTTTTCAGCCAAACTCATGTGCATCTCACACACGTTTTTCCCCTCCAAAAACAGACCCAGGCTTTGACTAACGGTGCACGCGTAAAGCACATGCATTCTGCCGTTAAAAACTGACGGAAATTGTTGAGTGGCACCAAATGTGATATTTTCGTAAAGATACAGGACTCGATGTGAGATTTATGTAACAAATGAGATTAAAATTAAATTAGAAAAAAGTTATGGGATGAAAACTGCGATTTTCCCTATAGAACATAAACATGTTTGAATTTTTATTTAATTTGTTCTAAAACATTTATTGTTAGAGTATTTGGAATCGTATGCTATTCTTTTTGTATGTTCTTGGCCTCCTTTTTTGGGTGTGTGGTTGTATATGGCTCATTTGTCATCCCATTAAAATATTAAACATGCTCTATTTGAAACTTGGACAGATCAGAGTAAATTCTAAAATAGCATAATCACAATAGTAGACAGTCACTCATAATTAAAAGGTAAAATTACACACATACCCCTTACTTATTGCGTAATTATCAAATCCCCCTCACTCAGTGGAAATTACCAACACCCCCTCAAGGGGTCTATTTGTAATGTTTATAGAGGTAAATTTGTAAGAATTGTTAAGCACACAGGGAGTGTAATTGTAAAATATTATTAACATGAGGAGTACGTGTGTTGATAATTTTCAATTAGTGAGGGGGAGTTTTGATAATTACATAATAAGTCAGGGGGTCTGTGTATAATTTTTCCTAATTAAAATACTAACAATTATAACAATGAAACTAAATTTTGAAATGAGTTCAAAACTTTTAGTATTGACTGATCTATGGTTTTAAATTCAATCAATTTTCCCAGGAATTGAAAACCATATATATATATATATATGTATATATTAAGTTTCCAATGCTAATTAAGGTAATGTCTAGAAAATAAAAGAAGCGAAAGAAGATCCTAATTGTAGCATAAGATGAAGATAATAACATGGAAAAAGGTTACGAAAATAACGTGATAAATGAAGTAATAATGAATTCATTTGTATACAAATTTCCTATTTAATATAATTCATGTTTAATCTAAAAAAAAAGAAAAAAGAAAAAGAGTAAAAAAGAAGTTAATTAATCAGAAGGACAAATCCATGAAGCATTAACATTACCTTGATCAATCCCAGAGGAGGAAGCAACATGATTTTGCATACCTTTGTCTGAAAGATTCATCAAATTGTGGTGTGAATCAGTACTATTACTACTAGTGTTAATGACGACGACGTTCCCATCAAATGTCACCAAATTCATCATGAATAATATTTGTTACTGCTTCTTCTCCACCACCACCACCACTTGTCCATGATCTTGTAACATTATTATCATCATCATCATTAATATTCATATTCCGCACTACTGCTTGTTGTGCCGTAGCCGATGATGTAGTTTCCTGACTCGGAAAACCACCAACAATATTAATATTATTGCCGCCAAAATTCATCCTTCCCAGCGTATTATTATTATTATTATTATTATTATTATTGCCAGCTCCCAGCTGCAGTGGTGGAGGAGCTGGAATAATATTTTGATGCTGAAGGTTGATGAGGAGATGCTCAGATGGTACACGTAGTTGATAATTGTCTGAAGTAGAAGCGCCAACAGTAGTTGTGGTGGGTACTATAGAATCTATCATGGTTGAATTATTCAATAGCAGCGATGACGACGGAGATGAAGAAGAAGAAGAAAATGGGGAGAAAATGAACTTGTTGGGTGAGGGCCGTAGTGGATAAAGCGTAGTAGTGTCCACCAAATGTCCTGTGTTTGAAGAAAAGAGATCGAGGCGTCGCGAATAGGGCGAATTAGCTGAAAACGGGGAAGCGGGGATACCGGTAAACTCTTGCACCATCTGTCTGAAATTTGTGGTGTCAGTAGTGAGCACGGTTGTAGGCGCACGTCGCGAAGCACGAGTGCGCTTTTTAGGGTTCTTGGAGATCATCATCAGCTGATCGGGATGGGATGATGGGCCTTCATGTTGTTGTGTACTTGCAACAGAATTTGTGGGTTGTTGATGATCAGATCTTAAGCTCCTAGACCAAATCAGATCATTATTATTATTATTATCATTCAAATTGGCAATACTTGATGATGATTGTGGGAAGCTGGATTGAGGATCAAAGAAAGTGGGGTTTTGGGGTGTGAGATATAATGGATGTGAGCTGAAATGATGAGGGGAAGGATTCAAGAAATTGGAAGAAGAAGAAGAGATAATATTGGGTTGATCACCCCCCGCCCGTGCCCGTGCCCTTGCCCTTGATGATGAATCAAATTCTTCATCATTTCCGGTACTTGAGGATTGCATACTACCACTGTTACCAGAATATTCCATCACTAATCTTCTTTTCAGGAACAAATTCAACGCAACATATATATTACAACAAAAGTAATTATTAATTGCTAGCAAGCAAATTAAAGAGATAGCTAGTGAAGTAGTTTTGAAAAAGTTGGTAGATTTCAGAGGGAAAAACAAAATCTCAAAATATATATGTATATAGCAACTAGGAGATGATCAACAGTAAACAACCCATGATCATGGATAACAAAAGACGTATATATATAAATCCAGTATACTTGGGAGTGGCCGAGCCGGGAGGGGTTGGAAATATTATCTTTAAACTTGCATTGTGATCGATGGATCTCATGTAATAAACAATTAATTAAAAAGTAATTTACTTTACCTTTGTCTTTCTTACTTAGGGCAAAAAGGTAGCTGAATAATGGGCTGACCAGCTAGTTAGGGTTCGGGAGAAGGAGAAGAGAGAAGAAAAAGAGAAAGAAAGAGAAGAAGAAGAAGAAAGGTGCATGGTTAAATATATGTATGTATGAGAGGGGGAGTGGAGGCTCTGAAAGAGAGGCAGCAGCTAAAAGCTTTTTATTAAGTATTAATTTTATCATACATTTAACTCTAAGAAAACAAAAGGATATTGAATTGAATAATAGTCATTTCGTGGTGGGGCCGCCATTGGAGGAGAGCAAGGAAGCTGCCGGTAGGTGGCGACGGGTCAAACTCAAACACATACACACACATTCAAAAGTGAAAGAAATGGTTGGCCTGCCAGTTTTCTAACATGTTTGGAGTGTGAAAGCAAGAAAAAGGTATATATATATATATATAGAGAGAGAGAGAGAGAGAGAGAGAGATTGATCTATCATGTGATCAAGAGAAAGGATTAGTTTCATATATATATATAATCAAATTGAATTAAAGGTATTAAACCAATAGCTAGCTAGTACGTACTGAAATATGTGTATAATTAAGGGAATAATAAAGTATTGTAGGTGGTGGTTAGGTAAATAATAATAAACTGGCTTATTATAAGGTGGCTGAAAGGAGATTAGAGAGGTGGTTAACAAGGACGATGTTAGATTAAGACAGTGGTGCCTGCCCGCCGCTTGGAGCCATCTCCTTTAATCTTTGGAATAATGGGTATCAAGCTGATTAGTATTACATAATAAATGAGATAATCAAACTTATTTTATGATTCATCATTCTTTCTATATTACGTATATAAATTGTATAATATGTGTTGACGACTAAATTTAATTCCACCCAAAAATCAATTTGAATTAGAACTTGCAACATCAGTTTGAATTAGAACTTGCAACATCAATTTGAATTAGAACTGGCGTCATCTGCCACCTTTCTTGTGCGCTAGCTTTGTTAATTTCTCACTTTATGGGATGCTAATATTTGGCAATCTAGAAGAGCATTCGAATGTTGAAAAGGAAAATATTTGAATCTTTTTGTGTTTAATTAGGTGGGGGTTGGTGGATTTATAGACTGCACTCGACTATGGTGAGCTGCCTATGTATCCGGATTGCTAGAATGAAGTCCATTCGTAGTTCGATGATGGGATTACTCTCTATTGTCAGTGTATTTTTTATTGGGGGAGTAGATAATGAGTCACCCCCAGCTCCCTTGAGGTATTTATTGAGAGCTGGTGATGGGCTAAGGGCTATTGGGCCCTATCTTGTCATAATGCCCAATAGGCTTGACCTAAATATTACTATTATTATGCTAAAGGATTAACTTTATTATGCTTAATGGGCTCCATGCCCTTTTTGGGCTTGGCCAATCCTTTCACCGTGGGCTTTGACCCATGGTGAGCGCCTTGACCAGACTCTGGTACGAGTAAATTACTAAAATACCCCTTTTTTGCCCATATCAATTAGTAACAATAACAATGTCTTTTCACATTTAGCAGAAACATTAATAAGTCCATATTTTTATAATATTATAATATAATATAATAATATATGGCTACTAATATTATCATTGTGACCATTCACTAACAATCAATAATTAATGATCAATTCAAATAACCGGCCACCTTATTCCAGCTCAAAGGTCACAATACAAGTGGAAACTTTACCTTCATTTATTGCTCTCCCAAATTTCTGAAAGTTAAAAAAATTAGAAAAACAACCAATTTCAATTCCAACCACAATCATCAAAATTCTTACTCTACCATTTTAATTATTTGCCATAAATATTGTTCACTCGTAACCTTTCAGTACTCACCTTTGAACTAACAAGCTTTCCAATAAAAATAAATGGGTGCATGTATTCAGCAATTGTATCTTCTTTCATTTGTTTCACCAAATTGGAATTTTTGGGTAGAGGTTTGCATTTATCATGAAAAATAATTCTAACGAATAATTATTCTTAACTAAAAGTAGTTACAACACGTCATATATTCACTTATTTCAATTACATACATCCATTGGCACCTGCCTATAACTTCCAGAGTTTAGAATCTAAACTTTATACTTCCTTTTTTTGTTAGAAAGAGAAAATAAAAGAAAAGAAACACCAAAAAGACACGCACTGCTCCTCTTGCAATTGATCCAACAGCTTTCAGAGAGTATCAGATAATAAACTAAAGTAGGAATTAAACCATCACTTCCATGTTGTATGTTACGCACCCGTAAAACTTTTATTTGACTTGAATTTGATAGTTACTTATGAGACCTTTAAATTTCCACTGAAGGGGTAAAATTGCTTCATTGATGTACGAATGTAAGGATTGAATGAACATAGCTATCTATGACTCTTCAACTTTCATTGACCAAATAATTAAGGACTCAAAAATTGTTTTTAACTAATATCAATCAAACAAAATTACTTCATTGTTTGATATTAATATCAACCACTGAAACCAATTAGTAAATAACTCTTCAACTTCTTTTAATTAATATCAATTTCCATTACATTTCTGAATCTGTCATATGACATAGTGATATCTATAACACTTCCCCAATCCTACATTCTCAATTGATTTTCACCAAATATTTAAACAAATCCAACAACAAAACTTTAATTCAACAAAAAAAAAAAACAACAAATATCAAAATCAATACATCAAAAACATCACCAAAATATAAGAAGAATATGGTCAAGTTATTAATGTTTCTTCATATGAATTGAGCTAGCTATTGAAATAGTACAAGCAGCTTAAAGATTTGGGGAATAAAGGCATCACTTAGAGGACCTTCCAACATAACAAAAGGAAGTCTTCCCCTGTCATAAAGATTTCAATGAGAATGCCGCCATCGAATGGGTACAAATCCATATAGACAAAGATGCTCATTCCCATCAAATGATGAGCAGACATATTTAAATTCTTAGAAAAAAAGTATGCTTAATACCAATAAAAAAATTGAATGAACATATGGAGAAACTCTCGTTTTTCTGCTGCATTGTCATCCTCTTTGTTCTGCTGCATTATTATTTTGTTCAAATGTAAGCACAACCTTCACAAAATTCAATCTTATATAGGAATTTTACCTAAGATCGGTTACAAGTGAATTAGACTTTTAGGCTCTCATACTAAGCATTGGCCAACTTTTAATTGGTATTAGGGGACATCAATTTGCTAGGAAGTGGGGTGCCCTTTTTATGACTAATAATTACTTCATTATTCATTATTTTTATAGGAAAGTGGAGGTGGTATATTTTATTATTCATTAATTTTGTAGTTGAGGGTAGAAGTGTAAAATCACAATTGGAACAAACAATAAGATATCCACACTTTTAGTATAGTGTATATGTATATATATATATATATATATATATATATATATATAGATTAATGGTTATTCCATGTCCAGAACCCTTGCAAAGTATATTATATTTATAATATGCACATGCCTAATAAATTAATCAAGAATAACACCACGAATTCAAATTAAACAAGAATAACACCACGAATTCTAATGTTTAGATAAAACCTTGAATTTGGAATTTTGTTCAGAAGTATGGCAAACTTAATTAGAACCACGATGTAAGAAAAATGTTTCGTTTCTATCTCAATTGAGTGAAAATCATCTGAATCACTAAACCACCATTCTATACTCTTAGGTTGTGTTTGGATTGATGGATGGATTTGGCTAGTGATGTGCACCAAAAAGTACTCAAGGGTATTACGGTTGATGTGTGTGGGAAGCACACCAATGATAATATGTGATATATTATATAAGAATATAGTATAAAGCACGGAAATGATAGTAAGAATGACACAAGATATACGTGGTTAGGCCAAAATATAACCTACGTCCACGGGGTAAAAGAGTCGATCCCTTCATTAGTGTTTGGAGTTGATATATATACAAGTTTATGATGGGGTAGATAAAAAGGTAAGTCAACTATTCCTAAATGTACATTGGAAAGTAGAATAAATCATGATCCTTCCATCTTGGGCTATATCTTTAATGGTATAATTGGCGGGTCGGTCGACATGATCTCCGCAGGTCCGGATATGGTAAGTATATCTCCTGATTGATTTTTGTCTGATCTCGCTCTAGGCTTGCCTTATATAGAATGCTCTACCTGAGCAGGTCAGGACCGAGCTAACCTCCAGCTGGATAGACCTGACTATGATATCTTCTAAGGGGATCCGAGTCCGCGATGCTATTGGGCTTGGGCCCCTAATCGTGTTGGACTACCAACTTGGCCCAAGAACCTATTTCGACCCATATCAATTGTCCCCCCCAACTCTGCAGCTTGACGTAGTTAAACTGCGAGAGTTGGGAAAAGATAAATCTATGGGTCGAGATGAGAGTACTCTTGAGCTGCGCTGGTAAAGGTTGTTGAAGTCTCCTTCCAGGTAAGGAATTTTCCTTAGGTGAGTTTCTGGACAAACCCTAAACCTGACGTGACGGTTCCATTTTCCCATGCCTGCAGTTATGGAGTTACCTCCTGAAAAGTCGTGCCACTCATTGTTTCTGCAGTTGAGGCCGCCATCTTCATGCCCTGGCAATCGTCGATCTTTGCCTATGTGTACGGCTCGGGTTGAAGTCAGCTTTTTCCTTAATTATTTTCAGTTTATTTTTGAAAAATCAAATTTCAAAAAGCAACTTGCCAAAAACTTGGGAGGCTGAGCTTGAACCTACACCAAGGTGTCGTATTCACCTTTAATATGAAAGTAAAATTTCCAACCCCCGTAGGAGCGGATGAGGCTGTTAGTAAAGTGAAGATAGCAAGAGAGTGTTATGCTAACACATTGCAGAAGTCTAAAATGAAACATGACATGGATCACATGTTAAGATTATGCCCTCAGATGCCATAGAGGATAGATTGTATAAGGCATATATCTTGTATTGAACTTAAACTCTTCTTAAATAAAAGGCATTATTGAGTTTTCACTTAATTCTTAACTGCATCTATAAGTTGTGTAAAACGTTTTGTCCATGTTTTCAGTGCGATCCATCTACTTCCTATGGGATAGGAAGATTGGCACTAGAGAGATCGATCTTGATTACTAAAATAAGTTCGCAAGTAATATGAAGTCTTTAATGGACAAATAAAGACTTCGAATACTTGTACAATCTTAGATCCGACATGGGAGTGCCTGCCTGGTATCATGGGATGATAGGAGATTAAGATTATAGACAAGTCAGTGGAAGTGATATGTTCGAACATGACTAGCATCGGTTCTGTCACATGGGTTTTCACTCTGTGACTGTCAATGACGGAACTGATTATGCGTAATAGGTATATGTGAACCTTTGACCTGAAGTATCAAGCTGAAGATGCACTTGTGACATCAAGTCTTTCACTAGAGTAGTTAGACCCAATTCACCCTTTGGTGGGGTCAACCTCGAAATGCGGACTTGATGGGCAAGTGGTAATCTTAGCAGATATCTAATATGTGATTTGTTCTCTCATAAGTGAATGAGTATGTACCCTATGTAATTATAGATAAATAGAGATCAAAGTCCTTGGCCAAAGCAAACAATACGATTGTGCTTGGCACTAAATCGATCTCAATGATTTCTTATTTATTATGATTTATACATATGGTCAAGTCCAGTGAATTTGACATGACCATGACTCTCACTTGACCGGGGAACGTGAACAAAGGGTTTGTACATATACGGTATTTAAGATTGGAAGGTTTCGGAATGATCCTATCATTCGTTTTCGTTTGGATTACGAAGTGGGCCATGTGACTGGCTAGGTGTTACCCACTTCATTTGGTTTTCTCTCATTGCCAAACGAAACGAACCTAAAGAGTCGCGCTAAAGGATTGACAAAGAAAAATGAAGAAAAAAGAATTTCTATTATTTCTTCTGGGAGTTTTAATTAATTGGATAAATTAAATAATTAATTATTCATTAGATGAAATAATTAATTATAATGATAAGATTAATTATTAATTAATTTTCTTGTGAAATATATTAATGAATTAATTTATCCAATTAATTTGGTTATTTAATTAATTTATTTATTTATTGGATACAATAAATTATTAATTGAAATAAGAAATTAATTAAACAAAACAAATCTTGGGGCTAACTAAGGAGTCCAATTGGACGCCTACTAGGCCTCAATGTGGCGTCTTTGAGAGGCCATATTAGGGCTCTTTTGTTTTGACTTGTTCAATAAGTCATGAGGTATATAAGGACTCTTTGACTTAGAAAAAAAAAAAAAAAGAATACACAACTCTCATAACTCTCAACAAGAAAGAAAAATATTCCTCCCCTTCTCTATACGTAGCCGTCGACCATAGAGAAAGAAGAAAGGAGATTTTTCGTTTGTTGATCCGTGCGTGACGATTTAGAGACGACGTATTTTCGTTGTTCGGATCAAGTTCAAGTTTGAAGAATCAAACCAAAGGATTGAAGATTTGGAAGCTTCAATATTTCGAGTTTGGAGAAGAAGAAGTTTTTCTCCATCATCATATTCATATTAACGAGTAAGTTTTATTCGTTATACATTTTTAGATTCAATTATGCTAATTAGAGTACCAATTAGGTTTTTGTTTTAATTTTTGAAATCCCTTGGCTGTGTTTATGCTTTTTCGAACGAAACCCAACATCACAGTGAGCAGAGGAACAAGTAGTGATAAAATCATTCTCACTAGAGGAAATTTGCTTGGGGGGCAAGATCAACTCAGCTCGTACTTGGTCAAAATCCAAGCAGTCAGAGGTCTAAGAAAAAGACACATGCCACCCCAAGAAGACAATGCCTATTTCAAAGATACATCAACTGCTGTTGGTGAACAAGACTCCAAAGGGGTGATAGCACCGGTAGTGGATACCACTGTGGGTGCCACTAGCAAGATGACCCCCATTGGAAATATCCCTCAAGCTTGGTAAGATGTCAAGATTTATGAGGCCTTATCACGTAACCAATAACAAAAACTATCTTTGTTCCTACATTACTACTGAACAAGTCAAGCGTTGAGTGGGGACGCCCACCAGCACTGACTACTTTTACTTGAGTTCTGAGGTACCTAAGTGCACCCCCACACATTTTTATTAAGTGTTAGATGTCTTCATCATATGATTGCTAAGTGCATTCAGGCACATTAACTATTATGCAACTAAATATGCTAGGCTTGTTTAAATAGTAGGCTTTTCACGTCATACAAAAGAGTATGACATTAACAATGGGTGATTTAACAACACCCAGAGTTAAAGCCCCTCGGAATCATTGCATCCGCCTGAGGCTATTACAAAATTCTATTACTTAGTTTATTTTTGCTATTCTACGAGTTGCCATGACAGCTGTTGTCAGTAATTGTTGACTAAAACTTTCACTCACATATGGGTGAAACGAAAATACAAATAAGACCCCTGGAAACTCACTACATTTCCACCAGAGGCCTTACGCGACCCCACTCGAGGTCAAAATGGGTGGCACCGCTGAATCCCCCGAGCCATATATGACTCGCCAGAAGATGGGCGACCCCATAATCCCTCCATAGTACTGAGAGAGGCTGAGGACCTACAAAAGGTCTCCCCACTCCCACTAAGGCCATAGATTAAGATCATGCCACATAGTCCCTCTATAATACCGAGAGAGGCTGAGGACCTACAAAAGGTCTCCCCACTCCCATTAAGGCTATGGATTGAGATTATACCCCATAATCCCTCCGTTAATACCCCATAATCCCTCCGTTAATACCGAGAGAGGTAGAAGACCTACAAAAGGTCTCCCCACTCCCATTAAGGTTAAGGATTAAGATTGTGAACACACTAAGAGGCATCCATGCCCATTAACAAGTGACTGCTCGTAACACGAACCATGTCACTTATAAGAATAACTAAAAGGTAGCCAAGCCCATAATAAGTGGTGACTTTCGGTATCACGAACTGTGTCGCCCATTCAACTAAATAAACCTTGCTACTCCGAGCGTTGTTATCAAACACCAAGGAGATAGCAAAAGGTAGGTAACTAAATATATAATCAACATCACTTTATGCTCCCAATGCGTGAAAGTAATAGTTGACTAAGCTAAATACTCAAGGCACCGCATGCCAACTATCTTGCTACTATTTACAATCATATTCTCCAATAAGTAGTATAGGAGGTGAGTAGTAGCAAAAAAATAACAACTGCGGACTGATGGCCACCTATTGAAAAGCTGATCAGTCCACTACCGGTTACTAAGTAGCAACATGAAAAACTATCCGTTCCTCCCATCCTCAACATGGGTAGAGACAATGACCAAATGGAAAAAAATAACAAAAAATTTCTAACTCCCTTACTATATGGTCACTTACTCCTAAATTTGACTAACACATTAAGGAGTAGGGGGCATATATAGGTGGAGAAGATATAGCTAAATAGCTGACTGTTGGATGGTGGATTCACCAGCAGCGAAAAAATCATCAGCAGTGAAAAAATCACCAGCGGCGAAAAAATCACCAGCGGCGAAAAAATCACCAACAGTGAAAAAACCACCAACAGAGTGTTGGAATAGCAAAGTACCAAATATAAAACTCATGCCTTGGAGCCAAAAATACCTCCAATAGAGGCATTAACAAATCATCCTTGACCCTATTAGAAGCCAATATGGGTGGAACGACAAAAATTCCCCGAGTTACCAAAGACTCGAACGAGGATAGTCCACCCGATAATGCTTCCAGCAATACCAAGAGAGGTCGAGGATCGACAAAGGATCCCCCCTCCGACATGGAATCTGGACCGATATCATAACTATGTAACGAGGGTGAAGACTCGCCTCATACAATATAAGTTGAGAACTCTCCTCATACCCTCATACAAACTAAGCTGATAACTCACCTCATACAAACATAACAATGGTGATAATTCACCCCATATCAACACTAGGGGCTCTCCAAGCATCCTGATATTAAGACAGAGGTCACCCCAGTGAAAAGTTGTGAGGCTCAAAGCCTCGGGGCATTAGTCTGCAAAATCACCGTGGGCGGCATTTGACGAACGGAGCCTACAACTCTCATCATCATCAAGGAACCATCCCTAAACCCCTGGTGTCAAAGACACCACTTGGTAACTTACTCCTAAATATGATTCATATACTAAGAAGTAGGGGGGCAAGTAGTGGGGAAATAGGAATGGAATAAACAAATAGGTAGCTAGTAACTAGTTACTATGCAAAGGCTAGCCATCTAATGCGCAAAGGCCAATTAATTTTTGGCATTTAAAAGGCGAATCACTAACAAGTGAATTCGACTATAGCAAAAATGCCCAAGAGGCATCGCCCCCACTATTCATTGAATGTCGCCAACGGTGTGTTAAAATGGCTAAGTACCTAAAGTGGTGCTCATGAAGCACAAAGTACTATGGCAAAATGGGCAGATAAGAGATAGTCTTGCTGGTCACAATCGAATGCGACTTACTTAAATAGTCATAAGTAAAGGGTGAGACCAAGCTTTATGTTATCCCCCCACTAGAGAAAGATAACATCTATCCCATATATTCCTTACTCCCGAAGGTATTAACCATGCAAATACACCAAGCAGTGGGGGGCAGAGAACATTATGGGGTGCTAAATCCACCCGTCAAAAGTATCTACCCACCAAATCTAATCATGGGGGGTATGAAAAATGAAATGTGCGATGAGCACAGTAATGCCACCATGGGCACCCGTTGGCATCACACGACGCTAACAAATAACGCCACCGCTAACACTCCGCTGGAGCTCACGGAGCCATGGAGCACAATACGCTTCTTATCTCCTAGTAGAGGACTAACAAAATATACTACAAAACTAAAAAAGGGAAAATAGTCGAAGTAGTGATGGCCACGAGGAATTACCCAAAGGCAAGAAATCTCGGGAAAAATCCCAAAGGCAACACCTCGTGGCTCAGCCACTGGGCCGAATGCCCGCGACACACGACCGCAAGGCCAAGTGCCTCGTGACACTCGGTCTTGAGGCACGGCCTCGCGGCAGCCCCATCCGTGTCTCGAAGCACACAGCGGCGACGCCCCGCCTCGTGGCACCAAGTCTTGAGACTGCCGGGGGAAGCTACGAGGAACCCCTCTTATCATGTACGCGCGGTACGTCCACCTACTATTAAAAGACCTTGCCCATTCGCGACGGAGGCTGAGGACTTTGCCTCTCCATCTCGAGGCAAGAGTCCTTGCCCATTCGCAACGGAGGCTGAGGACTTTGCCCCTCCACCTCGAGGTAAGAGCCCTTGCCCATTCGCGACAGAGGCTGAGGACTTTGCCCCTCCACCTCGAGGTAAGAGTCCTTGCCCATTCGCGACGGAGGCTGAGGACTTTGACCCTCCACCTCGAGGCAAAAGACCTTGCCCATTTGCGACGGAGGCTGAGGACTTTGTCCCTCTACCTCGAGGCAAGAGTCCTTGTCCATTCACGACGGAGGCTGAGGACTTTGCTCCTCCACCTCTCCACGTCAAGGCAAAAGACCTTACCCATTCGCGACGGAAGCTGAAGACTTTGCCCCTCCACCTTAAGGCAAAAGACCTTGCTCATTCGCGTTGGAGCCTGAGGACTTTGCCCCTCCACCTCGA
Organism: Buddleja alternifolia; assembly: GCA_019426215.1. Classification (NCBI taxonomy): domain Eukaryota; kingdom Viridiplantae; phylum Streptophyta; class Magnoliopsida; order Lamiales; family Scrophulariaceae; genus Buddleja; species Buddleja alternifolia. The sequence continues at coordinate 26,557,337 of CM033404.1, forward strand.
GGCAAGAGTCCCTGCCCATTCGCGACGGACGCTGAGGACTTTGTTCCTCTACCTCGAGGCAAGAGTCCTTGCCCATTCGCGACAGTGGCTGAGGACTTTGCCCCTCCACCTCGAGGCAAGTAGGGGTGTGCAACGAACCGAGCCGGCTCAAAAAAAGCTCGACTGGAGCTCGAGAAAATTTGAGCTCGAGTCGAGTCTAACGAGCCGAGCTCGAGCCCAATTATACTTGTTCGAAGGCTCGCGAGCCTGAATAAAAAAAAATTTAATATATATATCATATCATATAATATTTTATTTATTTTTTACTATATACATACATATAATATAATATCTTACAATATTATATATGTATTAATTATTAAATATTAAATATTTATGATGAATATATTTAAATATATATATATATATATATATTAAAACAAAAATAATAATAATATATATTAATTAAAGAAAATTAAATTTTTTTTCCTGAGCTCGAGCTCGAGCTCATTTTTTTCAAGCTCGTCGAGCTCGAGACCGCCATTAACTATTTCATTTATGAATTTCCATAGTAATAGAAATAGATGTCCTTCGAAATTCTTCGCTTGAGCTCAAGCTCGAGCCCAGAGATTTTGCCAAGCTCGGCTCGTAACCACCCCTAGAGGCAAGAGTCCTTGCCCATTCTCAACAGAGGCTGAGGACTTTGCCCCTCCACCTCTCCACCTCGAGGCAAAAGACCTTGCCCATTCGCGATGGAGGCTGAGGACTTTGCCCCTCCACCTCGAGGCAAGAGTCCTTACCCATTTGCAACGGAGACTGAGGACTTTGCCTCGCCACCTTGAGGCAGATGACCTTGCCCATTCCCCGTAGAGGCCAAGGACTTTGCCCCCTCACCTCGAGGCAAAATCCCTTGCCCAAGCTTTGCCAGAGAGGTACCTCGACTTCTCATATGAAGTGGAGGAGCCCGAATGTGGGTGAGATCTCGGGTCTCCACCGCGCCTCCCTCCTCCATCGGAACTTTCCCTTGATGAGATTGGGAGGAAGCCCCGATAGCGGAGTCACGAAGGCCCCTGGCTAATAAGCCTAACATCAGGGCATTGAAGTCCAAGGGATCCGCCTCCATAGTGGTCGTCGATACAACTGATACCCTTTGGATTACCTAGTAGAATCCAAAATTAGGTGGCACGACCTAAGTGGTATTACTTTCACTCCCGGGTATCCCACCAGGTAAACCCGGGAGTGGGGGGCATTATGATGTGCACCAAAAAGTACCCAAGGGTATTACGGTAATTGTTGCTGTACATATGACGGGTCATGTCGCTACCTGCAGGTTGACCCGTGGGGGATCCGACGGATCAGTCTGAAAAGGACAAAGGACCCACCGGAGATAGTTGGGTCCTAGTATTAGGCTAAAAGACCATAATCTCAAGGAGACTAACCCTGCTGGGTTGTTAGCAAATATTAGGCCCATGGCCCATTACCGGCTCCCTATCAATACCTTAGAGAAGCTGGGAGAGGCTAAAAATTTATCCCCCCAGTAAAAATTCACTGGCTATCAAGAGTAACCCCACAAAAGAACTACGAACTGACTTGATCCCACATACGTTGGGTACGTAGACAGCTCGAAGTAACCGAGTGTAGTCTACAAATTATTCAACCCTCAACCTAGTTTGTCGTGAGTTGGACCGGTTCCTTTACTCCACGTGGTCAATCACGTGACATCAACTGTCTGACGATTTTTAGCATCATCAGCTAAGTATTTGAAATGAATGTATTTTAAATTCCTTATATTTGAAATCCACCCAATTGGAAATCTCTTGTTTGGGTATATCTGAATTTGTGAAAGGATTTATAAATCTATTGATTTTAATTGCATTGTTTGGCTATAGATACTATAGCATATGAAATCCTTAAAAAATTTACTTGATTTTAATATAATTAAATGTAAAAAAATATATAATTTCTATTATAAACTATAAAATTATGATAATAAAACTAGAGTACTAATAATTCTATACCTATTTTCATGAACCTTAATTATTCATCATTTACAAACAAGAGAATTATAGTTAATTCAAATAAGCATCAATATTGAGAATCCTTTTTTCTTTTTTTCAACTCTCAAACACTAATTTTTTTCTTCTCTTCTTCTCCGCCGATGGTTTGGTGAGGTGGTTACCTCCATCACCACTATTGTCAACACCATCATCGGTGGACTGGGTTTGAGCACCCTCCTTCAAATTATGTATCCCAACTCAGATCTAACGAGATATGAATGGATCTAATGTGATAGAGGTGAATCTGACGAGATGAAGACGGACGATAAACAAGATTTTAGATAGTATTTTATATTTGTGTTTAGTTTTTATTTTCTCTCTCCAATGAAAGCTTTTCTCTCTTGAATAAGAGTGTGATTTTGAACATAAGAGCTTTCTTGTGCTCGTTTGTGAGTTTTTAAGATTTGTTATTTTCAAGAAACTTGATAGTTGGTGTTTCAGATGTTCTTACTACATAGTTTGAGTCAATATGAATTGTATGTTCCAGGCATTGTAAACTTTCGATTGAATGATATATAAGACCGATTTTTCTTCCAAAAAAAAAAGCATCAATAGATATAGTTACAACACGATACAAAATTCCAAATAAGTAGCAATAAGCATAATAGCTAGTCCAATAATAAAAAATTCAATCAACATGTTCAGTAAGCATTAAAGCATCCCAACAATCTTGCAAAAAATAAAAACCTTCCTAATAAAGTTCTTATGTAAGAGTTTGTTAGGAAATTTCATGTTAGAATTTTGATGATGACAATTAGGTTTTTTATGTTAGACCCCAAATTAAAATGTAAGTTTATACCTTATTAGAAGATTTGTATAAGCGTCTGAAAGATGTAATCTTGTTAGGCTTGTAATTTATATCTTTGTAGATTTTAGACTAAGTTTTAGATACCTATTCGATGATAGAATTCTAGGTGAGTCTATCAGAGATGAAGTTGAAGATCAAGCGTCCGAAATCAGTGAAGATGAAGACTTGTTCTTAAGCGTCCATCAAGCGCTAAAGATATGTTTCAGGATTTATGAATCAAGTGCTAGACTCCTCAAGCGTTCAAACAAAGGGATTCACCTGAAATAAATTCTCAAGTCATGAAGGACTTAAATGCAATTACCAACGGGAAATAAATTCAAATGCCTTAAATGCTTGATAAGAGCATTAAATATGATAAGCTATTGTGACTTGTGGACAAGCCACCTTTTGTCCAGACTATCAGAATTTCAGAGTTTAAACCTGCTCCGATCCAATCGGAACCAGCAGAAAAATTCAGGGAAATGACTAAAGTTGTTCACTCGCTTGAGTGAAAGCCACGCACCTGAACATGTGTCCAACTAACACTTTACCCCGAGAAAGTCTATAAATAGAACTTCAGCAACAAACCAAATATACAACATCAAGCTTACAAGTTGATATATGTTATTTCTACACGAGTTTTCCCCCGTTTATCGACTTGATTTTGATTGTTTCCTTGATAATTTGATCACATATGATGCTTTGACCCTTGTTTTCTCCTATTTTTTAGAATAACATAACGTTTGGAGGAAAAGAACAAGGATTGAAGGTAAATCATGCATAAAAATACAAACTGTCCGTGCAGTGCTAGAGTTTGTCGAATAGATTTCTCTACCCATGTACAAATTGCACACTTGGTATACCAATGGAAATATAAGAGGCAAAGGTACATGTCTTATGTTGAAGATAAAGATCAGATATGTAGGGAAGGAGGTGAAAAAGTCATCGGAAGAGATGTCTTATGATGGAGTTTTCTCATTCAGTGACTTGTCAGACACTTTTATCATCTTTAAAGTTTGATTTAGGCCTTGGTGTCTTGTTTATGGTTGTATATCTTTGTCTTAGGATTCTACATCAACTTGAATCAGCTTATTCGGACATCGGTAGAGAAAGTTATGCATATTTTACCAAAACTGGCTGGAGCAGCAAGGATGAACACCGCGGCGTTCACAATCCAATGCAGCGGCGATGCGAAGCAGAATGCAATGCCGCGGCGTTCATCACCCAACGTAGCGGTCTTCAAGGCGGCGGACTGCTCTATAAGTACCCCTTTTGGTCATTTTTTACCATAACTCACCTTAGATAGCAGCTGCCACACGAAAATAGAGAGAGAGAGAGAGAGAGAGAGAGAGAGAGAGAGAGAGAGAGCGCGCTTGGGAGAGAAGATTTAAGGTCAAAACATGGAGAATTCAACAAGGAATCCACATCTCTACAAGAATTAGGGAGTTTTTACATATTTATTTCTTGAATTTGTTCAAACCTCTTATGAGTTGTATGATTTATATTTGCACTTTTGACAAGAATATGAGCTAACCTTGTTGGATTGAGACCATGGATAGGCCATTTATGTTATTTTGATTGTTGTTTTGTTGGTGTTTATTGGATTAATTTTGGTTTTAGCTATGTATTCAATATTTGATCTCAATGCTATATTTGCTTGATCACCAAGTGTTTGATAAAATGCCTAGGTTAGAGATCGAGAGTAATAACCTAGAGAAGATATAAACATTGAATACCCTATAGTTAAACCGACCAGAGATAGACTCAGTTTCTTTAGGTGGATTTCCATTCACGTGGGGAATTCCTAGACCTTAAATGCATCTTCGTTAATCGGGTTTTCATATAGAGATATATAGGAAATCGTTAACAAGAGTAGGGTTGCTATGCCAAGAGATTGGGTAGTACGTACGTTAGGGAATTTTTCCTTAGCTAAATCAATCTAATAATCTAATAGAACTTAAATCACAATCGAAATGCATAATTGGTTGAACCATGTGCCTTGATCGCTTCTCTCTATTGCTTTCTCCCTTTATTTGGTTTGGAGTTGCTTTAGTTTATTTTCTTGCTTTTGATAATTAGTTAAATCAACCTCTTATCGACCGACCTAACTTAGAAATGGATATTATAGTAGTCTTGGTACTTAGATTATAGTTGTCCCTGCGGATACAATAGCCCCGGACTTAAACATCCACTTTACTACTTACGCGACCTAGTTCTCTTGCTAGGATTTTGTCGTGTCAAGTTTTTAGCGCCGTTGCCGGGGACAACTATGGTATCAAATATCGAGATTCTCTTATTCGTTCTGAGACTAAGTCATTTTCTTTTTTTTCTTTTTTCTATTTCTAGTTTTTGAAGATATGAGTGCTTATAACTTTTAATGGCCATGTCAGGATATGGATTCATCAATCACCACATCAAGCCCAATGCAAATGGAAACCTATGAGCACACCTATCATCCCGGTTAGATAAATCATCCAAGCTCAACATGGAGTTACAAGAATGATGCAATGATATTTTCATCAGGATTTGACCATGTCGGTAGCCTTCCTTACCAACAAGATAGTTTCCATCAACAAGAGCCAGAGATGATGTCTAATCTTAAGAATTTGTTGACATGGTTTTGCGCAAGCACCGAGAGTGCATTTCAACGTCATGGTTGACATTACCAGGAGCCAGAGATGACGTGTAATCTTGAGGACTTTGTGAATGGATATTGTGCACGCACAGAAGCTAGCATAAAGGAGGTGGAAGCTCGTTATAGGAGTCAAAAGCTCGTAGAAAGGAGTCGGAAGCTCATAGCAGGGAAGTGGCAATACTAGTAAATCAAGCAGTCAACTTATGGAAGGAGAGAACGCCTTTCACCATGGACACTTGCACAAAAGAAAGTGAGGCATCCCTCAATGCAAAAGTTGAACAAGTTGTTGATTCGGCACCACAACGTCTACAACCCATTGCTACACCAACACTACCTCTAGAATCTATGTACGGTGAAGTAGAGACAACATCACTGGAGCACCCTCAATTCTACACAGAGATTCCAAAATCCACTCCATCACATGACCATGAAAGGAAGTTACCAATCTTCAAGAGCTCAACCCCACCTACCACCATATCTCTCGAATTCTTACAAATTTGTATCAATAATCAGAGAGATAGAGTGGAGGAGGTTGAAGTCAAGGTTTACAACTCTAGTGATCCATTCGATGCATATTTTGAGAACCCAAGTGATACTACGGTCGAGAATGAGAAAATCAGAGGATATATAAATCATTTGGATGAACCACCATTTGAGTTGTCAAAACCAAGGCTAGGGGAGTATGGGACAGCCACATATGAGTTGCAATCATCCATTGAGGATTCTTTCTCACTACCAATTAAACTTTCTTCTTTACACTTTAATTATGTATTTTTGAAAAAGACCTTATGCTCACTTCTATTTCTTTTAGGTTGTGTGATAAAGATTGGAGGGGAGAAGTCTCTACGCAACTGGAAAAAGCACAAAAAGGATACAAAGTTAGCAATGCTCCTTATGATCCACCATGAGCAGTTCAAGGAAGTCGAGCTAATGACGTTAAACAAGCGCTTCTGGGGAGGCAACCCAAGTTTCTTTTATTGCTTTCTTTCTTTTCTTTTGTGCCTTTGTTTTGTTTCCTCCCCCTTGACTCGTTTTGATTTGCTTTACTTTGAGTTTTCTCTCATTCAGGTTTTGATCATGGTTTGATCCTGGGATATGAACCCACCACCGTGCTTGATAAGTTCACATTTTACAATTATTTACTCATTTTATATAGGTATTTTCGTCACAGTTTAGTAATGATAATCCAGCATGTTGCTTTGTTTTGTTGTCATTTCATGTGCGCGGGGATTCAAGTTGAATAGATCAAATATCGAGTGAGAAGGCCGAAGAAAAGACACAAAGGAAATGAAAGGCTGAAATCTGTCCTTCTGGACCGCAGTCCGACACGCCAGTGGACCGCGGTCTGTTTTCCCGTGCCTTGTTTTGGGCCTCCGTTTTTACCCTTTTTGACACACTTTTCACCTACCAAAAGGAGGATTCTTGCTCTCCAAGTCCCAAGGAAGCCATGACAAGTCCCAAGGAAGCTTGAAGAGTCTTTTTTTCATCATAAAATCTTGGAATCACACTTTGTAATAGGGAGTATATCAACTCTTTCTCTTAGATTAGTATATCAACTATGTCTTTTGGAAATAGTGAATTATCTTTTGTTGCAAGTATGAGCTAAGTATCTTTGTGGTTGGGTTATGTGAATACTTTTTGATATTTTGTGTTTAATGAATTCCTAGTTTCCGAATTTATTACATTCTTGTTGCATGTTTGATTTTTATGCTTAATGCTTGCACATGCTTGATCACCATGTGTTTGATTTAATGCTTTATCTTGAAATCGAGAGGAGATAGATAAAGGTAGATCATAAAATCAAATATCATAACGTAACAATTGACTAGAGATAGAATCAATTGCGTTGTGTGGCTTTTTGTGATAAGATGACCCCAGTGAATGTAGGATCTTTGTAAGCAAGGAATCCCTTTGAACCTTAATGCATGTTAGTTAATTTAATCTTCGCTATAGAGATATGGGAAGTTGTTAACTAGTATAGGATCGTTATTTCAAGAGATTGAGTAATGAATACATTAGGGGGTTTCGCCATAACAAGAGTGTTCTAAAAATCCGGGTAATTTAGAGTTTATGAACATAAGATAGAACATAGTAGGATCATAGCCCAATCATCTCTTTCCATTTGATATAATACCTTGTTTGTCATATAGTTGTCTTTAATTATTTTCATAGTTCAACCATCTATCATCTTATAATTTGATTTAGCTTAGAGTTGGGTAATATAGCAATTACGAGCATCGAATCCAATAGTCCACTTTATTACATTGCACGACCTAGTATACTTGCTAGGAATCACACGTGTCAAGTTTTTGGCGCCGTTGCTGGGGACAATTGCGTTATTTGATATTGTAATTCACTTATCTATTCTAAGACTAAGTTGCTGGTTTTGCATTTTGGTTTGCTGTTTTTACGTTTTAAATTTGGTTCTTTTGATTCTATGGTTAGATTGATCTCTTTGAGTAGTGCATGACCCACACATCTCAAGGAGACCTTGAAGATTTTGATCCGGAGATCGAGTGAACTTTTAATAGAAAAAGACGAGCACAAAAACAAAACGCGAATCAATTTGAGGCAATGGAAGGGAACAATCCCATCAATATAGAGGACCCGGGAATTCAAGCTTTGATTCAAGCCGCGGTTGCTGCCACTTTAGCACAAAGAAAAGAACAAGCTCCTCGCCCTTTACGTGATTATATGCAACCCACTGTTCATGGAGCCGCTGGTGCTATTATACTACCCATGGTAGAAGCAAACAATTTTACAATTTCATCGGCTATCCTCCAACTCATTTCCAATGAACAATATCGGGGTACAACGGATGAGGCACCACATGGTCATATCACCAAGTTCCTTGGCTATTTGAGCACATTTCGACAAAATGGAGTGACCGATGATGCTATTAGAATGAGACTCTTTCCGTTCTCATTGAGGGATAAAGCAAGAGCTTGGCTTGATTCATTGCCAACTGCATCCATTCATACTTGGGACCAGGTGGTGGAGAAGTTTTTGAGTAAGTACTTTCCATCGGGGAACACAGCCGCTATTGATGCGTGTCGTAGCACACCAAAAATATTATTTATACTTCCTTGATACCTAATGCAATAGCGGTAAGCAAGGGTCGAACCCAAGAGAGTGTAGATCAATTACAATTGTTAAATAACTTATGAAACTTAAGTAAAAAGGGGGGTTGGTTGCAATGGTACGGAATCTAAACAAATAAAAATTATAAAGAAAGCAATTAAATAGTATAATTGAATCAATAATGTAAAGCCCGGTCAATTGTAATTACCCATCATCTTCTCGATTCGATCATAGATATGCAAGATTAATTCTAGTTGAGTAGCCAACTAAGAGGAACAATGATAGCATATGAACATCTTGCTCTTTTCTTAAGCGTAATTTATCAACGGATAGCCAATCGATAAATTCTAACTCCTAAAATACATCTAGGGACTAGGCCTTCGATTCATTTACGGAGAAGCATTAATCACAAAAAGAAAGTTGACATCAATAATCAATCCACCTAGCATGAATTAAATCTAATGACATTAATTTTCCCCTAAGAATCTAATATCAATCATTCATCAATATTAATCCCTATTTGCTACTAAGCAAGACCATAATTGATAGCAATTTAATCTTAACTAGCAATGGGTCAATGAAACACAATAACAAAGTGTACATCTAAGCTAAGCAATTCATCAAACACTTGGCATGAAAACAAGAAAATCAATTACTCAACAAAGAAATTATATTAAGAACAATAATCTCACAAACCAAGATGATGATTTCGAATTACAATTGCCCGGATGAGGTTTTTAGCCTCTAAATGTCATCTTCAAAGCTTGAGAATTCCAAAAATGCAAAAATCTAAAGAGAACAAGACTTGGGGGAGGCAAAGATGGTTTCAAAGTATGTCAAAACTCCATTTATAGCCACAGAAATTGGGTAGAATCTAAGAGGCTCGCGCTGGAGCGAGCACAATGTCTCGCTCCAGCTCGAGCTATTGAGCCACGCATGGATCGCGTTGGAGCAAGACTTTTTGCTTGCTCCAGCGCATGCTAAGGCATCTTTAGGCTTGCTCCAGCGCGAGCTTAGCTGCTGCGCACAGCTGGGGCTGGAGCAAGCCTTTTTGCTTGCTCCAGCCCGAGCTCTAGTAGCTTGCGTGCACATTTATGGGACTTCTCGCTTTTCTCGGTCGTTCTCCAACCTCCCGACTTCATTTGGGGCTCTCAATCTCGATCAATTCCACATCTTTTCTCGTCAAAACCTCCAACCATCCTACAAGATAAAATCAAGACTTTAAACGAGCGATTATAAAAGAATATTGCATAAAAACATTGGAATTAGACAAGATTTCTAGAAGAATAACACACTTATCAAACACCCCCACACTTAGGCAATTGCACGTCCTCGAGCAATGATTAGGATAAACAATTTTTTCTCCAATTCATTAGAATGGAAGATAAATGGTAAAAATGACATGAGACAACAACCATGGTCAAACACTAAAAAGATTGACACACATTATAGCTATTATTCACTTGCATACTTTATCAAATATTCACAAGATGATCACAATAAGAGTAGAAATATTGGGAAATTAGTAGACTTTCTCACAATCCTCTCTAAACACTTGAGTGTATATGGATAATGTGTTTTTCACTCAAATCTTTCTATGTAAATGCATTCCCATAGGCTTGCTTATACACCAAAATCTGCACTACTTTAGAAATGCGCACATAAGAATCAAAAGGTCTTTAATATGGTTGTAACGGGGTTAAGGCTCGGGTAGAAAAACAAAGGATAAGAAAACTAAGTCCAAGAAACTAGTAGAGCGTTGAGATAAACTTGGGTAAATGATATATATAGGACCCAATACCTAACAACAACAAATCTTTTGCTCATGTTTCCATCAAACATTTGTTTTTCATTTTTTTCTTCTTCTTCTTCATTTTTGTCTTTTTTTTTTTGTTTTTTTTATATATAAATATATATTGACAAAGAACTAAAAGCACACAACCTCTTCTCTCCCACAAATTGCAAAACATTCTTTACATTCATCAAAAGTACCCCCACACTATCTCTCAACATGCCATTTTTTTTTTTAAACTCATGAAATAAATCCTTCTAGCTCTACTCGTTCTTTGGACGGGTAAATCAAGAGAGAACAAAGAAATGGAAAAGCTCAAAAATCGGGTCAATCCAACAAAACGGCCAAAAGCTCAAAGGGGTTTACTAGAGATGAAAATGCATAAGGTAGGCTTTTTAGGCTAAGTGGGTTAAAATCTTAAGTGCCTTTATCATCTTCAAATATGCACAAATCAACGTAATTTTGACATGGTTCAAAGCAAGTTCTAGTATTACAAAAATATAGAAGATACACACACTGAAAGAAAGAAGATTTCCATAGAAATTTGATCAACAAAAAGGCTCAATAGCTCACATGGTTGTCATAGTCTACTAAAAACCCGCAATTCTACTTCATAGTTCCATCATTGTATCAATAAAAGCCCAAGAATCAAGTGGTTACAACTATAATATGTCTATCTCATTCACAATCAAACGGTTCTAACTCATGTCACTTAAATCATGTTATTCCAAGGAAATGAAAGTTCAAAAAAAATTTGCTTTTATCTCATGACAATTAACACGTCCCAAGGGTGCATGAAAATAATCGAAGCATACAAATCCCCACTTTATTCAAACAAAAACAAGAAAAAATAAAAAGAACCAAATTTAACCCCTCCCCCACAATTAAAACTTACATTGTCCTCAATGTAAAACACTTAACAAAAAGTCATGAACAAAGTAAATAAAAAGGAAGGATAAAGGGATCAAATCTGGCGGTGGCTTTTCAGCCACGCTTGGGTTGCCTCCCAAGAAGCGCCTTTATTTAACGTCGTTGGCTCGACGTGCCATCCTCAATCAACCAGGATCTTGCAATGAAACTTTTTCTAGTGCATGCTCTTTGTGGTCCACCATTTTCTGCGCCATCATTTTAACTTTTTCAAGAAACGAAATAGATTTCACATCCCGAGGACACCTCATGGAGTCAAGTATGTTGAATTTGACAATTTCACCATCAAACTCCATGGAAAGAGTGCCCTCATGAACATTCACAATTGTTAGAGCCGTCTTGAGGAAAGGACGTCCTAAAAGAATGGGGGCGGGATTTATGGAATGATCATTTCCCATGTGTAAAACATAAAAATCCGCTGGAAAAATTAGACCGTTCACCTCTACCAAGACATCCTCAATTACCCCATCGGGGTAAGCATTAGAACAATCTGCTAATTGGATAATTACCCCCGTTTCCTTTAAAGGACCCAAATCCAACGATTTATAAATTGATAATGGCATGACATTGATGGATGCACCTAAGTCTAGCATGGCATGATCAAATTTTGTCTTACCAATCATACATGGAATCGTGAACATACTAGGGTCTTGACATTTTGGAGGTAACTTACGTTGGATTACGGCGGATACGTTCTCGCCCATGCTCACACGCTCATTACCTATCAACTTTCTCTTTTGTGTGCATAGTTTCTTGAGAAATTTGGCATACCGGGGTACTTGGCGAATCGCATCGATAAGAGGTATATTCACCTCCACCTTCCTAAAAATTTCCAAGATTTCTTTCTCTTTCTCCTTTTTCTTCGATTGTGCAAACCTACTTGGAAAAGGAGGCTTAGTAATAATAGGAATGGGATGAGGGTTAGAGGTTACCTTTGAAGGAGAGATGGAAGGAGGAGAACTCTTGGCACACTTTTTCTCCTCTTCCTCCATAATGTCATGTCCCGGTGGTGGCTTGAGTTGTGCTTCAACTTCTTTTCCACTTCTCAATATGATAGCACTAACATTTTCCATGTGGTTGATGCTTTGAGATGGTAGCTTTCCCAACCCTTGAGCTTCAATCCTACTCATAGAAGTGGCCAATTGACTCATTTGTGTCTCTAGATGCTTTAGGCTTGACTTAGTTTCTTGCTTGAATTGAATTTGATCTTGAGCAAGAGCCTTCACAATATCTTCTAAAGACAAGTTGGAGTTTGAGCTTGAACTAGGAGAAGGGGCTTGTGGCTTAGGTGGGAAAGGAGGTGGTGATCCTTGACTATACCCTTGATTGTACCCTTGATGATTAGGGCCATTTGAATTTCTATAGCCAAAGTTCGGATCCCTCCATCCGGAATTGTAAGAGTTTGAATAGGGATCATAGTGGTGTTGCGGTGGTCCTAAAAACCCCCCCATGGCATTTGCATACTCAATTGGTCCTTCTTGGAGAGCGGGGCACATGTCGGTGGGATGATTCACATTAGCACAAATCCTACACGCTTTCACTTGTCGTATCTTTCCAACGACCATTCGATGAACAAGTGAAGTTAATTCGGCAATTTTTAACTCAAGTGAACTAGATTTTACCTCATTTACCTTACTTGGTTGAGGTTCATGCCGAAAGCTAAATTGTTGAGAGTTTGCCGCCATGTTTGAAATCAATAACCGAGCACCCTTGGGAGTTTTATCAACTAATGCCCCTCCACTAGCGGCGTCAATCATTGTCCTCTCGGTAGGGATAAGTCCTTCGTAAAAGTATTGGATGAGGAGTTGCTCGCTAATTTGATGATGAGGGTAACTAGAACATAGCCTTTTGAATCGCTCCCAATACTCGTAGAGAGTTTCCCCGGATATTTGTCGGATGCCACATATCTCTTTCCGGATAATGGCGGCTTTGGAAGCCAGAAAGTACTTCTCTAAAAATACCCGTTTCATCTCATTCCATGTGTTGATTGATCCGGATGGTAAGTAGTAGAGCCAATCTTTCGCCGAGTCCGCTAAAGAAAAGGGGAATGCCCTTAGCTTGATTTGTTCATCGGATATCCCGGCGGGCTTCATAGAAGTGCATACCATGTGAAATTCCTTGAGATGCTTGTGAGGATCATCACCTGTAAAACCATGAAAAGTGGGGAGGAGGTGAATTAAACCGGATTTTAATTCAAAAGCAACATCAAGGGCTGGGTAATCAATGCATAGAGGTTGATAATTGAGATTCGGTGTCGCCAACTCCTTAAGAGTGCGATTGTTTCGATTGTTTGCCATTTCTTCTTTTTCAGGATTGGATTGATGGAAGTAAGATGCTAAGTCAATAGCAATGTTGATCCTGGATGTTGATGCTTGAGGTGCTTCCCTTGTAACCTATGAAACGTCCTCTCAGTTTCAAGATCAAATGGTAAATTGTGAGAGAATCGTGACATAAACAGAAAATACAAACAAAAATAAAAATAAAACAAAAACACAAGCAATAAAACAATTAAACTAATCAATACTCCCCGGAAACGGCGCCAAAATTTGATGCGTGTCGTAGCACACCAAAAATATTATTTATACTTCCTTGATACCTAATGCAATAGCGGTAAGTAACGGTCGAACCCAAGAGAGTGTAGATCAATTACAATTGTTAAATAACTTATGAAACTTAAGTAAAAAGGGGGGTTGGTTGCAATTGTACGGAATCTAAACAAATAAAAATTATAAAGAAAGCAATTAAATAGTATAATTGAATCAATAATGTAAAGCCCGGTCAATTGTAATTACCCATCATCTTCTCGATTCGATCATAGATACGCAAGATTAATTCTAGTTGAGTAGCCAACTAAGAGGAACAATGATAGCATATGAACATCTTGCTCTTTTCTTAAGCGTAATTTATCAACGGATAGCCAATCGATAAATTCTAACTCCTAAAATACATCTAGGGACTAGGCCTTCGATTCATTTACGGAGAAGCATTAATCACAAAAAGAAAGTTGACATCAATAGTCAATCCACCTAGCATGAATTAAATCTAATGACATTAATTTTCCCCTAAGAATCTAATATCAATCATTCATCAATATTAATCCCTATTTGCTACTAAGCAAGACCATAATTGATAGCAATTTAATCTTAACTAGCAATGGATCAATGAAACACAATAACAAAGTGTACATCTAAGCTAAGCAATTCATCAAACACTTGGCATGAAAACAAGAAAATCAATTACTCAACAAAGAAATTATATTAAGAACAATAATCTCACAAACCAAGATGATGATTTCGAATTACAATTGCCCGGATGAGGTTTTTAGCCTCTAAATGTCATCTTCAAAGCTTGAGAATTCCAAAAATGCAAAAATCTAAAGAGAACAAGACTTGGGGGAGGCAAAGATGGTTTCAAAGTATGTCAAAACTCCATTTATAGCCACAGAAATCGGGTAGAATCTAAGAGGCTCGTGCTGGAGCGAGCACAATGTCTCGCTCCAGCTCGAGCTATTGAGCCACGCATGGATCGCGCTGGAGCAAGACTTTTTGCTTGCTCCAGCGCATGCTAAGGCATCTTTAGCTCGCGCTGGAGCAAGCAAAAAGGCTTGCTCCAGCGCGAGCTTAGCTGCTGCGCACAGCTGCGGCTGGAGCAAGCCTTTTTGCTTGCTCCAGCCCGAGCTCTAGTAGCTTGCGGGCACATTTATGGGACTTCTCGCTTTTCTCGGTCGTTCTCCAACCTCCCGACTTCATTTGGGGCTCTCAATCTCGATCAATTCCACATCTTTTCTCGTCAAAACCTCCAACCATCCTACAAGATAAAATCAAGACTTTAAACGAGCGATTATAAAAGAATATTGCATAAAAACATTGGAATTAGACAAGATTTCTAGAAGAATAACACACTTATCAGCTATCAAGGTTGAGATACAAGGTTTTCGACAAATTGAAGGGGAGTCACTTTATGAAGCACTTGAAAGATTCAAGGAAATTCTCCGAAAATGCCCTCACCATGGTTTTGCAGTTTGGACTCAAGTGACCATCTTTTATCAAGGCCTTGGACCCGGCCATCGCACTCATCTTGACGCAGCTGCGGGTCGTTCAATCATGAATTTACCACCACAAGCGGCTTGGGATATGATCGATAGAATGTCGGAAAATATCTACCAATGGCCTACCGAGAGAGTAATACTTCCAAAGAAGGCAAGTGGAGTTTATGAAGTGGAGGTTTCCACTTCACTAGCTAGTCAAGTAGAGTTATTGCACAAGAAATTGGATACTATGAATTTGTCGGTAAACCAAGTGCAAACGTTGTGTGAAAATTGTGGTGGAAATCATCATCTTACGAAGTGTCAACATGGTAGTCCATCTTATCAATCCGAATCTGTTGAAAATGCTAATTATGTGCATAATTCGAATAGGACACAAAACGACCCATTTTCTGAAAGGTATAACCCGGGGTGGAGAAATCACCCGAACTTCTTATGGAGTAATAACAACAATGTGGTGAAACAACCCCCCGGATTTCAAACACACGGTGATAGACCTCCATTTCAACGTGAAGGGGGTTTTTAACCCAACACATTTCACAAACAAGGAGGCTCCCAACCACAAGAAAAGAGACCGAGTTTTGAGGAATTGATGCTCCAATATATAAAAAAAAAATGATGAGAGGAGCCACAACCTTGAAATTAACATGAGCAACATACAAACTCAATTGGGACAATTGGCTAGTCAACTTTCAGGTAGAACACCAAGGTCACTACCTAGCGATACAGAAAAGAACCCGAAAGAGCAGATTTAGGCCATCGCATTGCGAAGTGGTAAAGAAATACGTGCTGAAAATTTTTAGAAATCAGACTCAGACCGCGGTCCGGAACCGCGGTCCAACAATCCAGTGTCAAATTTTTCAGAAGTGGACCGCGGTCCTGAACCGCGGCCTAATACTGGACCGCGGTCCAATGATGATCAGACCGCGGTCCAACTGCCTGCATCGGATGGCTTCGACTCTGCGTCTCGTGCAGCTCATGTACCAGTGCAGCCTCGTCCACCCTTTCCTCTTGCACTAAAAAGGGGGAAACTCAATGCTCAATTTCTTAAATTCATAGAAATGTTTAAACAATTGCGCATTAACATTTCTTTTGCAGATGCTATCCTTCAAATGCCAAGCTATGCTAAGTTTCTTAAGGAAATTCTCTCGAACAAACGCAAGCTTGAGGAACCTGCCACCGTTGTACTCACCGAGGAATGTTCCGCAATACTTCAAAATAAGCTTCCCCATAAGCTTAAGGATCCAGGGAGTTTCTCGATCCCTTGCACCATTGGCTCTCTTACTTTCTGTAAAGTTCTTTGTGATTTAGGAGCAAGTATTAATCTACTTCCTTTCTCGCCTTTCAGGAAGTTGGGACTCGGAGAACCAAAGCCAACCACAGTTTCTCTCCACTTGGCGGATCGATCCATTAAGTATCCACGGGGGATGGTAGAAGACGTACTAGTCAAAGTTGATAAGTTCATCTTTCCGGTGGACTTTACAGTTTTGGACATGGAAGAAGACGTCGAGATGCCACTTATTTTGGGTCATCCATTCTTGAATATGGGTAAAGCTTTAATTGATGTAGCTAATGGTAAGCTCATACTAAAAGTAGGTGATGATCATGTTACTTTCAATGTGTATCAAGCAATGAGGCACCCTTCCCCTACTCCCACTTGTTTTCGAATTGATGTTGTTGATCATGCCTCTGTTGAGTATTTTCAGCTTCACAGTTATGATGACCCACTAAAGACATGCTTAATTGGTCCTACGGACAAAGAGGCCGACGTGGAGCATTTACAAGAGACATTGGCTAGCCTAGAAGCCAATCCGCATCATAAGCGGGGTTACCGACCAAAATTCGAATCTTTAGACCGCCCACTAGCCTCTCCACCAAAGCCATCTATAGAAGAACCTCCGACACTCGAACTCAAACCTCTACCTTCTCATTTAAAATATGCTTTCCTTAATACTTGAGAAACCTTACCTGTGATTATTTCTTCATCTTTGACAGAAAGCATGGAAGAAAAGCTTTTGCGAGTGTTGAGGAAGCACAAGAGGGCGTTCGGTTGGAAAATCGCAGATATTAAGGGAATTAGTCCAGCAATTTGTATGCATAAAATCTTAATGGAGGACAATTATAAGACCACAGTCCAACCTCAAAGGAGATTAAACCCAATGATGCAAGAGGTAGTGAAAAAGGAAGTGATTAAATTGCTTGACTCAGGTATCATATATCCTATTTCTGATAGTGCATGGGTAAGTCCAACCCAAGTCATGCCAAAGAAAGGAGGAATAACTGTTATCTCTAATGAGAAAAATGAGTTACTCCCAACTCGTACGGTAACGGGTTGGCGTGTGTGCATTGACTATAGGAAATTGAATGATGCTACTAGAAAAGATCACTTTCCACTTCCCTTCATTGACCAAATGCTAGAAAGGTTAGCGGGACATGAATTTTATTGTTTTCTACATGGCTATTCGGGATATAATCAAATTGCTATTTCACTTGAGGATCAAGAGAAAACTACTTTCACTTGTCCTTATGGTACATTTGCTTATAGAAGAATGCCATTTGGGCTTTGTAATGCACCCGCCACCTTTCAGCGGTGTATGATGGCTATCTTTCATGACATGGTTGCAAATTTTATTGAGATATTCATGGACGACTTCTCTGTTTTTGGATCTTCATTTGATGCTTACTTGACTAATTTGTCATTGGTTTTACAGAGATGTGAGGACACTAACCTTGTTTAAAATTGGGAGAAGTGTCACTTTATGGTACAGGAGGGCATAGTTTTGGGCCATCGTATCTCACAAAAGGGCATTGAGGTGGATCCCGCTAAAGTGGAAGCAATTGAGAAACTTCCTCCTCCCACATCTGTCAAAGGAGTGAGGAGTTTCTTGGGTCACGCCGGGTTTTACAGACGGTTCATTAAGAATTTCTCAAATATTTCTAAACCTTTGTCTAACCTCCTCATCAAAGATGTATCATTTGATTTTGATGCTTCATGCTTGCAGGCATTTCACACTCTTCGAGAAAAGTTGATCATTGCTCCCGTGATGGTAGCACCCGATTGGAGCCTCCCATTTGAGATAATGTGCAATGCCAGCGGCTTTGCAGTCGGTGCAGTCCTTGGTCAACGCAAGGACAAGGTATTTCGAATGATTTACTATGCTAGTAAAACACTTAATGATGCACAACAGAATTATGCAACTACTGAAAAAGAGTTACTAGCTGTCGTATTCGCCTTTGATAAGTTCCATTCGTACCTTGTCATGAATAAAGTGATTGTATACACCGACCATTCGGCTCTTAATACCTCCTCTCTAAAAAGGATGCCAAACCTAGGTTAATCCGATGGATTCTATTACTACAAGAATATGACTTAGAGATTAGAGACAAAAAGGGGGGAGAAAACGTTGTAGCGGACCACCTATCTAGAATTGAGGAATATCGGGTAGATACTTTAGATGAGACACCAATATCAGAAGATTTCCCGGATGAACATCTCTGTGCTATCGTTAATGGACCCCACCCTTGGTATGCTGATTATGCAAATTATCTTGTCACAAAGGAACTTCCTCCAGATCTTACTTATCATCAGAGGAAGAAATTCCTATCTGAAGTTAAGCACTATCTGTGGGATGGTCCATTTCTGTTTAAGGTGTGTGCAGATCGAATTATTCGGAGGTGTGTTCCATTTGAGGAGACAATGTCTATTCTAAGCCACTGTCATGATGGTGTCGTTGGTGGACACTTCGGACCCACTAAGACCGCTCTCAAGGTGTTATAGTCAGGTTTTTTCTGGCCTACTTTATTTAAAGATAGTTATGCTTTTGTTGCATCATGTGATAAATGACAACGTGTTGGTAATATTTCTCGAAAGCATGAGATGCCTTTAAATAATATGCTAGAATGTGAGCTTTTTGATGTGTGGGGAATTGATTTTATGGGTCCTTTTCCTAGTTCTCATTCCCACAAATACATACTAGTAGCAGTTGATTACGTGTCAAAGTAGGTTGAAGCCGAAGCCTTGCAAACTAATGATGCTCGGGTAGTGATAAGATTTTTAAAGAAGCATAGTTTTACTCTTTTTGGCACTCCCCGAGCAATCATTAGCGATGGTGGCACCCATTTTCGGAACAAGCATTTTGACGCTCTTTTAACTAAATATAGTGTCACTCACAAAGTCTCTACCCCGTATCACCCTCAAACGAGTGGACAAGTTGAAGTGTCAAATAGGGAACTTAAATGCATCCTAGAGAAAACAGTTAGTTCCTCTAGGAAGGATTGGTCTCTCAAGTTACATGATGCCCTTTGGGCATATCGAACTGCGTTTAAAACCTCTATAGGCATGTCACCTTACCGTCTCGTTTTCGGGAAAGCATGTCACCTCCCCGTCGAGCTTGAGCATAGGGCGTATTGGGCTATCAAAATGCTTAACTTTGATATGCAAGTTGTAGGTCAAAATAGGTTGCTCCAACTCAACGAGTTTGATGAATTTCGACGTGAGGCTTATGAGGATGCGAAGTTGTATAAGGAAAGAACTAAGAAATGGCATGACCAACGCCTCACACCTCGGGAATTTAAAGTTGGGGATGTGGTACTTCTATACAATTCTCGTCTTCGGGGCCCTTCACTATTACTAAGGTTTTTCCATCCGGAGCCATTGAGATTTCTGACGAAGTGAAGGGCGTTTTTACCATAAACAGGCACCGATTGAAGCATTATTCTCATCAAAGATGGAGCAAGGACAAGCAAACCATCCTGCTCCACGATCCATGTCCGTGACCCACACTTGAAAAATCAAGCTAATGACTATAAACAAGCGCTTCGTGGGAGGCAACCCACGTTTTTACATGCTTTCTTTCATTTTCATTCTCTTCTTTTCGTTTTTGTTTTCGTCAGCTGAATTAGTTCAATTTATCGTTTCAGGGAATCATGCCGTCAGGGATGTTGCGTTCTTTCATGGAAAAATTCAATTGTTCAACACCAGGTCACCTGACCGCGGTCTAAGACAGCGGTCTTACAATCTAGGGGGTCACAATTTCAGCACCCGACCGCGGTCTAAGAATCCGGTAGCCATTTTTTTTGGAGGCAGACCGTGGTCCAAGGCCGCGGTCCTGAACCGCAGTCCTGCGCAGAAATAGCAGCATTATAACGCTGTTTGGGTTCAATTTTTCATTCCCCTTTCACATTTTATCAACCCTAGTCGCAGCCTTGAGCATATCCCCCACCCAACTCCGAAACTCATTCACTTCAAAACATCAAAATCACCCCTACCCATCACATTTTTGACCTTTCCATCTCTTTTCCACAGATCAATTTCGGATTTTGGGTCTCCTTGCGCGATTTTGGGTAGGGTTCTTGCTTTGGCCGAATTTGGTTTCAAATCATCAAACTGCGCTGCGATTTGTGCGCGTTTTCCATCTTCTACGAGCCGATTTGTTCGAGTTACTGACCTTGGAGATCAATATATGCAAATATTGAACATGTGGGGGCTGTTTGTGCACTCTCCATAAAAGCAGGGGCTGTTTATGAAATTTTTCGGAGTTCAATTGGGGCAAATTGGCAAGACGTTCTCACTTTTAGGCATCTTCGGGATTATTTTCGGTTGGTAAGGACTTTTGCTCTCCATTGTATACTTCGTCTACTCATGTGCCTTGCCGGCGTATAGTGTGCTTGATTGGGGTTGTTGATATATTAGAATATCTATTCATAATTCTTGTTTGTTGAAGATTATATTGGGGTGTTGAATTTGGATTGTTACTGGCATTGTGGTTCATTTGATAGTCTGTTGGTGTGCTAGGGGGTCATTATTGTCGGGTTTTTCATTGAGGTTGAACTTTCTAGCATCCATTTGAGTGCCACTGGTACAATGCGCCCTAGAAAACGTCGCGCCGCTGATGCCTCTACTTCTTAGGCTCCTCCTTAACTACAAGAGCCCGAGGAGCCTGAGACTCCTCCTTATGATGAGACCAAATTTGTGAGTTTTGAGGCTTTTGAACGTTATCGTCAGACTTTCTTATCCAAGAATTCAGTGCTTCAGCGAGGCATCCATGTCACACATAAAAACCAAGACGTCCTCCATCAAATCAACACCCGAGGATCGACGAAATTTGTGGCCACCCCTCAGCCTGCTGTTCTCTCAGTGGTCCGTGAGTTTTATGCTAATGCTCATGATTTATCTCTCACTAAAAAGCATAAAAAGGTTAAGGTGCGGGGTGTGTCAGTTAAATTTGACAAGCAAACTATCAATGAACTCTTTGAGCTTCCATACGTGGGGAACGAGGCCTTTCTACGATTTGATCCCGACTGTCGTGCTATTATGCAACACATTTGCTACCCCGGGTCCACTTGGATTACGACTCGGAATGAGCCGGTCAAGTTTCCGCATTCTTGTCTCCTTCCCCAGGCTAAGCTATGGTATCTCTTCATTATAGCCCGTGTACTTCCCACCACATCTATCAATATGGTGTTGAAGATCCGTGCTACACTCCTATATGCCATTATGAGTTGCGTCAGCATCGATGTGGGCCATTTGTTGCAAAAATCTCTGTTGGAATCCATTGCTAAGAGCACAATGCAGAACTTGGTTCATCCTCATTTGATCACGGCTCTAGCTCGAAAGGCTGGTGTCCCCATTCTTTCTTCTGAGGCCACAACGAAGCCTATGGGGGATCTTGATGATGATAGCATTTCTATACTGCTTGTACCGCTTCATGCGGATGCCGATATTGATGATGCACCTCCTGATATGCAGGCTCCAGCTGTCCCTCATATTGCCCCTCGTTCTCAGAATGCGAGGTATGAACACCTCGAGACACAGATTCAAGCTTTGAAGACGAATGTGCGTGATGGTTTTAACGAGGTGATGGAGGCTTTACAAGGGATTCGTAGACAGATGGACCAGGATGAGCGGCGCCAGAAGCGCCTGTGGGATTATCAGATGGCTACATTTTATTGGCAGCTTCTTCGCCTTCTTGCTCATTCACTACTTGGACATCCGTTAGCTTCAGCTATCAGGGACGTCTTTCTTTCCCTTACTATTACATGTGTATGTCCGCTCATTGGGGACAATGTGCTAGATTGGTTGGGGGGTGGGTTAGACGTCCGAATTTATTTATGATGTGGCGATTTGGCACAATTTGTATTCATTTGTTAAATTTCATACTTGATTTGGTGTTAGCAAGTAAAGCTTTGTTGAGTTTTAAATTCGTGTTTTGTTATATCTTGGCTTGGAGCATGATTTGTTTGAGTGTCTGCACTCTATCTAAGATGAAATCCTTCGTCTTTGATCAACATATCGTATTTTATACCTTGAAAGCCTTTTTAGCCATGATTATGTGAATTTTTTGAGGATGCAAAGCATTGAACTTTCACTTTTGTCGACTTTGAAGTGTGTATTGATTGTGCAAAGTCATGAAGTGATTTAGGCCATCTTTCCTTGTCTTTAGCCTTACATTTAGCCTTCACTATATTGCATAATCTCTAGACCTTGCTTTGAGCTTTATTGATAAGAATGGAGTGTGCTAAGCACACTAGAAACCACCATTCGCTTTTCTTTCATAAGCCATGCCAACCACCCTCTAGCCTAAAAGTAAAACAAAATCTAATTCCTAATTGAGAGAGCATGGAACTTCATATCATTTGATAATTATTTGGGTATACACTTTGTTTTGGATATTGAAGCTCATTGATTAGTGGTTTAGAAGGTGGTGTTGTTCTTGCTTATGATAAATAATTAGAGGTTTGGATTCTATGTGAAAAGAGGGGATGAGATGAAGAACTGAAAGTTAGCTAAATAGTCGAGAGATATTTATATATTAAAAAACAAAAAAAACAAAAAAACAAAAAGAAAAAAATGGTTCTCTCGACTAGGCTATGAAATGGAACTTCAATGTGAATTGATTGGCTTTGGAATCATTACACCCTCGGTATCAAAAAGAAACAAGTTTGGGGGTTGTGGGATATGTGAGACAAGAAGAGAGAGAAACTTAAAAGTGATAAGTGACAAGATGTAGAGATTTGTTCGGTTGATAAGTGAGTGTTTAGCTTGTTGATATTGAGTTGTATGCTCTCTTGAATTTAGTCGCGTTATCCATACATTCCCGTCCAAGCCATTACTTAGCCTTACGTTACAAGCCGAAAAGACCTTTTGATCGTGACTTCCACAGTTCATGCACACCAATAGGTTAACAAGTATTGGAGTGTTTTAATATCTTTAGTATCAAATAGGTTTGCATAATCTTGTTTAAAGTGTGCTCTTGGCATAAAAATGGATACGGATTTCATGATTTAGAGATGGAGTCGAAGATGTTTGGAGGCTTTCAAATTGTTGAGTGTTCTAGGTAAAGTGTAACTTGTCATAATCATTGTCGAGGTTTAATTCTTGCCTTTATGTGTGAAGTTGCAAATTTTTAAAAGATCCCAAATCAAGTTGTAAAATCTGAACTTATGAATACTTGTTCGCCATTTATTGATCGAGACGATTTAAGCCTAGTTGGGGGGTAGTTGATAAGTTCACATTTTACGATTATTTGCCCCTTTTATATAGGTATTTTTGTCGCAATTTAGTAATGATAATCCCGCATGTTGCTTTGATTTGTTGTCATTTCATGTGCGCAGGGATTCAACTTGAATAGATCAAATATCGAGTGAGAAGGCCGAAGAAAAGACACAAAGGAAATGAAAGGCTGAAATCTGTCCTTCTGGACCACGGTCTGCCACGTTTCAGACCGCGGTCCGTTTTCCCGTGCCCTAGTTTTAGTCCGCCGTTTTTGCCCTTTTTGACACACTTTTCACCAACCAAAAGGAGGATTCTTGCTCTCCAAGTCCCAAGGAAGCTTGAAGAGTCTTTTTTTCATCATAAAATCTTGGAATCACACTTTGTAATAGAGAGTAATTCAACTCTTTCTCTTAGATTAGTATATCAACTATGTCCTTTGGAGATATTGGATTATCTTTTGTTACAAGTATGAGCTAAGTATCTTTGTGGTTGGGTTATGTGAATACTTTGTGAAATTTTGTGTTTAATGAATTCCTAGTTTCCGGATTTATTACATTCTTGTTGCGTGTTTGATTTTTATGCTTAATGCTTGCACATGCTTGATCACCATGTGTTTGATTTAATGCTTTGTCTTGAGACCGAGAGGAGATAGATAAAGGTAGATCATAAAATCAAATATCATAACGTAACAATTGACTAGAGATAGAATCAATTGCGTTGTGTGGATTTTTGTGATAAGATAACCCGAGTGAATGTAGGATCTTTGTAAGCAAGGAATCCCTTTGAACCTTAATGCATGTTAGTTAATTCAATCTTCGGTATAGAGATATGGGAAGTTGTTAACTAGTATAGGATTGTTATTTCAAGAGATTGAGTAATGAATACATTTGGGAGTTTCGCCATAACAAGAGTGTTCTAAAAATCCGGGTAATTTAGAGTTTATGAACATAAGATAGAACATAGTAGGATCATAGCCCAATCATCTCTTTCCATTTGATATAATACCTTGTTTATCATATTGTTGTCTTTAGATATTTTCATAGTTCAACCATCTATCATCTTATAATTTGATTTAGCTTAAAGTTAGGTAATATAGCAATTACGAGCATCGAATCCAATTGTCCCTATGGAGACGATACACCCCGGAAAATAGTTCACTTTATTACATTGCACGACCTAGTATACTTGCTAGGAATCACACGTGTCAGTGCTCCCTCCATTTCTCTCCATTTTAGGGTTGCATCACTTATCCCTCTTACCTTACATTTATTCCATGAACATTGAGGACAATGTTTACTTTAAGTTTTGGGCTACAACCTTGTTGATTTAGAATTCATGAATTAGTGCACCCTTGCATAAGAGCATAATGCGTTTGAATATCTCTACTCTCTCGAGGTCAAGGTCAACATGTCATATCTTGTGACTTGAAAGCCCTTTTTAGTCATGCTTATTTGAATTTTTGAGGATTTAAAACGTTGAACTTTCAATTTTGTTGACTATGAAGTGTGTATTAATGTTGTGAAGTCATAAAATGATTTAGGCCATCTTTCGTTGTCTTTAGCCTTACATTTTGGCTTTCTCTATATTGCATAATCTCTAGACCTTAAATTGAGCCGTATTGATAAGAATGGAGTGTGCTAAGCACACTAGAAACCACCATTCGCCTTTCTTTCATAAGCCATGACAACCACCTACTAGCCTAAAAGAAAAACAATGTCTTGGACCCAATCAAGAGAGTTTAGAACTTCATATCATTTGACTTGAATATGGTTAGTCACCTTGTTTTGATTGGAATGAATATGAGTTAGATAGTGGTGTTTTGGCTATGTTGGGATTTTTGAGGTTTGAAGTATTATGTAAAAAAACGGATGAAATGAAAACTTGAGCAATGGGCTAAATAGTCGAGAGAGAGATATGTATGAAAAAAACAAAAAAAAATTAGGCTCTCGACTAGGCTTGAATCTTGGCACTCAATTGGATCATTTGGCTTGGAATTCTGTGTACAACCCGATATGAAAATAAACAAGTTTGGGGGTTGTAAGTTGAAACGCCAAAGAGAGTGAAGAAGTGATAAGTTGTGAAAGTTTTTGTAGTCTATTTGCGAATTTAGATTGATGATTTTGAGTTATAGTCTCTCTTGACTTAGTCAATTTATCCATATCTTCCGGTCTTAGCCATCACCTAGCCTTACGTTAGAAGCCGGAAAGACCTTTTGATTGTGACTTTTGCACTTTATACACACCGATGGGTTAACGAATTTTGAATGGTTTCAATGTCTTTACCTTCCAATTGATTTGCATAATCTTGTCTAAAGTGTGCTCTTGACATGAATGTGGGTGTGGGAGTTCATGATTTGGGGATGGAAACTAAGATTTTGTGCGGTTTTTGAACTGTTAAATGTTCAAAACATCGGGTAATTTTTCAGAATATTATTCGAAGGTACAATGCTTGCTCTTATGTGTATGAATTGGAAAATGAAAATTTCAATCTTCATATGTGTGCTTGATTGTATTTGATCGAGTACGATCAAAGCTAAGTTTGCGGGTAGTTGATATATGTTATTTCTACACGAGTTTTCCCCCGTTTATCGACTTGATTTTGATTGTTTTCTTGATAATTTGATCACATAAGATGCTTTGACCCTTGTTTTCTCATATTTTTTAGAATAACATAACATTTGGAGGAAAAGAACAAGGATTGAAGGTAAATCATACATAAAGATACAAACTGTCCGTGCAATGCTACAGTTTACGGAATAGATTTCTATACCAATGTCCAAATTACGCACTTGGTATACCAATGGAAATATAAGAGGCAAAGGTACATTTCTTATGTTGAAGATAAAGATCAGATATGTAGGGAAGGAGGTGAAAAAGTCATCGGAAGAGACGTCTTACGATGGAGTTTTCTCATTCAGTGACTTGTGAGAACCTTTTATCATCTTTAACGTTGATTTAGGCCTTGGTGTCTTATTAATGGTTGTAGATTTTTGTCTTAGGATTCTACAACAACTTGAATGAGCTTATTCGGACATCGGTAGAGAAAGTTATGCATATTTTACCAAACCTGGCCGGAGCAGCAAGGCTGAACACCGTGGCATTCACAATCCAACGCCGCGGCGATGCGAAGCAGAATGCAACGCTGCGGAGTTCATCACCCAACGCGGCGGCGTTCAAGGCGGCGGACTGCTCTATAAGTACCTTTTTGGTCATTTTTTACCCTAACTCACCTTAGATAGCAGCTGCCACACAAAAATAGAGAGAGAGAGAGAGAGAGAGCTTGGGAGAGAAGGTTGAAGGTCAAAACATGGAGAATTCAACAAGGAATCCACATCTCTACAAGAATTAGGGAGTTTTTACATCTTTATTTCTTGAATTTGTTGAAACCTCTAATGATTTGTATGATTTATATTTGCACTTTTGACAAGAATATGAGGTAAACTTGTTGGATTGAGACCATGGATACGCCATTTATGTTATTTTGATTGTTGTTTTGTTGGTGTTTATTGGATTAATTTTTGATTTAGCTATGCATTCAATATTTGATCTCAATGCTACATTTGCTTGATCACCAAGTGTTTGATAAAATGCCTAGATTAGAAATCGAGAGATAATAACCTAGGGAAGATATAAACATTGAATACCCTATAGTTAAACCGACTAGAGATAGACTCAGTTTCTTTAGGTGGCTTTCCATTCACGTGGGGAATTCCTAGACCTTAAATGCATCTTCCTTAATCGGGTTTTCATATTGAGATATATAGGAAATCGTTAACAAGGGTAGGGTTGCGATGTCAAGAGATTGGGTAGTACGTACGTTAGGGAATTTCGCCTTAGCTAAATCAATCTAATAATCCAATAGAACCTAAATCACAATCGAAAAGCAAAATTGGTTGAACCATGTGCCTTGATCGCTTCTCTCTATTACTTTCTCCCTTTGTTTGGTTTGAAGTTGATTTAGTTTATTTTCTTGCTTTTGATAATTAGTTAAATGAAACTCTTATCGACCGACCTAACTTAGAAATGGATAATATAGTAGTCTTGGCACTTAGATTATAGTTGTCCCAGCGGATACGATAATCCCGTACTTAAACATCCACTTTACTACTTACGCGACCTAGTTCTCTTGCTAGGATTTTGTTGTGTCAAATTTTTGGCGCCATTTCCGGGGACAACTATGGTATCTTGGATCGAAATTCTCTTATACGTTCTGAGATTAAGTCATTTTCTTTTGTTTTTTTCTATTTCTATGTTTTTGAAGATATGAGTGCTTATAACTTTCTATGGCCATGTCAGGATATGGATTCATCAATCACCACATCAAGCCCAAGGCAAATGGAAACCTATGAGCACACCTATCATCCCGGTTGGATAAATCATCCAAGCTCAACATGGAGTTACAAGAATGATGCAATTATATTTTCATCGGGATTTGACCATGTCGGTTGGCTTCCTTACCAATAAGATGATAGTTTCCATCAACAACAGCGAGAGATGATATCTAATCTTGAGAACTTGTTGACATGGTTTTGTGCAAGCACCGAGAGTGCATTTCAATGTCATGGTTTACATTACCAGGAGTCAGAGATGACGTGTAATCTTGAGGACTTTGTGAATGGATATTGTGCACGCACATAAGCTAGCATAAAGGAGATGGAAGCTCGTTTAAAGGAGTCAGAAGCTCGTAGAAAGGAGTCGGAAGCTCAGAGCAGGGAAGTGGCAATACTAGTAAATCAAGCAGTCAACTTATGGAAGGAGAGAGCGCCTTGCACCATGGAGACTAGCACATAAGAAATTGAGGCATCCCTCAACACAAAAGTTGAACAAGTTGTTGATTCGGCACCACAATGTCTACAACCTATTGCTACACCAACACTACCTCCAAAATCTATGTATGGTGAAGCAGAGACGACATCACTGGAGCACCCTCAATTCTACACAGAGATTCCAAAATCCACTTCATCACATGACTATGAAAGGAAGTTACCAATCTTCAAGAGCCCAACACCACCTACCACCATATCTCTCGAATTCTTACAAAATTGTATCAATTACCAGAGAGATAGAGTGGAGGAGGTTGAAGTCAAGGTTTGCAACTCTAGTGATCCATTCGATGCATATTTTGAGAACCCAAGTGATACTACGGTCGTGAATGAGAAAATCAGAGGATATATAAATCACTTAGATGAACCACCATTTTAGTTGTCAAAAACAAGGCTAGGGGAGTATGGGACAGCCACATATGAGTTGCAATCATCCATTGAGGATTCTTTCTCACTACTAATTAAACTTTCATCTTTACACTTTAATTATGTATTTTTGAAAGAGACCTTATGCTCACTTCTAATTCTTTTAGGTTGTGCGATAGACATTGGAGGGGAGAAGTCTCTACGCAATTGGAAAAAGCACAAAAACGCTGGTCCATACAAAGTTGGCATTGCTCCTTATGATCGAGCATGAGTAGTGCAAGGGAGTCGAGCTAATGACGGTAAACAAGCACTTCTTGGGAGGCAACCCAAGTTTCTTTTATTGCTTTCTTTCTTTGCTTTTGTGCCTTTGTTTTGTTTCCTCCCCCTTGACTCGTTTTGATATGGTTTCCTCGAAGTTTTCTCTCATTCAGGTTTTGATCACGGTTTGATCCTGGGATATGAACCCACCACCGTGCTCCCTCCGTTTCACTCCATTTCAGGGTTGTATCACTTATCCGTCTTACCTTACATTTATTTCATGAACGTTGAGGACAATGTTTACTTTAAGTTTTGGGGTACAACCTTGTTGATTTAGAATTCATGAATTGGTGCACCCTTGCATAAGAGCATAATTCGTTTGAATATCTCTACTCTCTCGAGGTCAAGGTCAACATGTCATATGTTGTGACTTGAAAGCCCTTTTTAGTCATGCTTATGTGAATTTTTGAGGATTTAAAACCATGAAATTTCAATTTTGTTGACTATGAAGTAAGTATTAATGTTGTGAAGTCATAAAATGATTTAGACCATCTTTCATTGTCTTTAGCCTTGCATTTTGGCTTCTCTATATTACATAATCTCTAGACCTTAACTTGAGCCGTATTGATAAGAATGGAGTGTGCTAAGCACACTAGAAGCCACCATTCGCCTTTCTTTCATAAGCCACGACAACCACCTTCTAGCCTAAAAGAAAAACAATGTCTTGCACCCAATCAAGAGAGTTTAGAACTTCATATCATTTGACTTGAATATGGGTAGTCACCTTGTTTTGATTTGAATGAATATGAGTTAGATAGTGATGTTTTGGCTATGTTGGGATATTTGAAGTTTGAAGTATTATGTAAAAAAACGGATGAAATGAAAACTTGAGCAATGGGCTAAATAGTCGAGAGAGAGATATATATGAAAACAAAAAAACAATTGTGCTCTCGACTAGACTTCATTCTTGGCACTCAATTGGATCATTTGGCTTGGAATTCTGTGTACAACCCGATATGAAAAGAAACAAGTTTCGGGGTTGTAAGTTGAAAGGCAAAGGAGAGTGAAAAAGGGATAAGTGATAAGTTGAGAAAGTTTTTGTAGTCTATTTTCGAATTTAGATTGATGATTTTGAGTTATAAGCACTCTTGACTTAGTCACTTTATCCATATCTTCCAGTCCTAGCCATCACTTAGCCTTACGATACAAGCCGGAAAGACCTTTTGATTGTGACTTTTGCACTTTATACACACCGATGGATTGATGAATGTTGAATTGTTTCAATGTCTTTACCTTCCAATTGATTTGCATAAACTTTTCTAAAGTGTGCTCTTGACATGAATATGGGTGTGGGAGTTCATGATTTGGGGATGGAAACTAAGATTTTGTGTGGTTTTCGAATTGTTAAATGTTCAAAGCATCGGGAAACTTTTCAGAATCTTATTCGAAGGTTCACTGCTTGCTCTTATGTGTATGAATTGGCAAATGAAAATTTCAACCTTCATATGTGTGCTTGATTGTATTTGATCGAGTACGATCAAAGTTAAGTTTGGGGTTAGTTGATATATGTTATTTCTACACGAGTTTTCCCCCTTTTATCGACTTGGTTTTGATTGTTCCCTTGATAATTTGATCACATTAAATGCTTTGACCCTTGTTTTCTCATATTTTCTAGAATAACATAACATTTGGAGGAAAAGAACGAGGATTGAAGGTAAATCATGCATAAAGATACAAACTGTCCGCGCAGTGCTAGAGTTTATGGAATAGATTTCTATACCCATGTCCAAATTACACACTTGCTATACCAATGGAAATATAAGAGGCACAGGTACATTTATTATGTTGAAGATAAAGATTAGATATGTAGGGAAGGAGGTGAAAACGTCATCGGAAGAGACGTCTTACGATGGAGTTTTCTCAATCGGTGACTTGTGAGACACTTTTATCATCTTTCACATTTGATTTTGGCCTTTGGGTCTTCTTTATGGTTGTCAATCTTTGTCTTAGGATTCTATAGCAACTTGAATCAGCTTATTCGGACATCTGAAGAGAAAGTTATGCATATTTTACCAAAATTGGCCGGAGCAGCAGGGATGAACACCGCGGCGATGCGAAGCACAATAGAACGCCGCGGCGTTTAGCACCCAATGCCGCGGCGTTCAAGGCAGCGTACTGCTCTATAAGTACCCCTTTTGGTCTTTTTTTACCCTAACTCACCTTAGATAGCAGCTGCCTCACGAAAATAGAGAGAGAGAGAGAGAGAGAGAGAGAGAGAGAGAGAGCTTGGGAGAGGAGATTGAAGGTCAAAACATGGAGAATTCAACAAGGAATCCACATCTCTACAAGAATTAGGGAGGTTTTACATATTTATTTTTCTTGAATTTGTTCAAACCTCTTATGACTTGTATGGTTTATATTTGCACTTTTGACATGAATATGAGCTAAACTTGTTTGATTGAGACCATGGATAGGCCATTTATGTTATTTTGATTGTTGTTTTGTTGGTGATTATTGGATTAATTTTGGTTTTAGCTATGTATTCAATATTTGACCTCAATGCTACATTTGCTTGATCACCAAGTATTTGATAAAATGCCTAGGTTAGAGATCGAGAGATAATAACCTAGGGAAGATATAAACATTGAATAACCTATAGTTAAACCGACTAGAGATAGACTCGGTTTCTTTATGTGGCTTTCCATTCACGTGGGGAATTCCTAGACCTTAAATGCATCTTCGTTAATCTGGTTTTCATATAGATCTATAAAGGAAATCGTTAACAAGGGTAGGGTTGCTATGCCAAGAGATTGGGTAGTACGTACGTTAGGGGATTTTGACTTAGCTAAATCAATCTCATAATCCAATAGAACCTAAATCACAATAGAAATGCATAATTGGTTGAACCATGTGCCTTGATCGCTTCTCTCTATTGCTTTCTCCCTTTGTTTGGTTTGAAGTTGCTTTAGTTTATTTTCTTGCTTTTGATAATTAGTTAAATCAACCTCTTATCGACCGACCTAACTTAGAAATGGATAATATTGTAGTCTTGGTACTTAGATTATAGTTGTCCCTGCAGATACGATAACCCCGGACTTAAACATCCACTTTACTACTTACGCGACCTAGTTCTCTTGCTAGGATTTTGTCGTGTCAAGTTTTTGGGGAAATCTATGGTATCTAATATCAAGATTCTCTTATTGGTTCTGAGATTAAGTCATTTCCTTTTGTTTTTTTCTATTTCTAGTTTTTGAAGATGTGAGTGCTTATAACTTTCAATGGCCGTGTCAGGATATGGATTCATCAATCACCACATCAAGCGCAATGCAAATGAAAACCTACGAGCACACCTATCATCCCAGTTGGATAAAGCATTCAAGCTCAACATGGAGTTACAACAATGATGCAATGATATTTTCATCGGGATTTGACCATGTCGGTAGCCTTCATTTCCAACAAGATGATAGTTTCCATCAACAAGAGCCAGAGATGATGTCTAATCTTGAGAACTTGTTGACGTGGTTTTGTGCAAGCACCGAGAGTGCATTTCAACATCATGGTTTACATTTTAAGGAGCCAGAGATGACGTGTAATCTTGAGAACTTTGTGAATGGATCTTGTGCACGCACATAAGCTAGCTTGAAGGAGATGGAAGCTCGTTTAAAGGAGTCAGAAGCTCGTAGAAAGGAGTCAGAAGCTCATAGCAGGGAAGTGGCAATACTAGTAAATCAAGCAGTCAACTTATGGAAGGAGAGAGTGCCTTACACAATGGAGACTAGCACAAAAGAAAGTGAGGCATCCCTCAATACAAAAGTTGAACAAGTTGTTGATTCGGCACCACAATGTCTACAACCCATTGCTACACCAACACTACCTCCAGAATCTATGTATGGTGAAGCAGAGACAACATTAATGGAGCACCCTCAATTCTACATAGAGAATCCAAAATCCACTCCATCAAATGGAGCACACTCAATTCTACGCAGAAATCGGTGTGACCAAGGAGCTCAAGTCATCAATATCCATCTCTCCCTAATTTGTATAAGATTCTGTGTGATTCTTTGAGAATAATTTTAATGGATTGCCATCAAGTGTTCGAGGAGAAGAAGGACGTAGTTGGGATTACACCACCCAATGAACCTTACAAATATTGTGTTCTTTACTTTACAGTCAATTTCATTACTATCATATCATTGCATAAATCAATTAAGTAAACACAATCAAAAGCTAAGCAACTAAGAAACATCGTGTGACGCTAAAAATTTCAAAGGGAAGACTTAAAAATCATTCCGCTGTACTAACACTGATTAAAGAAATGAACGCTTAAACCTAACTGGTTATAGTATTCAAATCTTGAAGTCTAAGTTAACTTTATAAAACAGTCTTTGAGTAAACGCTCAGCCAAGCGTATACATTTTCAAGCGTCCAACCACAACTTAATACGGAACATTTTGAAGTCGAAAAAGACTTCAGGGTTTATTCAACCCCCTCCCTTCTAGACCCTTTCGTATGCCACTTAGGACTAACAAGTGGTATCAAAGCGATTAAAGTTGAAATGTTGAAATTTCCATGCATAACAGCTTGTTTAGATCCTTTCAAAACTAGTTGCTTTAAAATTTTCCATGGCATTTGCTAAAGTTCCTAAATTGACTGAGTCAAACTATAACACATGGAAAGTCAAAGCATTTACATATCTTTGTTCATGTGATGATGACATGTGCGATATTATTTCAGATGGACCTATTCAAATTCTCAAGGTTATCACTAGAGCTCCTGGAGCCACAGAAGAAACTCCGGATGGTTATGTGGAAAGGCCAAAGCAAGAATGGTCTCCAGATGAGCGTCGAAGAGTGAATTTGGAGAATGTTGGTCGTAACGCTCTATATACGGCTATTGGTGATAATGACAACTATTTCAACAAGATCAAGTCGTGTAATACTACCAAGGAGATATGGGATAAGTTAGCTATAATTTGTGCTGGTTCAGCACAGATCAAAGAGAAGAAGCTTTCCATTGCCAAGGAAAGATTTAATGGTTTTAAGATGTTGCCCAGAGACTTTAGAGCAATTGGACAAAAGATTTATAGCTCTTGTTACAGAGTTAACATCTACGGGTATGGATTTACAAAACAGAGAAATGGTGGTTAAGATTTTCAGAAGTCTTCCTAGTAAATTCTTGATGAAAACAACAGCGATGAGAGAATCAAACATGTTGGACATTCAAAGTCTAGAAGATGCCTTTTCAGAGCTCAAAGCATTTAAGTTCAAGCTGAATTTAGCAAGTGATGTTGTAAGCAGTCCAGTGATAGAATCTGGAGCACCAATAGCATCAATTAAGGGTAAATCGGGTAACAAGGGAAAAGTATCAGATATCAGTGAGGATGAGGAACTAGCGCTTCTGAATAGATTCAGAAAGTCTTAAGATATGAAAAGAAAGGAAACAGTCCTAAGCATTAAGGACAAAGTTCATATCAAGCACCTACTCCAATACAACAATAGTATCAAGCGCCTCATTATTATGCACCTTCTTCTTCAGCGCTGATTCAGTACCAAGCGTCTACTCAACAGAATCTCTCAGCGCCTGTGGTCTCAAAACCACAAACTGCAAGATTAACCAATGAACAAAAGATGAAAACTAATCTTTGTTATAATTACATGAAACTAGGGCACTACAAGGTAAATTGCCCTAATCCAAACGTATCTAAGCCATCAAGGCAGGATTACGTGGATAGAAACCAATTTAGGAGCAACTTTCGTCAACAAGGTTTGCTAACGTAATAAGAACCAGCGTCCGCACCTAAAGATTTGGAGTTTTTAGAGGAGAGTAGTGATGATGATGAACCAGTGGATGACTCAGCGCTTATTTGTCTCATGGCCAGAGATGATGAAGCGTCCCCTGAGGTAAACACTGAGATATCTTACCCTCTCTCTTATGAAGAATTACTTGACAAAGTCAAAAAATATTATAATGATTGTCAAGATGCCGCCAAATTATATCAAAATCACTTCGATATCATTTCATCGCTCAAAAGTGATAATGTAACGCTCAAAGCAAAGTTGCAAGTTCAGCAACAATGCATTGAGAAGAACAAATCACTTGAAAGTGATATAATCAATCTGAAAAGTGATCTTGATATAATAGTCAAGAGAGAAGCTGAGCTGATTGCTAGACTTGCTAAATCAAAGTAGCTCATCTCATCATTGTCTAAAGCATCAAGAAAGCTAGACAATATGACTGAAGTAACAAGCATGTTTGGTCAAAAGATTGGTTTAGGATGCAATAACTTTAGTAAATAACCAAAAAAATCTAATGTTACGGCAAACAACAAAGGAAAGGGTGTTTTCTTTGTTGAGAAAGGTTCACAAAGTCAAACACCAAATGAACCGAAGGACAATGGTATGAGGCCCAATGAGAAAGTCAACACTGACTCAGGCAAGGGTAAGGCGAAAGCAAATGATTCACAAAGACGGGTTCATCCAAACGCTCAAAAAGCTAAGGATAAATTTAATCACTGTGAATCAAGCGCTAAGCATCCAGCACCAAAAGTGCACCCTAAGCCAGTGCCAAGGAAATACCAGCGTCAATATCCACAACTGTCTAGATCATATTATCATTACTATGATGATTACGGTTATGACTATAATTATGATTACTATTATAATCGAGGATATTATTATACACCCAAAAAGCACACACAGCACAAGGTGAACAAAATGCATACACAACACAATGTGAAACCCAAGAAGGCTAATCCTCCCGAAATGAAGATTAAGCAAATAGGGGTTCCTAAAGTTCTAGTTCAAACTAACAACGCTACAAATGTTAAAGGACCCAAACAACAATGGGTACCTAAACAGAAATAGAATTGCCCTGTTGATTGCAGGTACTATGACTAGAGCCGATACATCTGTTTGGTACATCGATAGTGGCTCGTTAAGGCACATGGCAGGCTCCAAGGATCTCTTGATCAACTATCGAGCTGCCAATGGTCCTCAGGTTGTATTTGGTGACAACTCCAAAGGTAAAACTAAAGGTATAAGTACTATGCATAGGGGGAACGTCATGATAAGTGATGTTTATTATGTTGAGGGTCTTAAGCAAAATCTGTTAAACATAAGTCAATTTTGTGATAAAGGTTTTGAAGTCAAATTCTCAAGCGACTGTTGCTACATAAACGACGCTAAGACCAAATCTACTAAGTTGAAAGGAAAAAGAACAAACAATGTGTATCCAGTAGATTGGGGTTCAAGAATAGATAACAACCCAACATGCTTTGTTGCTAAGAGTCAAAATGAATCTAAAACGGGTTGGTAATGGCATAGAAAAATGAATCACCTCAATTTAAGACAATCTCTCAACTTATAACGCTAATTCTTGTAGACAGGATTACCTAAAGGACCATTTCATAAGGATCACCTTTGCGACGCTTGTTAAATGGGAAAACAAGTTAAATCATCTTTCAAGAGAAAGCCTCATCTATCTACCTCTAGGATACTTGAACTACTTCACACGGATCTGTTTAGACCTGTTCAAACGATCAATGTGAGCGATAAAAAGTATACTTTGGTGATAGTAGATGGTTTCTCTCGATTTACTTGGGTAGAATTTCTTTCATCTAAAGATGAGACATGTGACAAGTTAACAACGCTTATTCGGCAGCTGCAAACTTTGAAAAATCTTAAGGTTACAAGAATAAAGAGTGATCAAGGTACTGAGTTTACTAACAAGGTTGTTGAGAAGTTTTGTACAGAGAATGGAATACATCATGAGTATTCAGCTCCCAGAACTCCCCAACAAAATGGTGTTGCTGAGCGGCAGAACAGAATGCTCAAGGAAGCTGCTAGGACGATGTTAGGAGAGTCCAAGCTTGCTCCTAGGTTTTGGGCCGAAGCGATCAACACTGCCTGTTACACTCAAAATCGGTGCATGATCAACAAACAGCATGGGAAAACTCCATATGAACTGTGGAAGGGACGTAAGCCTAATGTTTCATACTTTCATGTGTTTGGTTCTAAATGTTTTATCCATAATAATGGCTTCCAAAGCCTAAAGACATTTGATCCTAAAGCGGATGAGGGAATCTTTCTAGGCTATACCAAGAATGGAAAGAATTTTTGCATTCTCAATAAGATCAAATCGAAGGTTGAGGAATCTATTCATGTTGTTTTTGATGATGCTAACCAAGAACCGAGTAAGGTTAATGTGAATGATGTAGGAGTTCAAGATCTGTGTCATCAAGCATCTAAGGTTAACATTGATGATGATAGTGACGACGATGATGAGATCTTGCTGCCCCCTCCTAAGAATACTCAAGAGATTTCGGACAATCATGTTAGATCTGCTGATGATCGTGAAGAGAGTGGTCATCAAGAGCACGGTAGAGTCTATGAACTAGAAGCGCCTATTCAAGTGGATAATCAAGCGTCTGAGCAAGTGAGCCAAGCGCTTGTTCAACCTCTTAATCCATTCTAACCTGATAGACTATAGCTACGTGATCATCCACCAGAGCATATTATTGGAGATATTGGAGCGCCTGTTAGGACTAGGGCCGCTACATTCAATGAGGCCATGTTCGCAAGCTTCCTATCTCAGATGAAACCTAAAAAAGTGGATGAAGCGTTAAGTGATCCTAGTTGGATTGAAGCCATGCAAGAAGAGCTTAATCAGTTTGAGTGTGATAAGGTTTGAATGCTAGTACCAAGGCCAACTCACCAAGGAGTTATTGGGACTAGATGGGTTTATAAAAACAAGATGGATGAGAATGGCATTGTGATAAGAAATAAAGCCAGACTTGTCGCTCAAGGATATTGCCAAGAAGAGGTTATTGATTTTGATGAGACATATGCCCCAGTCACCCGTCTTAAAGCAATTCGTATGTTTCTTGCGTATGCAACGTTCAACAAGTTTATGGTGTATCAGATGGACGTGAAGAGTGCTTTCCTAAATGGTAAACTCCAAGAAGAAGTCTATGTCGAGCAATCACCAGGATTCATCAAAAGCTATGGTAAGGGTATGGTCTACAAGCTAGATAAAGCACTTTATGGGCTTAAGCAAGCACCTCGAGCATGGTATGACACTCTTTCTATTTTCCTTATTGGTAAAGGCTTTTCAAAAGGCAACGTTGATACAACATTATTCAAAATTACCAATGACGAAGATATTCTCTTAGTCCAAATTTATGTTGATGATATTATATTTGGCTCTATTAACAAGCGTCTATGTGAGAAATTTTTGAAAATGATGCAAAAGTAATTTGAAATGAGCATGATGGGTGAGTTAACATTCTTCTTAGGATTACAAGTTAAACAACTCCCTAATGACATATTTATTAACCAAGCTAGATATACACGTGATATGATTAAGAAATTTGGTATGGAAAATGCATCATCTTCAAAAATTCCAATGAGCCAAACGCTTACGTTAGATAAAGATGAAAGTGGGAAGAAGGTTGATATCACTAATTATAGAGTTATCATTGGATCCCTTCTATGTCTTACTGCTAGTAGACCTGATATTATGCTTTCGATATGCATGTGTGCACGCTTTCAAGCTGATCCTAAAGAGTCACACTTTATTGCTGCCAAGAGAATCTTTAAGTACCTAAAAGGCACACAAAATGTGGGCTTATGGTATCCAAGGGACTCTTCTTTTGAACTAATTGGTTACTCAGATGCAGATTTCGCTGGTTGCAAAATAGACCGTAAGAGTACTAGTGGTACATGTCAATTTCTAGGTGATAGGTTAGTTTCATGGCATAGTAAGAAACAACAATCCATAGCTACCTCTACAGCTGAAGCCAAGTATGTAGCTGCGGGAAGTTGTTGTGCACAAGTGTTATGGATAAGGCAACAACTTAGAGATTATGGAATAATCCTAGGTCCAATACCCATTCATTGTGATAACCAAAGCGCCCTAGCCATGACTCAAAACTCTGTTCTTCAATCCAGAACCAAACATATTGACATTAGATACCATTTTCTTCGTGACCATGTTCAAAAGAAAGATATCTCCATGCACTTTATTGGAACTGACAAACAATTGGCAAATATCTTTACCAAAGCTCTC
Organism: Buddleja alternifolia; assembly: GCA_019426215.1. Taxonomy (NCBI): domain Eukaryota; kingdom Viridiplantae; phylum Streptophyta; class Magnoliopsida; order Lamiales; family Scrophulariaceae; genus Buddleja; species Buddleja alternifolia. The sequence goes on from CM033404.1 coordinate 26,596,645, forward strand.
AATGAACAATGCTTTCTCACTTTAAGAAGTGAACTAGGTATGTTTGATTTAAGCGCTTAATCATTATGTATCATACTTTAATTAGACATATAATTTAGGGGGAATCCACTTTATCTATGTCTAAAAGATTTTTGAAAAGTGTTTCAAGTTATCAAATTTAGGGGCAACCTTAAAATTGTTCTTGAACATATTTATAAGTGTCAATGATCAAAACTATTTTCATATGCATAGATCATCAACACTTATCATTATTTAATACATGATGAGTTAGACGCTCAAACATAAAAAGAATTAAATTTCAAGTGTCAACTAAAATCGTACAAGTGGTATATGTTAAGCGTTGAACTTATTCCCTTCAACACTTAATACAAACATTTTATAAAATTCATGCATAGCTTTTAAATGACTAGTGACGTGATGAATGGACTCAAAGATTAACTTTGATCTTTATCCACACGCTTCAATCACATCAAACTGGCGGGTAAATTAAAAACTTTTCAAAATGACGGTTTAAAGTAAGTACGTGTTTGTATACGTGTCAGTGTACTATGAGCGCGTGCGTTACGCTCTGAAAATTCCGAACATTTTCAAAAATTTTACTCGGACGTCAAATCTTTATATATGGGAGTTACCAAATGTAACTTCTCTCCCTTGCCTAAAAACAGTTAAAACCATTTATGGCTGAGATTCATGAACTTTACACGTGTCAAAATCTTAATGAGATGAGAAACCACAATTTTCAACTGTGTCATTTGAAACAAATTTTTGCAAAAATTATTCACTTTTTACTCAAACTATCTGCAAAATTACTCTCTCTCTCAAAGCAAATCTCAGTTCATCTCTTCCAAAAACATTCAAATGGCACCCAAGAAATCAGTGAGCACTGTTGAAGATACCATCAAGGTTACTGAAGGCCTTGTGGTGGACTGGAAATTTTTGTATGAACAAAGTCAGATCAACATTACGGATATGATGGACTCTGTGGCCAAGGCTGGGCTTCAGACGTTCTTGACGAAGTATTCATATCTATTTGCTCCCGAAGCAGACACTTTCTGGAAGACTGCTAAACTCTCAGAGGATAAGACGTTTATCTCTTGTCTCTTCTCTTTGTCTAAGAAGGAGTCTCCGAAAGAATTTGTCCTTTCTGTTGCTACCATTGCCGAAAACTTCAATCTGCTAAATGAAGGTGAGGCATTAGACTGTGTTACTCAAGAACAAATCCAGGAAGCATGGACAACTATGAGTGCATATGATGGTGTACCATACAAACCATACTTCGAGAAGAATAAAATAGTGCCGAAGTATAGATTGATGGCTGATTTCTACTGCAAAATTATAGAATGCAGGGTGGGTATCTTCGATAAGGTCAACCCGATGCAGTTTCAGACGATGACGGCCATACTCCTCAACATCAAGATTAACTGGAACGAGTATGTGTTCGGAAGGTTTAGGGACTGTTTGAGCGCCACAAACAAACCCTACGGAATTATTCTAAGTGATCTCTTGTACAAAGCCAAGTGTGTTCACTCTTCGGGGCTTCCTTTGGCCAAGGTCAAGCTGCTGGGGAAGAGAATTTTGACTAGTCTTCTTCACCATCCAAAAATTGGTGGTGCTGCGAGACCACTATCTGAGCGCCAAGTGGTACGTGAAGCGTTCGATGAGAAAGCTGAGCGTCCTGCTCCTGTTGAAGCCGTGAAGCGTCCGGGTGTACAGAAGAAGAGGGCTCCTCGTAAGCCTAAGGCTCTTGCTGTTGAGTCTCCTCATAAGGCCGCTAATGAAGAAACTGATGAGGATGAGGAAGAAAATTGGAGGAAATCATAAAGAAAAGTTGGAGGAAATCATAAAGAAAATAATTTTTGAGGAAACAACTGTTGCTCCTCCAGCCTAAACGCTTAAGCTTGTTGAAGGAGTCAACGTCAAGATGATTTTCAATCATTCCAGGACAAGCAAGTGTCAAGTTGCTCCTGCTTCTAAAGAGCCTAAGATTGTTCAGCCAAGCGCTCAAGAAACTGCTGCTTTTGAGACAAGTTCTTAGGGTAAGTTTATTTCTTCCCATGACATTTCTTTTCCTACATCTGTAGAAGATCCTGCTCTTATAGAGGATAGTTCTTGTTAAAAAGAAGTAAATCCAATCCTCGCAGTTGCTACGCTTTCCCCGCTGCCTACTTTGATCTTCACTTCTTCTCGACCCAACTTTCTACTTCTCTGCAGATCCTGTTCCAAACAAAAAACATGGGCACTAGCCCTTGAGTCCAGAATCCATGAAGTAGAAAAAATGGTCATAGAACAATTAGTTTAAAAAATAAATAGTTCCATACAATTTGCGCCTTTGCCTAATTTAGGACGGTTCCTCTTCCAGTGGCCAAGCTCACCGCATTCTAGACATCTGTCCGTCTTCTTAGGTCCTTTACTCTTATAAAATCCTTAAGTCTTTCCCTTGCCCTTTTGAACACCCCCTTTAGCTCCTAGCTTGCCAGACTTCTTCTTGTTCTTTTTCTTCTTAAACTTAGACTTTTTAGGTCTAGAAGAAATGACCAAGGCAGTTTCTTTTCCCTTTGGTTTCATTTGAGATTGTGCAGTAACCAATTTGTTCATTAGCCCAGGTAAATTGCACTCTATCTCATTGTAGTTAAAGTTAACCACAAATTGGGAGAAGGAATCAGGAAGAGACTGCAAGATTAAGTCAGTTTGAAGGGTGGCGTTCATGGTGAAGTCGAGAGCTTCCAGTTTCTCCATCCTCGAAATCATTTTGAGGACATGTTCACCAACCTTCTTACTTTCTTTCATCTTGGCTCCGAAGAGCTCTTTCGATATCTCATATCATGCAGTTCCACTATATATGCTCACCACAGAGCTCTACCAGGTGAGCTAGGATAGCTCTTGCAGTGGGAATCTTATCGTGTGACCTTTGAAGTTCATTAGTCATAGATCCCAACATGTATCCTCTCACTCGGATGTCATCCTTGACCCATTTTTCATGGGCTTGGACCTCTTCCTCACTAGCACTTGTTCTAGCAGGAGCAGCCGGGATATCAGCCTCCAAGACGTATCCCAAAGATTCCATATTGAGGACAATCCTCAAATTTCTAAGTCAGTCCACATAATTGGGTCCAGTAAGAGTATTCTTTTGAGTATTATTGAAAGTGGGTTTCTCATTTTCAGAGAGATAAACGAGAAAATAACTGCAGAAATAAACCAAATTAAATTAGATCACTTGTATTTGACTTAACCAAGAAAAATTATGGACTTACCCTGATCGGTAGCCAAATCGTGTGAAAGAGGATTAGCGTCAAGCTCTGCAACAGGTTCAGAAGGGGTGGGAAGAGGGGCACTCACGGGTTCCTCAAGCGCTGGCTCTGCGAGAGTGCTTGTTGATCCCTTAGGAGTAGACCACGACGTGTGCTTTTGGGCAAGCAACACTTCCACTTCTTCTGCTTCTTCTTCTGTCTCTGGCGATATAGTAGTCGCTGGAGGAGGAGAAGGGGTTTTCAGAGGAGGGGAGGGAGACTTCTTCTTCTTCATCATCTCCTTTTTTTATTTCTTCGCTGTCTTGGAGGGGTCAGCGATCTTCAATGCAGTCTTTCTTTTTGGTCGCTTGACCATAATATTTTCTGGCTCATCTGACGAAGAAGTCGCTCTATCCTCATCATCATCACGAACTTTGCCTTCAGCAAGGCCTTGAGCCAGGAGTCGCTTACGTTCCTCTTTGGAAACAGCTGCTCCACCCACTCGCTCGGGGTTGAGCAACTCGCTAATCATCTTCTTCCCCTAAAATTTGGTCTCTGGCACTTTGGATCATTAGGAAGTAACATATCCACAAGCGCTTAAAAAAAACTAAGCAAAATCTCATGAGGCTTGGGATTCACCGACATTTACATCGCTTTCTTAAAGCGATTAAAAACGTACAAAGCCGAGTTAACTTTCAGCTTGGTCAAAATGGCGATCATCATCTTATTCTGGATGATAGATACTTTGTCAAACGATCCTTTTCGGCACTCAATCATCTTTGCACAAATATTAGCCAGAATGACATATTCATCTTTCTTGTCATTCTTTTTCAAATTTGACTTGTAAGCAGCATCAACATCATCTCTTTTAACTCGTTCCCAGACCTTGGTAGATGCTCCCATGGCCACTTCTTCAACTTCACACCCATCAGTAGGTAATTTCAGTAAATTAGCATGCAGTTGTGAAGAAAGCACAAATGGGGTTTCAGCAGATGGAAACGAACAAGAAATTGAGTTGCCATTGTCAGAAATGACGCCATTCTCAATGAAAACTTAACTTCATCCTCATGAATGAGAGAATGAGAGGTGAGAAGGGTTCTCAAACCAGATTCTTCAATGAGAGGAAGGATTTGTCTCATCGTGAAGTTTTGATTTTCAAAGAGGTATTCCCAGTTAAGTAGGAAACCATCATTAAAACCCATGGTTTTGGAAGATTTTCCGGCAGCAGATGTGGAAGACTTTGGTGGCGCCATTGATGAAAAGATAAGCTTTTGAGAAGGAAGAAGAAAGATTTTTGCCTTTAGAGAATTTTTACGACACGAAGAATATGAAAGTGATAAAGTTTTTCTGTAAAAATTTGATGGGTCTAAATAGATGGCAAAAAGTAACTCCTCAATTTCTTTGATAAAAGCCACGTGTGAATGCAGTCAATCAAAATGAAAAACATTGAATCTAAGCCATTTAATCGTAAAGATGGATGTAAAGGAGGCGATAAATCAGTATAACTGGTGTAAAATATAAAACTTGGAGTCCGTAATTACTTTTCAAAAATGTTAAAGATTTTGAAAATATTTAATCGTGAATTGCACGCGCCTGTTGGTACACTGACACGTACCCAGGCAAGTACCAATACTGAACCGCCTATTTTGAGATAGGTGTATTTAACCGTCAATTTGATTTGATAGGAGCGCGTGGGCCGTTGTCAAATCTTATCTTTTGGACTTGCCCACACGCTACCTTAGCGATCAAAACAATGCATGATATTCAGAGTAAGTTTCTTAGTGTTAAAGTGGGAATATACTTAACGCTAAAGATTTATTTTATTAAAGAATATTTAATCGCTGTTTAGACATAATACTTTTCATTTTATTAGCGATCAAATTGTCATTCATAAATGTAAACGTTAATGATCAATACATAAAGTTTTTCAAAGTCATTTTTTATCATAGTCGCTTACTAATTGGAATAAGTACAATTTTAAAGTTCCCCTTAGAATTGATAACTCCTTTCAATTTCTGAAAACTTTTTAGACATTATAATAAAGTGGATTCCCCCTAAATTATATGCCTATAAAAGTATGATGCTTCATGATTAAGTGTTTAAATCAATCATACCTAATTCACTTCTCGAAGTGAGAAAACGTTGTCCATTGAGCGCTTTTATGAAGTTATCTGTCAATTGTTTGTCAGTTCCAATGAAATGCATGGAGATATCTTTCTTTTGAACATGATCACGCAAGAAATGGTAGCGAATGTCAATGTGTTTAGTTCTAGAATAAAGGACTGGGTTTTGGGTCATATCTAAAGCACTTTGGTTATTACAATGGATTGGGGTAGGACCTAAGAGGATTCCATAATCTTTAAGTTATTGCCTCATTCAAAGGATTTGTGCACAACAACTTCTACCAGCTACGTACTCGGCTTCAGCGGTAGAAATCGCTATGGATTGTTGTTTCTTACAATGCCACGAAACCAATCTATCACCTAGAAATTGACATGTACTACTAGTACTTTTTCTATCTATTTTGCATCCTGCAAATCTGCATCTGAATAACCAATTAGTTCAAAAGGAGAGTCTCTTGGATATCATAAGCCCACATTTTGTATGCCTTTTAAGTATTTAAGGATTCTCTTGGCAACACTTAGGTGTGACTCTCTTGGATCAGCTTGAAAGCGTGCACACATGCATACCAAAAATATAATATCAGGTCTACTAGCGGTAAGATAAAGAAGTGATCCAATGATACCTCTATCGTTAGTGATATCAATTTTCTTCCCACTTTCATCTTTATCAAACTTAAGCGTTTGGCTCATTGAAATTTTTGAAGATTATGCATTTTCCAAACCAAATTTTTTAATCATATCTCTTGTATATTTAGTTTGGTTTTTAAATATGCCATAAGGGAGTTGCTTAACTTGTAATCCTAAAAAGAAAGTTAATTCACCCATCATGCTCATTTCAAATTGATCTTGCATCATTTTAAAAAAATTCTCACACAATCGCTTATTAGTAGATCCGAAAATAATATCATCAACATAAATTTGGATTAAGAGAATATCTTCATTATGGGTAATTTTAAATAACGTTGTGTCAACGCTGCCTGTTGAAAAGCCTATACTTATAAGGAAGATAGAAAGAGTGTCATATCATGCTCTTGGTGCTTCTTTAAGGACATAGAGCGTCTTATCCAATTTGTAGACCATACTTTTTCCATAGTTGATGAATCCTGGGGGTTGTTCCCACTACTACAGAAAAGGCCTATTACAGAGGTTTTTTTGGACCTAGTAGGCAATGCTGTAATATGGCTTAGGCCTATTACAGCGGTGAAAAACCGCTATAATAGGTACCCTTATTACAGCGGTTCTAGCCCGAACCGCTGTAATAGGTTTTTTATTTATTTTTGTTAAATAAAATTTCGAACCCTATTACAGCTGTTCCAGCCCGAACCGCTGTAATAGGGTACAATTTTTTATTTTTATTTTTAATTTTTGAAACCTATTACAACGGTTCAACTAGAACCGCTGTAATAGGGTTTCAAATTGATTTTTTAAATTTTTTATTTTTGCACCCTTTTACAGTAATATTCTTGTACAGTAATATTCAATAAACCAACATAACAAATTCCAGCTGCACAGTAAAACATATTCAACATAAACAACAAAAAAGCCAAACTTCAATATTACCAATTCTTTCCTCCAGTTACAACAAAATTTTATAATCTCCAACAAATGATCACGTGTTAATTTACAATCAATTAATTAAATTACTCACAATTTAAATACAATAAATTAAATCACAATTTACAACAAGTCAATGTACAAAAAATACAGCACCTAATTTCTAAGGAGCTTCTATGAAAATGTATTGTGCCACTTCGCAGCATACTTCATCAATTTGCTCTTGAGTATAGAAGGATTGAGAATCATGAAAGTACTGCAAGATATTTATAGAGTTAATTGCAAACTCAATTACCTACCAAAGGTTTAATAACTTCAAAAGGGATAGAAATTAAGTATATATTAGGATTATGCATACCGCTGTTGGGATTATATATTGTCTGTGGCTAAGAACCTCTTTCATGAATCTCATAACGAAGTAGCCACAATCCACCTCGTTTGTCTGTCGGGCGCACTACAAAACTAATGAAAGTTACGTTGTATTAGAACACTAACTTCTATACGAACATATAATCTCTTGAAACTAGAAAATGTTAACTTTTATTTTAATCCATTGACAGGCCTTGTTTTTGGATTTCTTGGAATGGTTGTTGCGATTTCCACGAAATATGTGCACAGCCCTATAAAAAAATATAAAAAACAAGGAAATATGTCAAAACCAAGCTATTATGTGAAATAAGGAATATATATACACTTTAAAAAAATATTTGTTAAGAAATTTCATGTTAAATGTTTTATGTTAGACCCCACAAAAGTGAGCTTATGCTTTCATAGAAAATATTGTTTAAGCGTTTGAAAGTTTACTTATTTGTTTCGGCTTGTAATTTCTATCTTTATAGATTTTAGACTAAGCATTTTTAGACTAAGTCGCTAGTAGAGTTCTAAGTGAGTCTACTGAAGACAAAGTTGAAGATCATAATAAAGATGAAGATTGAATTCTTAGCGTCGGTCAAACGCTAAAGAACTATTTCAGGTAGTTTTCAATCAAGCGCTTAAGAACTAAATGATTTTAGACTAAATCTTTGACACTAAGTCATTGATGGATTTCTGAGTGAGTCTATCAAGAATAATGTTGAAGATCAGCGTCTGAAGTCAAGAGAAGGTTGAAGAGCTGCCTTAAGCGTCTGTCAAGAGCTTAAAGCTTATCTCAAGAACTTCCAAAATCAAGCGACCAACATTTAGACATTACTCGATTACTTAAAACCCAAGTTATAAAAGACCTAATGCAAAATAACAAATGGATATTTATTTTCAACGGAAATAAAAGCAAGATGCATTAAAAGTCGGATAAGTGCTATTAAAATATACGCACTATAACTTATGGGCAAGCCACTCTTTGACCAAGACTGTCGGATTCCAAAAATCAAGACCATGCCTAACCAATTGAATATAACCGAAAATTCAGGAATGTCAGACAGGGAATGTTTCGGGAGACGTGCATCTCAATGTGTCCAACGGACAAATTCCAAAGCACCTATAAATAGTCTCCTCAGCCAAAACCCTAAAAACACAAGAGTATATACAAGAGTGATGACAAGATATTAACACATACACAAAAATTACTCACTGTTGCATATAGAAAAATATACAAAAAGGGTACGAACTTTGCCAAAGAAAAGCTTAAAAACTCCATAGCCAAAATTCTTTCTAGCTTTTCACAACCATTCCAAAGACAGTCACAAATATCTCAAACCTCTTTCTAGAAGAACCCTACACTATTATTGAGATATCCCAAGTTGTTTGAACTTTCCAAAAACAAACAAACCAGTGAACAAAAACTCTCAACATATTTCAACTAAGTGAGAAAGTGTGTTGACTTACAAGCTGTATTTTTGTGTAAAAGAAGCTTGTGTAAAAAGATCTTTATTGGAGCTGAAATCTGTGTGACCAAGGAGTTCCAAGATCGATTGTTACTTGCATTATTTCTGGGTGAAAGAAGCAAGAGGATAGAAGTGACCTGTAGCAGAAATCTGTGTGACCAAGGAGCTCAAGTCATCAACATCCGCATTACCTCTATTTTGTAGAAGTCTCGGTGTGACTCTTCGATAATCATCATAGTGGATGTCCTCCCTAATAAAAGGAGAAGAAGGACGTAGCTGGGATTACATCACCCAGTGAACCTTACAAATATCCTGTGTCATTTACTGTTTTATTCATTTACTATTTTATTGCCTTACTATTCATATTGCATACATCTTGAAAAAAAATTTAAAATAGCTAAGCGACTACTTTAATTTAAACCGAACACTAAGCTATAAAAATTATTTTCGCTGTGCTAACACTGATTAAGTGACTAAACATTGCCCTACTTCGGCAAGCGTTAAAATCACTAAGTCTAAGTTAACTTTTCTCAAGCGCCCGACCTTGCGCTTAAGCTTTCCAAGCGTTCAAATGCATCAAAAGTGATACGATTTTTAGAAGTTGAAAAAGACTCCAGGGTCTATTCAACCCTCCCCCCTTCTAGACCCTTTCGTATACCACTTAGGACCAATAAGTGGTATCAGAGCGGTTGAAGTTGAAACCTAAGCATTTCCGAGTGTAATTGCTTGTTTAGATCCATTTTTCTAAAACTTAGTTGCTTTTAAAATTTCTTTTAAACTTTTCATGGCATTTTCTAAAGTTCCTAAGTTAACTGAGTCAAACTATGACTCATGGAAGGTCAAAACTTTTACTTATTTGTGTTCACGTGATGATGAAATGTGTGATATCATTTCAGATGGACCAATCAAAACATACAAGGTTATTACCAGAGAGCCCGGAGCCACAGAAGAAACACCTGATGGCTATGTGGAAAAGCCTAAGCAAGAGTGGTCAATCGATGAGCGTCGACGAGCAAATCCAGACAATGTTGGTCGAAATGCTTTATACACAACCATTGGTGATAATGATAACTTATTCAACAAAGTCAAATCATGCAATTCAACTAAAGAAATTTAGGATAAGTTAGCTACTATTTGTGGTGGCTCAGCACACATCAAGGAAAACAAATTATCAATTGCCAAAGAAAAGTTCAACAGTTTTAAGATGTTACCCAATGAGAAGCTAGAGCAACTAGACATGAGATTTACAGATCTTGTCATAGAATTAACATCTTTGGGTATGGAATTACAAAATTGGGAAATGGTTGTCAAGATCTTCAGAAGTCTCCCGAGTAGATTCCTTATAAAGACAACTGCAATGAGAGAATCAAACAATCTGGATAGTCTAACTTCAGAAGATGTTTTTTCAGAACTCAAAGCGTTTGAGTTTGAGTTAAATTCGGCTAGCGAAGCTGTAAGCAATCCGGTGATTGAGTCTGGAGCGCTGATGGCATCAATCAAAGGAAAATCTAGTAACAAGGGAAAGGTTTCAGATATGAGTGAGGAAGAGGAACTAGCGTTTCTAAATAGATTCAGAAAGTTCCTAAGATATGAGAAGAAAGGAAGTAGTCCTAAACATCACGGACAAAATTCATAACAAGCGCCTGCTCCCATTCAACAACAGTGTCAAGCGCCTCACTATCCTGCACCTTCATCTCCAGCACCAATTCAGTATTAAGCGTCTTCTCAGCATGATCTCTCAGAACCAGTGGTCTCAAAACCACAATTTGCAAGATTAACAAATGAACAAAAGATGAAAACTAATCTTTGTTATAATTGCAGGAAACCAGGGCATTTCCAAGCTAATTGCCCATATCCAAATATGTCTAAGCCTACAAAGCAAGACCAAGAGGATAGAAACCAATTCAGGAACAATCTTAGGCAACAAGGCTTTCTAGCAGAATCAGAACCACCCTACACACCTGTAGAGGACTGGGAATCATCAGATGAAAGCAGTGATGATGAGCCATCAAGCGACTCAACATTCCTTTATCTCATGACAAGAGATGATGAAGCGTCTGACGACTCGCTATCTGAGGTAACCACTAAATTATATCATCATATTTCTTATGATGAATTACTTGACAAAGTAAAAGAATATTATAAAGATTATCAAGATGCAGCCAAATTATTTCAAAACCACTTTAATACTATTTCAGCACTCAAAAGCGATAATGTAATGCTCAAGGTAGAGTTGCAAATTCAGCAACAATGTATTAAGAAGAATCAATCGCTTGAAAGTGAAATTACTCAATTAAAAAGTGATATTGATATAATGGTGAGGAGAGAAGCTGAAGTGATCGCTAGACTTGCCAAATCAGAGCAGCTAATCTCATCATTATCAAAAGCATCAAGAACGCTAGATAATGTGACAGAAATAACCAGACTATTTGGTGAAAAGACCGGTTTAGGTAGTAATAAATTTAGTCATAAAACCAAAGAGTCTGAGGTTATGGCAACCAACAAAGGAAAAGGTATAGCGTTTGTTGAGAAGAGTTCAAACAGTCAAATACTGAATGAACCTAAAAATATTGGTACGAGGACAAATGAGAAAGTCAATACTGACTCAGGCAAAGGAAAGACCAAAGTGAATGATTCACAAAAGAAAGTCTATCCAAACGCTCAAAAGGCTAAGGAGAAACCTTTTACAAGTAAATCAAACGCTAAGCGTCCCGCACCAAAAGTGCATCCTAAACCAGTACCAAGGAAATACCAACGTCAATATCCACAAAGATCTAGATCATATTATCATTACTATGATAACTATGATTAGGACTATGATTATTACTATAATAAGGATATTACTATACACCTAAAAATCACACACAACATAAACCGAAACCTAAGAAGGCTAATCTTCCTGTAATGAAGACAAGGCAAATATGGGTTCCAAAAATTCTAATTCAAACCAATGTTACTAACAAGGAAGGACCCAAAACAAATTGGGTACCTAAGAAAAATTAGAACTGCCCTTTGAATGCAGGTACCTAGAACCAACACCGACACTTCAATTTGGTACATAGATAGTGGATCATTGAGACACATGACTGGGTCAAGGGATCTCTTGATCAACTATCATGCAACCAATGGTCCTCAAGTTATATTCGGTGATAACTCAAAAGGTAAAACTAAAGGTATAGGTATCATGCATAAGGGGAACATCATGATTAGTGATGTGTATTACGTTGAGGGCCTTAAGCATAATCTTCTAAGTATAAGTCAGTTTTGTGATAAAGGTTTTGAAGTTAAATTTTCCAGTGACTATTGCTATATTAATGACGCTAAGACTGGATATACTAAATTGAAAGAAAAAATAACAAACAATGTGTATTTAGTAGATTGGCGTTCAACATTAGATAACAACCCTACATGTTTCTAGCTAAAAATCAAAATGAATTGGGTTGGTTATGGAATAGAAAAATGAATCATCTCAACTTTAAGGCAATCTCTCAATGAATATCGCTAAATCTAGTAGAGGGATTCCCTAAAGGTTCCTTTAACAAAGATCGCTTATGTGATGCATGTCAAATGAGTAAACAAGTCAAATCATCTTTCAAGAAGAAACCACATCTATCTACATCGCGAATACTTGAACTATTGCATTTAGATTTGTTTGGTCCTATTCAAATCATGAGCGTTAGTGGTAAAAAGTATTCACTAGTAATAGTTGATGATTTCTCACGCTATACATAAGTAGAATTTCTAGCATCCAAAGATGAAACTAGTGTCAAGCTCACATCGCTAATTCAGCAATTACAAAATTTAAAATATCTAAAGTTGACAAGAATTAGAACCGATAGAGGAACTGAATTTACTAACCATATTGTTGAAAAGTTTTGTAAAGATTTTGGAATACTTCATGAGTATTCAGCGCCTAGAACACCTCAACAAAATGGAGTTGCCGAGCGACAGAACGGAACTCTTAAAGAAGCCGCTAGGACTATGTTAGCTGAGTCTAAGCTGCCTCAAAGGTTTTAGGCCGAAGCTATCAATACCGCTTGTTACACTCAGAACCGGTGTATGATCAACAAGCAATTCGAATGGACGAAGATGGTATTGTTGTAAGAAACCAAGCCAAACTAGTCGCTCAAGGTTATTGCCAAGAGGAAGGTATCGACTTTGATGAGACATACGCTCCAGTAGCTCGTCGTAAAGCAATTCGAATGTTCCTAGCGTTTGCCGCATTCAACAAATTTACAGTATATCAAATGGACGTAAAGAGTGCATTTCTGAATGGTAAACTCCAAGAAGAAGTATATGTGGAGCAACCACCAGGATTTATCAACAACCATGGCAAAAGTATGGTCTACAAGTTCGATAAGGCACTTTATGGTCTTAAACAAGCACCATGAGCATGGTATGACACTCTCTCTATCTTCCTTATAGGTAAAGGCTTTTCCAAAGGCAGCGTTGACACAACATTATTTAAAATTACCCATAATGAAGATATTCTCTTAGTCCAAATCTATGTGGATGATATTATATTTGGATCTACTAACAAGCATCTATGGGAGAAATTTTTGAAAATGATGCAAGATCAATTTGAAATGAGCATGATGGGTGAACTAACCTTCTTCTTAGGATTACAGGTTAAACAACTACCCAATGGCATATTTATAAACCAAACTAAATATACTAGAGATATGATTAAGAAATTTGGTAAGGAAAATGCATCATCTTCAAAAATTCCAATGAGTTAAACGCTTAAACTAGATAAAGATGAAAGTGGGAAGAAAGTTGATATCACTAATTATAGAGGTATCATTAGATCACTTCTTTATCTTACAGCTAGTAAACCTGATATTATGTTCTCAGTATGCATGTGTGCACGATTTCAAGCTGATCCTAGAGAATCACACTTAATTGCTGCTAAGAAGATCCTTAAGTACCTAAAAGGCACACAAAATGTGGGCTTATGGTATCTAGGGGATTCTCCTTTTGAACTAATTGGTTACTCAGATGCAGATTTTGCAAGATGCAAAATAGATAGAAAAAGTACTAGTGGTACATGTCAATTTATAGGAGATAGACTAATTTCATGGCACAGTAAGAAACGACAATCCATAGCGACCTCTACTGCTGAAGCTGAGTATGTAGCCGCTGGAAGCTGTTGTGCACAAATTCTTTGGATGTGGCAACAACTTAGAGATTATGGAATAATCCTAGGTCCAACCCCAATCCATTGTGATAACCAAAGCGCTTTAGCCATGACTCAAAACCCTGTCCTTCATTCTAGAAACAAACACATTGACATCCGATGTCATTTCCTACGAGATCATGTTCAAAAGAAAGATATCTCCATGCACTTTATTAGTACAGAAAAACAATTGGCAGATATCTTCACCAAAGCGCTCAACGAACAACGATTTCTCACTTTAAGAAGTGAACTAGGTATGATTGATTTAAATGCTTAATCATTCGAAACATCATGCTTTTCTTTTTAGGCATAAAATTTAGGGGGAATTTACCTTATCCTTCAAATCTTTATGTTTAAGTTGTTAATTTTAAAGGGAGCCCACATAGGGGGAATTGTAAAAGAAATAATTTTACTTAAGTGAAGTTGACCAGAAAATGTTTTTTGTTGCATTGGTCATACAACGCTTAACACTATGTTTTCAAACTCAATTAGACGCTCTTCAATTTCAAATTCAAATCTCCTTAGCAGCTAAACTCTCCTTTAAAAGAAACTAAACACTTGAACTCATTCCCATTTGAGCGCTTAGAAAAAATGAATTTCAAAGATAGCGTTTGTTACCTAACGCTAGATAAAAAGACAATGGATCAATCCATCAAAGCAATTAATGCTGACTTGATGTCCATTATCTCTGTTCAATAAAACCAAAGGTAATCGTTGCTTTTCAAAATGACGGTTCAACCAAAGGCACTCGCGTGAATACACGTTCCTTGTATTTCGGGTGCGTGCAACTCACGTTGAAAATTTAAAACAAACTGTAAAATTCAAAAGACAATCTGAAAAAGCAATCACAAAAGCACCAAATTAAGTATCCTTTTGTCTTCATTAAATGCAGTTTCCAGCGACAAAATTCTACGGGAAGAAGATGATAGGCGAGTTGCTCAAACCCAGGCGTAGGGGTGGAGCAGCGGTTCTCAAGGAAGAGCGCGAGCGACTCCTTGCGGAAGGCATAGTTCGGAGTGATGATGAGGAACAAGCAACTTCATCCTCATTATCCTCTTCAGAAGAACAAGTGGTGGTTAAACGACCTAAAAGAAAATTCGCTTTGAAAGTCGCTGAGTCATCAAAGCTAGCAAAAAAGCAGAGGAAGAAGCCGGAGCCAAAGAAGAAAAAGCCTAAGTCTCCTTCTCCCAAGTCACCTTCTCCTCCTCCAGCATTTATCTATGAGCCAGAGCTGAAAGATGTTGAAGAAGAGGTCGAAGTATAGCTAGCACAAAAGCGTACTCCGCCGCCCACTCCAACCGGATCCACAAGCGCTTCAGCCTAGCCAGTGCTTGTGGAATCATCTAGTGTCCCGCCTCCTCCCTCTTCTCAATCTATTCCTGAGTCAACTCCAGCAATTGCACCAGAGACTCCCTCTGAAAAACGTGCCCGCTTGCTGGGTAAGCACTTAAGCTCAATACAGTGTTTTTTTATCCCTTGAGGATTATCTTTCTAAAAGCTTGCAACAACTCTTTCAGCCGAAAGTGATGCCAAAATGCAAAACATTTTTAATGTTTTTGAAGAATTAAATCTTCCCATTTGTGCTCAACCTCTCACTTCTTCTCTGGATTTAGATCATGAAGAAGTGTCGGAGCCTGAGGTACCATCTGTTGAAACAGATCAAGCGACTGAAACAGCCTATGAACCTCCTCAGAGTAAGCGTTGTAGTCTTTTGATTATGATTTCTACTTAGTAGAAATTTTGCTTACTTTTCTCAAACGCTTGCTTATATCAGCTCAAACAGCACCAAACGCTTATGCACCTCCATCCTCAGAGGTCCCTATTGAAGTGGACGTTGATTTGGCATCTGTTGTGGAAATCGCTAGAGAAGTGGATCAAATCCTTCCTGACGCTGAAATATCACCGGCTCATAAAGCGATTGATCACTCTACACAGTTAATCGAAGTGGCCGCTGGCATCCCAACTGAAGCGATTACCATTCAACCTACTCCAATCGAACCCCCTCCTAGTGTCATCAACTTCTTTCCTCGCTGATACAATGTCGCTAGAGAATGCGACACCAGAACTCTCGTTGAAATGGAGATCAGTTTTCAAATTACTCTCCATAGGACTGATATCTCTAATTCAGCCAAGTTTGCCTTCTTCGAGGATTTTGCTGATTTAGGTCTCTACATGCTTGAGCGTCTTCAATCTCGACTTGAGTATATTAGGCGACCAGCGTTTAACATCACTGATTTTGACCGTGAGCGATTCAACTTCACAGGAAAATCTGCCGAATCCTTCTATCCTCCTCGGCCAAATAAAATTGTGATAAAAAATCCCCATATGGACGATTAGATAAAAACCATCACGAAGAAGATCTTAACAAAATTGGGTACTCTGCCCTTCCTAAAATTGTCTACTCACCTCAGGACGCTCTGTCCCCTCAACCTCTCAAACTGTGGAAAGGAAAAAGCACCATAGTCGCTGAGTGTCCTAATCCTATTAACTCATGAATAGAGG
Organism: Buddleja alternifolia; assembly: GCA_019426215.1. NCBI lineage: Eukaryota > Viridiplantae > Streptophyta > Magnoliopsida > Lamiales > Scrophulariaceae > Buddleja > Buddleja alternifolia. The sequence goes on from CM033404.1 coordinate 26,613,047, forward strand.
ATGAAGCCCAATAATACTTGGCCAGACTCTGGGCAGACACTTTCAACGTTGAGAAAGAGCGATTCAAAAAGCTACTTGCTATAACGACAGATTCAGAACTCGTTGAGCAGCTGGGCAAACACTGGATCGCTGAGACTCGCAAATGGGAAAAAGACTTCGTCTTGCAGTACCATTCCGCTGATGAAATGATGAAGTATCTCTTCCTATTTAACTTCGGAATTAAATATCGGCGCAGGGGATAGGCTATCGTCTTACTCCAACAACGTGAGTCGCTCGTAGGTGCTATCAGCAACTTACCATATTATCGAAGAAACATAGAAAGTTACATTCGAACACAACTCTTTCAAATAAGTCAAGGTGGCTATGAATTTGACTCCGAAGGTAACTTTACCCAGCGACTGTAGTTTGATCTCAACGAAGATGCTTCTACAAGCAAGCAACCGCTATTGCCAGGACAAAGTCAAATCGTGTAGACCTTGCTAATGATCACGCTGAGTTTACTGAATTCTACAGAGACAGAAGAGCTATGATAGAGAATGCACAAGCACTGGATATCACTTTCAACCATTACTCTAGGTTAAGTGACTTCCGAGGATACAACCTTCATCCTGTGCTCTTTTGTGAACAAAACATCCAAATGGCCAAAGTGATATCGCTAATCAGGCCAGTGGATCAAAAAGCAGCTCAAGCGCTCATGCCATTTATTTTGGACTTTTACAAATCCTACATCTCGGGAGTGGAATTGCTTGAAGGAGTGCAACTTGCACTAAGCACTGCAGAGCACGAAAATGCTTTGTTCTATATACCGCAGTCTAGCTTGATCAATCCAAGGAATGTTATGGAAGCGATTGGCCCACTCTGGGTCATTGCCGTTAAGACTGCTTCTCCTCAGATAGAGATAGTTGAAATAGAAGAGGAACACACTCATACTGTGACAGTCGCTCAAACCACAGGCGCTGACATGCAAGATGTTGCCACCAGCGCTCCAGCAGTTGAGGTTTCCCTTGGTGAACAAGATGCTCAAATTGAGGCTGCAACTCAATCGCTTGACTTAGCGATAGAAGAAGTTCAAGCTGAAATCGTCACAGAGACTCACGAACCTTTCATTCGTGATAAATTTAAAGGCAAGGCTCCAGTTTCTAGCTCACATGACTCTAAGCGTTCCTCCTCAGACACGGACTCGGACTCAGATAGTGATCCAGAGGCAAGAGATTTCAAGCAAGTTGTTCGCAATTCTCTTAGCAATCTAATAGGCTCTTGTTCTTGTTTGGAAGAAAACAACACCTCAATGCTTCATCACGTAGAGAGATTGCTTAAGGCTGACAGGAGTCGCGCCAACAAGCTTTCAGTCACTATGATGAATAGTATCTCTCCCCTGATCAAAGAACTTTCTGATGACTTTAATAGGACGCTAGCTCAGAATGCATCCGCTGATACTGAGCGTCACAATTCTTCAAATGTTGTTGCTCAGAGTATTGCTCAACAAGTCGCTCTGCTAGTTGAAGAAGTTCGGCTTTTGCGCAGGGATATCGCTGAGATAAAAACCTCTCTTGATGATGCGAAGAAGGGGTAAAATTAGAAAGAAAAGCATCAAACGTCAAAATCCATAAAAGAGTCCATCTCCAAAACCGATAACAAGCATTGGCGCTCAATGTTCGACGAAATAGCAGGCATAAAGAAGATGCTAACTAAGAAGCGCAAGCCATGATACTATCAAGGAAGATACTTGCTTCCCGATTTAGACGTCGAATTCTTAGAAAGTGTGGGTTTTCATCCATACGCTGGACCGCTTAGAAAACCTTTAAACTAGAAATCCACCAATGATCGAAGATAAGACATTTATTATGACTTGATCCGAGAACTTGGAATCCCTCAAAGGGATTGGGTGGAAAGATTTTTAGAGCTAAAAGAAAGCGCTAGGCTAAGGAGACATGATTTTGATGAAGTCCAGTACACTACCATGTAAGACATTGATCGACACCTACTGGACTTAGCAAATGAAATCTATCAAGGAGCAAAAGCGGCTAAGCGACAAAGAAGATGATGCCTTATATTTTCTTCCTTTGTTGTTTTTACATTTTTACTTTCAGCGCAATCATTTGTATGCTTACCTTGAAATTATATATGAATGAATGATTCCAAAGCACCTATAAATAGTCTCCTCAGCCTAAAACACAAGAGTATATACAAGAGTGATGACAAGATATTAACACATACACAAAAATTACTCACTCTTGTATATAGAAAAATAAACAAAAAGGGTACGAACTTTGCCAAAGAAAAGCTTAAAAACTCCATAGCCAAAATTCCTTCTAGCTTTTCACAACCATTCCAAAGACAGCCACAAATATCTCAAACCTCTTTCTAGAAGAACCCTACACTATTATTGAGATATCCCAAGTTGTTTGAACTTTCCAAAAACAAACAAACCAGTGAACAAAAACTCTCAACATATTTCATCCGAGTGAGAAAGTGTGTTGACTTACAAGCTGTATTTTTATGTAAAAGAAGCTTGTGTAAGAAGATCTTTATTGGAGCTGAAATCTGTGTGACCAAGGATTTCCAAGATCGATTGTTACTTGCATTATTTCTGGCTGAAAAAAGCCAGAGGATAGAAGTGACCTGTAGCAGAAATCTGCGTGACCAAGGAGCTCAAGTCATCAACATCCGTATTACCTCTATTTTGTAGAAGTCTCTGTGTGACTCTTCTATAATCATCATAGTGGATATCCTCCCTAATAAAAGGAGAAGAAGGACGTAGCTGGGATTACATCACCCAGTGAACCTTACAAATATCCTGTGTCATTTACTATTTTATTCATTTACTGTTTTATTGCCTTACTATTCATATTGCATACATCTTGAAAAAAGTTTTAAAATAGTTAAGCGACTACTTTAACTTAAACCGAACGCTAAGCTATAAAAATTATTTTCGCTGTGCTAACCCTGATTAAGTGACTAAACATTGCCCTACTTCGGCAAGCGTTAAAATCACTAAGTCTAAGTTATCTTTTCTCAAGCACCCGACGTAGCGCTTAAGCTTTCCAAGCGTTCAAAAATATCAAAAGTGATACGATTTTTAGAAGTCGAAAAAGACTTCAGGGTCTATTCAACCCCCCCCCCCTCTAGACCCTTCTGTATGCCACTTGGGACCAACAATATTAAATATAATGGATACATTGATTGAATGAAAAACTTACTGATTGATTTTTTCTGTCATCTCATCTCGGTAATCTGGCTCACCATGTAAATAATCCAGATAGTAAACGACCTCTTGAAATGAATCAATTGCAAGCAACACCCAATGTCCCCTAAAAAGCATTCAAAAGATAAGTTTAAAATTTAGTTTGCGTAACTAGTTTTACAAATTAAAGTTGAGTCTTTAGTAGCTCACCCGGTGTTATAAGGTGCAAGAAATAACTTATTCATTTATGCACTCTGTATCATAACACGTGCTATGTACTGCACTTGTTCAGTATACTTGCCTGTTCCCGCAGATATGGAATGTGAGCTAAGGAACCCGAAACTTGCTTCTTTCCCTTCGGGGACCACATACTTAATCCACAAACACCTAAATTGAGCATAAAAAATAAATTTCGAGTAACGAAAATAATCATAGTTTAGATGCAATAAAATAATTAAAAAACTTACTTTATGTACACTGAAATGAGAGAGGCTCCGATCTCTTCTTGACGCAGAAGGTGACAGATCTCCTCATTTCCAATATACCCGGGGAATGCTAAATTCATAATTCTTTCCTCGATGTCTATAGTGATCTGGTCAGTAATAGACATCATCTTCATGTACTTCCCAAGATATAAAAGCTTATTAGGGAGTCCAGATAGTTCAATGTCTGCACATCTGTCACCTTCACGTGTAGGCTTGGCCACTGGAGGATTTGGTTTGACAGCTGAGTGCTCTGACGCCCCTAATTTCTGGTTTCCAGATGATTTGGATGGTCCAAGAGACTATTTAAGCAACGAAAATAAAATGTGAATGTTACACACCAAAGTATATTTAGTAACCTTAAACAATTGTTATAATTTATTAATGACTAGCTACTAATTACATACCGGTGCATCAGTGACAATGATAAGACTCGCTGGCCAAGCAACAAAGGTACCCAAAACATTAGAAATGGTGAACTCATCATTGAGAGGGAGGGGTGGGGTGTATTTGCGTCAACTGCAGTGTCAACGCGCACTTTCACAAAGTTGGTGGCTAACGGACGGTTGTGAATTATACTATCATCCACTCGATTGTACATCCGTCCTTTAGCTACCACACGATATGATGATGATGAAAGTGCTAATTGACATGGTGTGATAACCTACATATATATATATATACAACATTATATTAGAAAGTTTTTGTGTGTTTTACAGAAATAGAGAGTTGAAAGTTAGATGATCAATAAACAAGTTCAAATCATTCGCTCAGGAAGCATCTTAACTGGTTCTGGGCAGCTATCTTTCAAAGAAACCACCTCATCTTCATGTGACCGACGCGATTTAGACGCTTCCATATCATCTATCCGGCGTTGCATGGCAAACATTGATTCGGAGAGGCTCTTCACCATGTTTTTCAAGCTTTCCACCTCCATTTCTTCAAAAGACTTTGGATCCGTAAAGTACTCTCTTTGTGAGACCCCAAAGCCAACACCCCTAACGCAACCCAGATGCTCCTTCTTTTTAAGAGCTTTAGCCAATAGATCATCTCGACTCCTCTCGTTTCCACTATGGCTAGTACTCTCTTGTGAAATGCTCTCCTGTAATAATACATTAAAAAAAATAAAAAATTATTGAACTTTGTTTTTCAATAGTATTTCAAAACAAGCATACAACACATTATAGAGCTAAAATTGCAAATAGCTCACCATTTCATTCACTACTCTTCTAACATTGTCGTTATCAATTTCATTTGTTTTATTGGAATGTGCAATCCTCCACACGAGTGCTCGTGCCATCTCTGTGCAATCAGACCCCGCATCCCATCTTCTATTCATCCATATTTTGATAAAAAAAATATACATTTATTAACAAGAATTTTTTATTAAAAAAATTGTAAAGATTCACTGCTAAATGAACTACGTACCTCAATTTGCTCCATAAGAGCATGTCCAAAACGTGATCTCCTGTAAGGATATTCAGGTTCCTTTGCTCTTTCTGATTTTCCCTACTTATTTTCTATTTATTACATAATCAAATGTTTAGTTAAATATAAACGCAATAACCAACAAATGAAACCGTAAATTAAAATGACTACATGAAACTCTTCACTTAGGCGAAGGTCTACAAATGTCGTCCAATCGGCTTGAGGAATCCCATACTGTGAGGGTGGGTTGTAATTAATGTTCCCATCATCATCTCGCACCCACACTCTACTCAAGTAGCTCCTGAAGTTACGTGCTAGCTTCCCAGCTTGTGCTAGTACGTACTTTTGTCTACTTTCTTCAATATCAAATGTCAACTACAAAAAACAAACAACAAAGTATATATGAAATTATAATTTAGAGAAAATTAAATCAACAAAAAATACATTAACAATACTTAGAAATATGATAATATCCACCTTTGTTTCATCCCAAATGTTTCTTTTTATTGGTGAAGGGACTTTTCACCAATCACTGATGGTAATCGGCACCTTCTGCCGAGCCAAGACTCCTATGTAACTAACAAATGTTGATTTATTTGGGTCAACTGCTTGGCCTCTGTCACTCCAGTCGACAGGTAGCTTTATGCCTTAACTTCTGGCATTGATAACGTTTTTCATAGTCGTGACACCTCTCCGTATCTCATTTTCATGACGCCTATCTGATCCACATACATCATCTTCAGGAAAACTACCAGCAGGATCTGAAGCCATCGACCTACAAAAGCCCAAAAATACAGAAGTTAGATTCATATAAATTTGGCTTTGGCAATAATAGTTTTAAAATAGAAGTAATAAATACAGAAGTTAGATTCATTCCCATTATTCTAGAAAAAATTTGGCAGAGTCACGGCGCAAAAATTTGTACCAAGTTCTCGACTTAATCTTCCCCCAAACCCAACAAACCCAGCAAACCCAACAAACCCAGCAATTACAAATATTGATCACCAGTTGGATCACATAAATCACATAAAAATACAAATAAAGCATCATATTTCCAGCAACTAAGTATAAATATTGATCACCAGTTGAATCACATAAAACATCATATTTGCAACAACTATAAATATTGATCATCAGTTGGATCACATAAAGCATCATATTGCTAGCAACTAGAAATATTGATCACCAGTTGGATCTGTTAGAGTATATGCCCTCGACTTCCATAAAGAGGATAGATTTATAGGGCATAAACATTGTAACTAAACTATGGTTTTTCTATTAATATAAGGCAGTTGATTGTTGTTTTCTTCTAGGCATTTATAAGGTGTGAATAAACAACGTAAAGTTCTTGATGACAAGGCGAACCTTCTACCTCCTATGGGATAGGAGGAAAGGCACTAGAATGGTTTGACCCTTGACATCTAAAAGGGTTCGCAAGTCTAAGAAATATTGATTGGGCATCAATAGTGAATAAAGATTTGTATGATGTAAGTTTCGACAGAGAAAGTGTCAGTCGTACACTACGGAAATGGTAGTGGGAACTTATATCATAGACGTGTCAGTTGGACTGATATGTTCGAACACGGCTCGCATCAGTTCATCACCTGGGTATTCACTCATTGAGAGTCAATGATGAAACTGATAAGTAGTGATAGGTACGTGTGAACCTCTGACTTGAGAAATGGAGTTGAAGATGTACTTGTGACATCAAGTCTGTCATTAGAGTAGTTAGATTCAAATCACCTGTTGGTGGAATCGACCTCGCTGCAGTTTTTCATGAAAGTTGTAGTTTAATTAGTTTCGAATCTGGGAATATAAATTTTATGAGAATCGGAGAAGTATAACCCCAAGACGAGCGCGACATAAAAAGCGTGCGCAGTCTGCGCGCTGGGCGCGCAGACAGCGCGCTGTGCCCCCAATAGGAGGCCTTTTCGGCCTCCCGTTGCGCACACAGCGTGCGCACTGCACACTATGGGTGGGCCCCAGCACTGTGCCGTGTCACGGCGCCGACCGGAGGGGCTGGCCAGACGCTGGGTTTCCGGCCAAGCACGATTAAATCGTGCGCTGGGCGCACGACATACACCGTGCCATGCGCCCAGCGCACGCACCTGTTTCAGGGCCCGTGTTTTTGTGACTCGGGCCCTAATGGGTCGGGTTATATTTTCCTAAGGTCCAAATTTTAATTGAAGAGGTGTTTGGGCTATTTTAGTTATCCGGGTGGGTCAAAGGGATGATGACCCCGATTTAATTAAAAAGGGGCCCAAATTGTTTTGATTAAAATTGTGGATAATTCAATAAATTAGTTATTGGGCCTAATTAATTAATTTTGAATATGCCAATGGTTAGAAATTTAATTTTGATAAAATTAAGCCCAATATAGTTTTTATTGATCTTTATTTGAATGAAATAATTAATTAATAAACTCTTGGAGAATTTCGTTTATTAAGTTATTTATTTAAATAAAGAATTCTCATAAATAGGATTATTTTCATATGAATCAATAAAATTTGGAATTTTATTGTGAAAATTAATTAAGTTGGATTAATTAATTTTTATTAATCACCAACATAAGTGCTTTATTTATCGCGAGCATGTATTATGTGATGGTGACATATGTCTATGGGCTTAGGTTGCTTCTTTTGATTATGTATTTCTTTTGATGGGTTGTAAGGGCCGGTTTGAGCCCATTTTATTTCTAGATTTATGTATAGGTTTTAAATTACCTCTTGTAATAAATAGAAATAGAATAGGCCTTTCAAGATAGAGATCACGCAAAAGAAGAGGAGCTTGGAGCCCACGAAGATTAGCTAGGCTTTTCTTTTTCAATTTTATGATGGCTCATTGGCTTAGGCCCTCTAGATAAAAACCCATAGACATGTGTGTTGTTTTATTGCTTTCGATGCATGTTCATTAGTTGTATGAAGCATGTGTGTTATCAATATGCGCTATATAAATTGGTAAATGTGCAAAGTGAGATGAAATAAATGTTTTGAACATGAATTCTCCCAAACAAAAATAATACTAAGTTAGTAAGGGGTGCTAGGCATCCTTTCCCTCCACTAAACTTAATAAGATCAAGGATTAAATCCATATGTGGCATCTTCCCAGTAAGTGGGGGTCATATATTAAGATTTAATTCTAGACTTTTATTAAGTGCATTGGATGCCTTATTCGAGGCATATTTCACCCCAAATATCGTTAAAGGGTTGCAAGGTGAATTCAAATGTTAAATTATGAGGAGTTAGTGGGAATGAACTTAGATAGTCCACATCGCCAATAAATCGTTAAAGGGTTGCGGTATTTGTGGATTATGGGATAAATATGATTGAACCGTCTATTTGATAGATTGATGTTTGACATCACTTTAATTTAGTAATGGACCAAATATCGTTAAAGGGTTGCCATCCATTATATTAATTAAAGAACTCAATCCCCACCATGAAGTTTTCATCAATGATCGCTTCCGTCATTTCACAGTGGGAGTGTGGAATTTCAAAAAATATAGTGGGAGCCAAGTTATAAGTCGAAGTCCTTGATTTTAAACTTGGTCTTAGTTTAGTCCAATATTCTAATTAAGTCTGATTTATTTTCTGCAGTTATTTGTTTTATCTCTCTCGTTTTTCAAAAATGACAATCAACCCACTTTCCGTATTACTCGAAAAGAATATCCTTACCGAACCCAACTACGTGGATTGGCTAAGGAATTTGAGAATAGTTCTCAATATGGAGTCTCTAAGATACGTGTTGGACACTGATATCCCTGCTCCTCCTGCCAGAACACGTGCCAATGAGGAAGAAGTCCAAGCACATGAAAAATGGTTGAAGGACGACGTCCGAGTGCGTGGGTACATTCTTGGCTCTATGAGGAATGAGCTACAGAGGTCCCACGACAAGATGACCATAGCGAGGGCTATCTTAGCGCACTTGGTCGAGCTCTATGGTGAGCACAGTAGGACTGCTAGATATGAAATATCTAAAGAGCTCTTCGGAGCCAAAATGAGAGAAGGGGAGAAGGTTGGGGATCATGTCCTCAAAATGATATAGAGGATCGAGAGATTGGAAGCTCTCGATTTTACAATGAATCCGCAACTTCAGACCGATCTTATCTTGCAGTCCCTTCCTGATTCTTTTTCCTAATTCGTCATGAACTTCAATTGCAATGAGATTGAATGCAACTTAGCTGGGTTAATGAATAAATTAATCACTGCACAATCTCAATTGAAGCCCAAGGGAAAAGAGACTGCCTTGGTTATCACTTCTGGGCCCAGACGGGCGAAGAATAAGAAGAGAAAAACCAAAAAGCAGGCTGACGAGCTTGGAGCTCAGGGTGGTGTCGATAAAGGAAAAGGGAAAGCTCCTATGATTCGCAAGCGAAAGGAGCCACAAAAGACAGATAGATGCCTACACTGCGGTGAGCTGGGCCACTGGAGAAGGAACTGTCCGAATATGGGGCCTGGCGCACAAGGTATGGAACTTTATGTTCATGAAACTTATTGCTCTAAGATCGTCTTCTCTACATCTTGGATTTTTTACTCTGGAGCTAGTGCTCACATATGTTTTTGAATCAGGATCTGATGCGAGAAAGGAAGTTAGACAATGATAAGGTGAAGCTCAGAGTAGGCAGCGGGCTAAGCGTCGCGGCTACTGCAATAGGATCTACCTCGTTGTTTTTAAATTCTGGACATATACTATTACTAGATAATGTTTTGGTTTTGCCTAAAACCATTGTTTCTATTCCCGTTTTAGTTAAGAATGGTTACACTTTCCGTTTTCTTGATGAACGATGCAACATTTATTATGGTAATAAATTTGTAGGGTTTGCTTCTTTGATAAATGGATTGTATTACCTTTGTGTCCAGAATGAGTATGCAGTGAATACTATACAAAGGAAATGTAGTAGGCTTGAAATAAACCAACAATTGATATGGCACCTTCGACTAGGCCATGCTGGCGAACAAAAGATTCGCAAAATGGAAAAAGATGGGCTAATCGGCCCACTGGGATTGGATCCCTATCTTACTTGTGAATCTTGTCTCAAAGGCAAGATGGCTAGATCGCCCTTCACAGGGAGCTTTGAAAGGGCCTCACAAATCTTAGGTTTAGTGCACACTGACGTTTGTGGTCCATTTGGAGAAATGGCCAAAGGAGGTTTCCTTTACTTTATCACCTTCACAGACGACCATTCTCGATATGGTCTAGTGTACCTGATGAAGCATAAGTCTGAATCCATTGATAAGTTCAAGGAATTCAAGGCTTTAGTGGAAAATCAAACAAGTCAATGTATAAAAACTCTTCGATCTGATCGAGGAAGAGAATATATGAGCGATGAGTTTGACTTATACCTCAAAGAGAATGGTATAGTATTGCAACTCACACCTCCAGCGACTCCACAGTTGAATGGAGTAGCAGAGCGAAGGAATCAAACCTTGTTGGACATGGTTCGCTCCATGCATAGCTACACTGATTTACCCATTTCACTGTGGGGTCACGCGCTGCTTACAGCTGCACACATTTTAAATAGATGTCCGTCCAAGTCCGTTCCTATGACTCCCTATGAAATGTGGAGAAATAGGAAACTAAGTCTTAACCACATAAAGATTTGGGATGTCCGGCTTATGTCAAAAAGACTAAAGTGGACAAGTTGGAGGCTAGATCCTTAAAGGGACGTTTTGTTGGATATCCTGAAGATTCTATGGGATACCTCTTTTACCTACACAATGATCAAAGGATCATTGTAGCCTTACAAGCCCACTTTCTTGAAGATGAGTTCATTCAAGAAGGAGGAGCGGGTACTGGATACATCTACACAGGGAGTGAGAACCGAACCTTCTGTAACACAACCACAACCATGACGATTGAACAAAGTATCTCAACCTCCTGAGAGGTACGGATATCTAATGCAGAGGGAGTTGGATCTCCATTCTGTGTTAGAGGAGGATCATAGAGATGATCCCTCCACTTCTGATCAAGCGATGGTGGATGTGGATGCTGCTAGATGGCGTGAAGCTATGCAAACTGAGATCGATTCGATGCATGCAAACTAAGTCTGGAAACTTGTAGACCAACCTGAAGGGGTAAAACCAATCGAGTGTAAATGGATCTACAAGAGAAAGATTGGTGTTGATGGCAAAGTAGACACCTACAAAGCCAGGCTAGTGGCGAAAGAGTATAGTCAAAAGGAAGTAACTGACTACCAAGAAACCTTCTCGCCAGTGGCTATGATCAAATCAATAAGGATTCTACTTGCAATAGCAGCACACCTAGATTATGAAATATGGCAAATGGATGTCAAAACTGCTTTCCTAAATGGATTCCTAGAAGAGGATATCTATATGGAACAGCCGAGGAGCATATTCATAAGGTGTGTAAACTTGAGAGATCCATTTATGGACTCAAACAAGCGTCTCGTAGCTGGAATCTACGTTTTGATGAGGTTGTCAAAGGATTTGACTTCATCAAAAATGAAGACGAGCCCTGTGTTTACAAGAAGGTCAGTGGGAGCAAGTTGACATTTCTAGTGTTATATGTAGATGACATATTACTCATTGGGAATGACATAGGAATGCTCTCCACAACCAAGAAGTGGCTTTCGAGTACATTCTCCATGAAAGACTTGGGAGAAGCGACCTATATTCTAGGGATTCAGAACTATAGAGATCGCACCAAAAGAATGATAAGACTTTCTCAAGCCCCTTACTTAGAAAAGGTCCTAAAAAGGTATAGGATGAAAGATTCTAAGAAAGGGTTCCTACCAATGAGACATGGGATACATCTTTCGAAATCTATGTGTCCTCAAAGTGAGGAAGATAGAAAAGAAATGAACATTATACCCTATGCGTCTGCTGTGGGCAGCTTGATGTACGCGATGCTCTGTACTAGACCCAACATTGCTTATGTTGTGAGCGTTGTTAGTCGATTTCAAGCAAACCCTGGTAAGGAACATTAGATAGCTGTGAAGAATATCCTAAAGTATCTGAAAAGAACTAAGGATATGATTCTCACCTATGGAAGTGGTGACCTGAGGGTGGATGGGTACACTGATTCGGATTTCCAATCTGATGTTGATGACCGGAGATCCACCTCGGGATTTGTATTTACTCTAAATAGTGGAGCGGTGACTTGGAAAAGTTCCAAGCAAAACACAACCGCAGACTCCACCACAGAGGCTGAATACATAGCTGCCTCAGAGGCAGCTAAAGAAGCTGTTAGGATTAGGAAGTTCGTTGAGGAACTTCAAGTGGTTCCTAGCATAAAGCTCTCGTTGCCACTTTATTGTGACAACACCGGAGCTATAGCGCAAGCGAAGGAACCTAGGTCTAACAATAAATCCAAACACATAGAGAGGAGATATCACATCATAAGAGAGATCGTTGCACGAGGTGAAATAGCTGTTCAGAAAAAAGCCTCAGCCGACAATGGCGCTGATCCATTGACCAAGCCAATGGCACAGGCGGTGCTGGAAAAACATCTCAAAAACATGGGTATTAAATACCACAGCAAATGGCATTGAGTGCAAGTGGGAGATTGTTAGAGTATATGCCCTCGAATGCCATAAAGAGGATAGATTTATAGGGCATAAATATTGTAACTAAACTATGGTTTTTCTATTAATATAAGGCAGTTGATTGTTGTTTTCTTATAGGCATTTATAAGGTGTGAATAAACAACGTAAAGTCCTTGATGACAAAGCGAACCTTCTACCTCCTATGGGATAGGAGGAAAGGCACTAGAATGGTTTGACCCTTGACATCTAAAAGGGTTCGCAAGTCTAAGAAATATTGATTGGGCATCAATAGTGAATAAAGACTTGTATGATGTAAGTTTCGACAGAGAAAATGCCAGTCGTACACTATGGAAATGGTAGTGGGAACTTATATCATAGACGTGTCAGTTGTACTGATATGTTTGAACACGGCTCGCATCAGTTCATCACATGGGTATTCACTTATTGACAGTCAATGATGAAACTGATAAGTAGTGATAGGTACGTGTGAACCTCTGACCTGAGAAATCGAGTTGAAGATGTACTTGTGACATCAAGTCTGTCATTAGAGTAGTTAGATTCAAATCACCTGTTGGTGGAATCGACCTCGAAGTGCAACTTGATGTGCGAGCAGCATTGTTAACTGATTTGCAATATGGAATTTATTCTCTCATAAGTGAATGAGTAAAATATCCTATGCGATCATGAATAAGTGAGGGTGAAAGTCTTTGGCCAAAGCATTTAATTAGCTCGACTTATTATGAGCTTAGGCATATGGTCAAGTTATATGAGTTTGACTTTAAACCATGACTCTTACTTGACAGGGATATAAGAATAAAAGGTTTATACACATACGGTATTCACGGCGTAAAGGTTTGGAAATGATCCTATTCATTCGTTCTCAATTGGGTTACGGTGTGAGCCACGAGACTGGCTAGGTGTCACTCACACCCCTTTGGATTCCTCCCAATTGCCTTTTGAGACGAACCTAAAGAGTCGCGCTTAAAGGAAGTGCAAAAGGAAAAACATGGGAAAAAGACTTGAGAGAAATTCAAGGCATTGGATGCCGTAATTAATTAATTACTTATTGGATAATTTAATTAATTAATTAAATTAATGAGTTAATTAATTTCTTGGAGAAATTGTTCTAAATTAATTTGGAATTGAATTAATTGGATTATCAATTTATTTATTGGATAAATAAATTATCCGATTAATTAATTAGCAAGCAAGACGAAAGCCCGAAGGCTTCCGAGCCCACTAAGGGGCGGCCAAATAGACGCCCAAATAGGGCTCTTGCATGCTAGTGTTATTGTTTCATAATGATATAAATATATCACAAGGTGAAAAATAACACAAGGCTACTTACATAACTTTCTCTCCAAGAAAAAGTCTCCCACCTCTCTCTCTCTCTCTCTCTCGCCGTCTTTGACAAGGAAGAACGGAGGAGTTTTTCGTTTTTTATTCTGGAGTGACGAATTAGAGACGTTGGCAAATTCGGCATTAGAGAAAAGGATCACGTTCAGAAATCAACATACGCGAGAACGGTAATTTTTCTATACACAATTAAACACGAGGATTAGAGATGATTCGGGCTTTGGGAATTAAATTTACTTTCCGCTGCGTTTTATTCGTATAATTCCCAACAGGATCATATAAATAAAAGTAATTAAAAAAACAAATGGCACTACGTATTTAGCAACCAAGTATAAATATTTATCACTAGTTGGATCACATAAAACATCATATTTCTAGCAACCAAATATAAATATTGATCAAAAAATAAGTCTATCCTACAATTATGAAATAAGTTCAAATACCTTTCATCGTTTTCTTTTTGTCGTTGGCTTAGCAGTCTTTTGCTTCCCATCGCTACGACCATTTTTTTAGTACGCCGACGAACTGATGGATTAATCCATATCCCCTCTTGGTGATCTTGTCGCATATACAATTCATCATCACCTATATCCAAGTCATCATCACTATCAATTGATTGTGAATCACCTAATGAGATGGGATTTTCTCCATCATCTTCACTTTCTTCATAATCATCATCAATACAAGTATTCGTGTTTGCCGATAAAACAATGGACCACCTCTTATCAATAGGATCGGTGACAAAAAACACTTGTTTAGCTTGTGATGCCAAAATGAAAGGTTCATCTTTGTATCCCACCCTTTCAAGGTCTACTCGAGTGAAGCCTATGTCACTATTATCGACACCATTTTTATTGTCAACCCACCTACACCCAAATCCAGGCACCCAAAACCAACTATAATCAAGCTCCCATATATGTTCAATCACCCCATAATATGATAAATCGGCATAGATAGGGTTGTTATCTTTCGCACTTGAGATATGCATTGCTTGAGCTACAAGACTCACACCACTATTCTGCATTGTACTTCGTTCATCTTGGTCTTTTGTATAGAATGTGCGACAATTTATACGATAACCTGAATAACAAAATACTAGTTTGTCCGGACCCATCAACAGTCGTGTCAATTTATCTGAAACTGAAAGTGGATTCTCTTTTTATTTCTCTTCAATATGCTTTCGGAACCAATGGATGGAACTCTTGTTATGCTTTCTTGAAATCCATCTCTCATTTTTAATTAGATTGAATCTTCTAAGTTGGTTCTTATGCTCTTCAACATATGGGACAACCTCATCGGTGTTGTGAAGCACATATAGGTGTGCCTGCTCCCTTTGTGTAATAGGAACACTAACTAATTGCTTTCCAATTACGCTTTTTCCTTTTGTTCCCCCTCCCACAACATGAGACTTTGGAAGCTCTGCAACATTAGAATCTACCAGATACTCTGTGCAAAATGTAATGACTTCATCAACTATGTACCGTTCAACAATGTAACCTTCTGGTCGACTACGATTTTTAACGTAGCCTTTCAATACCTTCATATAACGCTCAGCCGGATATATAGATCTCATAAAAGCCGGTGCACATAGTTGTGTCTCTCTAACCAAGTGAATAGGTAGGTGAGTCATTATATAAAAAAAAACAGGTGGAAAATACATGTCAAGCTCACACAAAGTGATGACAATTTGTTTTTGAAGTGCAGGAAATTGTTCAGGATCAAACACCTTGCTCCACATTGCTTTGAAGAAGAAACACAATCTAGTTATCGTGTCTCTCACCTTTTTTGGCAAAATAGCCCGTATAGCAATTGGTAGCAAATGATCCATGATTACATGACAATCGTGAGTCTTCATGTGCTTTAGCTTCGAGTCCTTCATTGATACAAGACTGCTAATATTTGAAGAATACCCTTCTGGAACTTTCACTCCATTAAGAAACTCACTTAATGCAATTTTTTCTTTCCTGGATAGAGTGTGAGCTGCTAGAGGCAAATAAGTATGTTTCCCCTTATTTGTTGGTGCCAATTTTCCTCTTATCTTCATTTCAACCAAGTCTAACCTTGCCTTTACACCATCTTTTGTGTTTTCGAGCACATTTAGAAGTGTACAAATGACACTATCAAATAATTTTTTCTCAATATGCATAATATCAAGAAAATCTCTAACATGTAAGGACGTCCAATACGGCAACTCAAAGAAAATTGAACTTTTTTTCCACCCAGTTTTTGCAGGACCACCTGCAAAAGTCTTTCCAAATTTGACCTCCAAGTCTTTTACATTCTCAAACACGTCTTCACCAGTCAAGCACTTAGGAGCTCGACCTTCTTCTATATTCCCATTGAAAACTTTCTTCCACCGACGATATCGATGGTTCCAATTTAGCCATCTTTGATGCCCTTGGAATGCATATTTCTGAGAGTGTGTCAATCAATATTGATCTGTACTCTTCGCACATGGGAATCCACATTGGCCATGTACACCATATCCCTCGAGATATGCTCTTGCCGAAAAATCATTGATTGTTCCAAATAACATGACTCTCAGATTGAAATTTTCTTCTCTGAACCCATCATATACTTGAATACTGGTCTCCCACAACACCTTCAAATCCTCAATTAAAAGAGCCAAATAGACATCTATATCATTTTCAGGTTGTTTCGGCCCAGAAATGAGTATAGGCATCATTATATGCTCTCGCTTCATGCATCGCGATGGGGGAAGGTTGTAGATCATCAAAATCACCAACCATGTACTATGTGAGCTACTTTGCAAGCCATGAGGGTTCATGCCATCTGTAGCCAATACAAGGCGCAGGTTTCTTGATTCTTCACCAAATTCAGGGAAATCATCATCAATCTTTTTCCATTGAGGAGAATCTGATGGGTGTCGAATCTTGCCATCTTCAGTCCTTTCTTCAAGCCTTATATCGGCATGCCATGTCAAGTCCTTGGCTAACTCTTTACTACTGTACGTGCGCTTAAATCGTGGTATTATGGGCAAATACCACATTGTTTTGACAGGAGCAGATCCATTCTTCTTGTACCACGAGGCGCAACATTTCGGACAGGCCTTCAATGATGCATAGTCAGTTCTAAACAATATGCAATCATTGAGACAGGCATGTATCCTCTCATGTCCCATGCCAATTGAGGTTAATATCCGTTTAGCCTCATAAGTACAATTAGGTAACACATTATCCTAGGGTAGCATGCTTATTAATAGACAAAGCAAGTCTGTGAAACTCTTATCACTCCACCCATTGTTGGCTTTTAACTTGTATAGGTTTAGGACTGCTTTCAATCTTGTGAATTTACTACCACTATACAGTGGTGTCTTTGAATCACTTGTCAAATTGTCAAACATTTTAGGAAAATTTCGCAAATCCTCCTCAATCACATTTATCATCTCCTCCAAACGATCAGGCTCATAATCATTCATGTTGAAATCCTGTGATGGATATGATGTACCACCCAAATCATCTGACGTGACACTGCTTTCGCCGTATCTTGTCCAACGTGTGTAGCTTTTATCAATTCCATTACACACCAAATGATCTTCCAACTCACGTGGATTAATTCTCTTTCCAAAACAACAACGTAAACACGGGAAACTGATCCCATACCATATGTGTATAAATTCTTCATCTACGTGACCCGATCAAGTAAGAGTCATGGTACGTCAAACTCATAGAACTTGATGTTGTACTTAGTAATCATAATAACATGAAATTACCAAACTACCCTTAGTGACCATCACTAGTTAATTTATATGCTTTGGCCAAAGACTTATAATTTCAATTACTTATCATCATATAGGTCTCATACTCGTTTAATATCGAGACGGTGAATCCCATATTGGCAGTTTTCTTACAATGTCGAATGCACCATACGAATTGTACTTCGAGGTTGACCCCACCTATCAGCTGATACGGGTCTAACTACTCTTGTAACAAATCCAATACTACAAGCACATTGTAAATAACTCCTCAGGTCTAAAGTCCACACATATTATCGCAATCTTAATCCCAATCATTGACTGTCAAAGAGTAAATACTCATATGATCGCATTAAGGCGAGTCGAATTCAAATATGTTAATTCCATTAACTATATTCATGACACCAACTCCTACTATCTAATCAGTGTTCGAATGGCACTCCTTATCAAAGCAGGTGTCATACGAGTTGAATTTTAGTGCCCAGTTAAAATTCTTTAACTCGCGAACCATTATTAAGAGATTAAGTACTTAACTCTTCCAGTGCCTCCTCTTATCCATATAAGAGGTGGAAAGTCTATCTTCAAATCTCAAGGACTATTTCTTCAAAATAATTAAATGCCATAGATTTATATGAACATAAACTAATACCTTTATTTTATAAATAGATATATAATCGTTTGTACAAAATAACTTATCAATGCCCTACTTATTCTAATTCCTCATTTGGCATTTAGGGCATACATTTAACAATCTCCCATTTGCATTTAACGCCAATCACTATGGTATCTGATGTCCATCTTCTCAAGATGTCTATCTAGCACTGCCTGTGATAAGGGCTTGGTGAGTGGGTCATCCACGTTGTCCGCTGAGGCTATTTTCTGCATGGTGATATCGCCTCTTCCAACGATTTCTTGTATTATATGATATTTCCTCACCACGTGTTTAGATTTGCTATGAGACCTTGGTTCTTTAGCTTGCGCAATTGCTCCGTTGTTGTCACACCAAAGTGGCAACGGCATTTCCATGCGAAGAACCACTTAAGATTTAATTATGATATTTCCTCACCACGTGTTTAGATTTTCTATGAGACCTTGGTTCTTTAACTTGCGCAATTGCTCTGTTGTTGTCACACCAAAGTGGCAACGGCATTTCTATGCTAGGAACCACTTAAAGTTCAATTATGGACTTTCTTATCCAAATAGCTTCTTTGGCTGCCTCCAATGTAGCCACATATTCCGCCTCGGTTGTGGAATCAGTAGTTGTATTTTGCTTGGAACTTTTCCAAGACATTGCTCCACCATTGAGCGTGAATATGTACCCAGAGGTGGATTTAAGGTCATCCGGATTAGATTGAAAATTTGCATCAGTGTAACCATCCACCTTCAATTCTCCATTTCCATATATCAAAAGCATATCTTTAGTTTTTCTTAAGTACTTCGAGATACACTTCACTGCTGTCCAGTGTTGCTTCCCCGGGTTTGCTTGAAACCTATAAATCATGCTCAAAGCATATGCCAGATCCAATCTCGTGCGCAAACACGTACATGAGACTCCCTACTGCTGATACATAGGTTGTATTCTTCATTTCCATTTTGTCCTTGTCCGTCTTAGGACTCATAGATTTGGAAAGATAAATACCATGTCTCATGGGCAAAAGTCTTCTCTTAGAATTATGCATCTCATATTTCTTGAGGACTTTCTCCAGATAGAGCACTTGGGAGAGTCTTTATCATTTTATTCGCTCTATCTCTATATAAGCGAATTCCCAAAATGTAGGTAGTTTCTCCCAAGTCTTTCATGGAGAACGTGCTTGAGATACATGTCTTGATCGATGTTAATAAGCCTATGTCATTTCTTATAAGTAGTATATCATCTACATATAGAACCAGGAATCTCAACTTGCTCCCATTGACCATTTTGTAGACACATAGTTCGTCTTCATTCTTGATGAAGCCATATTTCCTTGCTTCTTCATCGAACCGGAGATTCCAGCTATGAGAGGCTTGTTTTAGTCCATAAATGGATCTATTAAGTTTGCAAACTTTATGAGAATCTGTTTTCGATATGAAACCTCTAGGTTGTTGCATATAAATGTCCTCCTCGAGTTATCCATTTAGAAATGCGGTCTTCACATCCATTTCCAGATTTCATAATCTAAGTTTGCAACTATGGCTAGCAAAATTCTAATAGATTTGATCATGGCTATTGACGAAAAGGTTTCCTCATAGTCAATGCCCTCTTTTTTACTATACCCTTTAGATACTAGCCTGGCTTTATAGGTGTCCACCTTGCCATCCGGTCTAATATTTCTCTTCTAGATCCATTTGCATCCAATTGGCCTTACACCATTTGGTAGATCAGTAAGAGTCCGGACTTGGTTCGAATACATCGAATCTATCCCTGCATTCATAACATCAAGCCACTTCGAGGAATCTATATCCATCGCTGCTTCATCATAGTCAGAGGGATCATCTCCATGGCTCCCTTCTGCAACAGTATACAAATAATGTTGTGTATCATGCAGATAACCATATCCCTCAAGCGCCTGAGATACTCTTCTAAATCGTCGCTGCAACAGTTGTGTCATTTCAATTTTAGTTTGTGATTCTCGAACTAATGTCTCCGAAGAGGCGTCGTCTTGTTCTTCCAGAACAATCTTTCTACTTGCACCATCTTCTCGAATGAATTCTTCTTCAAGAAAGTAGGCTTGAAAGGCCATGATGATCCTATGATCATTTTGCAGATAAAAGAGGTATCCCATTGAATTTATGGGAAAATCAACAAATCGTCCTTTCAGGATCTATCCTCTAGTTTCTCTACCTTGGTCTTCTTTACATATGCGGGGCAACCACATATTCTTATGTACTTAAGACTAGGCTTCCTTCCGCACCAAATCTCGTATGGTGTAGTGGGAACAAATTTTGAGAGACATTTGTTCAGAATATACGCAGCTGTAAGCAAAGTATGTCCCCATAGAGAAATGGGTAGGTCAGTGTAGCTAAGCGTGGAACGTATCATGTCTAATAGTATATGATTTCATCTTTCTGCTACCCCATTTAGTTGTGGAGTTGCTGGAGGAGTGAGTTGTAATGCTATGCCTTGTTTTTTTAAGAACTCATCAAACTCAGTACTCATGTATTCGTCACCTCGATCAGATCGAAGTGCCTTAGTACTATGCACAATTTACTTTTCAGTTAAAGCTTTGAATTTCTTGAACCATTAAAGTGCTTCCGACTTATACTTCATCAGATAAACTAGACCATACCTAGAGTGGTCATCTGTGAAGGTTATAAAATACTGAAAACCTCCAAGGGCCGCATCCTTGAGAGGACCACATACGTCAGTGTGAATTTACCCTAAAACTTCATTTGCCCTTTCGAAATGCCCTGTGGATGGTGACCTTGTCATCTTGCCTTGGAGACAAGATTCACAAGTAGGATATGGGTCATACCTAAGTGGACCAATAAGTCGACGTTTTTCCAACTCATGAATCTTAAATTCACCGGCATGTCCTAGTCTAAGGTGCCATATGAGTTTTTGGTTTACATCATTCATACTAAGTTTTCTAGTCATAGTATTAACAATACGATTTCGGACATTCAAATAGTATAAACCTTAAATTAGAGATGAGAGCCAACACACTTATTTCCAAAATAAATATCATAAGAATTATGTTTAAAAGAAAACAAATATTCTTTCCTAACCAATACAGGAATAGAGATAATATTCTTGAGCCCATTGGGCAAAACAAGGCAATCATCTAAAATAATTTGATGTCCAGGAACTAATGTAACAGAAGTAATTTCAATGCACGTCGCAGCCACGCTGTGTCCGCTTCCAACATTGATCATTACTTCTTTCTCTTCTAACTTTTTACTTGTCTCCATATCCTGGTTCAATACACAAATATAAGCACTAGCTCCGGAATCTAGAATCCAAGAAGCAGAAAATATCATCATAGAACAGTTTGTTTCAAAAACAGAAAGTTCTATACCTGCTTTATTTTCTATTTTTAGCTTTGGACAGTCACGCTTCCAATGCCTTGCTTCTTTGCAGTGGAGGCAAATGTCTGTCTTCAGTCTGGCAGAATAATTTGGAGGGCGTTGATTTGGATTTAGGGCCCCTGCTCTTAAACTTCTTCCCTTGGTTTGCTTTGCCTTTGGATTTCCCAGAAGATTTCGACACTCCCAATTGCTTCTTACCTCGTTTCTTCTTCTTAGTCTTTGAAGGCTTAGTAGAAATGACCAAAGCAATCTCTTTCCTCTTAGGGTCCATTTGTGATTGAGCATTTGAGAGCTTGTTCAAAATACCCGTCAATGAACACTCAAAGTCATTCGTGTTAAAATTCAATATGAATTGCGAAAAAGAATTAGGGAGTGACTACAGGATGAGATTAGTCTGCAGCTAGAAGTCCATAGAGAAGTCGAGAGTCTCCAATCTCTCGAACATGAAAATCATTTTTAGGACGTGATCTCCAATTTTTTCTCCTTTCTTCATTCTCGCTCCAAAGAGTTGATTGGATATCTCATAACGAGCAGTCCTGCTGTGCTCTCCATAGAGTTCCTTCAGATGAACCATTATATTAGCAGTCATTTCCATCCATTCATGAGATCGCTTCAATTCATTGGTCATCGATCCCAGCATGTACTCCTTGACACGAGTGTCATCCTTTACCCAATTATCTCGGGCAAGCCTATCTTCAAAAGATCCGGGGTCTGGGACTTCATGCACCTCTTCATCGAGAACATATCCCAAGGGTTCAAGGCTGAGGACAATCCTCAAATTTCGAAGCCAATCAATGAAATTTGGTCCAATGAGGACATTTTTTTCAAGCAATATGGTCAAACGGTTAGTCGTTGTGAAGGAAATAAACTGTAGAAAATACCAAAATTTACGATTAGATGTGTTAGTATGTACTTTCAAGTAAAATCAAGGATTTCAATATTTACTTGACTCCCACTAATTTTCTCAAAATATTGCACTCCCACTGCAATAATCGGAAACCTTGTTGGATGGGCTTCATAGTGTGTGATTGAGTTCCTCAATGATCTAAACAAGTTGCAACCTTTTCCGATATGTGGCTTGTTAGATCTTTGAGGTGGTGTCTTACACCAATCAGTCTAACCGATGATTCAATCTCGTTTTGCTCATGGATCACTGAACAACAACCTTATTCGATATATAGGTGGTGATTCATCTGAGTCCTTTTTCCCATCAACTCCTTTCAGTCCAATAATTTAATCTCATTTTGCAACCTTTTTCGATATATGGGGCGAAATTTATTTTGACATGAAGGCATCAAATGCACTAGAGAAGATTCAGTACCACGTCTTGATGCATGACCCTCTTATTCTGGGATGTCGCTATGCATTAGAAGTGAACCCATCTGCTAAAGCTTGATGAAGCGCTAGGACATCCAATGCCCCTTTACTTACTCAGTATTATTTAATGGGAGAATTATAACATTTGAAATGTTAATTAGTTTGGTCTCACTTTGAACATTAATTTGTTTATCGCACAATAAAGGAAATGTATAAGAATAGGCCTAGCAATTCTAACAACACACACATGTATGGACTATTCTAGATCAACTCGAGCCAATGAGTGAAATGGGAGGGGTTCTATCTATTACATGGGTCTCCGCCTATACAAGATCTAATCTTCTTCTCCAAGACTTCATGCGCCACCATTAATCGCCAATTGGGCCTATCTATAAACAATTACATAAAAATAACCTATACAAAAATTCTATGAAATTGAAGATACAAGCTGGGGGGGCTCAAACTCCGGCCCAATACAACACAGATAAGACAACAAAGATAAACCCTAAGTCCATACACGGTGTCACCATCACATAAATAAGAAGCATGTAAAACAATTAAACACTTATGTGATTATTATATATTAAATCTAATTTAATGATTGATTTAATCTAATTTAATCATGTCAAAATATAAATTCAATTTAGTTTTGACTACTTTAATCAAATTAAAGTGTGACTATATCGAATAAAGCCATGTGGGTAATCTAATCTAAAACATAACAAAACATTTAAAATAAACTAGTTGGTATTTAAATCCATTTTAAAAAAAAATCTAATTCATATATACCAACTTATTTTCAAAGGAATTTAAATCTAATTTAAATCATTTAATAAATCTAATTTAATTTGAAAAAAATTAAGTCCAATTAAATTATTCATAAAATCAAATTTCAAATTTGAAAAACTTAAATCCAATTTAAATTATTCACTAAATCTAATTTAGAAGTTGAAATGAAACATTTATTTAATTAGGGTTTCGCAATTGATAAATAGTTTGGTAAATTTAATTGGGTCAAACTCAAATAATTAATAATTTCAAAATTGGGTAACCCAATTAAATCGCTAGGCCAAGCCCGTCATAATTAATTATGCTGGGCCCGACCCAATTTATTTTAAATTACAGTTGGCTCGGCCCAACACTGTTCGACCGTGTTGGGCCAAGCCCAACGCTATTTATCTTGTGCTGGGCTCGGCCCAACGGTGTTCAACTTGGTGTTGGGCTTAGCCCAACACAACCCTAATTATGTTGGGCTAAGCCAACACCCCCGCCCAACGGAGCGGGCAGCGCGTACTATAGCAACGAAGCCAGCGCCGTCGCCTGCTGCCGCACTGGCGGTGATGCATCACCCTTTTTCTGGTAAGGTGGTTCCACCACCAATTTTGAATCCAATTCAATTTTTGTTTTACCCTGTAAATCCAATTCAACATCTTAATTTCACAGATTCGCATGCATAAATTAATTACCCATTTACATACAACACGCAACACATAAAATTAATTGCATTAACATGTTTTACGTGTTGTATAAACATGTTAATGCAATTAAAACACATAAA
This sequence comes from Buddleja alternifolia, assembly GCA_019426215.1. Lineage (NCBI taxonomy): Eukaryota > Viridiplantae > Streptophyta > Magnoliopsida > Lamiales > Scrophulariaceae > Buddleja > Buddleja alternifolia. The sequence goes on from CM033404.1 coordinate 26,637,596, forward strand.
CATACATTGTATATCATGAATCACACTAATTTTGGCTTTGATACCACTGTTGTGATTCGATCTAGCGAATAAAATTTTTATTCAAGATAAAAAATTTATTCGAATTACTCCAGAAATCGGATTCGATGTTTTATGATATAAATTCGCGACAAGAATTTAATGCTCTGGAGGATATATAATCGAATTAACTCTTGATGATAAAAATTTGATCAATCAACAGTAGGCTCAGACTCCTGCCTCTAGATTATCACGCGGAAGAATATGTCCAAGAAAGCTCTAATCTCCTCCACAGCAAGATGGGGGCGGCGGCTAGTTAGGAGAGAGGGGAGGAAATTTTTGTCTTTTCTTTTGCTATAGGTTTCTTTCTCTCAAAGTCAGATTCAGAATTATGATTTAGTTAGAACTCTCTCACTGACTAACAACTTATGAGGAGTCAAACAAAATCCCTAGTACAATAAGAGGGGGGTGGCCGCTAGGCCTATTTGGAATGGGCTTCTGGGCTTTGTTCCATTTTAGCCCACATGTAATTAATTATGTCTAAGTCCAAATCCAATTTGACTTTTAATTAATTACTTTAATCCAATTGAACTTAATCTAATTAATTTAATTCAACTTATAAATTAGTTTCTAATTAATTTAACTTATGAATTAATGATTTAATTAATCTATTTAATCTAATTAAATATCTTCAATTAAATCATGCCATCCATTTTGTTAGTCAATCACATCTAATGTGATTTTACCAAAATACCTTTAACATAGAAAATAATTCTTTTTCTTCATATAGCACGACTCTCTAGGCTTGATTCAATTGGCAATGGAAGGGTACCAAAGGATAAGGTTGTCACCTAGCCAGCACCATGGAACCAAATGGTAGCCCAATTGAATACGTCATCACGAATCTTACGATTACCATATGCGTATAAACTCTTCACTGACGTGAGCGATCAAGTAAGAGTCATGGTACATCAAACTCATAGAACTTGATGTTGTACTTAGAAATCATAATAATGTGAAATTACCAAACTACCCTCAGTAACCAGCACTAGTTAGTTTATATGATTTGGCCAAAGACTTATAATTGCAATTACTTATGATCGTACAGGTCACATACTCGTTTACTATCGAAATAATGAATCCCATATTGACAATTATCGTACAATATCGAATGCACCATATGAATCGTACTTCGAGGTTGACCCCACCTATCAAGTGATACGGGTCTAACTACTCTGGTAACATATCCAATACTACAAGCACATTGTAAATAACTCCTCAGATCTAAAGTCCACACTTACTATCGCAATCTTAATCTCAATCATTGACTGTCAAAGAGTAAATACCCATGTGATCGGATGAAGGCGAGTCAAGTTCAAATATGTTAATTCCATTTACTATATTCATGACACCAGCTCCCACTATCTAATAAGTGTTCGACTGACACTCCTTGTCAAAACAAGTGTCATACGAGTTGAATTTTAGTACCCAGTTAAAATTCCTTAACTCGCGAACCATTATTAAGAGATTAAGTACTTTAATCTTCTAGTGCCTCATCTTATCCATATAAGAGGTGGAAAGTCTTTTTTCAAATCTCAAGAACTATTTGTTCAACACAATTAAATATCATAAATTTATATAAACAAAAGCCAATACCTTTATTCTATAAATAAAAATAAAATCATTTATACAAAATAACTTATCAATTGCCTACTTAATTTAATTCCTCATTTCGCATTTAGGGCATACATCTAAGAGGTTTACGTAAAGCAAAAGGTTGGGGATCAACGTGTAGGAAGATCGCCCACAATCTCTGAATCAGAATTTGATGTCTCAATTATGATGTCCAGCTCCCACTGTACCTATTCATATATTCTATCATAAAATGATATATTATTTTATATTTCAATTCAATCGTACATTCTATCAAAAAAAAAAAAAAAAATTCAATCGGACATGATTAGTGAATGTAGTTTGTCTCAAATTTATTTTTTCACAAATATTCTATACATTTGGCATTTATATTTGAAGTAAAACACTGGATGGAACATTGTTTTACAACAGATGATTCAAATAGTGGTTATACTCTCCACTAAACAAATATGTTTATCATCTATAAAGATTTGTGAATAACTCCTGGGTGTTGTTCCTTTGTAAATGACTATCATACCTTTGCTAAAATAACTTCTATATAAATATATACTCATGTATTTGTTACATTGAAAAAAAAAATCTATTAAAATATAAATAATAGTTAGTAAAGATAAAAAAATCTTGAACAATTCGAGACCTTTTACACAAAAGTGAAAAAGATACTTCAAATCCTATATTGTCTACATTACCATCTTTTATGAATATTCAACATGACTGCATGAGTAAAATTTCTTTAATTGAGTTAGTTTGTATTTTTTGTTCTTAACAATTTAAAAATAGTCCGTGCTGTGAATGCATAAAAGATTTCTAAAAGGGAAACAAAAATACATCAGAATTAACATTGTCCAGAATATGCACATCAACAAGGGTCATTCTATGCTAGACCGAGACCATTGGTCTCAGTCTAGTGTACACCATTGGATCAGGGGCAATTAAGTAAATGCCCTCCCTGTTGGGGGGATCCAATAGTGTAAACTAGACCGAGACCATTGGTCTCGGTCTAGCATAGAATGACCCTTGTTGATAGGTGGGAGATTTATATGTTTTAGAGGCTCATATTTATGTTATTTACATTGGTTTATGCATGATTTATGCCACATATGCTTGTAATTTGTGTGCTTATTGAGTAAAGGTGGAAAATCAGTGTAATTGAGGAAAATTGGACGGCAATGCAGAATTTCAGAATACTTGAATGCTGAATTTGACAAATGTTTCTTCTACAAAGTTGTAGATCTATCTCTTAGCTTCACGTTCCAACTTGAATCACCCCAATCGGAGATCTGTACAAAACGTTATGAAGAAAAGAAAACTTCTGCGCAGAATGAAAGTGCAACTGCCTTCACAGTCCGGACGTGGCCAAAATGCAGTCCGGACGTGAGAGGAGGCTGGACGAGTTTTGGAAAGTTTTCATTCCTAATTCAACTAGGAGACTTGGGGGATCCTCTTCTATAAATACCTTCTCTTCCAACATCATTAGGGTTCGAAAATTTCAGCTTTGGAAGAGAGTTGGAGCCAAGAAACGAGCAAGACGAAGAGAACAACGATTCTACACGAATTCATCAATTCGTAATAGGGAGAATTTTATTTTCTAGATTATTTGTCTATGAATAATTCTACTATTTTAGTTTTTTTTTCAGTTATGAGTATGAACTAATTTCCTTTAACTAGGGCCATGTGAATGCCAATTTTATGAGTTTATATATATGAATTGATTGTTCGTCTTAATTCTAGTATTGCTTTGTGTATTGATTTTGTGTGTTTATTCCAATCGTATGCCTGATCAACATATGTTTGCTAATTAGCCTAGTTTATGATTCAAGAGAATATAAATTAGGGTTCAAAGAAATCCTCACATCATCCGAAAAACATGAGGAATTGCTCCTAGAGATAGGTATAGATTTCAGGGTGCAGTTAGCCGGATTAATCCGGGGAAATTCTAAAACGTGAATGCATGGCTAATGATTTGAGTCTCGGATAGAAATATTTACAGAACCGTCACGTAGTCATAGGATTATTACAGCCGAGAGATCGGGTAGTAATTAATTAAGGTTTTTTCCACCAAAGCAATAGTAGTCTAATAATTCAAATAATCACTCATATATATTAACGAGTAATAACGGTTGAAGCATGTGCCTTAGTTGCTTTCTCACATAAGAATCTTAATCAATTTGTCAAGTATCGTTTTCACTTTTTCATTGTCAATTAATCATCCTCTTTTGATTTAATTTTAATTGCTTTAAATTTTGTCAATCTAAAATACGAATCTCTCTGGGTTCGACATCCCGGACTTAAAATCCAATTTTATTACTACACACGACCAGTCCACTTGCTGTGCAAACACGTAAGGATTTTTAGTGTCAAGTTTTTGGCGCCGTTGCCGGGGACTTGTTTTATTTTAGTTTATAAGTTTATTGCAATTTTTAGTTTACTTGCTTGTTATCGTTTTATTATTAATTTTATTTTCTAGCTCTGAATTCTTGTGATTTGCTTCGTTATTTAAACAGGGTGTCTTTGTGGTGAATGACCCGAGCCTCCGGACAGGCTTTGGAAGAATTTGACCCCGAGATCGAACGAACATTCAGAGCAAACTTCAGGAATCGAGCTATGGCTGGAAATCTTCCTGACATTAATCTCCCAGAGAATAGGGAATGGTTTCAAAACCAGTATCAAGCTATGCAACCAGCACCTCCGGCACCACCTGCAACAGTTCGCGGTAGCCAACCCCCTCGTGTTCACACTATGCCGGGGCCTGTTGTGTTCCCCAATTTTGCCACGCCGAACTTCCACATTCCATCTCACATGTTCAGCATGGTTCAGGCCGAACAATTTTATGGTGATCCGAAAGAGTCGCCTCATGACCATCTGGAGCAATTCGAGAATGTGTTATCTACCATGCAATTCCACCTGAGAGATTTTGATGCCATCCGCCTCCGATTATTCCATTTTTTGCTTAAGGATAAAGGGACTTTGTGGTACAAGTCGTTGCCCCCACAATCCATTGAAACGTGGGAAGAGTTAGTCGAGGAGTTTCTCCACAAGTTCTTCCCTCCATCAAGGATTAACTAGTTAAGAAGCGAGAACAAGGGTTTTAAGCAAAAACGGGATGAATCGTTAGCATCAGCATGGGCAAGATACAAGAGTCTACTTTGAACGTGCCCCGATCACAACTATTCAAGAGACGAGCGAGTGCTACACTTCTTTAGTGGAGTCCATCTCGGATTCGTCACAGACTTAATGCAGGAACCGGTGGTGATCTGTTGGGTCTCGATAGCAGCACAGTGTGGGCTAAACTAGAGCAGATGGCACGGGAGGATGAACTGTACCCTGAAGATGACGATGAGATTCTTCCACAATCCCGAAGGGTTGCCAATGTTCAGAAGGTAGAAGTAGAGGTCGAGGAAGAGCCCATTATTGGCGATGTGAATTATGTCAGAAATTCAAATAGACCTCAACTAAACTTCCACATACCCGAGAACTTTTTGAAAAGGCCAAATCCGGCACAGAATGCACAACAAGGCATCTACCAAGCACCAAGGCCTCCATTCAACAACAATCAAACTCAAAGGCCTGGAAATTTTAAGCCACAAGGTCAAGTTCCAAGACCTCCGACTGTCGAAGAAAGATTGAAGGCTCACATGTAAAAATCGGACGAATCATTCGCGGAGCTTCGATTGATGTTACAGGGTGTTATGACGGGAATGAAAGAGATGCAGCACCAATTTGCACGATTATCAGCTGATGCGGGTGGAAGAGCACCCGGGACACTGCCGAGCGATACAGAGAAAAATTCGAAGGAGCAGTGTCATGCCGTTACACTCCGTAGTGGCAAAGAAGTGAAAATGCACCTCCCCATCATCCAACGTCCAAACATGAAGAGTCCAACGTTCAAACGTTGGACAATTTTGAAAAATCGGACACACTGTCTCCAACGTTCGAACGTGACCATCCTGACGTTCGGGCGTCGACCGGTCAACGTTCGAACGTTAGGAAGGACAACGTTCGAACGTCAGAGGCAGAAAGGGCCTCTTCTGAAACTTTATCTCCCTCTTCGTCTAAACCTGTTGAAATACGTCTCCCCTTCCCCCTAGCACATAAAAAACATAAAAAAGAAATGGATAAGAGTTTTCTTAGGATTTTAGAAATTCTTCGAGAAGTTCGCATTAACATTCCTTTTATTGATGCGATTTTGCAGATGCCCAATTACATCAAGTTTTTCAAGGATATTCTCACCAATAAGCAGAAGTGGGAAGACAATGAAACGGTGTGCCTGAGTGAAGCATGCTCAGCAATAGTGTTGAACAAGTTGCCAAAGAAACTCAATGATCTGGGGAGCATCACAATTCCTTGCACAATTGGGAAACTCAAATTCGACCAAGTGCTATGTGATTCGGGCGCCAGCATAAATCTCCTTCCTTACTCGTTGTTCCAAAAATTGGGTTTGGAAAATCTGAAACCAACTTCGATGAGCCTCTAACTTGCAGATCGATCGATAAAACACCCAAAGAGAATCATAGAGGATGTCATCGTGCAAGTCGACAAGTTTTACTTCCCGGTAGACTTTGTGGTTCTCGAGATGGATGGAGATACTGATGTTCCTCTGATCCTAGGAAGACCTTTCCTAGCCACTGGTAAGGCCAAGATCAACATCGACAAGGGTAAGTTGACATTGAAGGTAGGAGAGGAAAAAGCTATATTCGATGTTTATGATAATCAGAAACAATCTACGGATAATCATACTTGTTTAAATGTCGATGCTCTTAACCCTTCGATTGATGAGAAGTGTCAGAATGGCAAGACTAAAGGTGCCCACAAGTTGGATGAGGACACTCCCAATAAAAAAGTGGACAAGGTAAAAAGAGAAGATACATGTATGAAAGACATTAAAGCATGTCAAGGTGTTCGTGAAATTGATAAACATGAAAAACCTCAATATAGGTGGAGGAAGCTTTACACTATAAATCTATTTGGTCCGGACGATGCCACTTGGGTAATACATGGAAGAAGGGGTTCAAGTTGCAATTTGGCAACAAAGACGGGTGTGCAACCAGAGGATAGAGAGAGAAATGACAATGATATTGTCGTGCCAAATGGGCCACCCATTTAAATCTCAAAGAGCGGAGCAGTCAAGCTATTGACTATAAAAGAGCGCTTCTTGGGAGGCAACCCAAGTTTGTAAGTTTTTCTTTTGTTTTCTAGTTTTTGTTTTGCTTAGTTTTTCTTAGGTTTCCTTTCTGTTTTTTTTTTTTTTTTGAGCATGCACTTTTGGCATGTGTTTTTTTTTTCTGCTTGATGGTTTAGTTGTTTGAGTATAATGAGCATGGATAGTAGCGGTTTCCCATTGTTTGGAGATGCTTATCATAATGGGAGGAGATGCGTTTGTTTTGAAACACATATGAGATAACGGATTGCTTTTTAGCATCCTTGGCTGTAAGTACTTACTTTACCTCTTTTCACGGTATGAGTTTAGATGTAACATTGAGGACAATGTTAAGTTTAAGTTTAAGTTTGGGGGTGTTAGGTAGTGCTTAGTTATATTCATGTTTTGTGCTTATACGGCGAAATTCAAGAAAATCGAGCATGAATTTTTTTTATTTTTTTTAGCCCCAATTGTTGCAATGAAACTGATTAACTTGAGTTCGATGGCATGACTTTTTTATATTGGAATTAAATGCAATATACATATCTTTACTTTGCTCGTGGGACCTTAGATGAGAGTAGATTTCCTTAGATGAAGCACAAATGCACAATAAGCTGAGGGTAGAGGAGTTAAGTGGATAATCATTCTGAAACACTTAAGGAATTTCTCCCGGAAATATTGACTTAGATTTTTCTTAAGGTCATGAGTTGAGTAGTTGCTTCATATGCCGAATAATTAATGAATAAGATTGATGATAATTGGTATGACTACAAAGTCAGGCTAATATGTACTGGAGGTGAAAAACTACATGCCTATAAACTGTACTATTAAGCTAATTTGAGCTTTGCTCAAGCCAATTAAAGTTGAAAGTGAATGAAAGGTCTAGTTTTATTTCGTGGCCTTTGGCACTCGAGCGATTAAATCCGTAAGGAGTGTCTGGACACTTAATGTCCTAAAACTATCTAGTTTGGGAGTCATTGATCCAAAGCTCGATACATGGGTGTCATAGAAAGCCTAAGGGAATAGAACATTGCACATGACCTAGCCTTAATGAATTTAAATGGAAGTTTCATGTGAGTTTAAAGTTTAAAAGGTTTAAGTAATGAAATGTAAGTGGATATGATGTTTTCTATGAGGCTTGTGCTTTAGGATTGATCGAAGGTTAATAGATATGGGAGAAAATCTGAAATTTGGTAAGGGTGCCACTTGACTATAATGCCGTCGACTTACAATCACTACACCCTTTGGAGGTTTATTCGAGTCAAGGTGTAACATCAGCAAACAAATCTTTTAATTAATATAATGAATTGATTGATTATTAACTAGTTGCTTCAATTGATTTAACATTTCACAAATTAGTCAGAAGGTAAATGATTTGAAATGAATTCGACATATAAGTTATTTACTCAAAGGTTTATTATTTCACCATTCTATTAGATAATAGAAATGTTATGTAAACCCTTGGCCCAAATTCACCATTCTATTTAATGATAACAATCTTTCTTGTGAATGAAATCATACATACTGGTAATTAAAAGGAAGATTTATTAGCTGTCTACATGTACTAAAATTATTATGCTCAACTCAAGTATGATAAAAATACCATAAAGAAAAAGAAAAGGTACAAAACTAACAAATAGAAAAACCTAATTTTATGTAATTTCTTTTCTTTTTGGCTAATACTACGTTAGGGGGTTAAAATAAGACCTTTTGGAATACACATACAGAAGCGTTCCTTCTTGTTGGTTTAATGGTCAAAGGAATCCTGTGAGATGCTTAGCGGAAAATAAAATATACCCTGATTCTTATGTGAATCACTTTCGGATTTATATTTTTTTAATTTATATGAACTATTCATAAGAAGGAATAAAACTAATTTACTTTCTTGTAGCGTGTCATTTTCTGATCTACTATCAAATGCAGCAACCCCAGACTTCTATCTCTAGATATCATGTCGGATTGAGGCTGATGGCTAGAGTGTAGAGACGGGTAGATTATTTTTTTCCTTGTGTTATTTTTAGGTTGTGAGATTAGTGAATCACTATGTTAGCGATTGAGGATTAACATACACAGAATACACACCCATGGGCTCCCAGTACGTGTGCTAAGGTGGCTTAGTCAACTTAGTCCACTTTAATTAATTACACCGTATAATTAATCCAATTATTGTATATAATTAATTTAATCAAAGACTAATAAATTAATTAATCTAATTATTTAGACACAAAAAAATTAATTAATCTAATTAATTGCTTATTGTAAATTAATTTATTTATTTAATCTAATTAATTACATAGATAAATCCTTGCCCATGTATTTAATTTGTTTATCAGATGACTATTGGGTTGGGTGATTACCTAGGTGGCTTAAAACAGCCGAAAATAAATTTTAATACATACACCTACTCGAAATAGGAATTAATTCGCTCAATTAAATTATTATGAGAAAGAAACGAGATAATTACCAATGGCGAATTATCTTCGTCACGTAGGTTTTGATCACAACCCAGCACCAAATCCGATCTTATCCGCCCCAATCAAATCGGTTCGATCCGTTTTTCGTATAACCCGGTTGTAACGCTCCACGTGTTGTGCCTCTAAGATGTATCAACACCTCCTTCAAATTTTCGGTTATTTCTTTTACGGATGATTGCATATTGTACCCTTGTGAAACACGAAACCTGCATGCATCCCCCCTGTGTTAAAAAATTAGCCTAAAATGCCCCTATATTTTTCAAAACCCTGCACGAAACCCCCAACCCTGCTTCAAATACACTGCGAGTGAATGTTACCTTCCGCGGATTTAATACGGATTGGGGGTTTCGTGCAGGGTTTTGAAAAACATAGGGGCATTTCAGGCTATTTTTTTAACACAAGGGGATGTATGGAGGTTTCGTGTTTAATAGGGGTACGAAATTTTATTTTCCCTTTCTTTTATGGTGCTAGCCAATGAAATAACTCTAGAACCTAATTCTAGGCTTATTTGTGAAGGGAAGGAATATGGATGTGAATAGTTAAGTTCAACACATGAACGAAACTAATGAAACTATGTCTAATGGACAAGGAGATGGACGGTTTTTTGTGTGCGAGAAGAGAGAAAAATCTTCTTATTTTCTTATGTGTAATTCGAAAATTGTATTTGGAGGTGATTTTTGTCTTGTATTGTATAAATGTAGGATAATTAGTCTTCTAATCAAAGAAGGAGATGAGAAATAAATCTCCAAGATTTATCTCTCTCTTTTTGAATCTTCTAGATCAATTACAAGACTTGGTGTAGAAGAAAATCCAATTTCCTTCTCCTACCAAAATAGGCCACCTCTCTCTCTCTCTCTCTCTCTCTCTCTCTCTCTCTCTCTCTCTCTCTCTCTCTCTCTCTCCCCCCCTGTGATTAACTTATTTGGAGTCAACGAATTTAATTCTTGACTTCTAATTAAATTATAGGTCCAGCCCATTAATTAAATACATAATTATGTCCAATTTAATGATTTTGACTTGGGCTCAGCCCAATTAAATGAAACACTTAGACTCATCAAGGTCCATTAATTTAATTAATTCAACTAGATTAATTAAAAGTCCAATTATATGAATCCCATCAATTAATTCATCTTCCGCATTAGGAAAGTACTAGACTTTCCTAATTTGCTCAATTTTCATAAATTGATTAATGATATTATAAAGCCGTAACTCTCTAGAGTTAAGTGTGTGACCCCTTAGGCTCATTTATATGCCAGTAGTGGGTACATTTTCCCAACGTGTCGGTGTACTTTCTTGAAATGGAAAATACTATATCAAATCATTCTTGACTTACAAATCTTGGTTAATATCTAGCAACAGCCCATGAAGACTTAAACATAACAAAGAGTAAAGATACTCCTTTCATTATCACGATTCTCGCATAAGTAAGATCCCTCCATCTAATCCCCTGATTCAATCTAGGGTAGAGGTTTAGTCAAAGCCCTAATAATTCAATGACTATGTTTCCCATTATGAGTGACATCAACTTTGATATCTAAACGAGGAAATACTCCGCCTCTTTAGATATCTTGCTCTGGTGAGAGACTCCTAAGTTGATGTACTATGTAAACATAGGAGATTCACTAAGTCGGAGATGGATCCTATCTCGATTCTCATGTGTCTTCATACATAATTAGCACATGTCCAAAATATCCCATTAGCGACCCTCGTGTGATCATAAAATAAATCAAGACATGCTCAATTATGTATAAGACATCCTATAGAATCTCAGGTGTATAAGAATTACTCTAACACTACGTGATTTTAGAAAGTTCTAGATTCAACTGGGATTCCAATTAAGGAATTTCCTTGGGGTTGGTCAGTTATCCATCTCCAAAATGGAACCTCATATATGCACCGTCTTTCACCGTGCTAATACCTGTGGAACGAAATACACTCCTCCAAGAGTATGCATCGTACAAACACGTCTCTTGGGTTCATTAATATCCCTTAATCTTGATGAACCAATTCACGGCTTGGAACCGTTTTAAGGATCACACAACCTTAGACACATATTCCATCATCACCATACTCGATGAGTGATGATGTCTGATAGCTATGTGTGATCCTATGGGACTTTATTCTAAGCATACGAATATATTTAATAATAAAGAATGCCAAGTAAAGGTTCAACTTTATTACAATCAGGCTGTCATGAAGTTATCTTGAGAATGGACCTAAATAATTGGTGTGCCAAGCACTAACTCCAATAACATCCCACTTGTCCAAGAGACAATTTCCCATTTACCTAAAACCCATTCTCCGAGATGTCCTTATAGTACATTTGACTCAAGAGTTTTTGGTGATTGTGGATTTGCTATATTATTGTCGAGTGCACATGTTCCACTTGAATCTTGTCTCTCCCACTGATCTTCTAGATCATGTGGTTGTTGTGAATCCTGTATCATGCATAGAGGAAAGGAAAACATATCCGGATCACATTTGGTGTTTAACAATTTTATATAAACATAAGATGAAATTAAATTTTATCAAACTACTAACCTTTGTGGTAGATTAGGATTTCTTTAACTTTCGTAGTAACAGCAATCCCAGATCCCTGCCTCTAGATATCACGCCAAAATTAAGCTCGAAGAAAATCCTCCTCCTCTGAACCTGTAGAGGCCGACAACTATTGTGGATGGGAGAGAGTATTTTTCTCTTCTCTTGTTATGCAGTAGGGCTATGAATGAGTAGGTTAGGTTTTTTCAATAGGCTTTGTGTATTTATATGAGTTGATGAGCTTGGAATTAACTAATTCCTTGATCCCATCTTCTAAAAAATACAAGCCTGTTTTCTTTTAATTGGGCTAAGTTGACTTTTAACTTAGTCCACGTATTAATCAAATCCAACATATATTTAATCCAATTAAAAATATGATATTAATTAATAATCCACTAAATTAATTAATCCAATAATTAATTTAGAATAAGAGGAAGATAATAAATTAATCCAATTATTTATTATTATTAATTTATTTCAATTAATCTAATTAATTAAATAAATAAATTTGACCTTCAAATGACAAATTACCCATTTAACCTTATTTGACAACTCGAGACTTTCTTCGCTTGATTCCTTGAAAGCGCGACTTTCTATGTTCATTTCAATTGGCGATGGAAAGAAATCAAGGACGTGAGTGTCACGTGGACTCACATCAAAACCCAATTTGAGATTAAAAGGATTTAATCAATATGAACCTCTAGGTCACAAATATCATGTGAGTATGAGACTTTCATTGTAACATCCCGATCGAGTGCGAGTCATGAAATTAGTCAAATGTTCTTATTATGCACTCAGATGCCATAGATGATAGATTGTATAGGGCATATTCATTGTAATTAAACACTATTTATATACAAGGCATTTATGTTGTTTTCTTATTGGCGTTTGTAAGATAAATAAACAACTCTAAGTCCATGACATTAAGGCAGACTTTCTACTCCTTATCAGTTAGGGAGATGGGCACTAGAAGAGTTCAGTACTTATTGTCTAAACAAGTTCGCAAGTCAAAGAAAGTTCTGACCGGACATCAAGACTAGATAAGACTTGTATGACATAAGCTTTGACATAGAAGTGCCAGTCGAACACTATGTGATAGTTCGATCTTGTATCACAGACATATCAGTGAGATTGATAAGTTCGAACACGACTCGCATCGGTTCTGTCACATGGGTTTCACTCAATGACAGTTAATGACAGAACTGATTAGTTGTGATAGGTAGTTAGGTACGCGTGAACCTTAGACCAAAGAAACCACGTTGAAGATGTACTTGTGATATCAAGTTCGTCATTAGAGTAGTTAGACTCAATTCACCTATTGCTGGGGTTGACCTCGAAGTGCAGCTTGACAGACAAGTAGCAGTCTTAACTGATTTGCAAGATTGAAATTTATTCTCTCCTAAGTGAATGAACAATTGTCTTATGCCATCATGAATGAGTGAGGTCAAAAGTCTTTGGCCAAATCAATGGAGTTTACTCGTGTTAGAACAAAAGTATTCTCACTGACCTCAACTCATTATGTATTACAGCATGTAGTCAAGTGCTGTGAGTATGACTGCAACTTGACTCTCACTTGACTGGGATATTAGAATAAAATGTTTATATTCGTACAATTTTCATAATAGGAAAGGTTTGGAATGATCCTAATCATTCATTCTCAATTAGGTTAGGATGTGAGCCACATGACTGACTAGGTTTTACTTACATCCTTTGGTTTCCTCCCAATCGCATTTTGAGACGAACCTAAAGAGTCGCGCATAAAGGAATTCCAAAGGGAAAAATGGTTTTTGACTTAAAGAGTTTTTCGGTATTTGATATCGTTAATATTGTTTAATATTAATTTATCATTTGATAATTTAATTAATATTAATGAGTTAATTAATTTCTTGGAGGAATTAATTATAGAGTTAGTTTGTTCATTTATTTAATTAATTATTAATTTGATAAATATCACTCGTCCGGAGGCTAGTGCACGCCTATAGTGGGCGTCCATTATGGATACCCCATGACTTGGTCTTCCAAGGGTTTTTTAGTTCTTGTGTAGTATATATATTACTTGAAGAGAAAAAAAAACCCTAGCCTCTCTTTTACAGCAAAAGAAAAAGAAACTCTATCAAAAACTCTCCCACCCCTCTCTCTCTCTCTAGCTGTTGCCTTTTAAGGGGACAAGAAAGAGGTTTTTAGCTTTGGATTCTGATGTAGTGCTTTAGAGGCAGCGATGTATTGGTTGCTCGGGTCAGATTTTTGAACGGACGCATAATCGGAAGAAACCGTAAGTTTTCTTTCTTTAATTTGAATATGGAATTTCAAAGATGACCACTTTTTTTTATTTCACTTTTCCATTGCATTTCTGATATCTTCCAATAGTGGTATCAGAGCCAATCTCTAAAATCAATATTTAACTATGGCTTTGAGCTTTATGTGTTTATGTTTTTCATATTTTATAGCATGTTAAAATATGAAAACTGTATGCTGTAATTGAAGCCTACATTTTTCCTGTATTTTTGATTTAGATTGCATGGTGTTTAGTGGAGCAAAAGTTTCAAGTAAAAATGAGAAAGAAAAACGGGGTTGCATGGCCCCGATGTGCATGCACAACGTCCGAACAGACACGATCGTCGCCCAGAACACATCTGCGCGCACACCGTGCGCGTGTGGCCTGCACGTAAGGCCATCACTTGTGCGCCAAAGCACGCGCAATGGGCGCCCAGGTCCGCCCAGGCCTTGCCCTGGGCGCACGGCCACACGGCCTATCCGTCGGCTCTGGCCAAAAGCCCGACAATAAAAGACGAGGCGTGTCATAGTGCACGGGTCTAATTTTTAGTATTTGGGTTTTGGGCTATTTTAATTTTTCGGGTTGGTCAGAAGGATGATGACATGGGTTTTAATTAAATAAGTCCAAAACTAGTTTTATTAAAAAATAGAATTTTCAATAAATTGATTTTGGGTCAAATTTATTAAATCTAAGTGGGCCAAAATGATGGTGACTTTGGTTTAATGAAATCGAGCCCAATTAGTATTTATTGAAATAATAAATATTTAACTTAGAATTAATTAATTATTTTTCTTGGAGAATTATAATTTTTTTATTTAATATTATTTATTTTCTTCTCAAAGGGTGGCTTCAAATTATAATATTGGATAAAATTTAATGTTTTATATATTTAATTAATTGGACTAATTATTTTAATCAAAGGTAGATATATGAGATTTGAAATTTATATGCGTCTAAGTCATTTAGTTATTATCTGATTTTGATTAAAATGATGAATATATGAAATTTGAATTTTTACAAGGCATTAATTAGTTGGACTAATTAATTTTAATAATCATCAAAATATTTGCTTTACTTTAATGCGAGCATGTATTATGTGATGGTGACACTTTCCATTGACTTAGGCTTTTGGTTTTGTATTTTATTTTCATGGGTTGTAAGGGCCATTTTTGAGCCCATTTTATTCATTATATTTTATGTATAGGTTGCTTAAATATCTTGTAATAGAATAGGCCTTTTTGAAGACGGCGGATACAAGAAGAGCCCACGAAGATTAGATTAGTTTTACCCTTCGCTTTTATTTATGATGATCCATTGACTTGGATCATCTAGAAAAGTCCATGGTTGTGTGTGTTGTTAGCTTTTTAGAATTTCTAAGCATGTTATATTAGTTGTATATATCATGTATGTTTCTGCGCTTTATAAATTGCTAATGTGCAAAGTGAGACCATATTAATTTTAAGAACTCAATTCTCCCAAATAAATAATATTAAGTTAGTCAAGGGCACTAGGTGTCCTCACTCCAATAAACTGAATAAAATTTAAAATTGTTTCTGATATGTGTCATTTTCACAGAAAGTGGAAGTCATGCATCTAGAGATGATTTAAAATTTTATAAAGTGCATTAGATGCCTTAATCGAAACATATTTCACCCCATATATCGTTAAAGGATTGCGGTGTTGTGGATTATGGGAAAAGAAGATTGAAACATCTAAGTTAGGAAATTTCATATTAGATGCTTTGATGATGACAAGATAGGATTTTATGTTAGACTCCAAAAGTATGTAAGTATATGCTTTTATAGAATATTTGTATAAGCGTTTGAAAGTATTATCATTTGTTAGGCTTGTAATTTTTATTTTTTTAGACTTTAGACTAAGTATTGTAAACTGAGTCACTGATAGAATTCTAGGTGAGTCTGTCAGAGATAAAGTTGAAGATCAACATCTAAAGCTGAGCAATGATGAAGATTCTGTCTTAAGCGACGACCAATCGCTAAGGACATTTCAGGAAGTTATGAATCAAGCGCTCAAAGCTACCAAGTGATCAAATGATCAGATTCACCTGAAATAAATTTTGAAATCATTAAGGACTTAAATGCAATCATTCAACGGGCATTTATATCCAATGGAAAATAAATTCAAATGCATTAAATGCTTGATAAGAGCATTAAATGTGATAAGGACAAATTGCATACGGAGCAAGCCACCCTATTGGCTAAGGCTGTCAGAGTTTCATAATTCAAACCTGCCACATTCAATCGGTGCAGCAGAGATTCAGGAATGTCAGAAAAAGGGGCTATTCACTTTCTACGAAAGGCACGCGCCTGCATGTGTCCGTCCAACGGACAAATCCCAAGAAATGCCTATAACTAGTGCCCTTCAGCAAACCTTAAACATACACGCATGCACACAAGAATTAGGTCAAAACTTTACTGAAATCACCAAGAAAATCTTACAAAACTCCATATCTAAAATCCTTCAAGCTTTTCATAAACATTCCGAAAGACAGTCACCGATATCTCAAACCTCTTCAGAGAAAAACCCTAAACTATTATTGAGATATCCTAAGTTGTTTGAACTTCTCAAAATCAAACAAACCTTGTGACGATAAACCCTCAACCTCTTTCATTTGCGTGAGAAAGTTGTTGATTTACAAGCAGCATTTCTTTGTGAGAGAAGCTTGTTGAAAAAGATCTCTACTGCAGCTGAAGTCTGTGTGATCAAGGAGCTCAAGATCATCTTTCTTATCCTCCATTTTGTAGAAGTCTCTATGTGATCATTCGATAATCATTCTTGTGGATTTCCTCCGAGTGTAAAGGAGAAGAAGGACATAGCTAGGATTACATCACCCGGTGAACCTTACATATCTTGTGCTATTTTACTGTTTTATTGCTTTACCTTTTGCATCATATCATTAAAAGGCTTTAAAACGGTTAAGCCACTATTTGGCTAAAACAACGCTAAGCATTAAAATCAATTCCGATGTGCTAACCCTGATTAAGCGATCTAAGCGTTACCCTACTATGGTAACTGCCAAAATCACTAAGTCTAAGTTATCTATCCATTAACGCTTGACCTAGTGCTTTGCTTTCTTAGCATTCAAATTCTTTAAAAGTGATACGAATTTTTTCAAGTAGAAAAAGACTTCAGGGTCTATTCAACCCCCCCCCCCTCCTTCTAGACCCTTTCGTATGCCATTTGGGACCACCAAGTTGTTGGTTTTGTGCCCTCGATGCCAATGAGGAATTAGAGAATAGAGCACTAGTTTATATTATACAACCTATTAAGTATATAAAGGCATTAACAAGTTGTTCATATATCTCTTAATGGCATCTATAAGTCTTAAATGATCAACTAGTCCATTTGTGTCAAGGCAAACCTTTGGACTCCCTATAGTAGTTAAGGAGATGGGCACTGGAAGGATTTTGGTACTTGATCACTTAAACGATTCGCAAGTTGGAGAATCTCAATTGGGCATTGAAATTCGTGTGGACTTGTATGACACATGCTCTGACAAGGAGTGCCACCTAACACTATGTGATAGTGGAATTTTGTCACGGATACATTGATTGGATTGGATTAGTGTATTCGAACATGACTCGTAGTAATCCGATCACATGGGTTTTTCTCAGTGACTGTCAATGATCGGATTACTGATTATGATAGTATGCGTGAGCCTTTGACCTGAGTAATCAAGTTGAAGATGTTCTAGTGACATCAAGCCTGTCATTGGAGTAGTTAGATCAAATTACCCATTGGTGGGGTCGACCTTGAAGTGCGGCTTGATGGGCAAGTAACAGTCTTAATTGGTTAGCAAAATGGAATTCACTATCTCGAAAGTAAACGAGAAGTATCCTATGTGATCATAGGTAAATGAGATTAAAATCTTTGGCCAGAGCTCATGAACTAAGCTTTGTTGGACACTTAGGGTAGTTCGGTAATCTCATATTACTAAGATACTTGAGCATAGCCTCGAGTCCTGTGAGTTTGACATATTCCATGACTCTCACTCGATCCGGATACGTCAGTGAAGGGCTTATACTCATACAGTATTTATAATCTAGAGGTTCGTAATGACATAGTCATTTCGTACTCGGTTCGGCTACGATGTGGGGCCACGGTATCGACAAATTCTCCGGCGAGGGGAGATGATGGGGCGCGGATGAAGGAAGAAGAAGGAGGGTTGAGTTGGGCTACTAGGGCAATTTTTTATGTGTTGGGCTTGGTCCAATGCATATTTAATTAATAGGGAGTTGGGCTGGCCCACTCGGATTAATTAGTTGGACTAATTAATTTTAATAATCATCAACATATTTGATTTACTTTAACGTGAGCATGTATTATGTTCTTAGGCTTTTGATTTTGTATTTTATTTTCATGGGTTGTAATTTATTTATTAGATTTTATGTATAGGTTGCTTAAATATCTTGTAATAGAATAGGTCTTTTTGAAGATGGCGGATACATGAAGAGCCCATGAAGATTAGATTAGTTTTACCCTTCACTTTTATTTATGATGATCCATTGGCTTAGATCCTCTAGAAAAGTCCATGGTTTTATGTGTTGTTAGCTTTTTAGAATTGCTAAGCATGTTATATTAGTTGTATATCATGTATGTTTCTGCGCTTTATAAATTGCTAATGTGCAAAATGAGACCATATTAATTTTAAAACTCAATTCTCCCAATTAAATAACACTAAGTTTGTAAAGGGCACTAGGTGTCCTCCCTCCACAAACTTAATAAAATTTAAAATTGTATCTGATATGTGGCATTTTCCCAGAAAGTGGAAGTCATACATCTAGAGATGATTCAAAATTTTATAAAGTGCATTAGATGCCTTAATTGAAACATATTTCATCCCATATATCGTTAAAGGATTGCGGTGTTATGGATTATGGAAAAAGAAGATTGAAACATCTATATTAGGAAATTTCATGTTAGTTGTTTTGATGATGACAAGATAGGATTTTATGTTAGACTCCAAAAGTATGTAAATTTATGCTTTCATAGAATATTTGTAAGCGTTTGAAAGTATTATCATTTGTTAGGCTTGTAATTTTTATCTTTTTAGACTTTAGACTTTAGACTAAGTATTGTAAACTAAGTCGCTGACAGAATTATAGGTGGGTCTGTCAGAGATAAACTTGAAGATCAGCGTCTGAAGTTGAGCAATGATGAAGATTCTGTCTTAAGCGACTGCTTATCGCTAAGGACATTTCAGGAAGTTATGAATCAAGCGCTCAAAGCTACCAAGCGATCAAATGATCAGAATCACCTGGAATAAATTCCGATATCATTAAGGACTTAAATGCAATCATTTAATGGGCATTTATTTTCCTCGGGGAAATAAATTCAAATGCATTAAATGCTTGATAAGAACATTAAATGTGATAAGGACGAATTGCATACGGAGCAAGCCATCCTATTGGCTAAGACTGCCAGAGTTTTAGAGTTCAAACTGTTGGGTTTCGCGAGAAAATTCATAAACGCGGCGGAAGGATTTCAAAAATTTGATTAAAACCCAAAGTGTTCTCTAATTGCATAATTGAATCCAAAAATTGCTTTAACGAATAAATTCAACTTACACATTGAAGTGAGGTGGTAGGAGAATCCAATTCTTCTTCAAAACTTCGAATTGACGAACTCCTTGAATTCTTCAATCCTAGTATTCTTCAAGTCTTGATTCTTGAATTTTCTTGTAAATAAATCCAAACAACGAAGTACGTTGTCTCTAAATTATCACGCACGAATTGATAATAAAAAAAAATCCCTTTTTCTTCTCTATATGAACGATGGCTAGTGTGTATAGAGGGGAAGGATATTTTTCTTCTTCTTTTCCTTGGAGAGTTACAATGAATTCTAAATTGTTTTCTAGGTTAAAGTCAAGAGAAGCCTTTTATATCTCAATGACTTATTGACCAGGACAAAACAAAAGAGACCAACATGATCATCCTTCTAGCCCTAATGAGGACGCCCCACATGGGGCCCGGCTTTTTTCTCTTGCTTTGTTTAATTAATTCTTTATTTTATCCAATAAATAAATAAATTAATTAAATAATAAACTTAATTAGATAAATTAATTCATTAACATATTTCTCTAAGAAATTAATTAATAATTAATCTTATCCATTTAATTAATTATCTTATCCACTAAGTAATTAATTAATTATTTAACTTATCCAATAAATTAAATCTCTCCAAAAATAAAATAGAAAATCGTTTTCAATTTTCTTCATCAATTCTTTAGCGCGACTCTTTAGGTTCGTTTAATTTGGCAATGAGAGGAAACCAAAGGAAGTGGGTAACACTTAGCCAGTCACGTGGCCCACTTCGTAGCCCAAATAAAGTTCAAATGAATGGATCATTCCACAACCTTCTAATCGTAAATGCCGTATATGTATAAACCCTTTGTTCATGTTCCCCGGTCAAGTGAGAGTCATGGTTATGTCAAACTCACTGGACTTGACCATATGTATAAATTATAATAATACGAGATCATTGAGATCGATTAAGTGCCTAGCACAATCGTCTCTTTTTCTTTGGCCAAAGACTTTGATCTCTATTTATCTATAATCACATAGGGTATATTCTCATTCACTTATGAGAGAACAAATCCCATATTAGATATCTGCTAAGACTACCACTTGCCCATCAAGTCCGCATTTCGAGGTCGACCCCACCAACGGGTGAATTGGGTCTAACTACTCTAGTGAAAGACTTGATGTCACAAGTGCATCTTCAGCCTGATACTTCAGGTCAAAGGTTCACATATACCTATTACGCATAATCAGTTCTGTCATTGACAGTCACAGAGTGAAAACCCATGTGACAGAACCGATGCAAGTCGTGTTCGAGCATATCAGTTCCACTGATGTGCCTACAGTCTTAAGCTCCCACGATCACATGGTGTTCGCACTCCCATGTCAGAGCTAAGATTGTACTAGTATTCAAAGTCTCTATTTGCCCATTAAAGACTTCATATTACTTGCGAACTATTTTTAGTAATCAAGGTCGATCTCTCTAGTGCCATTCTTCCTATCCCATAGGAAGTAGAGGGATCCCACTGAAAATACTGGCAAAGCATTTTACACAACTTATAGATGCATATAAGAATTAAGTGAAAAACTAAATAGTGCCTTTTATTAATAACAATTAAGTTCAATACAAGATCGATGGCCTACTCATTCTATTCTCTATGGCTTCTGAGGGCATAATCCTAACAATCTCCCACTTGCACTCAATGCCACTCATTGTGGTATCTTATTCCCATCCTTTCCAGGTGTCGGTCCAAAACAGCTTGAGGTAGTGGTTTGGTGAACGGTCAGCTACATTGTCTGCTGAGGCTATTTTCTGCACTGCTATCTCTCCTCTGCCAACGATCTCCCTGATGATGTGAAGTCTTCTCTCAATGTGTTTGGACTTGTTAAGAGACCTCCGTTCCTTGGCTTGTGCTATTGCTCCATTGGTATCACAATAAAGTGGTAACGGGAGTTGAGCACTAGGGACCGATTCAAGTTCTCCAAGAAACTTTCTCATCCAAACAACTTCTTTGGCTGCCACATACTCCGCTTCAGTGGTGGAATTAGCGGTTGTGCTTTGCTTGGAACTTTTCCAAGACACCGCTCTACCATTGAGAGTAAAAACAAACCCTGAAGTGGATTTTCGGTCATCAACATCAGACTAAAAGTCTGAATCAGAATAACCTTCCATCTTCAGGTCTCCACCTCCGTAGATGAGAATCATAACCTTAGTTCTTTTGAGATACTTTAGGATATTCTTCACAGCTATCCAATGTTCCTTTCTAGGGTTTGCCTGAAATCAACTCACCACGCTTACAACATAGGCAATGTCAAGTCTAGTACACAGCATTGCATACATCAGGCTACCAACTGCAGAAGCATAGGGCACATTACCCATCTCCTGTCTATCTTCCTCACTCTGAGGACACATAGACTTGGATAAGTGTACTCCATGCCTCATGGGAAGAAACCCTTTCTTAGAATTGTCCATCCTAAAGCTCTTTAGGACCTTTTCCAAGTAAAGGGCTTGGGAGAGACCAATCATTCTATTCGTTCTATCTCTATAGATATGAATTCCTAGAATATATGTCGCTTCTCCCAAGTCTTTCATGGAAAACGTACTCGAAAGCCATTTCTTGACCGTGGTGAGCATTCCTACGTCATTTCCTATAAGTAGAATGTCATCCACATATAGAACTAAGGACGAGAGTTTGCTCCCACTAGTCTTCTTGTAGACACAGGGTTCATCTTCGTTCTTGATGTAGCCATATCCCTTTACTACTTCGTCAAAACGAAGATTCCAGCTTCTAGATGCTTGCTTGAGACCGTATATGGAGCTCTCAAGTTTACATACTTTATGGATATCGGTCTCGGATACAAAACGCTTTGGCTGTTCCATATAGATATCCTCCTCGAGGAATCCATTCAGGGAAGCTGTTTTGACATCCATTTGCCATATCTCATAATCTAAGTATGCAACTATGGATAACAATATTCGGATGGACTTTATCATGGCCACGGGCAAAAAGGTTTCTTGATAGTCAATTCCTTCTCTTTGACTATACCCTTTCGCTACGAGCCTGGATTTAAATGTGTCAACCTTGCCATCGCTACTTATCTTTATTTTGTAGATCCACTTACATCCTATAGGTTTGATACCTTCAGGACGATCTACCAAAGTCTAGACTTGGTTCGATTGCATAGAGTCCATCTCTGTTTCCATGACTTCTCGCCATCTTGAAGTGTAGACATCCACCATCGCTTAATCATAGGTACAAGGATCATCTTCATGACCTTCTTGTACTACAGTGCAAAGCTCTGACTCCCTTGCAGTAGATACCCATACCTCTCAGGTTCATGTGGTATTCTACTAGATCTCCATGGTGGTTATACTACTATTGGTTCAGGCCTTGGTTCTTGGACAGATGTCTCTGAGGGAGTTTTATTTTGTTCTTCTAGAACTATTTTCCTACCTTTGCCCCCTTCCAAGATGAACTCATCTTCAAGGAAGTGAGCTTGTAGGGCCACGATGATTCTCTGATCATCATGCAGGTAAAAGAAGAATCCCATGGAATCTTCAGGATAACCAATGAAACATCCCAAAAGGGATCTTGTCTCCAATTTCTCCACTTTAGTCTTTTTGACATAAGGGGGACATCCCCAAATTTTAATGTGGTTAAGACTTGGTTTTCTATTATTCCACATCTCATGCGGAGTTTTAGGAATGGATATGGAGGGATATCTGTTCAATATATAAGCAGCAGTAAGGAACGCATGTCCCCGCAACGAAATGGGTAAATCAGTGTAACTAAGCATGGAACGAACCATGTCCAACAATGTTCGGTTCCTTCGCTCGGCTACCCCATTTAGTTGAGGAGTTGCTGGTGGTGTCAGTTGTAATATTATTCCTTTTTGTCTAGGGAATTCATCAAACTCGGCACTCATATATTCTCCTCCATGATTCGATCATAGAGTTTTTATATTTTGATTAGTTTGATTTTCTACTAAGGCTTTGAACTCTTTGAACCTTTCAAAGGATTTAGACTTTTGCTTCATCAGATACACTAGACCATATCTTGAATGATCGTCTATTAAAGTGATGAAGCAGTAGAAACCCCCACGAGTCATTTCTCCAAATGGTCCGCAAACGTCGGTATGCACTAATCCTAAGACCTGAGTAGCTCTTTCAAAAGTTCCGGAGAAGGGCGATCTAGCTATCTTGCCTATGAGACATGATTCACATATTGGATAGGGATCCGATCCCAGTGAGCTTAAAAGCCCATATGTCTTAATTTTGTGTATCTTGTGCTCTCCGGCATGACCTAGTCTAAGATGCCACTTGAGTCTTAAGTTAGGTTCTTGCCTACCACGTTTTTAAGTTACAACATTCACAATAGATGAATTAAGGACATTTAAATAATACAAACCATTAACTAAAGAAGCATTGCCAACCAATTTATTTCCATAGTAAATGTCGCAATTCAATTTAGAAAAACGGAATGTATAACCTGTCTTAACTAATATAGGAATGGAAACAATGTTCTTAAGGCCCTTGGGCAAAACTAAAACATCATTTAATAACAATAAATGTCTAGAATTCAAACAAAGAGAAGTAGATCCAATCCTAGTAGCCGCGACGCTTTCCCTGCTGCCTACTTTGATCATCGCTTCTTCTCGGCCCAACTTTCTACTTCTCTGCAGATCCTGATCCAAACAACAAACATGGGCACTAGCCCCTGAGTCCAGAATCCACGAAGTAGAAAAGACGGTCATAGAACAGTTAGTTTCGAAAACAAAGAGTTCCATACCTTTTGCGCCTTTGCCTAATTTGGGACAGTTCCTCTTCCAGTGGCCAAGCTCACCGCACTCGAGACATCTATCAGTTTTCTTAGGCCCTTTGCTCTTATAAAACCTTTGAGCCTTTCCCTTACCCTTTTGAACACCCCGTTGAGCTCCAAGTTCACTAGACTGCTTCTTGTTGTTGTTCTTCTTAGACTTAGAGTTTTTAGGTCCAGAAGAGATGACCAAGTCAGTTTCCTTTCCCTTTAGTTTCATTTGAGATTGTGCAGTAACCAATTTGTTCATTAGCCCAGCTAAATTGCACTCTATCTCATTGCAGTTAAAGTTAACTACAAATTGGGAGAAGGAATCTGGAAGAGACTGCAAGATTAAGTTAGTTTGAAGGGTGGCGTTCATGGTGAATTCGAGAGTTTCCAATTTCTTAGTCCTCAAAATCATTTTGAGTACATGATCACCAACCTTCTCACTTTCTTTCTTCTTCGCTCCGAAGAGCTCTTTCGATATCTCATATCAAGCAGTTAGACTATGCTCACCATAGAGCTCTACTAGGTGAGCTAGGATAGCTCTTGCAGTGGGCATCTTATCATGTGATCTTTGAAGATCATTGGTCATAGATCCCACCACGTATCTTCTCACTTGGAGGTCGTCCTTAACCCATTTTCCATGGGCTTGGTCCTCTTCCTCGTTGGCACGTGTTCTAGTAGGAGCCGCCAGGATATCAACCTCCAAGACGTATCCGAGAGATTCCATATTGCGGACAATCCTCAAATTTCTAAGCTAGTCCGCATAGTTAAGTCTTCTTTTCGAGCAGAACTGAAATTGGGTTTGTCATATTTGAGATTGATAAATAAGAAAATAATTGCAGAAATAAACCAGATTAATTAAATTACTTGTTTTGACTTAACCAAGAAAAATTAAGGACTTAAAATTTATCTTGGCTCCCACTGCATTTTTCGAATCCCACACTCCCATGTGAAAATCGGGAATCATCATTGGCATTGATTCCACAGTGGGTATGGAGGTCCTCAATTAATTAGATGGGTTGCAACCTAACCGGTTTCTAGCCCATTAATTATTTGAAGTGATATATAATATCAATTTATCTAATAAACATTTCAATACATTTTCCCATAGCTCACCAAGCCGCAACCTAACCGATTTCTAAGCTCATGAACTACCCGAGTTTATTCCCACTAACTCCTATAATCTAACATTTGAATTTCACCTTGCAACATAACCGGTTTCTCGGGTGAAATATGCTTCGATTATAGCATTTAATGCACTTACTAAAATTTGAAATTATTTCCAAATGTATAACCCCCATAACTGGGAAGCATTACACATTCGTAGTAATTTTAATTTTTTTTGTAAGCTTAGTGGAGGGAGAGGATGTCAAACATCCTTTACTAACTCGGTATTATTTATTTGGGAGAATTTTAATTCGTCAAAAGTTTTGGTCTCACTTTGTACATTATTCAATTTATATAGCATTTTTGTTCTACATTGATCATGCATAAAAATATTAATAATAATCATGCCTTTCAATATAAATAATCAGGGAATTTAAATAAATAAATCCATCACTCGATCATGGACTTTTACTAGAGGGCCCGAGCCAATGGGCCATCACAAAAGGCATAAATTAAAACCTATTTAACATTCATGGGCCATTTGACTTTATCAATTTTGAACTATTTTATTTCAATTCCTAAAACAACTCATGCATTATTTCTAAGAATATAATAAATAGCCTTCAACTTGATAACCCATAAAATATAAAGGTAAAACAAATAAACCTAAGTGCACGATCGGTGTTACAATCACATAAGACATACTCGCAATATTAAATCACTTATGTTGATTATTAAAATTTTAGTCCAACTAAAAACTCCTTTATAAAATTCCCAACCTTTTATACATTCGATATTTCAATTAAAATCATTCTAATCCGACTAGATGACTTAGATATACGAAATTAAAAAATTAAGTATATCTACCTTTAATTAAAATAATATTAGTCCTACTAAAAGAATACATAAAATATGGAATTCTATTTTATTATGATTTAATGCCATCTTTAATTGGAAATACTTTTATTTGATCAAAGAATTAATTAATAATCTGTAAGAAAAATAATTTATATTCCTTATTCAAAAAATAAGTAATTTCCAAGTCGAGGAAAAATAATAATATTTAATCCATAAATTAATTATTAATCTCTAAGAAAAATAATTAATTAAATCTAATTAAATATTTTATTCTAATTAATCTTATTGGGCTCGATTTCATCAAACTCAAGTCACCATCCTTTTGGTCCACTTGGATTTAATTTAATTAGGCTCAATTTAATTAATTAGAAAAACATGCACATTTTCATTAATTTCTTATTGGGCTAAATTTAATTTAGGTCCAAATCACCAATCTAATTGGCCCATTTAGATTTAATTAAATTAAGTCCAACCTAATTAACAAATCGAAATTGGATAATTTTCAATTGTGCTTAATTTAAATTATTTGGGTCATCATCCTTTTAACCTATCCGATTAATTAGACTTACCCAAAAATATAAATTTTAATTTCGACCCAAACATAGTCCGTTTTAAGACCCGGATCCAAGACCCGGTTCAGCGGGTCGTGTGCTGGTGCATTCGACCCGTCAAGTCGTGTGGCTGCGTGGCCAGGTGGCCAGGCCACACGGCCCAAATAGGCCGAGCAGCCGCGCTGCGCGCATATCGTTCGGGGCCTCCGAGACCCGGTTTTCCTCGGGGTTTTCAATTTTTTAATATTATCAAATATTCTCAGATTTACAATAACTAAAAAGTCAAAAGTTCTACGCAAAAACCATGAAAAACGCAGATTCAAGAAAACATACAAACATGCTTCAAAAACACATAACATGCATATCTTAAATCACGTAAACAAGATCAAATATGCAAACCAAAGATTGGCTCTGATACCACTGTTGGATTTCGAGAAAAAAGTCATAAACGCAGCGGAAGGATTTCAAAAATTTGATTAAAACCCAAAGTGTTCTCTAATTGCATAATTGAATCCAAAAATTGCTTTAACGAATATATAAGCGAGGTGGTAGGAGAATCCAATTCTTCTTCAAAATTTTGAATTGACGAACTCCTTGAATATTCAATCCTATTATTCTTCAAGTCTTGATTTCTTGAAGTTTCTTGTAATTAAATCCAAACAACGAAACACATTGTCTCTAAATTATTACGCACGAATTGATGATAAAAAAAATCCCTTTTTCTTCTCTATATGAATGATGGCTAGTGTGTATAGAGGGGGATGATATATTTCTTCTTCTTTTCTTTGGAGAGTTACAATGAATTGTAAATTATTTTCTAGGTTAAAGTCAAGAGAAGCCTTTTATATCTCAATGATTTATTGACCAAGACAAAACAAAAGAGACCAACATGATCATCCTTCTAGCCCTAATGGGCGCCCCACATAGGGCTCGGATTTTCTCTTGCTTTGTTTAATTAATTCTTTATTCAATTAATAATTTATTTTATCCAATAAATCAATTGATTAATTAAATAATAAAGTTAATTAGATAAATTAATTCATTAATATATTTCTCTAAGAAATTAATTAATAATTAATCTTATCCATTTAATTAATTATCTTATCCAATAAGTAATTAATTAATTATTTAACTTATCCAATAAATTAAATCTCTCCAAAAATAATATAGAAAATCCTTTTCAATTTTTTTCATCAATTCTTTAGCGCGACTCTTTATGTTAATTTCATTTGGCAATGAGAGGAAACAAAAGGAAGTGGGTAACACCTAGCCAGTCACGTGGCCCACTTCGTAGCCCAAATGAAATACGAATGAATGAATCATTCCACAACCTTCCAATCGTAAATACCGTATATGTATAAAACCTTTGTTCACCTTTCCCGATGAAGTGAGTGTCATGGTTATGTCAAACTCACTGGACTTGACCATATGTATAAATTATAATAATACGAGATCATTGAGATCGATTAAGTGCCTAACACAATCGTCTCTTTTGCTTTGGCCAAAGACTTTGATCTCTATTTATCTACAATCACATAGGGTACATTCTCTTTCACTTATGAGAGAACAAATCCCATATTAGATATCTGCTAAGACTACCACTTGCCCATCAAGTCTGCATTTCGAGGTCGACCCCACCAACGGGTGAATTGGGTCTACCTACTCTAGTGAAAGACTTGATGTCACAAGTGCATCTTCAGCCTGATACTTCAGGTCAAAGGTTCACATATACCTATTACGCATAATCAGTTCTGTCATTGACAGTCACAGAGTGAAAACCCATGTGACAGAACCGATGCGAGTCGTGTTCGAGCATATCAGTTCCACTGATGTGCGTACAGTCTTAAGCTCCCACCATCACATGGTGTTCGACTGGCACTCCCATGTCAGAGCTAAGATTTTACAAGTATTCGAAGTCTTTATTTGCCCATTAAAGACTTCATATTACTTGCAAAGTAGTTTTACTAATCAAGGTCGATCTTTCTAATGCCATTCTTCCTATCCCATAGTAAGTAGAGGGATCGTACTGAAAATATTGGCAAAGCGTTTTATACAACTTATAAATGCAGATAAGAATTAAGTGAAAAATTAAATAGTGCCTTTTATTAATAATAATTAAGTTCAATACAAGATAGATGCCCTACTCATTCTATTCTCTATGGCAACTGAGGGCATAATCCTAACACAAACCTGCTACATTCAATCGGTGCAGCAAAAATTTAGGAATGTCAGAAAAAGGGCCTATTCACTCGCTATGAAAGGCACGTGCCTGCAAGTGACCAACGGACAAATCCCAGGAAATGCCTATAAATAGTGCCCTTCAGCAAACCTTAAACATACACGCATGCACACAAGAATTAGGTCAAAACTTTGTTGTAATCACTCCAAGAAAAGCTTACAAAACTCCATATCTAAAATCCTTCTAGCTTTTCATAAACAATCCGAAAGACAGTAGCCGATATCTCAAACCTCTTCAGAGAAGAACCCTAAACTATTATTGAGATATTCTAAGTTGTTTGAACTTCTCTAAATCAAACAAACTTTGTGACGATAAACCCTCAACCTCTTTCATCTACGTGAGAAAGTTGTTGATATACAAGCAACATTTCTTTGTGAGAGAAGCTTGTTGAAGAAGATCTCTACTGGAGCTGAAGTCTGTGTGATCGAGGAGCTCAAGATCATCTTTCTTATCCTCCATTTTGTAGAAGCCTCTGTGTGATCCTTCGATAATCTTTCTAGTGTATTTCCTTCTAGTGTAAAGGAGAAGAAGGACATAGTTGAGATTACATCACCCAGTGAACCTTACATATCTTGTGTTATTTTACTGTTTTCTTGCTTTACCTTTTGCATCATAACATTAAAAGGCTTTAAAATGGTTAAGTGACTATTTGGCTAAAAGAACGCTAAGCATTAAAATCAATTCCGCTGTGCTAACCCTGATTAAGCTATCGAAGCATTACCCAACATTGGTAACTGCCAAAATCACTAAGTCTAAGTTATCTATCCATTAGCGCTTCACCTAGCACTTTGCTTTCAAAGCGTTCAAATTGTTTAAAAGTGATACGAATTTTTTTAAGTCGAAAAAGACATCAGGGTACTAGTTTATATTATACTTGGGACCCTTTCGTATGCCCCTTGGGACCACCGAGTTGTTGGGTTTGTTCCCTCGATGCCAATGAGGAATTAGAGAATAGGGCACTAGTTTATATTATACAACCTATTAACTATATAGAGGCATTAGCAAGTTGTTCATATATTTCTTAATGGCATCTATAAGTCTTAAATGAACAACTAGTCCATTTGTATCAAGGCAAACCTTCGCACTTCTTATAATAGTTAAGGATATGGGCACTAGAAGGATTTGGTACTTGATCACTTAAAAAGTTCCCAAGTTGGAGAATCTCAATTGGGCATTGAAATTCGTGTGGACTTGTATGACACATGCTCTGACAAAGAGTGCTACTCTAACACTATGGGATAGTGGGATTGTGTCACGGATACATTGATTGGATTGGATTAGTGTATTTGAACATGGCTCGTAGTAATCCGATCACATTGGTTTTTACTCAGTGACTGTCAATGATCGGATTACTGATTATGGTAGTATGCATGATCCTTTGAACTGAGTAATCAAGTTGAAGATGTGTTTGTGACATCAAGTCTGTCATTAGAGTAGTTAGATCCAATTCATCAGTTGGTGGGGTCAACCTGGAAGTGCGGCTTGATGGGCAAGTAGAAGTCTTAACTGGTTAGCAAAATGGAATTCACTGTCTCGAAAGTAAACAAGAAGTATTCTATGCGATCATAGGTAATGAGATTAAATTCTCTGGCCAGAGCTCATGAACGAACCCGTGTTGGACACTGAGGGTAGTTCGGTACTCTCATATTACTATAATACTTGAGCATAGCATCGAGTCCTGTGAGTTTAACATATTCCATGACTCTCACTCGATCGGGATACATCAGTGAAGGGCTTAGACTCATACAATATTCATAATCTAGAGGTTCGTAATGACATAGTCATTTCGTACTCAGTTAAGCTACGATGTGGGCCCACGATGCTGGCTAGGTGTTACCCACATCCTTTGGCATCTTCCCATTGTCAATTGAGATAAACCTAGAGAGTCACGCTATAAGAATAGACGGGGAAATCGATTGTTGTATTTGGAGGGCGTTTTGGCAATTTGTCCTTTGGAAGGACAAATTAATTTAATTAGTTGTTTAATTTGATTAAACATGGTATTAAATTAATTTATGTTGACTAGGTCAACTATGATGTTAATTAATTATTTAGACTGTATATTTAATTGGATTAAATATTAGATGGTTAAATTAATTGGGCTAAGCTGACTAGGTCAACATAGCCCAATAAAAGTCCAATAGCCTTAAGACATATGATTAGTGGGCTTAGTTGGAGGATTTTTTTAATCATCCATCACAAGCTCTAGTGTAACACAAGAAACACAATTCACATTACGTGAAATCCTCCACCAGCAATACAACGCAGAGGAAAAAAAAATTCTCTTCCACTCTCTCTCACCTAGCCGCCCCGGAGAAAAGAGATGGAGATTTCCGGAGTCAATTCCGACGCGTGATAATCTAGAGACGGGACACGTGGACCGTTGAACGAAGATTCAAAATGATTGATTAAATACATGAAAAGGTAAGTTTTCGTATTCATTTTTTTCATTAAAATCAACGAACAAAATGAATTGATCTTGGCTTTGGGAATCCAGATATGTTTTTCAACTTCCGCTGCGCATGATACCCGGATTCCCAACACAAGTATTATCAGAGTGGTTGAAGTAGAAACCTAAGCGTTTCCGAGCGTAACTACTTGTTTAGATCCATTTTTCAAAACTTAGTCGCTTACTTTTGAAAAATCTCATATCATGGCTTTTAACAAGATGCCGAAGTTGATTGAGTCAAAATATGACTCATGGAAACTTAGAGCATTTACATACTTATGCTCATGTGATAACGAAATGTGTGATGTTATTACAGAAGGCCCCATTCAGATCATGAAAGTGATAACTCGAGGCCCTGGAATGGATGAAGCGACTCCGGATGGATATGTCGAGAAGCCAGAGGTAGAATGGATGCCAGATGATCGAAGAAGAGCGAATTTGGATAATGTTGGACGAAGCGCTCACTACTCAGTGTTGATAGATAATGAGGGATTGTTCAAATTTGGGATAAGTTAGCCTCTGTGTGTGAAGGATCTGCACAGATGAGGGAGAACAAGCTCTCCATGGCCATGCAAAAATTTGAGCATTTCAAGATACCACGAGACGCTAGATCAATTGGATGCGAGGTTTACTTAGCTTATAATAGAGTGAGCATCATTGGACAAGGAATTGACCAATAAGGAAATGGTCAATAAGATTTTCAGAAGTCTTCCAAGCATGTATTTGATAATGATTGTAGCAATGAGAGAATCTCAAATGTTGGATATTATAACTCCAGAATATGTGTTTTCGAAGCTAAGGGCTTTTGAGTTTGAATTGGGAGAAGTCAATGATACGTCGACTTCAGCAATTGAATCTGGAGCTTTAATTGCAAGTATCAAGAGTAAGGGTAAAGCGCCAAGTGAGGCAAAAGCGTTAGAATCAATGAGAAAAAGGAAATGGCGTTATTGGTCAAGAAATTTAAGAAATTTCTAAGATATGAAAAGAGAAATTCAAATCGACAGACTTCATTTTAAACCCCTCCCCTTTCACCAGCGCTTCATCATCAAGCGCCAGTGTATTCTCTACCTCAAACCTCTAGCGCCAGTTCAATATCAAGTGCCTCCGTCTTTAAATCAGAACCAGAATCTCTCAGCGTGAGTGGTTTCCAAAAGGTTAACAACTGAACAAAACATGAGAACTAATCTTTGTTATAATTGTAGGAAACAAGGGCACTACCAGGTAAACTGCCCTTATCCAAATATATCTGAGCCCACAAGGCAAGATCATGCGGATAGAAACCAATTCAGGAGCAACCTTCGTCAACAAGGTTTGCTAGCGGAATCTGAACCATTCTCCGCACCTGAAGAGGATTTGGAATCTTCTGATGAAAGCAGCAATGATGAGCCATCAGTGACTCAGCGCTAATTTGTCTCATGGCGAGAGATGAACAAGTGTTTGATGACTTACTACTGAGGTATCCACTAAACTATCTCCTTCTCTTTCTTATGAAGAATTACTTGACAAAGTCAATGAATATTACAAAGATTGTCAAGGTACCAACAGAATATAGCAAGAACACACTGATGAGATCTCAGCGATTAAAAGTGATAATGTGACGCTCAAAGGTGAGTTGCTAGTTCAGCAACAGTGCATTGAGAAGAGCTAATCGCTTGAGGCAGAGATCACTCAGTTGAGAAGTGATCTTGATATGATAGTCAAGAGAGAAGCTGAGATGATCGCTAGACTTGCTAAATCAGAGCAGCCCGTCTCATCATTATCAAAAGCTTCAAGAAAGTTGATAATGTGACTGAGGTAACCAGACTTTTTGGTGAAAAACCCGGTTTAGGTTGTGATAAATTTGGTAATAAATCAAAAGCGTCTAAGGTTACGGAAGCCAACAAAGGACAATATGTAGCCTTTGTTAAGAAGAGTTCAAACAGTCAAACGCTAAATGAACCAAAGGAAAGTGGTACTTGGCCAAATGAGAAAGCCAAAGCTTAATCAGGCAAGGGAAAGATGAAAGTGAATGATTCACAAAACAAGGTATATCCAAATGCTAAGGAGAAACCTTGCAAGTGTGAATCAAACGCCAATCGTCAAGCGCCCAAGGTCCACCCTAAGCCAGGGCTGAGGAAATACCAGCGTCAATATCCACAAAGATCAAGGTCATATTATCAACACTATGATGATTATGATTACGATTATGATTATGATTACTATTATGATCAAAGATATTATACACCTAAAAAACACACACAACACAAACTGAACCCTAAAAAGGCCGATCCTCCCAATATGAAGACTAGGTAAATATGTTTTTCGAAAGTTTTAATTCAGACTAACACTACCAATGTTAAAGGAACCAAGTCACAATGGGTATCTAAAAAGAATTTGGACTGCAGTTTGAATGAATGTACCTAGAGCCAGCACCGATACATCAATTTGGTACATCGATAGTGGGTCATCAAGGCACATGACAGACTCAAAGGATCTCTTGATCAACTATCATGCAACCAATGGTCCTCAAGTTATATTCGGTGATAACTCTAAAGGTAAAACCAAAGGTATAGGTATCATGCATAGGGGGAACATCATGATAAGTGACATATATTATGTTAAGGGTCTTAAGCGTAATTTATTGAGCATTAGTCAATTTTGTGATAAAGGCTTTGAAGTTAAATTTTCTGGTGACTATTACTATATTAACGACGCTAAGACTGGATCTACTAAATTGAAAGGAAAAAGAACACATAATGTTTATTTGGTAGATTTGGGCCCAACAATTGATAACGACCCTACATGCTTTGTTGCTAAGAGTCAAAATGAATTAGGTTGGTTATGGCATAGAAAAATGAACCACCTCAACTTTAAGAAAATCTCTAAATTAATATCGCTAAATCTTGTAGAGGGATTACCTAAGGGTTCCTTTCAGAAAAATCATTTATGTGATGCATGTCAAATGGGTAAACAAGTCAAATCATTTTTTAAGAAGAAACCTTATCTATCTACTTCTAGAATTCTTGAACTATTGCGTATGGATTTGCTTGGTCATATTCAAATCATGAGTGTTAGTGGTAAAAAGTATTCGCTAGTGATAGTTGATGATTTCTCATGCTATACATGGGTAGAATTTTTAGCATCCAAAGATGAAACTAGTGTCAAGCTCATAGTGCTAATTCGTCAACTACCAAACTTCAAAAGATTTAAAGGTGACGAGAATTAGAAGCGATAGAGGAACTGAATTTACTAACCATATTGTTGAGAAGTTTTGTACAGATTTTAGAATACTTCATGAGTATTATGCGCCTAGAACGCCTCAACAAAATAGAGTTGCCGAGCGACAGAACAAAATGCTTAAAGAAGCCCCTAGGATAATGTTAGCAGAGTCCAAGCTGCCTCAAAGATTTTGGGCCGAAGCAATCAATACCGCTTGCTACACTCAGAACCGGTGTATCATCAACAAGCAACATGGAAAGACTCCATATGAGTTATGGAATGGACGTAAGGCTAAAGTTTCTTATTTTCATGTATATGGTTCAAAATGTTTCATTCATAACAATGGATCCCACAACCTATAGACGTTTGATTCTAGAGCGGATGATAGAATCTTTCTTGGCTATGCCAAAAATGGAAAGATTTTTCGCATCCTAAATAAGATCAAATCGAAGGTTGAGGAATCTATTCATGTTGTGTTTGATGATGCTAACCAAGAGCCGAGTAATGTTAATATTGATGATGTAGGAGTTAAAGATCTTTCTCAACAAGCGTCACAAATCAATCTTGGTGAGGCTAGTGATGATGATGAACATGATGAGATCTTTGTGCCTAATCCTAAGGTTACTCGTGAGGTTATCAATGCCAATATTGCAAGACATGCTGGTGCTCATGAAGAGAATGATCATTAAGAGAAAATTGGAACTATGAATGACAAAGCGTCTGCGTAAGAGGCTAATAAGGGTCAAGCAATTGATAATCAACAGTCTCTCAACCCATTCCAACCAGATCGAAAATGGCTTAGAGATCATCCACCAGAGCTAGTAATTAGAGATATTGGAGCTCCTGTGAGGACAAGGGCCGTTACATTTAATGAGACCATGTTCGTGAGTTTCTTATCTCAAATGGAACTAAAGAAAGTGGATGAAGTGCTTTGCGATTCAAGTTGGGTAGAAGCGATGCAAGAGGAGCTTAACCAATTTGAGCGTAATAAGGTTTGGACGCTAGTTCCTAGACTAATTCACCAAGGAGTTATTGGGACTAGATGGGCTTTCAGGAACAAGATGGATGAAGATGGTGTTGTTGTAAGAAACAAAGCCATATTAGTCACTTAGGGTTATTGTCAAGAGGAAGGTATTGACTTTGGTGAAACTTATGCTCCAGTAGCCCGTCTTGAAGCGATTTGAATGTTCTTAGTGATTTCCGCATTCAACAAGTTCACAGTGTATCAAATGGACGTGAAGAGTGCTTTGTTGAATGGTAAACTTCAAGAAGAAGTATATGTGGAGCAACCCCCAGGATTCATCAACAACCATGGCAAAAGTATGATCTACAAATTGGATAAGGCACTTTACGACCTTAAGCAAGGACCAAGAGCATGGTATGACACTCTCTCTATCTTCCTTATAGGTAAAGGATTTTTAAAAGGCAGCGTTGATACAACGTTATTCAAAATTACCCATAACGAATATATTCTCTCAGTCCAAATTTATGTTGATGATATTATTTTTGGATCTACTAATAAGCGATTGTGTGAGAAATTTTCGAAAATGATGCAAGATCAATTTGAAATGAGCATGATGGGTGAATTCACTTTCTGCTTAGGATTACAAGTTAAACAATTCCTAATGGCATATTTATAAACCAAGCTAAATATACAAGAGATATGATTAAGAAATTTAATATGAAAAATGCATCATCTTCAAAAACTCCAATGAGCCAAACGTTTAAGTTAGATAAAGATGAAAGTGGGAAGAAAATTGATATCACTAACTATAGAGGTATCATTGGATCATTTCTTTATCTTACCGCTAGTATACTCGATATTATGTTTTCGGTATACATGTGTGCACGCTTTCAAGCTGATCTTAGAGAGTCACACTTAATTGCTGCCAAGAGAATCCTTAAATACCTAAAACGCACACAAAATGTGGGCTTATGGTATCCAAGGGACTCTTCTTTTGAACTAATGGATTATTTAGACATAGATTTTGCAGGATGCTAAATAGATAGAAAAAGTACTAGTGGTACTTGTCAATTTCTAGGTGATAGATTGGTTTCGTGGCATAGTAAGAAACAACAATCCATAGCGACTTATACCGCTGAAGCCGAGTATGTAGCCGCTGGAAGCTGTTGTGTACGAATCCTTTAGATGAGGCAACAACTTAGAGATTATGGAATTATCCTAGGTCCTACCAGGGACGTTCTATGCTGGGCCGAGACCCAGCTCGACCGTTGGATCCCTAACTAGGGGGGGGGGTCATTTAGCAATTTAACCCCCCCTAGTTGGGGATCCAATGGCTGAGGCTGGGCCGAGACCATTGGTCTCGGCCGAGCATAGAATTTTTCGTCCTACCCCAATCAATTTTTTAAAGCGCTTTAGCTATGACCCAAAACCCAGTCCTTCATTCTAGAACTAAACACATTGACATTCGCTACCATTTCTTGCATGGACCATGTTCAAAAGAAAGATATCTCCATGCATTTCATTGGAACTGACAAACAATTGGAAGTTATCTTCACCAAAGAGCTCAACGAACAACGTTTTCTCACTTTGAGAAGTGAATTATGTATGATCAATTTAAACTCTTAATCATGAAGCATCATACTTTTTCATATGCATATAATTTAGGGGGAATCCACTTTATTATAAAGTCTAAAGCGATTTCAAAATTGAAATGAGTTATCAATTTTAGGGGGAATTTTAAAATTGTACTTATTAAAATTAATAAGCGACAATGATCAAAAATGACTTTCAAAATTTTATGCATTGATTATTAGCATTTATATGCATGACAGATTCATCGATAATAAAACAAAAAATAATATTTCTTAAAAAGCGATTCAATTGTATCTATCCTAAAAAGAAGACTTCAGCGTTCAGAATATTTCCACTTTAACGCTAAGTAACTTTGTCTGAAAATCATGCATTGTTTTCATTGCTAAAAGGTAGCGTGTGTGGATAAGTCCAAAAGATAAGATTTTGACAATTGCCCACGTGCTCCTATCAAATCAAACTGACGGTTAATGATACCTATCTCAATATAGGGGGTTCAGTAACTGCACATGCCTGGGTACGTGTCAGTGTACCATCAGGCGCATGCAATTCACGCTGAAAATTTTCAAAACAATTTCAAACGTTTTTGAAAAGTAACCACAAATTTCAAAATGTATCCTTTATAGCAGTTATCCTAATTTATCAAACCTTTTCACATCCATCTTTATGATTAAACGACTCAGATTCAATGTTTTTCATTTCTTGATTAACTGCATTTACACGTGGCATTTATCGAGCAATTGAGGAGTTACTTTCTGCCATTCTATTTAAACCCTTCAAATTTTTACAAAAAAACTTTATTACTCTGATATTCTCTCTTTGCTGTAAAAATTCTCTAAGGCAAAATGGTTTTCTTCTACTCTCTCAAAAAGCTTAACATCTTTTCATCAATGGCGCCACCAAAATCCTCAAAATCTTCAAAATCTGATGTCGGAAACACCTCAAAATCCAAAGCTGAAAAAGCTATGGGTTATAATGCTGGTTTCTTGGTTCACTGGGAACACCTCTTTGATAATCAACATTTCCCGATGAGAGAAATTCTTCCTCTCATTGAACAATCTGGATTAAGGACCCTTCTCACTTCTTATTCTCTAATTCATGAAGAAGAGGTCAAATTTTTTCTTTGAGAATGCCGTCATTTCTGACGATGGCAACTCAATTTATTGCTCTTTCCCTTCTGCCAAAACCCCATTCATTCTCACTCCACAACTTCTTGCTGATTTGCTAAAACTACCCACTTCTGCCTGTGAAGTCAAAGAAGTTGCCATGGGAGCTGCTACCAAAGTTTGGGATCAAGTCCGGTGAGACAACATTGTTACCGCGTATGAACCAAATTTCAAGAAGAAAGACATGAAAAGAGAATATGTCATTCTGGCTGATATGCGCAAAGATGGTAAAGTGTCGTAAGCTATCATTTAATAAAATTTCAAATTTGCAGTACATGATGATGATAGCCATTTTGACCAAACTAAAGGTCAATTGGGCTTTGTACGTTTTCAATCGCTTCAAGGCAAGGATGCAGAAGTTATTTAATCCCAAACCTTATGGGTTTTAGTTAAGTTTTATTCTTAGCGCTAGTGGTTACGTCCCAAAGTTCCAGGGCTTCTAAATTTTACGGCAAGAAAATGATTGGTGAACTGCTCAACCCCAAGCGACACGGTGGTGCAGCAGTCCCCAAAGAAGAGCGTGAGCGACTCGCCGCTGAAGCAAGGCTTCGCGGTGATGGTGAGGAACAAGCGACTTCCTCATCAGATGAACCGGAAGAGGAAGTAGTGGTCAAGTGTTCAAAGAGGAAAGCTACAAATAAAGTCGTTGAGCCTTCTAAACCAGCGAAGAAACAGAAGAAGGAGACCAAGAAGAAATCTCCCTCTTCCCCTCAGAAATTCCCTTCTCCTCCTCCAGTGTTTGCGATTTCGCCTGAATCCGAGGAAGAAGAAGAAGAAGAAGAGGAAGTGCCGCTAGCCCATAAGCGCACACCTTGGTCTACTTCAAAAGGATCAACATGCGTTCCAGTAGAGCCAGTGCTTGAAGAACCAGCAAGTGCTCCTCCTCCTCCTGAACCTATTCCTGAGCCTGAAGCTAATCCTCTTTCATAGGATTTTGCTAGCGATCAGGGTAAGTACTTGTGATAAACAAAGTACATTATCCTTTCCTTGTTAGTTTCTTTGATCTAACGCTAGGATAAATTTTTAGCTTGAAGTGAAGCAACTATTCAATATGTTCTTAAAACTTTAGAGGAATGCAACATTCCGATTCGTGCTACTCCCTTCACTACTCTCATCCCTCTGGATGATGATGAAGAGCTTTTGGAGCCTGAGGCAATGGAACCAACTATTTTCAAAGCCCAAGCGACTAAAACAGTCGAAGAATGTCCTCAGGGTAAGCATTGTTGTCTTTTATCTCTATTTTCTACTTAGTAGAAAATCTTTTTGTCTTCTCAAACGCTTGCGCTTTTCAGCTCAAACTCGAGTAGAAGCTGAAATTCCTCCTCCCGAGGTGAACATTGAATTGGACATGGATATTTCAACAGTTGTGAATATCGCTAAAGAATTAGATCAAGTCCTCCCTGACGCTGAAATTTCTCCAGCTAAAGAAGCGACTTATGATGCTGAGCGGTCGACAAAAGTGGCCCCTGTAATCCTGAATGAAGAAGCTTCAACTGCAGCGATTCCCATAGTTTCCACGCCAACTGGTCCACCTCCTGCTATGGTTAATTTCCTTCCTCGAGGCTATACCGAAGATCTGGAATTTTATTTTGCCTTGAGAGAAATAACCCTTCGACAGATGATTGAGATGGAACTATCTTTTCAATCAGCGCTCCATAATCCTGCCTATTCTGACACTCAGAGATCAGAAATTTTTAAGACTCTAGCATCGCTAGGTCTCAAGTCTAAGAAGGAGATCCTTGCTCGCCTTGAGTATTTGGAAATCCCTCTTAGCGATTTGGCAGAGTTTGAAAGCAGACGCTTTCAGGAAGTCGGCCACAGTGAAGAACGCAACTAGCTGTTCTGCCGCACTCATGTTCAAATCAGAAATCCTCACATGGGTGATTAGGAGAAAAACCCCGATGAAGAGCAGCTAAATTCAATGGGTTATTCTGCCTTGCCCATGGTTGTCAAATCTAATGCTAACAAGTCTTCTCCAAAACCCCTGCGGTTATGGAAAGGAAAGGGTCCAATGTTCAAGGAACAACCTAATCCAATCAATAAATGGGTTAAAGGCGAGGTCCGCAAATATCTTGCTAGATTATGGGCTGAAGACTATGAAAGCGACTTGGAATGATTTGAAAAGTATCTCGCTGCCAAAAAAGACAAAGATAAAGCTGATAAACTGGGCAAACGTTGGATGCTAGACACCACGAGATGGGTTGAAGACTTTGTGCTACACGTATATACTCTTGATGAATTAGTGCGATGGCCATTTCTATTTGAGTTCAGAGTTGAATATAGACGCCGAGGTTATGCTGTGTTCTTGCTCGAGAAGCATAAAGCACTAGTTGGGAATATTAGCGATTTGCCTTGCTACAGGAAAGGCATGGAATGCTACATTTGCCATCAGCTTCATTAGATCAGTCAAGTAGGATGCTATATCTTTCATCTGAGTCAAAATTTCCTTCAGCGTATCCAACTTAATTTGAATGAGGATGCATCTACAAGAAAAAGAGATGCACTCCCTAAGCCAAGTAAAGAGCATATACAACTCACTTTTGAGCATGCAGAATTTCACAGAGACAGGCACGCAATCCTTAAAAATGCACAGTTGATGGACATCACCTTGAATCAACACTTCAATTTTAATGAGTTCAGAGGCTATAATATTTTGGCCATCTTTGTAAGCGAACAGAACATCCGTGTGGCCCAACTCTTATCTCTTATTAGGCCAGTGGATCAAGCGCTAGCTCAAGCGCTGATGCCTTTCTTGATGGACATTGTTAATTGTTACACATCTGGTGTAGTGATCTCGAAAGATGCTGACCTAGTATTCAATACTGAGGAGCGCGAAGACGCTTCATTTTTCATCTCGAGATCCTTCTACCTTAGTCTAAAGCATGTTCTCAAAGCGATTGGCCCACTCTGGGTCATCCCTGTTCAAAGATCTTCATCTTCTATGGAAATCACAGAAACGGTTTTGGATGCTCCCACTGTTGCTAAAGAAGTTGAAATGCAAGATGCTCCAAGCGCTCTAATGGAAGAAGCTCCCCTGGCTGATCAAGTTACAAAGATTGATGATGCAATTGTGTCAGTGGATCAAGCGATTGCTGAAGTTCCTGAGGTTACAGAGGAAGAGCCATTTATTCGAGATAAGGCTAAAGACAAGGCTCCAATGGCTTCAAAGAATCAATGCCTTCTTTAGAGCGATCCTCTTCCACCGACTCATTAGATTCTGAGAGTGACCCCAAAGCCAAGGACTTCAAACAAGCGGTCAAAAACCCTCTAGCTGATATTCAGGTTCCTGTTCTCGTTTAGAAGAATCTACTCAAGAAGTAATCAGTACAGTGGAAAGGCAACGAGTCACTGACAAGAGAAATCGAACGACCCAGAGCACAAACAAAGTTCTTAATGCAATCGTTACACTGATTACTGCTCTCTGAAGAATTCAACCGGTCGCTAGCTGAGAATGCATCAGCAAATACCGACCGTCATACTCAAACTAACTTGGTTGGTCAGAGTATCGCTGAGCAAGTAACACTTCTTATCAATGAGGTCAGACTCCTCTGCTGTGATATCACTGATATACGTGCATCTCTTGATGAAGTCAAGAAGGGGAAAGATCCAAAAGCCAAAGCCAAATCCTCGGAGCAAGTGTCCAAAATTGATAATAAAAATTGGCGCTCCATGTTTGAAGAAATTGTGAATCTTAAAAAGATCGTCACAAAGAAAAGAAAGCCAAGATATTTCAAAGGAAGGCACAGGCTACCAGATCTTGACATCGATTTCCTGGAAGGTATGGGTTTTCACCCATATGCAGTACCTTTGAGAAGGTTGCTTAACTGGAAGCCTTTGAATGACAGAGTCCAAAATCTTTATCATGATCTTATTCGGACGCTTGGCATTCCACCTAGAGATTGGGTTGAAAGGTTGCTAGGACTCAATATAAGCGCCAAAGAAAATAAAGAGGACTACAACGAAGTCTATCATACAACTGTGATTGACATTGACAAGGTTCTCCTTCAATTAGCAAATGAGATTTACCAGGATGATGTGTCCAAGCGACAGAAAAAAAGATAGTGTTATATTTTTGTTATTGTTATGTATCTTCTTTTTGTTATCTTTTCAGCTCAATCATTGTATGCATTATCTATTATATATACATAATTGATTGAACGCTGAAACATCTTGTTGAAGCTCATCTAACTTAGCTAACTCAACTAACTTTCTAACGCTAACTTATAACGTCTTTTGGCTTTTGTCTAACTCTTTTATTATAAAAGAGTTAAAGTCTTGACATCATCAAAAAGGAAGAAATTGTTAGGAAATTTCATGTTAGATGTTTTGATGATGACAAGATAGGATTTTATGTTACACTCCAAAAGTATGTAAGTTTATGCTTTCATAGAATATTTGTATAAGCGTTTGAAAGTATTATAATTTGTTAGGCTTGTAATTTTTATCTTTTTAGACTTTAGACTAAGTATTGTAAACTGAGTCACTGATAGAATTCTAGGTGAGTCTGTCAGAGATAACGTTGAAGATCAGCGTCTGAAGTTAAGTAATGATGAAGATTCTGTCTTAAGCGACGACCAATCACTAAGGACATTTCAGGAAGTTATGAATCAAGCGCTCAAAGCTACCAAGCAATCAAATGATCAGCTTCACCTGAAACAAATTCTGAAGTCATTAAGGACTTCAATGCAATCATTCAACGGGCATTTATTTCCAACGGGAAATAAATTCTAATGCATTAAATGCTTGATAAGAGCATTAGATGTGATAAGAACGAATTGCACATGGAGCAAGCCACCCTATTGGCTAAGACTGTTAGAGTTTTAGAGTTCAAACCTACCACATTCAATCGGTGCAGCAGAAATTCAGGAATGTCAGAAAAAGAGGCTATTCACTCGCGACGAAAGGCACGCGCCTGCATATGTCCAACGGCCCAAGAAATGCCTATATATAGTGCCCTTCAGCAAACCTTAAACATACACGCATGCACATAAGAATTACGTTAAAACTTTGCTGAAATCAGTCCAAGAAAAGCTTACAAAACTCCATATCTAAAATCCTTCAAGCTTTTCGTAAACATTCCGAAAGACAGTCACCGACATCTCAAACCTCTTCAGAGAAGAACCCTAAACTATTATTGAGATATCCCAAGTTATTTGAACTTTTCAAAATCAAACAAACTGTGTGACGATGAACCCTCAATCTCTTTCATCTGCATGAGATCATCTTCCTTATCCTCTATTTTATAGAAGTCTGTGTGATCAAGGAGCTCAAGATCATCTTCCTTATCCTCTATTTTATAGAAGCCTCTGTGTGATCCTTTGATAATCATTCTAGTGGATTTCCTCCGAGTGTAAAGGAGAAGAAGGACGTAGTTGAGATTACATCACCCAGTAAACCTTACATATCTTGTGTTATTTTACTGTTTTATTGCTTTACCTTTTGCATCATATTAGACATCACTTTAAAAGATTAGTGGACTAAATATCGTTAAATTGTTTCCATCCAATGAATCAAATTAAGAAATCAATCTCCACTACGAAATAATGTACAACGATCACTTTTGACTTCTACAGTGGGAGTGAAGATCTCGAAAAATGTAGTGGGAGCCAAGTTTAAATTTAAGCCCATGATTTAACTTGGAAAGTTTAATTACATGCATCTAATTAATTCACGTTTATTTTATGCAGTTACAAAGTTATCTCTCTCTCAAAATGACAATCAACCCACTGTCTGTTTTACTCGGAAAAAACACTCTTACCGGACCCAACTATGAGGACTAGCAAAAGAATTTGTGGATAGTTATCAATATCGAATCATTGGGATATGTGTTGGACACGGACATCCCAGCTCCTCCTACTAGAACACGTGCCAATGATAAAGAAGCCCAAGTCCATGAAAAATGGGTCAAGGACGACGTCCGAGTGCGTGGGTACATGCTGGGCTTAATGAGGAATGAGCTTCATGTTAGGTGTATGCCCTTAATGCCTGCGAGGAATTAAATTGAGTAGAGCTTCGATAAGTTATTTGTATAAACTATTTATTGTTTCTATTTATAGAATAAAGGTTTTAATTTTGTTCATATAAATCTAATGGCATTCTAATGTATTGAACAAATAAGTCCATGAGATCTAAAGATAGAATTTTCACCTGTTATAGGAAAGAGAAGGCATTGGAAGAGTCAAGTACTTAATTTCTTAAACAGGGAGTTCGCGAGTTAAGAAATTTTAATTGGGCATTAAAATTCAACTCGTATGACACCTTCTTTGACAAGGAAGTACTAGTCGTACACTGATTAGATAGTGGGAGCTGGTATCATGAATATGATTAATGGAATTAACATATTTGAACTCGACTAGCATTAATCCAATCACATAAGTATTTACT
Source organism: Buddleja alternifolia (assembly GCA_019426215.1). Taxonomy (NCBI): domain Eukaryota; kingdom Viridiplantae; phylum Streptophyta; class Magnoliopsida; order Lamiales; family Scrophulariaceae; genus Buddleja; species Buddleja alternifolia. The sequence continues at coordinate 26,682,521 of CM033404.1, forward strand.
CTTTGACAGTCAATGATTGAGATTAAGATTGCGATAGTATGTGTCAGCTTTAGACCTGAGGAGTTACTTATGATGTGCTTGTAGTATTGAATTTGTTATCAGAGTAGTTAGACCCGTATCACATGATAGGTGAGGTCGACCTTCAAAGTACGATCCACATGGTATATAGGACATTGTAAGATAACTGCTAATATGCGATTCATCGTCTTGACAGTAAACGTGACATGTACGATCATAAGTAATAGAAATTACAAAATCTTTGGCTAAACCAAATAAACTAAACTAGTGATGGTCACTAAGGGTGGTTTGGTAATTTCACATTATTATGATAACCGAGTACATTATCATGTTTTATGAGTTTGACGTACCATGACTCTTACTTGATCGGGTCACATCGGTAAAGAGTTTAGACGCATATGGTAGTCGTAATCAAGGTTTGTGATGACTATTTCATCTCGTATTCAATTGGGTTACGATTTGGTTCCACGGTGTTGGCTAGCTGACAAACTTATCCTTTGGAATCTTCCCATTGCCAATTGAATCGAGCCTAGAGAGCCACGCTATGTGAAGAAAAGGAATATTTCCATGCTAAGGGTATTTTGGTAAAATCACATTGGATGTGATTGACTGACGATATGGATGGCATGATTTAATTGGATTAAATAAATTAATGAAATCATATTAATTCATGAGTTAAATTAATTGGAAATTCATTCATAAGTTAAATTAATTGGAAATTAATTTATAAATTGAATTAAATTAATTAGATTAATTTTAATTAGATTAAAGTAATTAATTAATTATCAATTGGATTGGATTTGGATTTAATTAATTACACATGGCCTAAGATGGAACAAAGCCCGGAAGCCCAACCCAACTAGGCCTAGAGGCCACCCCCCTCACTGTATACCTAGGGGTTCTGCTTATGTGAATAACTATTCAGTCAGTGTCAGAACTCTACACACAGAAATCATTGTTTCAAAATCTGACTTTGAGCCAATGAAACCTAGAGCAATAGGAAAGACAAAATTCCCTCCATCTCTCTCCAACTAGCCGCCACTGCCATTGTTGCTGGGAGGAGATCAGAGCTTTTCTTGGAGAATTTGTTTTCCACGTGATTATCTAGAGGCAGAAGTCTGGCTGCTGCTGATAATTCAGAATTTTGTTGTCAATAGGTAATTCGATTACTTTCTTTCATAATTCGATCTTATTGCATTTTCATCAATATCATGAATATCTCCGGATTCAATTCTCGGTGTGATTCGGATCAAACATATTTATACGTTAGACCAAATCACAACAGTGGTATCAGAGCCAAAATTTGGGAGATTCATGATATTCGTTGTATGTTTATGTGTTTTAATTGTTTTAATGTCATAAACATGTATTTACATATCATATGTAATTTGGATAATTTATGTTATGGATGGGAATTTGTAAAAATTGAATTTTCTTTAGTTGAATTAGATTTACTGGGTAAAACAAAAAATCATAATTTTTTTAGAAAATAGAATGTTTCTTCGGGCAGGTGACGGCGAAGTCGTCTCTTTGGCGCCTGCTACAGCAGCTGCGCGTGGCTGCTCGCCTGCACCTGACGGCACGGGCTAGGTGGGGAAAGGGTGTTGGGCTAAAGCCTAACAGCCAACGCGTGGCACTGGACTCTGCCCAGAGCGCAAAAGAGGCGCTGGGTTGAGCCCAACGCGCTGCACGCGTAGCGCTGGGCTGAGCCCATCGCATATATAAATAGCATTGGGCTGAGCTCAATGATAGATAAATATCGCTGGGCTTGGCCCAGCACACTAATTTAAAAGTTGCTGGGCAGAACCCAGTTGTGTTTTAAATTAAAATTTGGGCTGGGCCCAATATAATTAATTATGCTCAGCCTGACCCAACGATTTGATTGGGTTACCCAATTGCCAATTAGTTAATTATGTGGGTTTTGACCCAATTGAATGTTGAACCAAACTAATTATCAATTAATTGACTTTAATTAAATAATTTCGTTTCAACCTCTAAATTGGATTTAGTGAATAAATTAAATTAGATTTAAGTTTATTCAAACTCTAAATTAGATTTATTGAATAAATTAATTGGATTTAAGTTTATTCGAAATTCTAAATTGGATTTAGTAAAATTATTTAAATTGGATTTATTGAAAAACTTAATTGGACTTAAATTCTTCAAACGTTTTAAATTGGATTTAACCTTCTTTTCATAATAGGTTGGTATATGTTAAATTAGATTTATGAAATTAGATTTAGATACCAACTTTCTTTTTACATGATATTGCTATGTGTTTAGATTAAATTACCCATGTGACTTTATTTGATAGTAGTCACACTTTAATTAGATTAAAGTAGTCAAACTAAATTGGATTTATTTTGATGAGATTAAATTAGATTTAATCAAAGAATAAATTAGATTTAATCAAAAAGATTGAATTGGATTTAATCAAAGATTAAGTTAGATTTAATCATGTATTAAATTAGATTTAATGATTAATTTACATATGTGTTTAAATTGTTTATATGCTCCTTAATTATGTGATGGTGATGCCATATATGGACTTAGTGTTTATCTTTGCTGTCTTACCTGGGTTGTATTGTGTCGGAGTTTGGTCCCCCCAATTTGTATCTTCAATTCATAGAATTTTTCTATAGATTATTTCTATGTAATTGTTTTAGTGATAAGCCCAAATGGCGGATTAGGGTGGCACATGAAGTCTTGGAGAAATATGAAGATTAGATCATGTTTAGGCAGAAACCCTTGTAATAGATAGAACCCCTCCCTGATCACTCATTGGCTCGAGTTGATCTAGATAGTCTATACATGTGTGTGTTGTTAGAATTGCTAGGCTTATTCTTATGCATTTTCTTTAAAATTGCGCGATAAAGAAATCAATGTGCAAAGTGAGACCAACATCATTAACATTATCAAATGTTATAATCCTCCCATTGGAAAATACTGTGTAAGTAAAGGGGCATTGGATGTCCTAGCTCTCCATCAAACTTTAGAAGGTGGGTTCACTTCTAGTGCATGGTATCTTCCCGGAATAAGGGGTCATGCATTAAGACGTGGTAATCTATCTTCTCTAGTGCATTTAATGCCTTCATGTCGAAGCGAATTCTACCCCACATATCGTTCAAGGTTGCAAGGCGGGATTAAATTGTTAGATTGAAAGGAGTTGATGAGAGAAATGACTCAGATGGATCACCACCTATATATCGAAAAAGTTTGCGATTTAATGATCCATGAGCTAAAGGAGATTGAATCATTGGTTGGACCGACTGGTGTACGACATCACCTTAATGATCTAACAGGCCATATATTGTTCAAGGTTGCAACTTGTCCAGATCATTGAGGAACTCATTCACTCACTATGAAACCAATCCAACGAGATTTTCGATTATTGCAGTGGGAGTGCAATGTTTTGAGAAAAATAGTGGGAGTCAAGTAAATAATGAAATCCTTGATTTTACTTGAAAGTACATAATAACACATCTAATCGTAAATCTTAGTATTTTCTGTAGTTTATTTCCTACACAATGACTAACCCTTTGACTGTATTGCTTGAGAAAAATGTCCTCACTGGACCGAATTTCGTTGATTGGATACAAAATTTGAGGATTGTCCTCAGCCTTGAATCTTTGGGATATGTGCTCGATGAAGAGATGCCTGAAGTTCCGGACCCCGGATCTTTTGAAGATAGGCTTGCCCATGAAGAATGGGTAAAAGCTGACACTCGTGTCAAGGGGTACATGTTGGGATTGATGACCAATGAACTACAACGATCTCATGGTGCATCTGAAGGAACTCTACGGAGAACACAGCAGAACTGCTCGTTATGAGATCTCCAATCAACTCTTTGGGGCGAGAATGAAGGAAGGAGAGAAAGTTGGAGATCTTGTTTTGAAGATGATCTCCATGTTTGAGAGATTGGAGACCCTCAACTTCTCTATGGACTTCCAGCTTCAGATTACCCAAGTCTGTTTCGCAATTCATAGTGAATTTTAACATGAATAACATTGAGTGTTCACTGCTGGGTCTTTTGAACAAACTCTCAAATGCTCAATCACAAATGGACCCCAGGACGAAAGAGACTGCTTTGGTTGTTTCTACTGAGACTTCAAAAACTCAGAAGAAGAAACGAGGCAAGAAGCAACTAGGAGTGGCAAAAACTTCTAGAAAATCCAAAGGCAAGGCAAACCAAAAGAAGAGGTTCAAGGGCAAGGGCCCTAAGAAGACAGACACATGCCTCCACTATGAAAAAATAGGGTATTGGAAGCGTGACTGTCCGAAGCTGAAAGCAGAAAATAAAGCAGGTTTAGAACATTATGGCTTTGTTTGGATGTGTTTTCATTTCATTTTCAATCGTCATTTTTTAAAATCTGTTGGAGAATGTATTTTTTGATTTTCGTATGAGAAAAGTAAAAAAAAGTAGGTGTGTTTGGTTGTGTTTTTTAAAATGGTTGAAATTTGTGAGTGTGATGTGTGAAATGATTGAAAAGTAATGATTAAATGAATAGTATTGGATTTGATATTGAATATTGATAAGATAGGAGAGAGAGGATGGTGATGGGTGGATGAGAGAGGAGAGAGATACGATGATGATGGATGGATGAGAGAGGAGATAGAGAGGATGGTGATGGGTGGATGAGAGAGAAAATGTGAGATGAGTGATGTGAAATGTAATTTTAAATAAATGATTGAAATTTCTCGGGAACGTAAAAACAAGAATGAAAATGAGAATATTTTCAGTTAAAAACAGTGTAAAGTGTGTAATTTCCATTTTCAGATGAATATGGAAATGGAAAAAGTGTGATGAAAACACAAACAAACAGAGCCTATGTTTTTTAAACAAATTGTTCTATGATGATATTTTCTACTTCTTAGATTTTAGATTCCGGAGCTAGTGCTCATACATGTGTTTTGAACTAGGATTTGGAGAAAAGTAGAAACCTGACTGAGAAAGAAGTGATGATCAATGTTGGAAGCAGACACAGCGTTGCTGTGACGCACATTGGAATTACTTCTATTACATTATTTTCTGGACATCAAATAATTTTAGATGATTGCCTAGTTTTGCCCAATAGGCTCAAGAATATTGTTTCTATTCCTATATTGCTCAAGAAAAGATATTTGTTTTCTTTTAAACATAATTGTTATGATATTTATTTTGGAAATAAGTGTGTTGGCTCTGCATCTTTAATTAATGGTTTATACTATTTGAATGTCCGAAATCAATGTATGGTTAATACTAGAACTAGAAAACGTAGTATGAGTTGAGTAAACCAAAAACTCATATGGCACCTTAGACTAAGACATGCTGGTGAATTTAAGATTCATGAGTTGGAAAAACGTGGGCTTATTGGCCCACTTGGGTCTGACCTATATCCTACTTGTGAATCATGTCTTAAAGGCAAGATGACTAGGTCACCATTCACTGGACATTTTGAAAGGGCAAATGGAAGTTTTAGGATTAATTTACGGCCCTTGAAGGTTTTCAGAAGCACTTGAATGGTTCAAGGAATTCAAAGCTTTAACTGAAAAAAAAACTGGGCACAGTATTAAGATACTTAGATCTGATTGAGGTGGCGAATACATGAGTACCGAGTTTGACAGGTTCTTAAAAGAACAAGGCATAGTATTACAACTAACTTCTCCAGCAGTTACCTCCACAACTTAATGGGGTAGCAGAAAGAAGGAATCGTACTCTGTTGGACATGATATGCTCCATGCTTAGCTACACTGATTTACCCATTTCCTTGTGGGGACATGCTTTTCTTACAGATGCGAACATTATGAACAAATGTCCCTCAAAATTTGTTCCCACTACATCATATGAAATATGGAGCGGTAGGAAGCCTAGTCTCAAGTACATAAAGATATGGGGTTGCCCAGTGTATGTAAAGAAGACATAGGCTTATTGACATCAGTCAAGACATGGCTCTCAAGCATGTTCTCCATGAAAGACTTGGGAGAAGCAACTTACATTCTGGGAATTCACCTATATAGAGATAAAGAAAATAAAATGATAGGTCTCTCCCAAGCGCTCTACCTAGAGAAAGTCGTTAAGAGATATGAAATGCATAACTCTATGAGAGGACTTTTGTCCTTGAGACATGGTATTCATCTTTCCAAATCTATGAGTCCTAAAATGGACAAGTATAGAATGGAAATGAGGAATACACCCTATGCATCGACAGTAGAAAGTCTCATGTATATGATGTTGTGCACGAGACCAGATCTGGCACATGCTATGAGCATGGTCAGTAGGTTTTAAGCAAATTTAGGGGAGCCGTACTAGACAGCAGTGAATTGTATCTTAAAGTACTTAAGAAGAACTAAAGATATGTTGTTGATATATGGAAATGGAGAATTAAAGGTGGATGGTTACACCGATGCAGATTTTCAATCTGATCCAGAAGACCTTAAGTCTACCTCTAGGTAATATTCACGCTTAATGGTGGAGCAGTGTCATGGAAAAGTTCCAAGCAAAGCACAACTACTAATTCCACAATGGAGGCAAAATATGTAGCAGCCTCTGAGGCAGCAAAAGAAGCTGTTTGGATGAGAAAGTTCATAGCTGAACTTCAAGCGGTTCCTAGCATGGAAATGCCATTGCCACTCTGGTGTGACAATAACAGAGCAATTGCGCAAGCTAAAGAACCAAGGTCTCACAATAAATCTAAACATGTGGTGAGGAAATATCATATAATACGAGAAATCATTGAAAGAGGTGATATCGCCATGCAGAAAATGGCCTCAGCAGAAAACGTGGCTGACCCACTCACCAAGCCACTATCACAGGCGGTGCTAGATAAACATCTTCAGAAGATGGGCATCAAATACCATATCGATTGACATTGAGTGCAAGAGGGAGATTGTTAGGTGTATGCCCTCAATGCCGGCGAGGAATTAGATTGAGTAGGGCTTTGATAAGTTATTTGTACAAACTATTTATTGTTTCTAATTATAGAATAAAGGTTTTGATTATGTTCATATAAATCTAATGGTATTTAAATGTATTGAACAAATAAGTACATGGAATTTAAAGATAGACTTTCCACCTCTTATGGGAAAGAGGAGGCACTGGAAGAGTTAAGTACTTAATCTCTTAAACCGGGAGTTCACGAGTTAAGGAATTTTATTAAAATTCAACTCGTATGACACCTTCTTTGACAAGGAAGTGCTAGTCGTACACTGATTAGATAGTGGGAGCTGGTGTCATGAATATGATTAATGGAATTAACATATTTGAACTCGACTCGCAAGTATCCAATCACATGTGTATTTACTCTTTGACAGTCAAGGATTGGGATTAAGATTGCGATAGTATGTGTGAGCCTTAGAACTGAGGAGTTATTTATGATGTGCTTGTAGTATTAGATATGTTATGAGACTAGTTAGACCCGTATCACCTGATAGGTGGGGTCGACCTCGAAATACGATCCACATGGTACATTCAACATTGTAAGATAACTGCCAATATGAGATTCACCATCTTGATAGTAAACGAGTATGTGACCTGTACAATTATAAGTAATAGAAATTATAAAGTATTTGGCCAAAGTAAATAAACTAAACTATTGATGGTCACTAAGGGTAGTTTGGTAATTTCACATTATTATGATTACCGAGTACAGCATCAAGTTATATGAGTTTGACATACCATGGCTCTTACTTGATCGGGTCACGTCGGTGAAGAGTTTATACGCATATGGTAGTCGTAATCAAGGTTCGTGATGAATATTTCATCTCGTATTCAATTGGGTTACGATTTGGTTCCACGATGTTAGCTAGGTGACAACCTTATTCTTTGGAATCCTCCCATTGCCAATTGAATCGAGCTTAGAGAGTCGCGCTATGTGAAGAAAAGAAATATTTCCATGCTAAGGGTATTTTGGTAAAATCACATTGGATGTGATTGACTGATGAAATGGATGGCATTATTTAATTAAAGATATTTGATTAGATTAAATAAATAAAATAAATTATATTAATTCATAAGTTAAATTAATTGGAAATTAATTTATAAGTTGAATTAAATTAATTAGATTAATTTTAATTAGATTAAAGTACTTAATTAATTGTTAATTGGATTGGACTTGGATTTAATTAATTACACATGGGCTAAGATGGAACAAAGCCCGGAAGCCCATCCTAACTAGGCCTAGCGGTTGCCCCCCTCACTATATACCTAGGGGTTTTGCTTATGTGAAGAAGTATTCAGTCAGTGTCAGAATTCTACACGCAGAAGTCACTGTTTCAGAATCTGACTTTGAGCCAAAGAAACCTAGTGCAATAGGAAAGACAAAATTCCCTCCCTCTCTCCAACTAGCCGCCGCTGCCATTGTTGCCGGGAGGAGATCAGAGCTTTTCTTAGAGAATTTTTCTTCCGCGTAATTATCTAGAGGCAGAAGTCTATGGCTGCTGCTGATAATTCAAAATTTTGTTGTCAAAAGGTAATTTGATTACTCTCTGTCATAATTCGATCTTATTGCGTTTTCATCAATATCATGAATATCCCCGGATTCGATTCTCGGTGTGATTCAGATCAAAAAAAATTTATCTGCTAGACCGAATCGCAACACTTCAGAGGTCCCATGAGAAGTTGACCACTCCAAGGGCCATCTTAGCACATTTGATCGAGCTCTATGGTGAGCACAGGCGTACTCGAAGCTATGATATATCTAAAGAGCACTTCGGAGCCAAAATGAGAGAAGTGAGAAAGTTGGAGATCATGTCCTCAAGATGATTTTGAGGATCGAGAGATTGGACGCTCTTGATCTTACAATGAACCCGCAACTTCAAACCGATCCCATTTTGCAGTCTTTTGCTGATTCCTTTTCCCAATTTGTCATAAACTTCAACTACAACGAGATTGAATGCAACTTAGCTGGGCTGATGAACAAATTGACAACTGCACAATCTCAGCTGAAGCCCAAGGGAAAGGAAACTTCCTTGGTTGTCTCTTTAAAGCCTAAGAGGGCTAAGAATAAGAAGAAGAAATTCAACAAGCAGTCTGGCGGGCTTGGAGCTTAGGGAAGCCTCGATAAGAACAAAGGAAAAACTCCTATGAAACATAAGAGTAAAGGGCCAAAGAAAACAGACAGATGCCTACACTGCGGTGAGCTGGGACACTGGAGAAGGAATTGTCCAAACATGGGCCAAGGCGCACAAGGTATGGAACTTTACGTTTTGAAAACTAACGGTTCTATAAACGTTTATTCCACTTCGTGGATTCTTAATTCAAGAGCAAGTGCTCGCATTTGTTGTGTGGATCAGGATCTGGAATGAGGAAGGAAGCTGGGCCGTGATGAGGTACAAATCAAAGTAGGCAGCGGGCAGAGCGTCACAGCTACTGGAATTGGATCTACATCGTTACTTTTACTTCTGGACATTTATTAGTTTTGGATAATGTTTTGGTTTTTCCCAAAGGGCTTAAGAACATTGTTTTAATTCCTGTTTTAGTTAACTTTGGTTATAATTTTTGTTTTATTAATAAGCAGTGCAATATTTATTATGATAATAAATTAGTAGGCTCTGCTACATTAGTAAATGGTTCGTATTACCTTAATGTTCAGAATGAGTGTGTTGTTAATACTATAACTAGGAAACGTGGTAGGCAAGATACCAACCAAAGACTAATATGGCATCTTAGACTAGGCCATGACGGTGAATATAAGATTCACAAAATGAAGAAAGATGGGCTTATAGGCCCACGGGGATCAGATCCCTATTATACTTGTGAGTCTTGTCTCATGGGCAAGATGGCTAGATCTCCTTTCACCGGAACTTTTGCAAAAGCCACATAAGTTTTAGGTTTGGTACATACTGACGTTTGTAGGCCATTCAGTGACATGGCTCGTGGGGGTTTCCACTACTCCATCACATTCACTAATGACCATTCTAGGTTTGGTCTTGTGTATTTAATGAAGTATAAGTCTGAATCCATTGAAAAGTTCAAAGAATTCAAGGCTTTGGTGGAGAAGCAAACTGGGCAACATATAAAAACTCTCCGATCAGACAAAGAAGGAGAATATATGAGTGTCGAGTTTGATGAATAGCTCAGAGAAAATGTGTTAGGAAATTTCATGTTAGACGTTTTGATGATGATAATTAGGATTCTTGTTAGACCCCAAAAGATGTAAGTTTGATTTTATTAGAAATCATGTATAAGCTTTGAGTGTTAGATTTGTAATAAGCTTTATAAACTTTAATTTATTTTTATTCTAGATTGTTAGGCTAAGTAGTCTTAGGCTGAGCGTCTGATAATTTCTGAGTGAGCTTATCAGTAGTTAAGTTTGAAGACTCAAGCGCCTAAAGTCTAAATGAAGATGAATATTCCAAGTGTCCAAGCATCAAACTATATCAAGCATTGATTAAGGACAGAAATCATTCAGTAAGTGATTGAGCGTTTATCAATGACCAAATGTCACCTGAATTATTTCTAAGTCCGGAAGGAGTTTAATGCAAATATTCCCAGATCATTAATAGCCAACGGGCATTTATTTCAATTGCATTAAATGCTGATAAGAGCATTAAATGCAATAAGCTCTTTCGGACGTACGGAGAAGCCACCCTATTGGACTATCAACTATTCACAGACTGCAGCACCTACTTTTGTGCAGTAGATTTTCAGGAAAAAGGACAAAAGTTGTTCACTCACGGAAGTGAGAGACACGCGCCTGTGCATGTGTCAAACGAATATTTTTTCCAAGAATGCCTATAAATAGGACTTCAACAACAAGCCAAACAACAATCGTATTACAAGACAAACTGCTGTTGCATTAAAGTCTCAAGTACTAAAACTCTAAGAAAAGCCAGAATATTCAAGCAACCATTCTCTTTGCTTTTCTTCAATTCCTGAGACAGTCAACCAATATCTCAAACATTCTTTTCGAAGAAACCTACATTACTATTGAGATATTCCCAGTTGTTTGAACTTCATCAAAATCAAACAAACCGTTAGTGAAACTGTTAGGATTGTGCCATCAGATGACATAGAGGATAGAATGTATAGGGCATATATCTTGTATTGAACTTAAACTTTTCTTAAATAAAAGATATTATTGAGTTTTCACTTAATTCTTATCTGCATCTATAAGTTGTATAAAACGTTTTGTCCATGTTTTCAGTGCGATGCCTCTACCTCCTACGAGATAGAATTATTGGCACTAGAGAGATCGATCTTGATTACTAAAATAAGTTCGCAAGTAATATGAAGTCTTTAATGGACAAATAAAGACTTCGAATACTTGTACAATCTTAGTTCCGACATGGGAGTGCCTCTCTGGTATCATGGGATGATAGGAGATTAAGATTGTAGACACGTCAGTGGAACTGATATGTTCGAACACGATTCGCATCGATTCTGTCACATGGGTTTTCACTCTGTTACTGTCAATGACGGAACTGATTATGCGTAATAGGTATATGTGAACCTTTGACCTGAAGTATCAAGCTGAAGATGCACTTGTGACGTCAAGTCTTTCACTAGAGTAGTTAGACCCAATTCACCCTTTGGTGGGATCAACCTCGAAATGCAGACTTGATGGGCAAGTGGTAATCTTAGCAGATATCTAATATGGGATTTGTTCTCTCATAAGTGAAGGAGTATGTACCCTATGTAATTATAGATAAATAGAGATAAAAGTCTTTGGCCAAAGCAAACGAGACGATTGTGCTTGGCACTAAATCGATCTCAATGATCTCGTATTTATTATGATTTATACATATGGTCAAGTCCAGTGAGTTTGACATAACCATGACTCTCACTTGACCGGGGAACGTGAACAAAGGGTTTATACATATACGGTATTTACGATTGGAAGGTTTCGGAATGATCCTATCATTCATTTTTGTTTTGGTTACGAAGTGGGCCACATGACTGGCTAGGTGTTACCCACTTCTTTTGGTTTCCTCTCATTGCCAAACGAAACGAATCGAAGAGTCGCGCTAAAGGATTGACAAAGAAAAATGAAGAAAAAGGAATTTCTATTATTTCTTCTGGAAGTTTTAATTTATTGGATAAATTAAATAATTAATTATTCATTAGATGAAATAATTAATTATAATGATAAGATTAATTATTAATTAATTTTCTTGTGAAATATATTAATGAATTAATTTATCTAATTAATTTGGTCATTTAATTAATTAATTTATATATTGGATATGATAAATTATTAATTGAAATAAGAAATTAATTAAATAAAACAAATCCCGGGGCTAAATAAGGAGTCCAATTGGACGCCTATGAGGCCTCAAAGTGGCGTCTTTGAAAGGCCACATATTAGGGCTCTTTTGTTTTGATTTGTTCAATAAGTCATGAGATATATAAAGACTCTTTGACTTAGAACAAGTAAGAAGAGAATACAGAACTCTCATAACTCTCAAAATAAAGAAAAATATTCCTCTCCTCCTCTATACCTAGCCGTCGACCATAGAGAAAGAAGAAAGGGGATTTTTCGGTTGTTGATCCGAGCGTGACGATTTAGAGAAAACGTATTTTCGTTGTTCGGGTCAAGTTCAAGTTTGAAGAATCAAACCAAAGAATTGAAGATTTGGAAGCTTCAATATTTCAAGTTTGGAGAAGAAGAAGTTTTTCACCGTCATCATATTCATATTAACGAGTAAGTTTTATTCGTTATACGCTTTTAGATTCAATTATGCGAATTAGAGTACCAATTGGGTTTTCGTTTCAATTTTTGAAATCCCTTCCGCTATGTTTATGCTTTTTCGAACGAAACCCAACATTGGTATCAAAGCCAATCTCTGATTTGCATATTTGATCTTGTTTACGTGATTTAAGGATTGCATGTTATGTATTTTTGAAGCATGTTTGTATGTTTTTCTTAAATCTGCGTTTTATGGTTTTTTGCCTAGTTTTTTTATTTTTAGTTATTGTAAATCTGAGGATATTTGATGATATTGAAAATAAAAAAATATCGAGGAAAAACGGGGCTTGAAAGCCCCGAGAAAAACGCGCGCGCTGTTTAGCGCAGCCGTGCCGAACCAGTCATAGCCCGTCGGGTCGTGACCGTGGCCCAATGGGTCGTGGGTTTGGATACCCAATTCGTTGATCCGAGTCATGGATTCGGGTCGTAAAACGGGCTATGTTTGGGTTGATTTTTGAATTTTGGGTGATTTTAATTAATTGGGTGGATCAAAAGGATGATGACCTGAATAATTTAAATCAAACCCAATTGAAAATTATTTAATTTCGATTTGTTAATTAGTTTGGACTTAATCTAATTAAATCTAAATGGGCCAATTAGATTGGTGATTTTGGACTTAAATTAAATTTAGCTCATTAAGAAATTAATAAACGTGAATGTTGTTCTAATTAATTATTTTGAGCCCAATTAAATTGAATCTAAGTGGACCAAAAGGATGGTGACTTGGGTTTGATGAAATCGAGCCCAATGAGATTAATTGGAATATAATATTTAATTAGAACTAATTGATTATTTTTCTGGGAGATTAATAATTGATTTATGGATTAAATATTATTATTTTTTCCTCGACTTGAAAATTACTTCATTTTGAATAAGGAATATAAATTATTTTTCTTAGAGATTAATAATTAATTCTTTGATCAAATAAAAGTATTTCCAATTTTTGATGGCTTTAAATCATAATAAAATAAAATATAGAATTCCATATTTTATGTGTTCATATTATTTTAATTAAAGGTAGATGCACTTAATTCTTAATTTCGTACATGTAAGTCATCTAGTTGGACTAGAATGATTTTAATTGAAATGGTGAATATGTGAAATCATAAGGAATTTTATAAAGGACTTTTTAGTTGGACTAAAATTTTAATAATCAATATATGTGATTTAATATTGCGAGTATGTATTAAATGTTGCGAGCATGTATTAATTGATGCGAGCATGTCTTATGTGATTAAAACACTAATCATGGACTTAGGATTATATGTTTTACCTTTAATTTTATGGGTTATCAAATTTGAAACTATTTATTATATTCTTAGAAATAATGTATGAGTTGTTTTAGGAATCAAGATAAAATAGTTCAAAGTTGATAAAGTCAAAAGGCCCATGAATGTTTAATAGGTTTAATTTGTGCCTTTTGTGATGACCCATTGGCTCGGGCCCTCTAGTAAAAGTCCATGATCAAGTGATGAATTTATTTATTCATTTATTTAAATTCTATGTTTATGTATATTGAAACGCATGATTATTAGTAGTATTTTTATGCATGATCAATATAGAATAAAGCGCTATATAAATTGAATAATGTGCAAAGTGAGACCAAAATATTTTGACGAATTAAATTCTCCCAAATAAATTATACTGAGTTTGAAAGGGATGTTTGACATCCTCACTGTCCACTAAGCTTTCTAAAATTAGAATTACTATAAATGTGTAATGCTTCCCAGTTATGGGGGTTATACATTTAGAAATAATTTGAAATTTTATAAAGTGCAGGCAAATGCCTTAATCGAAACATATTTCACCCCAGAAACTTGTTCAGTTGCAAGGTGAAATTCAAATGCTAGATTATAGGAGTTAGTGAGATAAACTCGGGTAGTTCACGAACCTAGAAATCGAATGGGTTGCGGTTTGGTGAACTATGGGGAAATGTATCAAAACATTTATTGGATAAATTGATATAAGATATCACTTCAAATAATTAATGGGCCAGAAACCAGTTAGGTTGCAACCTATTTAATTAATTGAGGACCTCAATACTTGCTGTGGAATCGATGCCAATGATGATTCCCGATTTTCACATGGGCGTGTGGGATTCAAAAAGTGCAGTGGGGGCCAAGATAAATTTTAAGTCCTTAATTTTTCTTAGTTAAGTCAAAACAAGTAATCTAATAAATCTGGTTTATTTCTGCAGTCATTTTCTCGTTTATCTCTCTCAAATATGACAAACCCACTTATGAAATTACTCGAATGAAATGTTCTGACTGGTCCCTACTATATACAATGGCTCGCGATCTTAAGGAATGTCCTGAGTGAAGAGTCGATTGAATATGTGTTGGAAACAAATCGTCCTGTAATTCTTGATAGGAATGAGGATGAAGAGGTTCAACTGGCTCACTTTAAGTGGACATGTGACAATTATACAGCTAGAGGATACATTCTTTGCTCAATGTGTAGTGAGCTGCAAAGTTCACATGACACAATGAGCAATGCAAGGGACATAATTCTTCACCTGGAATAAATGTTTGGAGAGCACGGTAGGACCGTAAGATATTTTAGATCAAAAGAACTCTTCAGAGCAAGGATGAGAGAGGAAGAGAATGTGGGAGACCATGTTCTCACGATGATGACCCCAATGGAAAGACTTCGGTCAATGCATTTCTATATGGATATTCATCTTCAAGTTGATCTCATCTTACAATCGTTCCCTGACTCCTTCTACTACTTCGTCATGAACTTTGATGTCAATGATATCGATTGTTCATTAGCTGGGCTGACTAACAAGCTTGAAATTGAACAAGCTCGTATTAGGACGAACAAGAAGAGGGATTCTTCTATCTATTTAACGAATGATACATTTGATGATCAACGTGATGGAAAGAGGAAAAGGCAAAATAAAGTATCCATAAGAACTTCAAAGAAGTTAGGACATGGCCGTAAGAGCAAAGGACCTAAGAAAATGGATAGATGTCTCGAGTGTGGTGAGCTTGGCCATTGGAAGAGAAACTGTCCCAAATTAGGCAAAGGCGCACAAGGTATGGAACTATTTGTTTTTGAGACTAATTGTTCTATGACCATATTTTCTACTTCGTGGATTCTAGACTCAGGGGATAGTGCCCATGTTTGTTGTTTGGATCAGGATCTACAGAGAAGTAGAAATCTAGGCTGAGAAGAAGTGATGATCAAAGTAGGCAGCGGGGAAAGCGTCGCAGCTACTGAGATCGGATGTACTTCTCTTTATTTGAATTCTAGACATTTACTATTTTTAGATAATGTTTTGGTTTTGCCCAAGGGGCTTAAGAACATTATATCTATTCCTATCTTAGTTAAGATTGGATATACATTCCGTTTTTCTAAATTAAATTGCGACATTTATTATGGAAATAAATTAGTTGGCAATGCATGTTTAGTTAATGGTTTGTATTATTTAAATGTCCGTAATTCATCTGATGTTAATGTTGTAACACGTAAATGTGGTAGGCAAGAAACTAACTTAAGACTTAAGTGGCATCTTAGACTAGGCTATGCCGGAGAGCACAAGATCCACAAAATGGAAAAAGATGGCCTTTTAAGCTCACTAGGGTCGAACCCTATTCCTACATGTGAATCATGTTTCTTAGGCAAGATGTCTAGATCCCCCTTCACAGGAACTTTTGAAAGGGCTACGCAAGTCTTAGGATTAGTGCATACCGACGTCCGAGGACCATTTGGAGAAATGGCTCGTGGAATTTTCTACTACTTCATGACTTTCACTGACGACCATTCAAGATTTGGTCTAGTGTATCTGATGAAGCAAAAGTCTGAATCCTTTGAAAGATTCAAAGAGTTCAAGGCCTTAGTAGAAAATCAAACTGGGCAAAATATAAAAACTCTACGATCGAATCGTGGAGGAGAATATATGAGTGCCGAGTATGAAGAATTCCTAAGACAACAAGGAATAATGTTACAACTAACACCACCAGCAACTCCTCAACAGAATGGAGTTTTCGAGCAAAGGAATCGAACACTGTTGGACATGGTTCGTTCCATTCTTAGTTACACTAATTTACTCATTTCGTTGTGAGGATACGCGGTCCTTACCGCTGCTCATCTTTTGAACAGATGTTTCTCCAAATCCGTTCCTAAAACTCCGCATGAGATGTGGAATAATAGGAAACCGAGTCTTAATCATATTAAGATTTGGGGATGCCCCGCTTATGTCAAGAAGACTAAAGTGGAGAAATTGGAGGCAAGATCCCTAATGGGACGTTTCATTGGTTATCTTGAAGATTCTATGGGATTCTTCTTTTACCTGCATGATGATCAAAGAATCATCGTGGCCCTACAAGCTCACTTCCTTGAGGATGAGTTCATCTTGGAAGGGGACAAAGGAAGGAAAATTGTTCTAGAAGAACAAAATAAAACTCCCTCAAATACATCTGTTCAAGAACCGAGGCCTGAACCCATAGTAGCACAACCACCACGCAGATCTGGTAGAATACCTCATGAACCTGAGAGGTATGGGTATCTACTGCAGGGGGAGCGAGAGCTTCACACCGTAGTAAAACAAGGTCATGAAGATGATCCTTGTACCTATGATCAAGCGATGGTGGATGTCGACGCGTCAAGATGGCGAGAAGCCATGGAAACAGAAATGGACTCTATGCAATCGAACCATGTCTGGACTTTGGTAGATCGTCCTCAAGGTATAAAACCTATAGGATGTAAGTGGATCTACAAAAGAAAGTAGGTAACGATGGCAAGGTTGACACCTTTAAAGCTAGGCTGGTAGCAAAAGGGTATAGTCAAAGAGAAGGAATTGACTATCAAGAAACCTTTTCGCCCGTGGCTATGATAAAGTCCATACGAATTCTGTTATCCATAGCTGCATACTTAGATTATGAGATATGACAAATGGATGTCAAAACGGCCTTTCTAAATGGATTCCTTGAGGAGGATATCTGTATGGAACAGCCAAAGGGTTTTGTGTCCGAGTCCGATATCCATAAAGTATGTAAACTTGAGAGGTCCATTTACGGTCTCAAGCAAGCATCTAGAAGCTGGAATCTCCGTTTTGATGAAGAAGTTAAGGGATATAGCTTCATCAAGAACGAAGATGAACCATGTGTCTATAAGAAGACTAGTGGGAACAAACTCTCGTTCTTAGTACTACATGTGGATGACATTCTACTTATAGGAAATGACGTAGGAATGCTCACCACTATCAAGAAATGGCTTTCGAGTATGTTTTCCATGAAAGACTTGGGAGAAGCCACATACATTCTAGGAATTCGTATCTACAGGGATAGAACGAATAGAATGATAGGTCTCTCTCAAGCCCTTTACTTAGAAAAGGTCCTAAAGAGGTTTAAGATGGATCTAAGAAAGGGTTTCTTCCCATGAGGCATGGAGTACACTTATCCAAGTCTATGTGTCCTCAAAGTGAGGAAGATAGATAAGAGATGGGTAATGTACCTTATGCTTCTGCGTTGGTAGCCTGACGTATGCAATGCTGTGTACTAGACCCGACATTGCCTATGTTGTGAGCGTGGTGAGTCTATTTCAAGCAAACCCAGGAAAGGAACATTGGATAGCTGTGAAGAATATCCTAAAGTATCTGAAAAGGACTAAGGATATGATTCTCATCTATGGAGGTGGAGACTTGAAGATGGAAGGTTATTCTGATTCAGACTTTCAGTCTGATGTTGATGACCGAAAATCCACTTCAGGGTTTGTTTTTACTCTCAATGGTGAAGCGGTGTCTTGGAAGAGCTCCAAGCACAGCACAACCGCTGATTCCACCACTAAAGCAGAGTATGTAGCAGTCTCAGAGGCGGTGAAAGAATCTGTTTGGATGAGGAAGTTTCTTGGAGAACTTGGAAAGGTCCCTAGTGCTCAGCTCCCGTTGCCACTTTATTGTGATAACAATGGAGCGATAGCACAAGCCAAGGAACCGAGGTCTCATAAAAAGGGTGTTTGAGATATTGGTTGACTGTCTCAGGATTTGAAGAAAAGCAAAGAGAATATTTTCTTGAGAATTCTGGCTTTTCTGAGATTGTAAGGAATGAGACTTCAATGCAACCGCAATTCGACTTGATAATTGTTCTCTATATATTTGGCTGGTTGTTGAAGTCCTATTTATAGACATTCTTGGAAAAAGTGTCCGTTTGACACATGCAAGAGCGCGTGTCTCTCATTTTTCGGGAGTATCTGCTGCACAAAATTTGGTGCTGCAGTCTTTAAATAGTTGACAGTCCAATAGGGTGGCTTCTCCGTACGTCTAAAAGTGCTTATCACATTTAATGCTCTTATCATCATTTAATGCATTTGAATTAAATGCCCGTTGGCATTTAATGCTTTGAGAATATTTGCTTTAAAACTCCTTCTGGACTTAGAAATAAATTCAGGTGAAATTAGTCATTGATAGACGCTTATTCAACCTTGAATCACTTCTATCCTATAAGGTGACGCTAGGTGTAGCTGGTCATTATAGACGCATGGAATCTTTATCTTTATTCAGACTTCAGGCGCTTGAGTCTTCAAACTTTACTTCTGATGAACTCACTCAGAACAAATCAGACGCTCAGTCTAAGACAACTTGACCTAACAATCTAGAATAAAAATAAAACAAAGCCTATTACAAATCTAACGCTTCAAAGCTGAAAACAAACTTACATATTTTGGGGTCTAACAAAAAGTCCTAATTTGTCATCATCAAAACATCTAACATGAAATTCCTAACAATTTTTCCCTTTTTGATGATGGCAATACTTACTCTTTTATAGTTCAAGAGTTAGACAGCCAAAATAAAAGTTAGCTTTGATTAGATATGGTTAGTTAAAGTTAGTTACGCTTCAACGAGATGTTTTAGCAGAAAAATGCATTTTATATATATCAAAGATTATAAGCATTTTTACAACTAAACAAACAAAATATAAGGGACAAGAATATAGATAATGCAAATCAAAAGGCTTTAATGACTTGATCTAACTTTGTATCGCTTGGGCATTTCATCTTGGATAGCTTCAGTCAGATTATCTTCCAAAGTCATCATCACTTCATGATCTCTATTGATTATGAGCTTATTTTCTTCTTGTTGTCTCTTTTTGAAAGCAGTAAAGTGTTTGTCCCAATCAGTTGGATCAATACCAATATACCTTAGACAAATTCTGAAAGTTCGGATGAAGTCAGACATCTGCCTCTCTTCAGCTAGAATTTTTGGATCTGAAGGTTCTGGAATAGATGTTCTTTGAAGAGGGATGTCAAATTGTTCTAACATTGCTCTTGTAGGTATTGGTAGATTTGGATATAGTGCTCTTGGAGGTTCCCTTAGTGTTCTACTAGGAGCTCCAGAGTCACTTACTTTAAAGCAGTTATCCAAGATGGGAGACTTGGCGCAGAAGGAGAGGTTAAGACTTGACGCTTAAGAGGCGGAGGCTCTTGAGCTCTTGAACTAGACGCTTTCCTCTTTTCTCCTTTCTTCTTCTCTTCCCCCTTATTGCCATCATCAGATGTCAGAAAGTGTTCTGTAAGTAAACTTACTTGATGAGCAATCTGAGAGATAGAGTCTGAGATGTGGTCCAGACGCTTGTCGAAGCATTCCTGCAGTGCGAGAAGCTTGGCGTTGGTAGCATCATTCAGAGATGTCTCTAGGGTTTCGAGGCGCTTTTCTAACTCTTCTTTCAGGGCAAGTTGGTGGGCGTGAGTAGCATCATGCATTTCTTGAAAAGTTTGTTTGCCCTCACCAACAGCCGCTTGAGCTAAGCTACGCATATGAGCAATTTGAGCTCTCATAACGTGAGACTCAATCTTTGCCAAATCCTCTTTAATCAAGTGAAGGGATTCTTCATTCTGAGTAGCATGAGCACTTATATCCTCCAGAACGGATTTGAGCAAAGGACCAACAGATTGACTCTCATCTGATTGAACCACTTGAGGAGTCGGTCGCTTGAATCTAGATGCAGAGAGTTAAGGGAAGCTTGATATGCTGGATCAAAGACAGTACCTCGTACGTCAAGAGAGAGATCCTTAGCAATATCAGTAGCAACCGGTTCAGGAGCATCAGGAATATCCTCTGGTTGAGACGCTTGAACAGGTTCTTCAGCAGATGCTGGAAAACTGACAACTTCAGAAGTGGACGCTTCAATTGTCTTAGCATGGGCTTCCTCTAGCGCTGACTCTGTTTGGCAAAAGTCATCGAATTGGAAGTTCCAATTTGCTAAATCGGCAAGAGAAGTGGACGAAGCTTCCAAAAGTTCAGTGAGTCTGGATCTAGAACAGCAAAAACCAAAAATAAATGTGCGAAGAGGACTATCAATGGCCCTGATGTGCATGGGAACAATGATATCAAGCACATGATGCGGAAAGACTTTGGACGGCGCTCGACAGATAGAGAAAATGGAGTCTGGAGAGTAATTTCTAGAGAATCCAATCAAGCAGTCAAGGGGAAGAGACGTGAGACGCTGATCCTCAGGTACGTAAGCAGCGTAGTACTCTTCTAAATATGGATAGATTTCTTTCTAGCAGGGAGAGGACAAACTCATAATGATTGAGTACCTCTTTGCGGATAGAAGGGAGCAGTGGATATCCTCGAAATGAATTGATGACGGAGCCGTTCCATTGTCTGAGACTGGCAGTGAAGATTTTGTCGAAAAGAGATAAGGGAGTTATAATCTTCACCATCAAGTTAAAATTATCTTCGCAGTGGCTGGGAGTATAATTCAGGCTAGTAATTTGATTACTGCCACTGGTAGACGCTTGAACGTTGAAATGTAGAGGAGTAATAGACAATCTGTGAAGCTCTTGACGCAGACATTGTTCAATTTGATGTCTAACTAGTGGGAGCTTGAGAACAGGTCCAACTCTCTGTTGACGCTTCTTTAGGCAATACTTGGCGAAATGACGCTTCTTGTCATGCATGCCTATGCCGAACAAATGGGGAGCTTGAACTAATTCTGAGAAAGTGTACTTGTTTCCCATGTACGCTTCAACCCAAATGACTTCGTTCATGCAGTAGTCTGTGCCAGCGTTGACAATAGCTCTAATGCCTTCATGGTGAATGTCTCGGATAGATTCAAATCGGTATCTATCGGTCTGATAGTTAGCATTCCAGACGCTATCAAAATATGTATCAGCTTCAGTCTGGATCAGATCTGTGAGAGATTCGAGACGCTCACTGGCATGAACTGCTTTATTTTTCCATAAGCGAAGTGGATTGACCAAAGCTAGGTTTTCAGGACTATTCGCAATATGAGGGAAGTGTGTGTAGCTTTCTCGGTTCAAGACTGCCTCTGATGGATTGAGAAAGCTAGGGCGAAGTGGCTCATACACACGAATATTGTAGTCTCTGAGAGCAAAACCTGTAGGCTTGCTGTGGCCAGAGTCGAGGTAATACGCTAGATCCACATCACATCTAGGAGTTGTTCCTTCTTGTCTGTCTTATTGAAGAATGAGAGAGGATGGTATTTGACCTGGAGTTTTTTGTAGTTCAATGGCCCTATAATATTTTCTCTCAATTTCTGTCATCTCAGTGTTAAACATTATATCCCTGATGTGATTGTCAATGTCAATCAGCTGGGCGATCTCATTCTCAGCAGCAATATATCTGTCTTCATTATAGCTAACAGGAATGAAATCTTCTTCGAGCGCTGGGGGCATGTAGTTGATTGAATGATCAATCGTCTTCAGCGGATCCAGTTGGAAGAAGTGCCTTGGTTTTGTAACATTTTCAGCAACGCTCTGACCTTTTGAGCGTACCTCTGTTATAGCTGGAACAGGGATTGATGACTGAACCACTTGGAGAGCAGGTTCCTCAGGTTCAATTGCAGCAGCTTCTACGGCAATGTCTTTGGCAATCGCCACAACTTCTGTCATCTCAACATCTTGATTGACATCGGTTGACGCTTTAGTAGCAGCTGGAACAAAAGCTATAACATATGAATTATCCTCTATAAGAGCAGGATCTTCTACAGATGTAGGAATATGAATGTTGTGGGAAGAAATAAACTTACCCTGAGAACTTGTCTCAACAGCAACACTTTGAGCGCTTGGCTCAACAACAACTTGAGCGCTTCGCTCAACAGTCTCAGGCTCTTTAGGAATAGGAGCAGCTCGACGCTTGCTTGTCCTAGAACGCTTGAATATTTTCTTCACGTTGACTCCTTCAACGAGTTTGAGCACTTGAGCGGGAGGAGCAGCAGCTGGTTCATCGAATTCAATTTGTTTGATGATTCCTTCCAGCTTCCTCCACTTGAGAGGTAACTTGTCCTGTGCATCCTCATCAGTTTCCTCATCATTCTTCTAAGGAGCAGGAACAGCTTATGCCTTGGGCTTTCTAGGAGCCCTCTTCTTGGTAGCAGCCGGACGCTTCACGGCTTCCTCTTGAGCAGGACGCTCAGCCTCTTCATCAGATGCTTCACGTACAGTCTGACGCTCAGAAAGTGGTTTAGCAACACCACTAACTTTGGGAGGATTGAATAGATTGGTTAGAATCCTTCTTCCCAAAAACTTGGTCTTATTCAGCGGGAGACCAGAGGAGTAAACGCAGTCTGATCTGTACAGAAGGTCACTCAATAACCGTCCATGCTTCCTTGATTTGTGCCAGAGTGACACTATCCAATGCATCACCTTCATTAGGAAGATTGAAGTTTTTTGCAATGGAGTCAGCAGTCAAGACAAATTCTTTTGCTGGCTCTTTCTTGGACATAGAGAGGAGGCAAAAGATAGACTACTTGTCCTCTGAGAGTTTTGCAGTCCTCCAAAAAGTATCAACTTCCGTCGGAAATAAGTATGAGTACTGTGTTAAGAACTTCTTGAGTCCAGAATTTGTAACAATATCCATCATATCATGCAGGTTGATTTGGGGTTGATCATACAAGAATTTTCAATCAACAACAAGGCCTTCAGTAACCTTGATGATAGGTTCGACAGAAGTAGATGAAGCTTTTTTTGGTGCCATTTTTTATAGTAGAGTGAACTGAGATTTTCTTTTGCTTAGAGAGAGAGAGAAAAATTTGCAGAAATCTTTGAGTGAAAGTGAATGATCTTTCTGCAGAAGTTGTGTTTTAAATGACACGGTAAATAGTTTTGAAACTTGTGTTCTCTAGTCTCTGTAGGATTTAGACACGTGTAAGGACTTTTGAATCTCAGCCATAAATTCATTAACTACGGACGCGATTTTTGTGTAAGAGAGAGAAGTTACATTTGGTAATTCTCATATATAATGATTTGACATCCGAATTTAAAAAAAATAAAAAGAAAAACGTTTGGTATTTTTAGAGTGTAGCACACGCGCCTGATGGTACACTGACACGTACACAAACACGTGCTATCTCTGAACTGTCATTTTAAAAGTTTTGATTACGCGCCAGTTTGATGTGATAGAAGCGTGCGAGTAGAGTACAAAATAGACTTTTGAGTCTACCCACTACTTCAAAAAGAAACTTGTGAAATTTATGCATGATTGTTAAAAACATTTTTATATTAAGAGTTGAATGGAATTGGTTCAACGCTTAACTGATACTACTGGGTGATATATCATTGGAAAATTAGACGCTTAGGACTGAAAAGACTTTTTATGTTTGAGCGTCCAATATTTTATGCATAAGTAATACTGAGCGTTGATGATCATGCATCTGAAAATTTTGATCATTGACGCTTGCAGTTATGGTCAAGTATAACTTTAAGTTTCCCCCTAAATTTGATAACTTGTACCAATTAGGAAAATCTTTTAGATATAAATCGAGTGGATTCCCCCTAAATTATATGTCTAATAAAATATGATGCAAAATGATTAAGCATTTAAATCAATCATACCTAATTCACTTCTCAAAGTGAGAAAGCGTTGTTCGTTGAGTGCTTTGGTAAAGATATCTGCTAATTGTTTGTCAGTTCCATTGAAGTGTATGGAGATATCTTCCTTTTGAACGTGGTCACGAAGAAAATGGTATCTAATGTCAATGTGTTTGGTTCTGGAAGGAAGAACAGGGTTTTGAGTCATGGCTAGAGCACTTTGGTTATCACAATGAATGGGGGTTGGACCTAGGATTATTCCATAATCTCTAAGTTATTGCCTCATCCATAACACTTGTGCACAACAACTTCCTGCAACTACATACTCAGCTTCGGCTGTGGAGGTAGCTATGGATTGTTGTTTCTTACTCTGCCATGAAACTAACCTATCACCTAGAAATTGACATGTACCACTAGTAGTCTTACGATCTATTTTGCATCCTACAAAATCTGCATCTAAGTAACCAATTAGTTCAAAAGGAGAATCCCTAGGATACCATAAGCCCACATTTTGTGTGCCTTTCAGGTATTTAAGGATCTTCTTGGCAGCAATTAAGTGTGACTCTTTAGGATCAGCTTGAAATCGTGCACACATGCATACCGAAAACATAATATCAGGTCTACTAGCAGTAAGATAAAGAAGTGGTCCAATGATACCTCTATAATTAGTGATATCAACTTTCTTTCCACTTTCATCTTTATCTAACTTAAGCATTTGGCTCATTGGAATTTTTGAATATGATGCATTTTCCA
The DNA here is from genome assembly GCA_019426215.1 of Buddleja alternifolia. Lineage (NCBI taxonomy): Eukaryota > Viridiplantae > Streptophyta > Magnoliopsida > Lamiales > Scrophulariaceae > Buddleja > Buddleja alternifolia. The sequence goes on from CM033404.1 coordinate 26,707,729, forward strand.
TACCAAATTTCTTAATCATATCTCTTGTGTATTTAGCTTGGTTTATAAATATGCCATTATGGAGTTGTTTAACTTGTAATCCTAAGAAGAAAGTTAATTCACCCATCATGCTCATTTCAAATTGTTCTTGCATCATTTTCGAAAATTTCTCACACAGACGCTTGTTAGAAGAACCAAATATAATATCATCAACGTAAATTTGGACTAAGAGAATATCTTCGTTATTGGTAATTTTGAATAACGTTGTATCAACGATGCCTTTTGAAAAGCCTTTACCAATGAGGAAGATAGAGAGAGTGTCATACCATGCTCAGGGTGCTTGCTTAAGCCCATAAAGTGCTTTGTCTAACTTGTAGACCATACCCTTACCATGATTGTTGATGAATCCTGGTGGTTGCTCCACATATACTTCTTCTTGGAGTTTACCATTCAGGAAAGCACTCTTCACGTCCATCTGATACACCCTAAACTTGTGGAACGCTGCATACGCTAGAAACATGCGGATTGCTTCAAGACGAGCGACAGGAGCGTATGTCTCATCAAAGTCAATACCCTCTTCTTGGCAATATCCTTGAGCTACGAGTCTGGCCTTGTTCCTTATCACAGTGCCATTCTCATCCATCTTGTTTCTATAAACCCATCTAGTTCCAATAACTCCTTGGTGAGTTGGCCTTGGTACTAGTGTCCAAACCTTATTTCGTTCAAACTGATTAAGCTTTTCTTGCATGGCTTCAATCCAACTTGGGTTGCTTAGCGCTTCATCCACTTTCTTAGGTTCCATTTGAGATAAAAAAACTTGCGAACATAGCCTCATTGAACGTAGCGGCTCTAGTCCTAACAGGCGCTTCAATATCTCCAATAATCTGCTCAGGTGGATGATCACGCAGCCATAGTCTATCTGGTTGGAAAGGGTTAAGAGGTTGAACAGACGCTTGATGAACAGACGCTTGATTATCCTCTTTCGTAGGCGCTCCAAGTTCACAGATTCTTGTTTGCTCTTGATGATCACTCTCTTCATGATCATCAGCATTTCTTACAATATTGTCCATATTAACCTCACGAGTAATCTTAGGAGGTGGCACTAAGATCTCATCATCGTCGTCAGTATCTCGATCAATAGTAATCTTAGACACTTGATGACATAGATCTTCAACTCCTACATCATTCACATTAACCTTACTCGGTTCTTGGTTAACATCATCAAAAACAACATGAATAGATTCCTCAACCTTCGATTTGATCTTATTTAGGATGCAAAAATTATTTTCATTCTTGGCGTAGCCTAGAAAGATTCCCTCATCCGCTTTAGGATCAAATGTCTTTAGACTTTGGGATCCATTATTATGTATAAAGCATTTAGAACCAAAGACGTGAAAATATGAAACATTTGGCTTACGTCCCTTCCACAATTCATATGGAGTTTTCCCATGGTATTTGTTGATCATGCAACTGTTTTGAGTGTAACAGGCAGTGTTGATCGCTTCGGCCCAAAACCTAGGAGCAAGCTTGGATTCTGCTAACATCGTCCTAGCGGCTTCCTTAAGCGTTTGGTTCCGGCGCTCAGCAACACCATTTTGTTGGGGAGTTCTGGGAGCTGAATACTCATGATGTATTCCATTTTCTGCACAAAACGTCTCAACAATCTTGTTAGTAAACTCAGTACCGTGATCGCTTCTTATTCTTGCAACCTTAAGATTTTTCAATATTTGAAGTTGTCAAATAAGCGTTGTTAACTTGTCACATGTCTCATATTTGGATGAAAGAAATTCCACCCAAGTAAATCGAGAGAAATCATCTACTATCACCAAAGTATACTTCTTACAGCTTACACTGATCGTTTGAACAAGTCCAAACAAATGCATGTGAAGTAGTTCAAGTATTCTAGAGGTAGATAGATGAAGTTTTCTCTTGAACGATGATTTAACTTGTTTACCCATTTGACAAGCGTCACAAAGGCGATCCTTATGAAATGGTCCATTTGGTAATCCCTCTACAAGATTTTGACTTATAAGCTGAGAGATTGTTTTGAAGTTGAGGTGATTCATTTTTCTATGCCATAACCAACACATTTTAGATTCATTTTTAGCAACAAAACATGTTGGGTTGTTATCAGGTGTTGAACCCCAATCTACCAAATATACGTTGTTAGTTCTTTTACCCTTCAATTTAGTAGACTTAGTCTCAGCGTCATTTATATAGCAACAGTCACTTGAGAATATGACTTCAAAGCCTTTATCACAAAATTGACTTATGCTTAATAAATTGTGCTTCAGACCCTCAACATAATAAACATCACTTATCATGATGTTCCCCCTATGCACAGTACCTATACCTTTGGTTTTACCTTTGGAGTTGTCACCAAATACAACCTGAGGACCATTGGCAGCTTGATAGTTGATCAGAAGATCTTTGGAACCAGTCATGTGTCTTGACGATCCACTATCGAAGTACCACACAGATGTATCGGCTCTAGCTCTAGGTACCTGCAAACAAAAGGGAAGTTCTATTTCTATTCAAGTACCCATTGTTGCTTGGATCCTTTAACATTAGTAACATTGTTAGTTTGAATTAGAACTTTAGGAACCCATATTTGTTTGGTCTTCATTTTAGGAATACTGGCCTTTTTGGGTTTCACAACGTGTTGTGTGTGCTTTTTGGGTGTATAATAATATCATCGATTATAATGGTAGTCATAATCATAGTCATAATCATAATCATCATAGTATCGATAATATGATCTTGACTGTCTTGTATATTGACGTTGGTATTTCCTTGGCGCTGGCTTGGGTTGCACTTTTGGTGCTGGACGCTTAGCGCTTGAATCATAGTGGTCAGACTTATCTTTAGCCTTTAGAACGTTTGGATGGACCCGTCTTTGTGAATCATTTGCCTTAGCCTTACCCTTGCCTGAGTTAGCTTTGACTTTCTCATTTGGCCTCTTACCATTGTCACTAGGTTCATTTTGTGTTTGACTTTGTGAACCTTTTTCAACATAGATAACACCCTTTCCTTTGTTGTTTGCCGTAACATTAGATTTATTAGGTTGTTTACCGAGTTTATCGCAACCTAAATCGGTCTTCTCACCAAATAATCTAGTTACTTCAGTCACATTATCCAACTTTCTAGAAGCTTTTGATAATGATGAGATGAGCTGCTCTGATTTAGCAAGTCTAGCGATGAAATCAGCTTCTCTCTTAACTATTATATCAAGATCGCTTTTTAATTGGATAATTTCACTCTCAAGCGATTGGTTCTTCTCAATGCACTGTTGCTGAACTTGCAACTCTGCTTTGAGCGTTACTTTATCTCTTGTGAGTGATGAGATAATAGCGAGATCGTTTTGATATATTTTGGCAGCTTCTTGACATTCATTGTAGTATTCTTTGATTTTGTCAAGTAATTCATCATAAGAGAGAGGAATAGATAATTCATTGATTACCTCAGGAGACGCTTCATCATCTTTGGCCATGAGACATATGAGCGCTGAGTCATCTAATGGCTCATCATCGTCACTACTCTCTTCTGATGATTCTAAATCTTCAGGTGCGGATGCTGGTTCTGATTCCGCTAGCAAACCTTGTTGACGAAGGTTGCTCCTGAATTGGTTTCTATCCAAGTAATTCTGCCTTGAGGGCTTGGATACGTTTGGATAAGGGCAATTTACCTGGTAGTGCCTGGTTTCCTGCAATTATAACAAAGATTAGTTTTCATCTTTTGTTCATTTGTTAACCTTGCAATGTGTGGTTTTAAGATCACTGGAGCTGAGAGATTTTGAGTAGACGCTTGGTAATGAACAGGCGCTTGGGGTGATGGGACAGAATACTGAGGCGCTTGAAGCTGTTGTTGCATCGGAGAAGGCGCTTGATATGAACTTTGTCCTTGATTATTGAAACCTTTTCCTTTCTTTTCATATCTCAAGAACTTTCTGAATCTATTCAGCAAAGCCAACTCATCTTCTTCATTGATATCTAAATTCTTTCCTTTGTTACCCGATTTGCCTTTTATTGATGCTATAAGCGCTCCAGATTCAATCACCGGACTATGATAAGAGGTGTTTTTACGTGTTTTTAAGACCGTAATTCTTATGATTTGGATTCACTTATTGCTTAAATCATGTCACATTTGCATTTAATAGGTGTGTTAAGTGAATACAGGTAATAAATGAGAATACATGAAGAAAAGGGAAGAAAAACGATGTACAAAACAAGTTCAAGCATGTTTTTCAACACCTAGGTGGTTTATGCATCTCCTACCACATTCGAGCGATAATTCCGTACATTTCGAGACCGACTTAGACAAAGTTTCCTTCTACAAAGTTTTAGATGTATGTCTTAGCTTCAAATGGGAACTTGAAACATCCAAATCGGAGGTCTATAGAGATAATTGTGAAGGAAATACGATTGCTGCGCCGAACAGAGAAGTACATGTGCCAGGATACGCCCCAACGCCTTCCTAGTCATGCCTAGGCATGGATAGTCCGAATGTTACTCCTTTTTAGACTAAATTCCAGCATTATATGATGGGTAAGAATCACTTTTGGCCATAATTCAGCACATGTGTTGAGGGGTTGTCATAAGTGTGTTTCTTGGTAGATTTACTTTATGGGTGCCAAATCAGAAACAACCTCCATATTGAAACGTAATTTAGGTATACTTAGCGACTGAATTGGACAAAATGTCCTTCTGGAAAGTTGTAGAACTATGTTGTATCTGAACATGGGGACTTGAATCATCCCATTTGGAGATCTGTGGAGAAGTTTATGAGGAAATTACTAAGACTGCGCTGGAAAGCAAGAAAATGACAGCATGCATGTGTTTTGTTGAAGTTTTCACATGGTTATGCTTGGTGGAATTCTTAAGGCCGAAAGTTTAACATTTTTTAGCTGGTTGGAATATTAAAAGTCAAACTTTAAGCATCACCTTAGGTGGAATTCTCATTGGGGAACTTTAATGGGAATTCTTAATGCATACTTTAGTGGAATTTTGGCTATAAAAGGAGGGGGAACCCATACTCTTCATCATTCACTATCAATTTCAGATTCTTGGAGGAGAGGGGGGCAGCCCCTAATCTGATTTCTCCACCATTCATCACCATTCTTCATCACTCTTGGAGGGGAAAACTAGAAGAAGGAAAAGAGCTTGGGGATTGAAGGCTCAACTTCAAGATCCATCATCATTCACCATTTAGGGAGTTTTTAAGAGCTTTTCATTTCATTTATGTCTATGAATATTCCTCTTATGTCTTTTATGCTTTCAATTATGAACTAAATTCATAAGACTAGGGTCATGTAAGGCCAAATTGTGATATATGCTTACAATAGATGATTGTTGAGGTTGTTCTTATATTGTTATGTGATGTGAATTGTGTTTTTGTCTATCTTGCATATACTTGATCACTATATGTTAGAATCTTATGCCTAGGTTAATATTTCGGGAGAAAATTGACTTAGGGTGCAAGAAATTCACATCATGACCCGCAACTAATGAGGAATTGCCCTAGACATAGGTAAAGATTCCCGGGTGAAGTCGTTCGATTCAAATCGAGTGAACTCTAGTACATTAATGCATGTTTAGTGGTTAGGTTTCCGGATAGGGATATTTGGGAAATCACGATCTAAGTATAGGAGTTTATACGCGAGACATCGGTTATTCTCTACCTTAGGAGTTTTCACCATAACAATATAAGTGTAATCCTTCAACAAGAACCTTTATAAGTATATTTGATCAATTTGAACCTAGCATGTGCCTTAGTCTCCTTTTATAATTGGTTTTAAATCACTTGCTCATCTTTGTTCTTGTTCTTTACAAATTTTATTTGAATTTATTCTTACTTTGTTTATTCACTTCATTACAAATCTTAAACTAGAATTCAAGTCCTTGTGGTTCGACAACCCGGACTTTTCGTCCACACTTATTACTAGACACGACTAGTGCACTTGCTATCATAGCACGTTAGCTTTTAGCGTGTCAGACTACTCACAACATCACTAGCAGAATTCAACTCGAACTCAAATGCTTTGAGCTTTGAAAAGGCGTCTTCTGGAGTTAGGAGATCCAAGCATATTTTATTCTCTCATAGCAGTTGTCTTCATTAAGAATTTACTTGGTAAACTTCTAAAGATCTTAACCACCATTTCTCAATTTTGCAAATCCATTCCCAACGATGTAAGTTCTGTAACTAGAGCTGTAAATCTTATATCTAATTGCTCTAAAGTTTCATTGGGTAACATCTTAAATCCGTTAAACTTTTCCTTGGGAATGGAAGGTTTGTTTTCTTTGATCTGAGCTGGACCACCACAAATTTAGCCAACTTATCCCATATTTCTTTAGGGTTTTGCAAGACTTGATCTTGTTGAATAGGTTGTCATTATGACCAATAGCCGTATACAGAGTGTTACGACCAACATTATCCAAATTAGCTCATCGACGCTCATCTGGAGACCATTCTTGTTTCGGTTTTTCAACGTAACCATCGTGAGTGTCTTCCGTGGCTCCAGGCGCACTTGTGATAACTTTATATATTTTAATTGGCCCATCTGAAATAATATCACACATGTCATCATCACATGAACAGAGATATGTAAATGCTTTGACTTTCCCTGTGTCAAAATTTGACTCAGTCAGTTTGGGAACTTTAGCAAATGCCATGTTTAAAATCTAAAGCAACTAAGTTTGAAAAAGGATCTAAACAAGCAGTTATGCTTGGAAATTTTAAAATTTCAACTTTAACCGCTCTGATACCTGATATATGTTATTTTTACACTAGTTTTCCCCCGTTTATCGACTTAGTTTTGATTGTTTCCTTGATAATTTGATCACATATGATGCTTTGATCCTTGTCTTCTCATATTTTATAGAACAACATAACATTTGGAGGAAAAGAACAAGGATTGAAGGTAAATCATGCATAAAGATACAAACTGTCTGCGCAGTGATAGAGTTTATTGAATAGAGTTCTCTACCCATGTCCAAATTACACACTTGATTTACCAATGGAAAGATAAGAGGCAAAGGTACATTTCTTATGTTGAAGACAAAGATCAGATATGTAGGGAAGGAGGTGAAAACGTCATCGGAAGAGACGTCTTACGATGGAGTTTTCTCATTCAGTGACTTGTGAGACACTTTTGTCATCTTTAACGTTTGATTTCGGCCCTAGTGTCTTCTAGAGAGTTGTAGATCTTTGTTTTAGGATTCTACAGCAACTTGAATCAGTGAATTCCGACATCAGTAGAGAAAGTTATACGAAGTTTACCAAAACTGGCTGGAGCAGCAGGGGACGAACGCCGCGGCGTTCACATGCAGTAGCCAACGCCGAGGCGTTCAACAAGCGAACGCCGCGGCGTTCGCGGCAGCGGGTTGGCCTATAAATACCCCTTTTAGCCATTTTTTACCCTAACTCACCATAGATAGCAGCAGCCACGCCAAAAGAGAGGGAGAGGGAGCTTGGGAGAGTGATTTTGAAGGTCAAAACGTCTACTTGAAGGCCCAGATTCGTGAGAAGACGGAGAATTCAACGAGGAATCTACATCTCTACAAGAATTAGGGAGTTTTTACATATTTATTTCTTGAATTTGTTCAAACCTCTTATGACTTGTATGATTTATATTTGCACTTTTGACATGAATATGAGCTAAACTTGTTTGATTGAGGCCATGGATAGGCCATTTATGTTATTTTGATTGTTGATTTGTTGGTGTTTATTGGATTAATTTTGGTTTTAGCTATGTATTCAATAATTGATCTCAATGTTACATTTGCTTGATCACCAAGTGTTTGATAAAATGCCTAGGTTAGAGATCGAGAGATAATAACCTAGGGAAGATATAAACATTGAATACCCTATAGTTAAACCGACTAGAGATAGACTCGGTTTCTTTAGGTGGCTTTCCATTCACGTGGGGAATTCCTAGACCCTAAATGCATCCTCGTTAATCGGGTTTTCATATAGAGATATATAGGAAATCGTTACCAAGGGTAGGGTTGCTATGCCAAGAGATTGGGTAGTACGTACGTTAAGGAATTTCACCTTAGCTAAATCAATCTAATAATCCAATAGAACCTAAATCACAATCGAAATGCATAATTGGTTGAACCATGTGCCTTGATTGCTTCTCTCTATTGTTTCCTCCCTTTATTTGGTGTGACGTTGCCTTAGTTTATTTTCTAGTATTTATTAATTAGTTAATCAACCTTTTATCGACCGATTTAACTTAGAATTGAGTAATATAGTAGTCTTGGTGCTTAGATTATAGTTGTCCCTGCGGATACGATAACCCCGGACTTAACCATCCACTTTACTACTTACGCGACCTATTTCTCTTGATAGGATTTTGTCGTGTCAAGTTTTTGGCGCCGTTGCCGGGGACAACTATGGTATCTAATATCGAGATTCTCTTATTCGTTCTGAGCTTAAGTCAATTTTTTATTTTGTATATTTCTAGTTCTTGAAGATATGAGTGCTTATAACTTTCAATGGCCATGTCAGGATATGGATTCATCAATCACCACATCAAGCTCAATGCAAATGGAATACTATGAGCCCACCTACCATCCCGGTTGGATAAATCACCCAAGCTCAACATGTCAAAATAACATGATACATCCCGGTTGGATAAATCATCCAAGCTCAACATGGAGTTACAACAATGATGCAATGATACTTTCATCGGGGTTTGACCATGCCGGTAGCCTTCCTTACCAACAACATGATAGTTTTCATCAACAGGAGCTGGAGACGAGGTCTAAAATTGAGGCCTTGGGGAATGAATTTAGTGTATGGGTACAAGCTAGCATAAAGGAGGCAGAAGCAAGTTTCGAGGAGTCAGAAGCTCGTAGAAAGGAGTCGGAAGCTCGTAGCAAGGAAGTGGCAAGACTAGTAAATCAAGCAGTCAATTTATGGAAGGAGAGAACGCCTTGCACCATGGAGAGTAGCACCAAAGAGAATGAGGCATCCCTCAATATAGAAGTTGTACAAGGTTTTGATTTAGAACTGCAATGTCTACACCCTATCACTGAAGAAGAACCACCTCCAGAAACCATGTGTATCAAAATTGAGGTAAAAGCACCTGAGCACCCACGATTGAAGAAAGAGATTTTTGAAACCATTCCCAGACATGGCCAAGAAAGAACATTAGAAATCTTCAAGAACCCAATGTCGCCTACCACCATATCTCTCGAATTCTTACAAAATTGTATCAATAACCAGAGAGATAGAGTGGAGGAGGTTGAAGTCAAAGTTTACAACTCTAGTGATCCATTCGATGCATACTTTGAGAACCCAAGTGATACTACGGTCGAGAATGAGAAAATCAAAGGATATATAAATCACTTGGATGAACCACCATTTGAGTTGTCAAAACCAAGGCTAGGGGAGTATGGGACAACCACATATGAGTTGCAATCATCCATTGATGATTCTTCGTCACTTCCTCTTAAAATTTCATCTTTACATTTCAATTATGTATTTTTGAATGAGACCTTATGCTCACTTCTAATTCTTTTAGGTTGTGTGATAGAGGTTGGAGAGGAAAAGCCTCTACGTAACTGGAAAAAGCACAAAAAGGCTCGTCCATACAAAGTTGGCATTGCTCCTTATGATCCACCATGAGCAGTGCAAGGGAGTCGAGCTAATGACTATAAACAAGCGCTTCTTGGGAGGCAACCCAAGTTTCTTTTATTGCTTTCTTTCTTTTCTTTTGTGCCCTCGTTTTGTTTCCCTCCCCCTTAACTCGTTTTGATATGGTTTCCTTTGAGTTTTCTCTCGTTCAGGTTTTGATCACAGTTTGATCCTGGCATATGAGCCCACCACCATGCTCCCTCCGTTTCTCTCCATTTCAGGGTTGTATCGCTTATCCCTCTTACATTGCATTTATTTCATGAACATTGAGGACAATGTTTAATTTAAGTTTGGGGGTATAACCTTGTTGATATAGAATTCATGAATTGGTGCACCCTTGCATAAGAGCATAATGCGTTTGAATATCTCTACTCTCTCGAAGTCAAAGTTTCTTATCTGTGGTCAACATGTCATATGTTGTGACTTGAAAGCCCTTTTTAGTCATGCTTATGCGATTTTTTTTGAGGATTTAAAACTTTGGACTTTCAATTTTGTTGACTTTGAAGTGTGTATTAATGTTGTGAAGTCATAAAATGATTTAGGCCATGTTTCATTGTTGTTAGCCTTACATTTTGGCCTTCTCTATATTGCATAATCTCTAGACCTTGATTTGAGCCGTATTGATAAGAATGGAGTGTGCTAAGCATACTAGAAACCACCATTCGACTTTATTTCATAAGCCACGACAACCACCTTCTACCCTAAAAGAAAAACAATGTCTTGCACCCAATCAAGAGAGTTTAGAACTTCATATCATTTGACTTGAATATGGGTAGTCACCTTGTTTTGATTTGAATGTATATGAGTTAGATAGTGATGTTTTGGCCATGTTGGGATATTTGAGGTTTGAAGTATTATGTAAAAAAGGGGATCAAATGAAAACTTGAGCAATGGGCTAAATAGTCGAGAGAGAGATAGATATATATATGAAAAAAAAAATGTGTTCTTGACTAGGCTTTGATGTTGGCACTCAATTGGATCATTTGGCTTGGAAATCTGTGTACAACCCAATATGAAAAGAAACAAGTTCGGGGGTTGTAAGTTGAAAGGCAAAATAGAATGAAAAAGGGATAAGTGATAAGTTGTGAAAGTTTATATGGTTTATATGAGAATTTAGCTCGATGATTTTGAGTCATAGGCTCTCTTGACTTAGTCACTTTATCCATATCTTCCGGTCCTAGCCATCACCTAGCCTTACGTTACAAGCCGGAAAGACCTTTTGATTGTGACTTTTGCACTTTATACACACCGATGAGTTAACGAATATTGAATTGTTTCAATGTCTTTACCTTCCAATTGATTTGCATAATCTTTTCTAAAGTGTGCTCTTGACATGAATATGGATGTGGGAGTTCATGATATAGGGATGGAAACTAAGATTTTGTGAGGTTTTCAAATTGTTGAATGTTCAAAGCATCGTGTAGCTTTTCATAATCGTTTTTGAATGTATAATGCTTGCTCTTATGTGTATGAATTGGCAAATGAAATTTTCAATCTTCATATGTGTGTTTGATTGTATTTGATCGAGGACGATCAAAGCTAAGTTTGGGGGTAGTTGATATATGTTATTTTTACACTAGTTTTCCCCCGTTTATCGACTTAGTTTTGATTGTTTCCTTGATAATTTGATCACATATGATGCTTTGATCCTTGTCTTCTCATTTTTTATAGAACAACATAACATTTGGAGGAAAAGAACAAGGATTGAAGGTAAATCATGCATAAAGATACAAACTGTCTGCGCAGTGATAGAGTTTATTGAATAGAGTTCTCTACCCATGTCCAAATTACACACTTGATTTACCAATGGAAAGATAAGAGGCAAAGGTACATTTCTTATGTTGAAGACAAAGATCAGATATGTAGGGAAGGAGGTGAAAACATCATCGGAAGAGACGTCTTACGATGGAGTTTTCTCATTCAGTGACTTGTGAGACAATTTTGTCATCTTTAACGTTTGATTTCGGCCCTAGTGTCTTCTGGAGAGTTGTAGATCTTTGTTTTAGGATTCTACAGCAACTTGAATCAGTGAATTCCGACATCGGTAGAGAAAGTTATACGAAGTTTACCAAAACTGGCTGGAGCAGCAGGGGACGAACGCCGAGGCGTTCATCCACGAACGCCGCGGCGTTCACATGCAGTAGCCAACGCCGAGGCGTTCAACAAGCGAACGCCGCGGCGTTCGTGGCAGCGGGTTGGCCTATAAATACCCCTTTTAGCCATTTTTTACCCTAACTCACCATAGATAGCAGCAGCCACGCCAAAAGAGAAGGAGAGGGAGCTTGGGAGAGTGATTTTGAAGGTCAAAACGCCTACTTGAAGGCCCGGATTCGTGAGAAGACGGAGAATTCAACGAGGAATCCACATCTCTACAAGAATTAGGGAGTTTTTACATATTTATTTCTTGAATTTGTTCAAACCTCTTATGACTTGTATGATTTATATTTGCACTTTTGACATGAATATGAGCTAAACTTGTTTGATTGAGGCCATGGATAGGCCATTTATGTTATTTTGATTGTTGATTTGTTGGTGTTTATTGGATTAATTTTGGTTTTAGCTATGTATTCAATAGTTGATCTCAATGCTACATTTGTTTGATCACCAAGTGTTTGATAAAATGCCTAGGTTAGAGATCGAGAGATAATAACCTAGGGAAGATATAAACATTGAATACCCTATAGTTAAACCGACTAGAGATAGACTCGGTTTCTTTAGGTGGCTTTCCATTCACGTGGGGAATTCCTAGACCCTAAATGCATCCTCGTTAATCGGATTTTCATATAGAGATATATAGGAAATCGTTACCAAGGGTAGGGTTGCTATGCCAAGAGATTGGGTAGTACGTACGTTAGGGAATTTCGCCTTAGCTAAATCAATCTAATAATCCAATAGAACCTAAATCACAATCGAAATGCATAATTGGTTGAACCATGTGCCTTGATCACTTCTCTCTATTGTTTCCTCCCTTTATTTGGTGTGACGTTGCCTTAGTTTATTTTCTAGTATTTATTAATTAGTTAATCAACCTTTTATCGACCGATTTAACTTAGAATTGAGTAATATAGTAGTCTTGGTACTTAGATTATAGTTGTCCCTGCGGATACGATAACCCCAGACTTAACCATCCACTTTACTACTTACGCGACCTAGTTCTCTTGCTAGGATTTTGTCGTGTCAATACCACTTGTTAGTCCCAAGTGGCATACGAAAGGGTCTAGAAGGGGGGGGGGGTTGAATAGACCCTGAAGTCTTTTTTGACTTCAAAAGATTCGTATTAAAAAGGATTTTGGACACTTGAAAAGTAGACGCTTGAAGTGTCTAACACTTGACTTATGCGTTCACTTAAAATATAGGCGCTTTGGTGAAGCGTCTAACGAAGACTGTTTTTAGAAAGTTAACTTAGATTTCAAGACTTGAATACTACAACCAAAAAGGTTTGAGCGTTCACTTCTTTGATCAGTGTTAGCACAACGGAATGATTTTTGGAGTCTTCTCTTTGAAAGCTTTAGCGTCACAGAAAGTGTATTTAGTTGCTTAGTGATTGATTAAGTTTTACTTTATCAATTTATGATATGACAATATGAATGTTGAAAGTAAAGTAAAGAACAATATTTGAAAAGTTCGTTGGGTGGTGTAATCTCAACTACGTCCTTCTTCTCCTCGAACACTTGGAGGCAATCCACTAAAATGATTCTCAAAGAATCACACAGAATCTTCTACAAATTAGGGAGAGATGGATGTCGATGCCTTGAGCTCCTTGATCACACAGATTTCTGCTCCAAATCACTTCAATCCCCTTGCTTCTTTCACCCAGAAATATGGCAAGTATCCAACTTCGACCTCACACAGATCGCGAGGCTTGGATAGGGGTTTTTCTAAAAGGTTTGTTTGATTTTGATAAAGTTCAAACAACTAGGAATATCTCAGTAGTAATGTGGGTTTCTCCTAAAAGAGTGTTTGAGATATTGGTTGACTGTCTCAGGATTTGAAGAAAAGCAAAGAGAATATTTTCTTGAGAATTCTGGCTTTTCTGAGATTGTAAGGAATGAGACTTCAATGCAATAGCAATTCGACTTGATAATTGTTCTCTGTATATTTGGCTTGCTGTTGAAGTCCTATTTATAGGCATTCTTGGAAAAAGTGTATGTTTGACACATGCAAGAGCGCGTGTCTCTCACTTTCACGAGTGAACAACTTTTTGTTCTTTTTCCTGAAAATCTGCTGCACAAAAGTTGGTGTTGCAGTCTTTAAATAGTTGACAGTCCAATAGGGTGACTTCTCCGTATGTCTGAAAGTGCTTATCACATTTAATGTTCTTATCAGTATTTAATGCATTTGAATTAAATGCCCATTGGCTTTTAATGCTTTGAGAATATTTGCATTAAAACTCCTTCTGGACTTAGAAATAAATTCAGGTGAAATTAGTCATTGATAGACGCTTATTCAACCTTGAATCACTTCTATCCTATAAGGTGACGCTTGGAATCTTTATCTTTATTCAGACTTCAGGTGCTTGAGTCTTCAAACTCTACTTCTGATAAACTCACTCAGAACAAATCAGACGCTCAGTCTAAGACAACTTGACCTAACAATCTAGAATAAAAATAAAACAAAGCCTATTACAAATCTAACGTTTCAAAGCTGAAAACAAACTTACATATTTTGGGGTCTAACAAAAAGTCCTAATTGTCATCATCAAAACATCTAACATGAAATTCCTAACACTTTATGAGAGTCGGCTTCTGATATAAAGCCCCTAGGCTGTTGTATATAAATGTCCTCATCCAAGTGTCCATTTAACAATGCGGTCTTTACATCCATTTTCCAGACTTCATAGTCTAAGTTTGCAGCTATGGCTAGTAGAATTGTAATAGATTTGATCATGGCTACTGGCAAAAAAGTTTCCTCATAGTCAATTCCCTCCTTTTGACTATAACCTTTTGCCACTAGCCTGGCCTTATAGGTGTCCACCTTGCCATCCGAACCAATCTTTTTCTTATAGATCCATTTCATTCAATTGGTCGTACTCCATATGGTAGATCAGTAAGAGTCCAGACTTGGTTCAAATACATCAAATCAATCTCTGGTTTCATAGCCTCAAGCCACTTAGAAGAATCTATATCCGTCGCTGCTTCATCATTGTCAGAGGGATCATCTTCATTGCTTTCTTCTGCAACGACACACAAATAATGCTGTGTTTTGTGCAGACAGCCATATCTCTAATGCGGCTGAGATACTCTACTATATCGTCGCTGCGACGGTGGTGTCAAGTTAGGTTCAGATTCTTGAACTGATGTCTCCGAAGGGATGTTATCTTGTTATTTCAGAACAATCTTTCTACCTGCACCACCTTCTCGAATGAATTCTTCTTCAAGAAAGTGGGCTTGCAAGGCCACGATGATCCTATGATCATTTTGCAGGTAAAAGAGGTATCCCATCGAATCTACGGGAAAATCGATAAAACTTCCTTTCAAGGATCTATCCTCTAGTTTCTCTACCTTGGTCTTCTTTACATATGCTGGGCAACCCCATATTCTAATGTATTTCAGACTAGGCTTCCTACCGCTCCATATCTCATATGGTGTACTGGGAACAGATTTCGAGGGACATTTGTTCAGAATGTGCGCAATTGTAAGCAATGCATGTCCCCACAAATAGATGGGTAACTCAGTGTAGCTAAGCATGGAGCGTATCATGTCCAACAGAGTACGATTATTTCTTTCTTCTACTCCGTTGAGTTGTGGGGTTGCTGGAGGAGTTAGTTGTAATACTATGCTTTGTTCTTTTAAGAACTCGTCAAACTCGACACTCATGTATTGGCCACCTCGATCAGATCTCAGTGCCTTAATACTGTGACCAGTTTGTTTTTCAATCAAAGCTTTGAATTCCTTGAACCATTCAAGTGCTTCGGATATATACTTCATCAGATAAACTAGACCATACCTAGAGTGGTCATCTGTGAAGGTTATAAAGTACTGAAAACCTCCAAGGGCCGCATCCTTGAGGGGCCCACAAACATCAGTGTGGATTAATCCTAAAACTTCATTTGCCCTTTTGAAATGTCTAGTGAATGGTGACCTAGTTATCTTAGCTTTGAGGCACAATTCACAAGTCGGATATGGGTCAGACCCAAGGTGCCGTATGAGTTTTTGGTTCATTCCATTCATACTATGTTTTCTAGTCATAGTATTAACCATACATTGATTTCGGACATTCAAATAGTATAAATCATTAATTAAAGATGCAGAGCCAACACATTTATTTCCAAAATAAATATTGCAAGAATTATGTTTAAAAGTAAACAAATATCCTTTCCTAACTAATACAGGAATAGAAATAATATTCTGGAGCCCATTGGGCAAAACAAGGAAGTCATCTAATCTAATTTAAAGTCCAGAAATTAATGAAACAGAAGTAATTCCAATGTGAGTCGCAGCCACACTGTGTCCGCTTCAAACATTGATCATTACTTCGTTCTCATCCAGCTTTCTACTTTCTTCCAGATCCTGGTTCAAAACACAAATATGAGCACTAGCTCCGGAATCTAGAATCCAAGAAGTAGAAAATATCATCATAAAACAATTCGTTTCAAAAACATAAAGTTCTATACCTGATTTCCTTTCAGCTGATGGCTTAGGTCAAACATGCTTCCATTCATCCACTTCCTTGCAGTGGATACAAGTCTTTTGGACTCTTGAGCGTTTGGTTATTCGCTCACAATTTTCAGAAGCAATTCTTACTCCAAGTAGCCCAGTTGGAGGTGCAACATCATCATCCCATTCCTTTCTCAGTTGGCATTGCATGTATACAAGCCTATCTCTAAGATCCCCTAAGGATCCTCCTAAGTCATCTATCTCAAAGTTAGAAACATAGGCAGGGAAGGATTTAGGGAGAGATTGAAAAATGAGATCAACTTCCAGACAAAAATCCATGTAGATTCCCAGAGACTTAAGTCTTCCTATCATGGATATCATATTCATAACATGACTGGCAACTTCATCATTTTCTATCATTCTAGTTTGGAAAAGTTCTTTTGATAAATAATATCGAGTTGACTTTCCATGTTCCCCGAACATCTCCTCCAAATGAAGCATCATTGACCTCGGACTTTCCATATCAAAATGTAAATGTCTCAGTTTGTTGCTCATGGAATACAACATGAAGTCAGTGACCTTCTGGGCATCATAGATCCATCTCTCGTAGATTTTCAGAGCAGATTTTCCTTCGTTGACCCTAGGCAAAGATGGACCATCTTGCTCCAAAAAGTGCTCAAGTGATTTCTTCTTGAGTTGTGCCCTCAGCATTTTTATCCAATCAACGTAGTTTGGTCCAATGAGGACATTTTTCTCAAGCATTGGTTTCAAAGAGTTAATCATTGTGATGGAAATAAACTGCAGAAAATTAACCAAGATTTTCGATTAGATGTGTTATTATGTACTTTCAAGTAAAATGAAGGATTTCAATATTTACTTGACTCCAACTATTTTTCTCGAAATATTGCACTCCCACTGCAATAATCGAAAACCTCATTGGATTGGTTTAATAGTGAGTGATTGATTTTCCCAACGATCTAAACAAGTTGCAACCTTGAACGATATATGGCTCGTTAGATCATTGAGGTGATGTCAAACATCAATCAGTCCAACCGATGATTCAATCTCCGTTAGCTCATGGATCACTGAACCGCAAACTTTTTCGATATATAGGTGGTGATCCATCTGAGTCATTTATTCTATCAACTCCTTTCAGTCTAACAATTTAATCTCGCCTTGCAACCTTGAACGATATATGGCGCGAAATTTGTTTCGACATGAAGGCATCAAATGCACTAGAGAAGATAGAGTACCATGTCTTGATGCATGACTCCCTTATTCCGGGAAGATGCCATGCACTAGAAATGAACCCACCTTCTAAAGTTTGATGGAGAGCTAGGACATCCAATGCCCCTTTACTTACTCAGTATTTTAATTTGGGAGAATTATAACATTCGATAATGTTATTAAGTTGGTCTCACTTTGCACTTTAATTTCTTTATCGTGCAATAAATTGAAATGCATAACAATATGCCTAGCAATTCTAACAACACACACATGTATGGACTATCTAGATCATCTCGAGCCAATGAGTGATCAGGGAGGGGTCCTATCTATTACAAGGGTCGGGCCCTATACAAAGATCTAATCTTCTTGATTCTCCAAGACTTCATGTGCCACCATGAACCGCCATTTGGGCCTATCTCTAAAACAATTACATAGAAATAACCTATACAAAATTTTATGAATTGAAGATACAAACTGGGGGGCTCAAAACGGATCCAATACAACCCACATAAGACAGCATAAATAAAACCCTAAGTCCATACATGGTGTCACCATCACATATGTAAGGAGCATATAAACAATTTAAAAACATATATGTGAATTTATCCTTTAAATCTAATTTAATGTGTGATTAAATCTAATTTAGTCTAAGATTAAATCTAATTTAATTTATGATTAAATCCAATTTAATCTCTTGATTAAATCCAATTTATTCTTCAATTATATCCAATTTAATATCATCAAACTAAATCCAATTTAGTTTGAATACTTTAATCTAATCAAAGATTGACTACCATCAAATAAAGTCTAATAGGTAATTTAATCTAAACACATAGCAATATCATGTAAAAGGAAAGCGATATTTAAATCTAATTTAACAAATCCAAATTAATATATATCATCTTTCAAAAAGAGTTTTAAATCCAATTTAAGACTTTGAACAATTCTAAGTTCAATTAAAAATTTTCAAGTTTAAATCCAATTTAAATAAAGTAACTAAATCTAATTTAGAATAAAATTAAAGCTAATTTAAATTTCCCAAATACAATTTAGGTTTTTGAATACATTTTAAATCCAATCAAAATTTATTCACTAAATCCAATTTAGAAGTTGAAATGGAATTTAATTGGGGTTGTTTACTTGATAAATACTTAGGTTAAGTTTTCAATTTGAATTGAACCCACATAATTAATTAACTGATAATTGGTTAATCCAATTAAATCATTTGGGCCAAGCCCTATAATTAATTATATTAGGCCCAATACAAAAAACTCAATTAATTAAACAACAGTTGGGCTTGGCCCATCATTATTAATTAATTGCGTTGGGCCAAGCCCAGCAAAAGAAACACTTAACCAGCGCTAGGCTAAGCCCAGCTTTTTGTTATACGCTGAGCTTGGCCCAGCGCAACTTTGTGCGCTGGCCTTGCACATCATTCTGTGCTGGGCTCCGCCCAGCGCTTGTGCACACTGGTGTTGGGCTTTCCCCCAACCGCCGCCGCCCCCCATGCTGTGCGGCAGCAGTGGCGCTGTTGCTACAGTAGCGCCACTAGTGTAGCAGTGGCGAACGCGCCGCCGCTCCAGGCGGTGCGATTTTTTCAAAAATCCAATTTTTATTAAAATCATGAATCCAATTCAATTTTTTGTTTTACCCAGTAAATCCAATTTAACTCATGAAAAATTAATTTTACAGATAAGCATGCATAATATAAATTACCCGAATTTACATACAATACGTAAATACATGTTTATGATATTATAACAATTAACACACATAAACATATAATGAATATCATAATATTCCCGAATTTTGGCTCTGATACCACTGTTGTGATTCGGGGATATTCATGAAATTAGCATATAGATCAATTGATGAGAATTTACAAGAGTAATAGAATTACCTTTTTCTTCTATTAAATTTCGAAATATCAGCTGCAGCCCCGGACTCCTGCCTCTAGATAATCACACGGAAGAAAAATTCTCCAAGAAAAACTCGATCTCCTACTCGGCAACTATTGCAGGCGACTAGAGTGGATAGAGTGAGAGGGATTTTTGTTTCCTAATGCTCTAGGTTTATTTTGGCTCAGTGTCAGATTCTGAAACAATGACTTGTGTGTTAAGAGTTCTGACACTGACTGATTACTTATACTAAGTAAAAGACTCCCCTAGGTTATATAGTGAGGAGCGGCTGAACCAAGCCTTGGAGATGGGCTTCGGGCTTTGTTTTCACTTAGCCCATGTGTATTGAATTAAATCCAAGTCCAATCAAATTGGCAATTAATTAATTACATTAATCCAATTAATATAATTCAACTTATAAATTTATTTCCAATTAATTTAACTGATGAATGAATATGATTTAATTAATTTATTTAGTCCAATTAAATATCTTTAATTAAATCATGTCATCTATTTTGTCAGTCAATTCACATCAAATGTGATTTTACCAAATGTCATCACGAACCTTGACTACGAATACCACATGTGTATAAACTCTTCACCGACGTGACCCGATCAAGTAAGAGCCATGGTATAGTCAAACTCATAGAACTTGATACTGTACTAAGAATCATAATAGTGTGAAATTACCATACTACCCTCAGTGCCAATCATGGGATAGTTTTTATGCTTTGGCCAAAGACTTATAATTTCAATTACTTTCGATCGTACAGGTCACATACTCGTTTATTGTCGAGACGTTGAATCCCGCTTTGGCAAGTTATCTTATAACATCGAATGCACTATTGGATTGTACTTCGAGGTCGACCCCACCTATTAGGTGATTATTGGGTTTCATTCAAAAAAACATAAACGCAGCAGAAGGGATTTCAAAAATTAAAACGAAAACCCAATTGGTTCTCTAATTCGCATAATTGAATCTAAAAGCTATAACGAATAAAACTTACTTGCTAATATGAATATGATGATGGAGAAAAACTTTTTCTTCTCCAAACTCGAAATATTGAAGCTTCCAAATCTTCAATCCTTTGGTTTGATTCTTCAAACTTGAACTTGACCCGAACAACAAAAATACGTCGTCTCTAAATCGTCACGCACGGATCAACAAACGAAAAATCCCCTTTTTTTCTTTCTCTATGGTCGATGGCTAGGTGTAGAGGAGGGGAGGAATATTTTTCTTTCATTTGAGAGTTATGTGAGTTGTGTATTCTTTTTTTTTTTTTGTTCTAAGTCAAAGAATCCTTATATACCTCATGACTTATTGAACAAGTCAAAGCAAAAGAGCCCTAATATGTGGCCTCTCAAAGATGCCACTTTGAGGCCTCATAGGCGTCCAATTGGACTCCTTATTTAGCCCTGGGATTTATTTTGTTTAATTAATTTCTTATTTCAATTAATAATTTATTATATCCAATAAATAAATAAATTAATTAAATAATCAAATTAATTAGATAAATTAATTCATTAATATAATTCACAAGGAAATTAATTACAATTAATCTTATCATTATAATTAATTATTTTATCTAATGAATAATTAATTATTTAATTTATCCAATAAATTAAAACTCCCAGAAGAAATAATAGAAATTCTTTTTTCTTCATTTTCTTTGTCAATCCTTTAGCGCGACTCTTTAGGTTCATTTCGTTTGGCAATGAGAGGAGACCAAAGGAAGTGGGTAACACCTAGCCAGTCACGTGGCCCACTTCGTAACCCAAACGAAAACGAATGATAGGATCATTCCGAAACCTTCCAATCGTAAATACCGTATATGTATAAACCCTTTGTTCACGTTCCCCGGTCAAGCGAGAGTCATGGTTATGTCAAACTCCATATGTATAAATCATAATAAATACGAGATCATTGAGATCGATTTAGTGCCAAGCACAATCGTCTCGTTTGCTTTGGCCAAAGACTTTGATCTCTATTTATCTATAATTACATAGGGTACATACTCATTCACTTATTAGAGAACAAATCCCATATTAGATATCTGCTAAGATTACCACTTGCCCATCAAGTCCGCATTTCGAGGTTGACCCCGCCAAAGGGTGAATTGGGTCTAACTACTCTAGTGAAAGACTTGACATCACAAGTGCATCTTCAGCCTGATACTTCAGATCAAAGGTTCACATATACCTATTACGCATAATCAGTTCCGTCATTGACAGTCACAGAGTGAAAACCCATGTAACAGAACAGATGCAAGTCGTGTTCGAACATATTAGTTCCACTGACGTGTCTACAATCTTAATCTCCTATCATCTCATGATACCAGACAGGCACTCCCATGTCGGAGCTAAGGTTGTACAAGTATTCGAAGTCTTTACTTGTCCATTAAAGACTTCATATTATTTGCGAACTTATTTTAGTAATCAAGATCGATCTCTCTAGTGCCAATCTTCCTATCCCATAGGAAGTAGAGGGATCGCACTGAAAACATGGACAAAATATTTTACACAACTTATAGATGCAGATAAGAATTAAGTGAAAACTCAATAATGTCTTTTATTTAAGAAGAGTTTAAGTTCAATACAAGATATATGCCCTATACATTCTATCCTCTATAGCATCTGAGGGCATAATCCTAACAATCTCCCACTTGCACTCAATGCCACTCATTGTGGTATCTAATACCCATCCTTTCCAGGTGTCGGTCCAAAACAACCTGAGGTAGTGGTTTGGTGAACGGGTCAGCTATATTGTCAGCTGAGGCTATTTTCTGCACTGCTATGTCTCCTTTGCCAACGATCTCCCTGATGATGTGAAATCTTCTCTCAATATGTTTGGACTTGTTATGAGATCTTGGTTCCTTGGCATGCGCTATCGCTCCATTGTTATCACAATAAAGTGGCAACGGGAGCTGAGCACTAGGGATCGTTCCAAGTTCCTCAAGAAACTTCCTCATCCAAACAGATTCTTTCACTGCCTCTGAGGCTGCTACATACTCTGATTCAGTGGTGGAATCAGCGGTTGTGCTTTGCTTGGAGCTCTTCCAAGACACCGCTCCACCATTGAGAGTAAAAACAAACTCTGAAGTGGATTTTTGGTCATCAACGTCAGACTGAAAGTCTAAATCAGAATAACCTTCCATCTTCAGGTCTCCACCTCCATAGATGAGAATCATATCCTTAGTTCTTTTCAAATACTTTAAGATATTCTTCACGACTATCCAATGTTCCTTTCCCGGGTTTGCCTGAAATCGACTCACCACGCTCACAGCACAAGCAATGTCGGGTCTAGTACACAACATTTCATACATCAGGCTACCAACTGCAAAAGCATAGGGTACATTACTCATCTCTTGTCTATCTTCCTCAATTCGAGGACACATAGACTTGGATAAGTGTACTCCATGCCTCATGGGAAGAAACCCTTTCTTAGAGTTGTCCATCCTAAACCTCTTTAGGACCTTTTCTAAGTAAAGGGTTTGAGAGAGGCTTATCATTCTATTCATTCTATCCCTGTACATACGAATTCCTAGAATGTATGTGGCTTTTCCCAAGTCTTTCATGGAAAATGTACTCGAAAGCCATTTCTTGACAGTGGTGAGCATTCCTACGTCATTTCCTATAAGTAGAATGTCATCCACATGTAGTACTAAGAACGAGAGTTTGCTCCCACTAGTCTTCTTGTAGACACATGGTTCATCTTCGTTCTTGATGAAGCCATATCCCTTAACTTCTTCATCAAAACGGAGATTCCAGCTTCTAGATGCTTGCTTGAGATCGTAAATGGACCTCTCAAGTTTACATACTTTATGGATATCGAACTCGGACACAAAACCCTTTGGTTGTTCCATATAGATATCCTCCTCGAGGAATCCATTTAGAAAGGTCATTTTGACATCCATTTGCCATATCTCATAATCTAAGTATACAGCTATGGATAATAGAATTCGTATGGACTTTATCATAGCCACAGGCGAAAGGGTTTCTTGATAGTCAATTCCTTCTCTTTGACTATACCCTTTCCCTGCGAGCCTGGCTTTAAAGGTGTCAACCTTTCCATTGCTACCTATCTTTCTTTTGTAGATCCACTTACATCCTATAGGTTTTATACCTTCAGGACGATCTACCAAAGTCCAGACATGGTTCGATTACATAGAGTCCATTTCTCTTGAAGCGTCGACATCCACCATCGCTTGATCATAGGTACAAGGATCATCTTCATGACCTTCTTGCACTACAGTGTGAAGCTCTCGCTCCCCCTAGAGTAGATACCCATACCTCTCAGGTTCATGCGGTATTTTACCAGATCTACGTGGTGGTTGTGCTACTATGGGTTCAGGCCTCGGTTCTTAAACAGATGTATTTGAGGGAGTTTCATTTTGTTCTTCTAGAACAATTTTCCTACCTTTGCCCTTTTCCAAGATGAACTCATCTTCAAGGAAGTGAGCTTGTAGGGCCACGGTGATTCTTTGATCATCCTGCAGGTAAAAGAAGAATCCCATGGAATCTTCAGGATAACCAATGAAACGTCCCATTAGGGATCTTGCCTCCAATTTCTCCACTTTAGTCTTCTTGACATAAGCGGGGCATCCCCAAATCTTAATATGATTAAGACTCGATTTTCTATTATTCCACATCTCATGCAGAATTTTAGGAATGGATTTGGAGGAACATCTGTTCAAAACATGAGCAACGGTAAGGAGCACGTATCCCCACAACAAAATGGGTAAATCAGTGTAACTAAGCATGGAACGAACCATGTCCAACAGTGTTCGATTCCTTCGTTCAGCTACTCCATTCAGTTGAGGAGTTGCTGGTGGTGTTAGTTGTAACATTATTCCTTGTTGTCTTACGAATTCATCAAACTCGGCACTCATATATTCTCCTCCACGATCCGATCGTAGAGTTTTTATATTTTGCCGAGTTTGATTTTCTACTAAGGCCTTGAACTCTTGGAATCTTTCTAAGGATTCAGACTTTTGCTTCATCAGATACACCAGACCAAATCTTGAATAGTTGTCAGTGAAAGTGATGAAGTAGTAGAAACCTCCACGAGCCATTTCTCCAAATGGTCCGCAGACGTCGGTATGCACTAATTCTAAGACTTGCGTAGCCCTTTCAAAAGTCGCTATGAAGGGGGATCTAGCCATCTTGCCTAAGAGACATGATTCACATGTAGAAATAGGGTCCGACCCTAATGAGCTTAAAAGCCCATCTTTTTCCATTTTGTGGCTTATGCTCTCCGGCATGGCCTAGTCTAAGATGCCACTTGAGTCTTAAGTTAGTTTCTTGCCTACCACGTTTACGTGTTACAACATTAACATCAGATGAATTACGGACATTTAAATAATACAAACCATTAACTAAACATGCATTGCCAACTAATTTATTTCCATAATAAATGTCGCAATTTAATTTAGAAAAATGGAATGTATATCCAATCTTAACTAAGATAAGAATAGATACAATGTTCTTAAGCCCCTTGGGCAAAACCAAAACATTATCTAAAAACAGTAAATGTCCAGAATTAAAATAAAGAGAAGTAGATCCGATCCTAGTAGCTGCGACGCTTTCCCCGCTGCCTACTTTGATCATCACTTCTTCTCGGCCCAACTTTCTACTTCTCTGTAGATCCTGATCCAAACAACAAACATGGGCACTAGCCCCTGAGTCCAGAATCCACGAAGTAGAAAATACGGTCATAGAACAGTTAGTTTCAAAAACAAATAGTTTCATACCTTGTGCACCTTTGCCTAATTTGGGACAGTTTCTTTTCCATTGGCCAAGCTCACCGCACTCAAGACATCTATCCGTTTTCTTAGGTCCTTTGCTCTTGTAAAACCCTTTAGCCTTTCCCTTACCCTTCTTGGTACCCCCTTGAGCTCCAAGCTCTCCAGACTTTTTCTTGTTCTTCTTCTTCTTAGACTTTTTGGGTCCAGAAGAGATGACCAAGGCAGTTTCCTTTCCCTTTGGTTTCATTTGAGATTGTGCAGTAACCAACTTGTTCATTAGCCCAACTAAATTGCACTCTATTTCATTGCAGTTAAAGTTAACCACAAATTGGGAGAAGGAATCAGGAAGAGACTGCAAGATTAAGTCAGTTTGAAGGTGGCATTCATGGTAAATTCGAGAGCTTCCAATTTCTCGATCCTTGAAACAATTTTGAGGACATGATCACCAACCTTCTCACTTTCTTTCATCTTGGCTCCGAAGAGCTCTTTCGATATCTCATATCGTGCAGTTCGACTATGCTCTCCATAGAGCTCTACCAGGTGAGCTAGGATAGCTCTTGTAGTGGGCATCTTATCATGTGACCTTTGAAGATCATTAGTCATAGATCCCACCATGTATCCTCTCACCCGGAGGTCGTCCTTAACCCATTTTTCATGGGCTTGGACCTCTTCCACGTTGGCACGTGTTCTAGCAGGAGCCGTAGGGATATCAGCCTCCAAGACGTATCCCAGTGATTCCATATTGAGGACAATCCTCAAATTTCTAAGCCAGTCCACATAATTGGGTCCAATCAGACTATTCTTTTCGAGTAAAATTGAAAGTGGGTTTGTCATATTTGAGAGAGATAAACGAGAAAATGACTGCAGAAATAAACTAGATTTATTAGATTACTTGTTTTGACTTAACCAAGAAAAATTAAGGACTTAAAATTTATCTTGGCTCCCACTGCATTTTTTCGAATCCCACACTCCCATGTGAAAATCGGGAATCATCATTGGCATCGATTCCACAGCAGGTATTGAAGTCCTCAATTAATTAAATAGGTTGCAACCTAACTGGTTTCTGGCCCATTAATTATTTGAAGTGATATCTAATATCAATTTATCCAATAAATGTTTCAATACGTTTCCCCATAGTTCACCAAACCGCAACCCATTCGATTTCTAGGTTCGTGAACTACCCGAGTTTATTCCACTAACTCCTATAATCTAGCATTTGAAATTCATCTTGCAATATATTTCGATTAAGGCATTTGCATGCACTTTATAAAATTTCAAATTATTTCTAAATGTATAACACCCATAACTGGGAAGCATTACACATTTATAGTAATTCTAATTTTAGAAAGTTTAGTGGAGGGTGAGGATGTCAAACATCCTTTTCTAACTCGGTATAATTTATTTGGGAGAATTTAATTCGTCAAAAGATTTTGGTCTCACTTTGCACATTATTCAATTTATATAGCGCTTTATTCTATATTGATCATGCATAAAAATACTACTAATAATCATGCCTTTCAATATAAATAAACATAGAATTTAAATAAATGAATAAATAAATTCATCACTTGATCATGGATTTTTACTAGAGGGCCCGAGCCAATGGGCCATCACAAAAGGCATATATTAAACCTATTAAACATTCATGGGCCTTTTGACTTAATCAACTTTGAACTATTTTATCTCAATTTCTAAAACAACCCATGCATTATTTCTAAGAATATAATAACTAGCTTCAAATTTGATAACCCATAAAATTAAAGGTAAAACATATAATCTTAAGTCCATGATTAGTGTTTTAATCACATAAAACATGCACGCATCAATTAATACATGCTCGCAACATGTAATACATGCTCGCAATATTAAATCACTTATGTTGATTATTAAAATTTTAGTCCAACTAAAATGTCCTTTATAAAATTCCTTATGATTTCACATATTCACTACTTCAATTAAAATCATTCTAGTCCAACTAGATGACTTAGATGTACGAAATTAAGAATTAAGTGCATCTACCTTTAATTAAATAATATGAACACATAAAATATGGAATTCTATATTTTATTTTATTATGATTTAAAGCCATCAAAAATTGGAAATACTTTTATTTGATCTAAGAATTAATTATTAATCTCTAAGAAAAATAATTTATATTCCTTATTCAAAATGAAGTAATTTTCAAGTCGAGGAAAAAATAATAATATTTAATCCATCAATCAATTATTAATCTCCAAGAAAAATAATTAATTGGTTCTAATTAAATATTATATTCCAATTAATCTCATTGGGCTCGATTTCATCAAACCCAAGTCACCATCCTTTTGGTCCACTTGGATTCAATTTAATTGTGCTCAAAATAATTAATTAGAACAACATTCACGTTTATTAATTTCTTATTGGGCTAAATTTAATTTAAGTTCAAATCACCAATTTAATTGGCCCATTTAGATTTAATTAGATTAAGTCCAAACTAATTAACAAATCGAAATTGGATAATTTTCAATTGGGCTTGATTTAAATTATTCGGATCATCATTCTTTTGATCCACCCAATTAATTAAAATCACCCAAAATTCAAAAATCAATTTCGACCCAAACATAGCCCATTTTACGACCTGAATCCATGACCCGGATCAACGAATTGGGTATCCAAACCCATGACCCGTCGGGCCACGGTCAAGACCCGTCGGGCCGTGATTGGGCAGGGCAGGGCCAAACGGCCCGGCTGTGCTAAACAGCGCGCGCTGCTGTGAGCGTTTTTCTAGGGGCTTTCGAGCCCCGTTTTTCCTCAGTATTTTTCAATTTTCAATATCATCAAATATCCCCAAATTTACAATAACTAAAAATCAAAAAACTAGGCAAGAAACCATAAAACGCAGATTTAAGAAAAACATACAAACATGCTTCAAAAACACATAACATGCAATTCATAAATCACGTAAACAAGATCAAATATGCAAATCAGAGATTGGCTCTGATACCACTGTTGGGTTTCGTTCAAAAAATCATAAACGCAGCGGAAGGGATTTCAAAAATTAAAACGAAAACCCAATTGGTACTTTAATTCGCATAATTGAATCTAAAAGCGTATAACGAATAAAACTGACTCGTTAATATGAATATGATGATGGAGAAAAAAAAATTCTTCTCCAAACTCAAAATATTGAAGCTTCCAAATCTTCAATCCTTTGGTTTGACTCTTCAAACTTGAACTTGATCCGATCAACGAAAATACGTCGTCTCTAAATAGTCACGCACAGATCAACAAACGAAAAATCCCCTTTTTTTCTTTCTCTATGGTCGACGGCTAGGTATAGAGGAGGGGAGGAATATTTTTCTTTCTTTTGAGAGTTATGTGAGTTGTGTATTCTTCATTTTTTTTTTATTCTAAGTCAAAGAATCCTTATATACCTCATCACTTATTGAACAAGTCAAAACAAAAGATCCCTAATATGTGGCCTCTCAAAGACGCCACTTTGAGGCCTCATAGGCGTCCAATTGGACTCCTTATTTAGCCCCGGGATTTGTTTTGTTTAATTAATTTCTAATTTCAATTAATAATTTATTATATCCAATAAATAAATTAATTAATTAAATAACCAAATTAATTAGACAAATTAATTCATTAATATATTTCACAAGGAAATTAATTAATAATTAATCTTATCATTATAATTAATTATTTCATTTAATGAATAATTAATTATTTAATTTTTCCAATAAATTAAAACTCCCAGAAGAAATAATAAAAATTCTTTTTTCTTCATTTTTCTTTGTCAATCCTTTAGCGCGACCCTTTAGGTTCGTTTCGTTTGGCAATGAGAGGAGACCAAAGGAAGTGGGTAACACTTAGCTAGTCACGTGGCCCACTTCGTAACCCAAACGAAAACGAATGGTAGGATCATTCTGAAACCTTCCAATCGTAAATATCGTATATGTACAAATCCTTTGTTCACGTTCCCTGATCAAGTGAGAGTCATGGTTATGTCAAACTCACTGGACTTGACCATATGTATAAATCATAATAAATACGAGATCATTGTGATCGATTTAGTGCCAAGCACAATCGTCTCGTTGGCTTTGGCCAAAGACTTTGATCTCTATTTATCTATAATTACATAGGGTACATACTCATTCACTTATGAGAGAACAAATCTCATATTAGATATCTGCTAAGATTACCACTTGCTCATCAAGTCCACATTTCGAGGTTGTCCCCACCAAAGGGTGGATTGGGTCTAACTACTCTAGTGAAAGACTTGACATCCCAAGTGCATCTTCAGCCTGATACTTCAGGTCAAAGGTTCACATATACCTATTATGCATAATCAGTTCCGTCATTGGCAGTCACAGAGTGAAAACCCATGTGACAGAACCGATGCGAGTCATGTTCGAACATATCAGTTCCACTGACGTGTCTACAATCTTAATGTCCTATCATCCCCTGATACCAGACAGGCACTCCCATGTCGGAGCTAAGATTGTACAAGTATTCGAAGTCTTTATTTGTCCATTAAAGACTTCATATTACTTGCAAACTTATTTTAGTAATCAAGATCGATCTCTCTATTGCCAATCTTCCTATCCCATAGGACGTAGAGGGGTCACACTGAAAACATGGACAAAACCTTTTACACAACTTATAGATGCAGATAAGAATTATGTGAAAACTCAATAATGACTTTTATCTAAGAAGAGTTTAAGTTCAATACAAGATATATGCCCTATACATTCTATCCTCTATGGCATCAGAGGGCATAATCCTAACAATGATATGGGTCTAACTACTCTGATAACATATGCAATACTACAAGCATGTTATAAATGACTCCTCAGGTCTAAAGTTCACACATGCCATTGCAATCTTAATCTCAATCATTGACTGCTAAAGAGTAAATACCCATGTGATCGGATTAATGCAAGTCGAGTTCAAATATGTTAATTCCATTAATCATATTCATGACACCAGATCCCACTATCTAATCTATGTACAACTGGCACTTCCTTGTCAAAGAAGGTGTCATATGAGTGGAGTATTAATGCCCAATTAATATTCGTTAACTCATGAACTCCCAGTTGTAGAGATTAAGTACTGGACTGTTCCAGTGCCTCCTCTTGTCCATAAGAGGTGGAAAGTCTATCTTGAAATCTCTTGGACTAATTTGTTCAATACATTTAAATGCCATTAGATTTATATGAACAACATCAAAACCTTTATTTAAATAGAAACATCAAACGTTTTGTACAAATAACTTATCTAAGCCCTACCCAATCTATTTCCTTATAGGCATTGAGGGCATACACCTAATATATAAATATTAAATAAATTAAATTAGATTAAAAATGGAACCAAGTGGGTGCACTAGCCCCGAGGCTAGTACACGTTTATAGTGGGTGTCCATTTTGGACGCCCCACGACTTGGTCTTCCAAGGGTTTTTTTAGTTCTTGCGTAGTGTATATATTACTTGAAGAGAAAGTAAAACACTAGCCTCTCTTTTACAGCTAAAGAGAAAGAAACTTTGCAAAAACTCTCCCACCTCTCTCTCTCTCTCTCTCTCTCTAGCCGTCGCTTGTCAAAGGGAGAAGGAAGAGGTTTTCAGCTTTGGATTTCGGTGTGGTGCTTTAGAGGCTGCGACGTATTGGCTGTTTGGATCAGAATTTTTGAACAGATGCATAATCGGAAGAAACCGTAAGTTTTCTTTCTTTAATTTGAATATGCAATTTCAATGATGACCACTTTTTGGGATTTTACTTTTTTGCTGCGTTTTTTATGTTTCCCAACATCAAACTCACAGGATTCGATGTTGTGCCTAATAAATCATAGTAAGATGAAATCACCAAACTACGCCTCGTGTTCCACACGAGTTAGTTTCCCTGCTTTGGCCAAAGACTTATGATTTATTTTACCTACGATCGTACAAGATGTTAACTTGTTTACTACTCGAGACAGTGAATCCCATATTGGCAGGCATCGAACGATTACTGCTTGCCCACCAAGACCGTACTTCGAGGATGATCCCACCAAAGGGTGAATTGGATCTAACTACTATAATAACAAGTCTAGTGTCACAAGCACAATCTTCGTAACTCCTCAGGTCTAAGGCTCACGTACACTATCATGACCAGTAATTCAACTATTGAAAGTCATTGATTAAATACCTATGTTATTGAATTCTCGCGATCCGTGTTCGAATATATTAATTCCATTGATATATCTACGGTACAAGATCCCACTATTCCCTAGTGACCGATTGACACTCCTTGTCAGAGCTTGTGTCATACAAGTCTGGTCATAATGCCCAATTAAGACTCTTTGACTTACGAACCCTATTTAAGATAATCAAGGAACCAACGCTTCTAGTGTCCGTCTGTTTAATCAGTAAGGA
This sequence comes from Buddleja alternifolia, assembly GCA_019426215.1. Classification (NCBI taxonomy): domain Eukaryota; kingdom Viridiplantae; phylum Streptophyta; class Magnoliopsida; order Lamiales; family Scrophulariaceae; genus Buddleja; species Buddleja alternifolia. The sequence continues at coordinate 26,739,201 of CM033404.1, forward strand.
GTAAAAGCTCTGTCTTGATTACTTGGGACTTAAATGTTCAATACTTATTAATGTCGTTAAGATTCATATGAACAAATATAAAATTGCCTTTTATTCCATCGAAAATGTTTGTACAACTAAAATGTAAAAGCTCTATACAATCTAATTCCTCATTGGCGTTTAGAGCATAATCTGAACAATATCCCACTTGCTCTCAATGTCAATCGCTATGGTATCTAATACCCATCTTTTCCAGATGTCGCTCTAGCACCACTTGTGATAATAGCTTGGTGAGTGGGTCAACTACGTTATTTGCTAAATCTATTATCTGCACGGCGATGTGGCCTCTCTCAATGATCTCTCTAATGATGTGATATCTGTTGTGATTCGGTCTAGCGGATAAATTTTTTTGATCCGAATCACACCGAGAATCGAACCCGGGGATATTCATGATATTAATAATAACACAATAAGAACGTATTATGAAAGAGAGTAATCGAATTACCTCTTGATGACAAAAATCTGATTAATCAGCAGCAGCCCCAGACACCTGCCTCTAGATAATCACACAAAAGAAATGTCTCTAAGAAACGCTCTGATCTACTCTGGCAACAATGGCAGCTGCGGCTAGTTGGAGAGAGAGGGATGGAATTTTGTCTTTCCTATTGCTCTAGGTTTCTTTGGCTCAAAGTTAGATTCTAAAACAATGACTTCTGTATAGAATTCTGACACAGATTAACTACTTATATCACATAAGCAGAACCCCTAAGTAATCATTGAGGGGGACGGTCGCTAGGCCTAATTGGGATGGGCTTCAAGGCTTTGTTCCATCTTAGTCCATGTGTAATTAATTAAATTCAAGTCCAATCCAATTGACAATTAACTAATTACTTTAACAAAATTAAAATTAATTAAATTAATTTAATTCAACCTATAAATTAATTTCCAATTAATTTAACTTATGAATTAATATGATTTAATTAATTTACTTAATCCAATTAAAATATTTAATTAAATCATGTCATCCATTTCGCCAGTCAATCACATCTAATGTGATTTTAGCAAAATATCCTTAGCATGGAAATATTCCTTTTCTTCACATAGCGCGACACTCTAGGCTCGATTCAATTGGCAATGGGAGGATTCCAAAGGGTAAGGTTGTCACCTAGCCAACACCGTGGAACCAAATCGTAACCCAATTCAATACGAGATGAACATGTCATCACGAACCTTGATTACGACTAACATATGCGTATAAACTCTTCACCGACATGACCTGATCAAGTAAGAGCCATGGTATATAAAACTCATGTAACTTGATACTATACTCGGCAATCATAATAATGTGAAATTACCAAACTACCCTTAGTGACCATCACTAGTTAGTTTATATGTTTTGGCCAAAGACTTTGTAATTTCTATTACTTATGATAGTACAGGTCACATACTTGTTTACTGTCGAGATAGTGAATCCCATTTTGGCAGTTGTCTTACAATGTCGAATGCACCATGTGGATCATACTTTGAGGTTGACCCCACCTATCAGGTGATACGGGTCTAACTACTCTGATAAAAATATCCAATACTACAAGCACATTATAAACAAATTCTCAAGTCTAAAGTTCACACATACTATCGCAATCTTAATCCCAATCATTGACTGTCAAAGAGTAAATACCAATGTGATCGGATTAATGCTAGTTGAGTTTAAATATGTTAATTCCATTAATCATATTCATGGCACCAGTTCCCAATCTAATCAGTGTACGGCTGACACTTCTTTGTCAAAGTAGGTGTCATACGAGTTGAATTTTAATGCCCAAATGAAAATTTCTTAACTCACGAACTCCCAGTTTAAGAGATTAAGTACTTGACTCTTCCAGTGCCGCCTTTTCTCCATAAGAGGTGGAAAGTCTATCTTCAAATCTCATGGACTTATTTGTTCAATACATTTAAATGCCATCAGTTTTATATGAACAAAATCAAAATCTTTATTCTATAAATAGAAATAATGAATAGTTTGTACAAATAACTTATCAAAGCCCTACTCAATCTAATTCCTCGTAGGCATTGAGGGCATACACCTAACAATCTCCCACTTGCACTCAATGCCAATCTCTATTGTATTTGATGTCTATCTTCTCATGATGTTTATCTAGCACCACCTGTGATAATGGCTTGGTGAGTGTGTCAGCCACGTTTTCTGCTGAGGCTATTTTCTGCACGGCGATATCACCTCTTCTAACGATTTCTCGTATTATATGATAGTTCCTCACCACGTGTTTAGATTTATTGTGAGACCTTGGTTCTTTAGCTTGTGCGATTGCTCCATTGTTGTCACACCATAGTGGCAGCGGCATTTCCATGCTAGGAACCACTTGAAGTTCGGCTATAAAATTTCTCATCCAAACAGCTTCTTTGGCTGCCTCAGAAGCTGCCACATATTCTACCTCCGTTGTGGAATCAGCAGTTGTGCTTTGCTTGAAATTTTTCCAAGACACGACTCCACCATTGAGCATGAATACGTACCCAGAGGTGGACTTGAGGTCTTTCGGAACAGATTGAAAATCTACATGGGTGTAACCATCCACCTTCAATTCTCCATTTCCATATATCAATAACATATATTTAGTTATTCTTAAGTACTTTAAGATACACTTCATTGTCGTCCAATGTGGCTCCCCCGACTTGCTTGAAACCTACTGACCATGCTCACAGCATGTGTCAGATCTGGTCTCGTGCACAACATCGCGTACATGAGACTTCCTACTTCCGATGCATAGGGTGTATTCCTCATTTCCATTCTTTCCTTGTCCGTTTTAGGACTCATAGATTTGGAAAGATGAATACCATGTCTCATGAGCAAAAGTTCCTCCCTTAGAGTTATAAATTTCATATCTCTTAAGGACTTTCTCTAGGTAGAGCGCTTGGAAGATTCCTATCATTTTATACACTCTATCTCTATATAGGCAAATTCCCAGAATGTAGGTTGCTTCTCCCAAGTCTTTCATGGAGAACTTGCTTGAGAGCCTTGTCTTAACTGACGCCAATAAGCCTATGTCATTCCCTATAAGTAGTATGTCATCTACGTAAACAACCAGGAATGTCAACTTGCTCCCATTGACCATTTTTTAGACACATGGTTCGTCTTCATTCTTGATGAAACCATATTTCTTTGTTTCTTCATCGAACTTTACATTCCAGCTCTGAAAGGCTTGTTTCAGTCCATAAATGGACCTATTAAGTTTGCAAACTTTATGATAATGTGCTTCGGATATGAAGCCCCTGGGTTGTTGCATATAAATGTCCTCTTCGAGGTATCCATTTAGAAATGCGATCTTCACATCCATTTTCCAGATTTCATAATCTAAGTTTGTAGCTATGGCTAGTAGAATTCTAATAGATTTGGTCATGGCTACTGACGAAAAGGTTTCCTCCTAGTCAATGCCCTCTTTTTTACTATACCCTTTCGCCACTAGCCTGGCCTTATAGGTATCCGCCTTGCCATTTGAACCAATTTTTCTCTTATAGATCCATTTGCATCCAATTGATCTTACTCCATTTGGTAGATCAGTAAGAGTCCAGACTTGGTTCAAATACATCAAATTAATCTCTGCTTTCATAACCTCAAGCCACTTTGAGGAATCTATATCCGTCGCTGCTTCATCATAGTCAGAGGGATCATCTCCATGGCTCCTTTCTGCAACAGCATACAGATAATGTTGTGTATCGTGTAGATAGCCATACCTCTCAGGTGGCTGAGATACTCTGCTAGATCGTCACTGCGACGGTTATGTCATATTAGGTTTTGAATCTTGAACTAATGTCTCCGAAGGGACATTATCCTGTTCTTCCAAAACAATCTTCCTACCTGCACCACCTTCTCGAATGAATTCTTCTTCAAGAAATTGGGCTTGCAAGGCCATGATGATCCTAAGATCATTTTGCAGGTAAAAGAGGTATCCCATCGAATCTATGGAAAAATCGATAAAACGTCCTTTCAAGGATCTATCCTCTAGTTTCTCTACCTTGGTCTTCTTTACATATGCTGGGCAACCCCACATCTTTATGTACTTGAGACTAGGCTTCCTATTTCATATGGTGTAGTGGGAACAGATTTCGAGGAACTTTTGTTTGGAATATGCGCAGCTGTAAGCAAAGCATGCCCCCATAAGGAAATGGGTAAATCAGTGTAGCTAAGCATGGAATGTATCATGTCCAATAGAGTACAATTCCTTCTTTCTGCTACCACATTAAGTTGTGGAGTTGCTGGAGGAGTTAGTTGTAATACTATGTCTTGTTCTTTTAAGAACTTGTCAAACTCGGCACTCATGTATTTGCCATCTCGATCAGATCTAAGTGTCTTAATACTGTGTCCAGTTTGTTTTACAGTTAAAGCATTGAATTCCTTGAACCATTCAAGTGCTTCTGACTTGTACTTCATCAGATAAACTAGACCATACCTAGAGTGGTCATCTGTTAAGGTTATAAAGTACTAAAAACCTCCAAGGGCCGCATCCTTAAGGGGCGCACAAACGTCAGTGTGAATTAATCCTAAAACTTCATTTGCCCTTTCTAAATGTCCAGTGAATGGTGACCTAGTCATCTTGCCTTTAAGACATGATTCACAAGTAGGATATGGGTCAGACCTAAGTGGACCAATAAGCCCATGTTTTTCCAACTCATGAATCTTAAATTCATCGGCATGTCCTAGTCTAAGGTGCCAATATGATTTTTTGGTTTACTCCACTCATACTATGTTTTCTAGTCATAATATTAACCATACATTGATTGCGGACATTTAAATAGTATAAACCATTAACTAAAGGTGCAGAGCCAACAGACTTATTTCCAAAATAAATTTCACAAGAATTATGTTTAAAAGAAAACAAATATCCTTTACTAACTAATACAGAAATAGAAATAATATTCTTGAGCCCATTGGGAAAAACTAGGCAATCATCTAAAATTATTTGATGTCCTGAAAATAATGTAACAGAAGTAATTCCAATGTGCATCGCAGTCACGTTGTGTCCGCTTCCAACATTGATCATTATTTTCTTCTCATCCAGCTTTCTACTTGCCTCCAGATCCTAGTCCAAAACACATATATGAGCACTAGCTCTAGAATATAGAATCCAAGAAGTAGAAAATATCATCATAGAACAATTTGTTTCAAAAACATAAAGTTCTATACCTGCTTTATTTTCTGCTTTCAGCTTTGGACAGTCACGCTTCCAATGCCCTGCTTCTTTGCAGTGGAGGCATATGTCTGTCTTTTTAGGGCCCCTTCCCTTGAGCCTCTTCTTTTGGTTTGCCTTGCCTTTGGATTTCCCAGAAGATTTTTCCACTCTCAGTTGCTTCTTGCCTCGTTTCTTCTTCTGAGTTTTTAAAGTCTTAGTAGAAACGACCAAAGCAGTCTCTTTCGTCTTGAGGTCCATTTGTGATTGAGCATTTGAGAGTTTGTTCAAAAGACCTGGAAGCGAACACTCAATGTAATTTATGTTGAAATTCATATGAATTGCAAAAAAGACTTGGGTAGTGACTGCAGGATGAGATCAGTCTAAAGCTGGAAGTCCATAGAGAAGACGAGGGCCTCCAAACTCTCAAACATGAAGATCATATTCAAAACATGATCTCCGACTTTCTCTCTTTCCTTCATTCTCGCCCCAAAGAGTTGACTGGAGATCTCATAACGAGCAGTCCTGCTGTTCTTTTCGTAGAGTTCCTTTAGATGAACCATATTTACAATAGTTGTTCCCATCTTTTCATGAGATCGCTGTAGTTCATTGGTCATCGATCCCAGCATGTACCCCTTGACACGAGTGTCAGCTTTTACCCATTCTTCATGGGCAAGCCAATCTTCAAAAGATCCGGGGTCCGGGACTTTAGCATCTCTTCATCGAGCACATATCCCAAAGATTCAAGGCTGAGGACAACCCTCAGATTTCGTATCCAATCAATGAAATTCAGTCCAGTGAGGACATTTTTCTCAAGCAAAACGGTCTAAAGGTTAGTCATTGTGTAGAAAATAAACTGCAGAAAGTACTAAGATTTACGATTAGATGTGTTATTATGTACTCAAGTAAAATCAAGGATTTCAATATTTACTTGACTCCCACTATTTTTCTTGAAACATTGCACTCCCACTGCAATAATCGGAAACCTTGTTGGATGGGTTTCATAGTTAGTGATTGAGTTCCTCAACGATCTGAACAAGTTGCAACCTGAACGATATACGACCTGTTAGATCATTAAGGTGATGTCATAGACCAATCGGTCCAACCGGTGATTCAATCTCTTTTGGCTTAAAGTCAGATTCTGAAATAATGACTTCTGCATAGAATTCTGACACTAACTAACTACTTATATCACATAAGCAGAACCCCTAGGTATACATTGAGGGGGGCGGTCGCTAGGCCTAATTGGGATGGGCTTCCGGGCTTTGTTCTATCTTAGTCCATGTGTAATTAATTAAATGAAGTGTAATTAATTAAATCCAAGTCTAATCCAATTGACAATTAATTAATTACTTTAATCCAATTAAAATTAATTTAATTCAACTTATAAATTAATTTCCAATTAATTTAACTTATGAATAAATATGATTTAATTAATTTATATAATCCAATTAAATATCTTTAATTAAATCATGCCATCCATTTCGTCAGTCAATCCCATCTAATGTGATTTTACCAAAATACCCTTAGCATGGAAATATTCTTTTTCTTCACATAGCGCGACTCTCTAGGCTCGATTCAATTGGCAATGGGAGGATTCCAAAGTATAAGGTTGTCACCTAGCCAACACCGTGGAACCAAATCGTAACCCAATTGAATACGAGATGAACATGTCATCACGAACCTTGATTACGACTACCGTATGCGTATAAACTCTTCACCGACATGACCCGATCAAGTAAGAGCCATGGTAAGTCAAACTCATGTAACTTGATGATGCACTCGGTAATCATAATAATGTGAAATTATCAAACTACCCTTAGTGACCATCACTAGTTAGTTTATTTGCTTTGGCCAAAGACTTTGTAATTTCTATTACTTATGATTGTACAGGTCACATACTCGTTTACTGTCGAGACGGTGAATCCCATTTTAGCAGTTATCTTATAATGTCAAATGCACCATGTGGATCGTACTTCGAGGTCGACCCCACCTATCAGGTGATACGGGTCTAACTACTCTGATAACATATCCAAAACTACAAGCACATTATAAACAACTCCTCAGTCTAAAGTTCACACATACTATCGCAATCTTAATCCCAATCATTAACTATCAAAGAGTAAATACCTATGTGATCGGATTATGCGAGTCGAGTTCAAATATGTTAATTCCATTAATCATATTCATGATACCAGCTCCCACTATCTAGTCAGTGTAGGACTAGCACTTCCTTGTCAAAGTAGGTGTCATACGAGTTGAATTTTAATGCCAATTAAAATTCCTTAACTCTCGAACTCCCGGCTTAAGAGATTAAGTACTTGACTCTTCCAGTGCCTCCTCTTGTCCATAAGAGGTAGAAAGTCTATCTTCAAATCTCATGAACTTATTCGTTCATTACATTTAAATGCCATTAGTTTTATATGAACAAAATCAAAATCTTTATTCTATAAATAGAAAAATTGAATAGTTTGTACAAATAACTTATCAAAGCCCTACTCAATCTAATTCCTCGTAGGCATTGAGGGCATACACCTAATAATATCTTCTCTCTATGTGTGTGGATTTATTGTGAGACCTTGGGTTCCTTAGCTTGCGCGATGGCTCCATTGTTGTCACAGAAAAATGGCAACGGGAGCTCCATGCCGGGAACTACTTGAAGTTCTATCACAAACCTCTTTATCCAAACAACCTCTTTAGTAGCCTCAGAGGCAGCCACATATTCAGCTTCAGTGGTCGAATCAGCCATTGTGCTTTGCTTGGAACTTTTTCAAGTCATTGCTCCACCATTTAAAATGAATACAAACCCTGAAGTGGATTTACGATCGTCAACGTTTGATTGGAAATCAGAGTCGGTGTAACCTTGCACTTTAAGCTCTCCATCTTTGTATGTCAAACACATATCCTTAGTCCTTCTCAAGTACTTAAGGATACATTTCACAGTGGTCCAATATTCAATTCCACTAGATAAATATAGTTGCACTCTGGAATTAATCAAATTACTCAAGAGTTCTCATACTTAAGAATATTACAACTAACTCCTCTATTGAAATATCTGTGAAGAAATAAAATCAAGGCTACTATTATTTTATTATCCACATCTTATCCTAAAAACCCCGACTTGCTCATTGTCAACTGGAAAAATCTCATTTTTCATTTAATTTCAGTGACCTTTCACATGAAATACTTTGGCCAAAGTTTTAGAATAGTTGAGTATTGCAAATCCATTGAAGGGGATATATATTATCTCTCGAGGAGATAATAGATTCCATATGAATATCCTTTCTAATCACATTTCATGCAATTACCCAATGTATAAAGTATATTGGTCACTGGAGACCTCACTTCCAAAAACATCAAAGTAATATACACTAGATGCATTAGTCCACGACAATCATGGGATTTAGAGTGGTTGTTTCAAATTAGTTATTTTTTATAGTAGCCAAAATAAATAACTAAATTGGTCTGTTTTCAGTGTTTCAATCTCATTGATTTACACGAATATACTTTATATGGAATCCTCATTACCATGATTATGACAACACATTTATAATAACATATGACACATTTAATCCAAGTATTTTCATGGAACAACACATCTATTTGGATTATCATATGTAATTTTGGACTATGTCTATCTTATAGTACGGTTTCTATAATACTGATAACTTGCAACAAAAGTAATAAAAATCAATTTCATAAATGAATATAAACGTTTCATATAATTGAATTTTTAGGGCACAACTCCTAACAAATTCCTCACTTGTCCTTTCTCGTACTGACTTGTCCTCGGCAAAATAGAATTGATCCGTGTTTCTTAGATTATATGAAGTACTCAGTACTTAGCTAAATGTACTTTACCAATAAAAATCTACCACGTCTTCACTTATTTGCTTAGTTGTCTTGGTCCAACCTCAAACTTCAGAATCTTGATCTTAGACTTGACCTAATCTTCAACCGTAAAGTCGACTGCTCTGACAGTCAACTTAGTTGTCAAGTAAGGCTTATAAACATGACTTGCCTTAACTTCTTCTAGTCGCCTGCAACCCTTGAGTTACCTCATCTAGAAACCGGTCAACTTGATTCCTATAAAATATAAAATTACAAGGCTGGGGTCTAACAAGATGCCTAATATCATCATCAAACTCATCTAAACAAGATGTCCCAACAGAAATTGATTTTGTGTGTGTGTGTGTATATATATATATATGTTGAAGAAGAACGATATTTTATTTATATAATTATGTTGGAAACAAGAGCCAAAATGACTTTGCAGGAAAAAAGAAAAAAGAAGAATCAAAACAAATTGACGGTTAGAAGAATGAATTAGAAAAGGTTGAGAATTTGAAACTGTTGACCCACGTAGGAATTTTGAAAAGGAGTATCTGAAAAGAGGAACAGTGCAGGGTTAGAGAACAAGGAAATCATGAAGAAAGTGGGGGTTTCAACTTGATTTGGGGCTGAGCTAGTGGAAATTGAAAATCAAGAATCAAACATAAAGTTGAAAATGAGTGGTCCAAACAAGTTTTGCGTTTTCAAATTTTTTGACTGCCAAATTTTGAAACCCAAGACAATACCATACATGCCCATAGTAATTGAGTTATTAGAGTTTCGACTAAATCATTACTCTAGATTCAATTCAGGATATTTGATGGAAGAATTTACTTGCATGAGAATCATGATTATGATAGGATGTATTTTAGTATGTCAATTATGTCTAGGTCTTCAAGGCACGTTACTATACAGTAACCATGATTTGTGAGTGCTTTGAATTAGTGATGGATAATTTAAAGTCTGGTTAATCAAGAATGATCTAATCTAGTACCTAAAGTACATCGATCCTTTGGAAAATTTACGTACAACTAGTACATAAACAATTCTAAGGGGTCACCCACATAACTCGAAGTAGGTTTCCCAGTTTAGAATGTGGATAATCAATTTTTTTAGGAAATTAGGAAAATCTTGTACTGTTCTAATTGGGAGTATCATATAATTAATAGGACTATTTAAATTATGATTGATTAATTAATTAATGGACTTTGATGAGTCCAAGTAATTTTTTTTAATGGGATAGGCTTAATTAAATAAATATATTGAATTGGACTAGATAATAAAAATTGGACTTTAATTGATGGTTTAATTAATTGGTTAAATCTAATAATTAAATAGTTAGGAGTCAAGAATTAAATCAAGTGAGATAAAATTATTGGACTCTAATACAAGAGAGAGACTGCTATAGGTGTGTGTGATAAGAAAGGATTTTAATCCTTCTTCAAGTCTTGATCTAAGAGAATCAAGAAAGTCAATGTTTAGATAAGAAAGAAAACAGTTTGATTTGGAACTCTTTCCTTATCCTACATTTACTGTGATTTTTTATTTTATTTTTTGATTGCACATTTACTAGAATTTTAATCAAACTAAAATAGAACTATAATCTGGGGAAATAATATTGGGAAGATAATCTTGTTGGGAATTATACGAATAAAACGCAGCGGAAAGTAAATTTAATTCCCAAAGCCCGAATCATCTCTAATCCTCGTGTTTAATTGTGTATAGAAAGATTACCGTTCTCGCGTATGTTGATTTCTGAACGTGATCTTTTTCTCTAATGCCGAATTTGCCAACGTCTCTAATTCGTCACGCCGGAATAAAAAACGAGAAACTCCTCCTTTCTTCCTTGTCAAAGACGGCTAGAGAGAGAGAGAGAGAGGTGGGAGACTTTTTCTTTGAGAGAAAGTTATGTAAGTTGCCTTGCGTTATTTTTCACCTTGTGATATATTTATATCATTATGAAATAATAACCCTAGCATGCAAGAGCCCCATTTGGGCGTTTATTTGGGCCCCCCTTGGTGGGCTCGGAAGCCTTCGGGCTTTCGTCTTGCTTGCTAATTAATTATTCGGATAATTTATTTATCCAATAAATAAATTGATAATCCAATTAATTCAATTCCTAATTAATTTATAATTCAATTTCTCCCAGAAATTAATTAACGCATTAATTTAATTAATTAATTAAATTATCCATTAATTAATTACGGCATCCAATGCCGTGAATTTCTCTCAAGTCTTTTTCCCATGTTTTTCCTTTTGCACTTCCTTTAAGCGTGACTCTTTAGGTTCGTCTCAAAAGGCAATTGGGAGGAATCCAAAGGGGTGTGAGTGACACCTAGCCAGTTTCGTGACTCACACCATAACCCAATTGAGAACGAATGAATAGGATCATTCCAAACCTTTACGCCGTGAATACCGTACGTGTATAAACTATTTATTCTTATATCCCAATCAAGTAAAAGTCATGGTTTAAAGTCAAACTCATATAACTTGACCATATGCCTAAGCTCATAATAAGACGAGGTATTTAAATGCTTTGGCCAAAGACTTTCATCCTCACTTATTCATGATCGCATAGGATATTTTACTCATTCACCTATGAGAGAATAAATTTCATATTGCAAATCAATTAACAATGCTACTTGCCCATCAAGTCGCACTTCGAGGTCGATTCCACCAACAGGTGATTTGAATCTAACTACTCTAATGACAGACTTGATGTCACAAGTACATCTTCAACTCGATTTCTCAAGTCAGAGGTTCACACGTACCTATCACTACTTATCAATTTCATCATTGACTGTCAATGAGTGAATACCCATGTGATGAACTGATACGATCCATGTTCGAACATATCAGTCCAACTGACACGTCTATGATATAAGTTCCCACTACCATTTCCGTAGTGTACGACTGACACTTTCTCTGTCGAAAATTACATCATACAAGTCTTTATTCACTATTGATGCCCAATCAATATTTCTTAGACTTGCGAACCCTTTTAGATGTCAAGGGTCAAACCATTCTAGTGCCTTTCCTCCTATCCCATAGGAGGTAGAAGGTTCGCCTTGTCATCAAGGACTTTACGTTGTTTATTCACACCTTATAAATGCCTATAAGAAAACAACAATCAACTGCCTTATATTAATAGAAAAACCATAGTTTAGTTACAATGTTTATGCCCTATAAATCTATCCTCTTTATGGCATTCGAGGGCATATACTCGAACAATCTCCCACTTGCATTCAATGCCATTTGATGTGGTATTTAATACCCATCTTTTTGAGATGTTTTTCCAGCACCGCCTATGCCAATGGCTTGGTCAATGGATCGGCGACATTGTCGGCTGAGGCTATTTTCTGAACAGCTATTTCACCTCGTGCAACGATCTATCTTATGATGTGATATCTCCTCTCTATGTGTTTGGATTTATTGTGAGACCTAAGTTCCTTCGCTTGCGCTATAGCTCTGGTGTTGTCACAATAAAGTGGCAACGAGAGCTTTATGCTAGGAGCCACTTGAAGTTCCTTAACAAACTTCCTAATCCTAACAACTTCTTTAGTTGCCTCCGAGGCAGCTATGTATTCAGCCTCTGTGGTGGAGTATGTGGTTGTGCTTTGCTTGGAACTTTTCCAAGTCACCGCTCCACCATTTAGAGTAAATATAAATCCCGAGGTGGATTTCCGGTCATCAACATCAGATTGGAAATCCGAATCAGTGTACCAGTCCACCCTCAGGTCACCACTTCCATAGGTGAGAATCATATCCTTAGTTCTTTTCAGATACTTTAGGATATTCTTCACAGCTATCCAATGTTCTTTACCAGGGTTTGCTTGAAATCGACTAACAACGCTCACAGCATAAACAATGTCGGGTCTAGTACAGAGCATCGCGTACATCAAGCTGCCCGCAGCAGACGCATAGGGTATAATGTTCATTTCTTTTCTATCTTCCTCACTTTGAGGACACATAAATTTCGAAAGATGTATCCCTGTCTCATTGGTAGGAACCCTTTCTTAGAGTTTTCCCTCCTATACCTTTTTAGAACCTTTTCTAAGTAAAGGGCTTGAGAAAGTCCTATCATTCTTTTGGTTCGATCTCTATAGATCCGAATCCCTAGAATATAGATTGCTTCTCCCAAGTATTTCATGGAGAATGTACTCGAAAGCCACTTCTTGGTTGTGGTGAACATTCCTATGTCATTCCCAATGAATAATATGTCATCTACATATAATACTAGGAATGTCAACTTGCTCCCACTGACCTTCTTGTAAACACAGGGCTCGTCTTCATGGCATTCGAGGGCATATACTCTAACAAATCTATCATCTACGGCATTCGAGGGCATATTCCTAACAATTTATGTGCTAATAGTAGGTGCACTTTTTCGAAGTAATTGTGTAGTTCCCTAAAACGGAAAATACTAGATTAAATCTTTGTTGATACAATCAGGTCTTGAATTAATCACCCTTTTAATTCAAAGTGCCTACAAATCATGGTTACTGTCTAATCACAGAACACGAAGACTTAGACATCTATTAATATATATATATATAGGAAGGAAGTGTGTGACCAATTTTGACCAATGAAAACTCAAATCCTAATTTTTGGTAATTTTGAATTAATTTATTTTTAAGAAATTTGATTAAATAACTTCCCCTTAATTAGCCTCCACGATTATCCTTTCAAATTTCAAAATCTGCTTTCAAAATCTCCACTTATCCACTTTGATTCAATGATCTAAAAATATAACCACTTTTGGATTCTCCCATAACTCTCACATAAACATATCGGTTTCTCGCACAACTTTCTTCCAAAATATGTTCCTGACATCAAAATTCGGGCCTCCACAGTAATTGCTTTCTCCGCATTCCATTTGTAAAGAAAAGAATTTATCTTCCTTTTGTTGTTAGATTTGTCTACTTTAAAAAATTATACATTTTACTTTTTTTTTTGACTTATTCTCCATTATTTTATTCATTCCAGAACCATAATTTTGCTTTTTCTGCTTTCTTACAATGGAAAAATTGGACAGAGAAGATGAAGTTTTGATATGATCACAATCAGTGTTGATTACTTCACTTTCGGACTTTCCATGGAGGCGGTTTAAGGCTACTGATGATAATGGGTCTTCCTTTTCCTTCTTTTTAAGTAATAAATATTTCCAAGCAAATTCTTATCAGTGGTCTGTGGGGATTCAAATGCACTTAGGCATATGTGGTTGTTGGTATATGCATGCTAAATATTTTTTACCTTGCTTTTAGTTCAGGGGGACGAAGCCTCTGCCACGAGAAGGATAATTTGCCTTTTCTTTTTCCTCATTAGATTATAGTGGCATATATTGTATTTTTTTAATGCATTCTTTGTGAGAGGTTGTGGATTAGTAAATTTCTCCTCTAATTTAAAATCTTTTGCTGTTGTGATAACCACATTACATGTTTAGGATACGGTGGTGCTATTTTGCAGATAGATACACATTCTATATCAATATGATATCTGTCACCGGATATCTGAACAGGTAAATTGATTACCATTTTACCACTTTACTATCTAAAATTACATCTTTTGGAAATGAACTTTATTTGTAGCTTGATAGGACTATGTTTTTCCTGCATGATTATAAATATTTGTGAAAGTTTGTTTGGTTCGTGAATAAGGGAATTTCTTGGTCTGCTCAATCATCTAATGATAAGTACTCTATTTTATTCACTTGGAGTATTATATTTAACCAATTTCTAAATATTCAAGCAAATTTATTTTTTTTTTTAAAAAAGGGGGCTTTACATGCTCAAAATGACTGTTTTTAAACTATTACACCAATGTTTCACTTTGTACCAATTATGCCTTTCCATGAAATACATTTTCTTCTCAACATTAGGATAGTACACAATCCAAAACTGCTGCAAAACTATTAAAACAGGCCCAAAGAAACTCTTCCATAACTCTTACAACCAACCACGTTCCCTCATATTCAGCAATGCTCAATTTTCATCTTTTCATGTAAGACTACTGACATTGCTTACTTCCCTCTTTTCTACTTCAATTAACTTTCTTTTTCTTTTTCATTTCTAGCTTTCGTTTTCTCAAATGAGAGACTTGAAGATTCGCTGGCGGGATATAATTGAATTCCATTATTTAAGACTTTAGGTTGCATCACCTTGCGAGTAGCAGAGTAAGAATATGTATTGATGGATTCACAAGACCAAAGACGGGTAAAAACATATTGAGTTGAAACATGTGTGTTGAAGAAGGCAATAAGAACACGGCTAATCTTTTGTATTTGCTCTATCTCTACCAATATATGTTTACAATAAATAGAAAATTATTAAACATATATATACATAAATGTATTGAAACTTTCACCAATTTTACAAAAATTCACCAATTCTATTTGTGACCAGCACTAATGAAAATGAGTGGAGAGCATGGTTATTTTTATTTTTCATGATTTCGTTTTCTTTTTTATGATTGATATTTAACTTTTGAATAAGGTCAATTTTTTTTTAGCAAAGTTGACGCTAATTTTCAATTTTGAGTATGAGCCTCGATTTGGAGACTACATTGTGACATGTTCGATTAATGATTTATGCAGTACATAATTGTTTCTTTTTACTATGTTTAATATAATTAACTTCAACAAGGTCTTTTGGGCGTGGGTTGTGTTGCTTAAATTTTACAAAGAGAAGTGATTGATCTTTCTCAAGTGGAGGTATTTATTTTGGTTAGTTTATTCCTTTAGCCCTCATATAATGGTTATTTTATTAACGATTCTAGGGGTCCAACAAATAATATACTAATTCATGACATATTGTAGATTTGGGGCATGGCTACATCCCTGTATACATATGTGAATGTTCAGATAATAGCCGCAATATGTACTTCCTCCGCAAATGTCTATGATTTTTAAAATATTCAATTCTTATCAAGTGTTTTAAGGCTCTCAATCATTGTCACAGTGAAGAAGGAATATGTTTGATAGGAAACTTATTTTCTTTCTTATAATTTTTTTGGTGCAGGTAAAAGTGTAAAACACAACTGGAGGAGTAGGAGAAAGGAAATGGCACAGGAGTTTTTAACTAGACAAGAAAGCTTGAGTCACGATATTAGACTTAGTAGTTTTGTTATTTAATGTGATAATTTCTCTATAGTCAATTGTTATTAACGACTACTATGCGACCATTAGTGGATTCTAATTTGAAAATATGTGATTAGCAACACTAATTGGTGTTTGAGACAAAAATAAAAAGGTGAAATAATTTTTAATTGTGGTTTTAAAGTCGGATCATTGAAAATTTCCATTATCTTTGTACAGATATTATTTAAGGTTGCGAAAATATTATTTACAGTTGCTATAATATCTATATTCTATCATGTCTAAATCTCATGTTGTGAATTTTAATTTCGTGAATCTATGTAGTCAAAATAAATAAGTGCAAGGAAGACATTATAGGTTGCTACACAGGCACGGATCACTAAAGGTGCATCTTTTATTTCAATCTGAAGCAAGTAATTTTCTCCCGTCGTGAATGTATGATTTGTCAGTTGCAAAACTAATATTTAAAAAATATTAACAATTCTTACATAATAAATGGTATTATTAAGAGAATACAATAAATTATTGCAGGATCATACCAGTTCATTGATAAATTGTGCATTTATATTTATTGTTTCCGTCCCACCAAACTTTGTGAGGCTAAATGTTTGTTGCACGGTAAATTTTATTTTATTTGTGAATTGGTCTGAAATGTGTTCATATTTTCCAGATAAATTATGTTGCCTACGTACGTAAGACGTAAATAATAGCATCTTTTGCTTATTCTCTTATCTAATTATTGTAATTTTTGTTCATCAAATTGTTAGAAATTCTACAAAATTATTTATACAAGTCATTTGATTTATATATTTAATCATAATCTTTCTCTACATTTGGCAGGGTTAACTTCAAGAAGCATGACTATATTGTCAGCATTTTAGAAAGTTAGTCTTTTTGGATCGTAATACAATATATTAGTTGCTTAAATACTTTTTAGATATTTATACTTTCTCTTACGATTTTTGAAAATAATGATAATGTTACTTTTATTATTTAAATGAGTGAGTTTATAATCATTTACCATGCACAATGATAATAATAATGTTGCTTTGATAATGATAATATTGCTTTTCACTATTTTTTATATTTATGATGCACAAAGATATTTTTGAAGAGAATTTTCACTTTTGTGCCAAATAAAAAATCGTACATTCAACTCAAATTTAATATATCACTTTCTGTAAACCTTATTTATATTTTCTAGAAGTAATTGAGGTACACACTTTTTAAATTCACTTTGGCCGTGCGTAGCACGGGTTATACACTAGTATACGAAATATAAAGAGATGCCTTCCATAATCACGATTCTCGCATTAGTAAGATCCTTCTATCTGATCTCCCGATTGAGTCTAGAGTAATAGCTAAGTCGAAACTCTATTAACTCAATTAGTTATATTCATAACTAGCGAGGTCGACTTTGCTAATCTAAATGAGGAAACTATACGCCTCTTTATATATCTTACTTCAGCCGAAGATTCCTTAAGTCGACTCACTATATAAACGCAGGAGATTTACTGACTCACTAAGTCAAAGATGGATCCCTTTTTTATTCTCATGTATCTTAATACATGATCAAACCATAGTCAAAATATCTCATATAATGATCCGCTAAGTGATCATGAGACAAATCAAAGCATTGTGGACCATACACAAGATATCATATGAAATTTTAGATCCATAAAGATTACTCTTATGCTACATAAAATTTCGAATTCGATAGTTCAATTTACCCGTTTGCCATATGGAAGCCCTCATACATGCACCGGCTTTTACCGTGCCAGTATCTATGGAATGAGGTATACTCCTCCAAAGTATGCAACGTACAAGTAAGTCTCTCCAGTTCATCCATATCCCTCATCTTGATAAACACTTCACGACTTGGAACATATTAAAGGATTAGAGCTTTGGAGAAATAATTTCATCATCACCATACCCAATGCATGACGATGTCCCCTAGCTATATGTATGTTTTTAAAGTCGGTATCAGTGTTGATATCAGGGTAGTAAATTTACGGAAATCTCAATGAAAATTTCGGGGATATTCAAAATTTCGGTTTTGATTTTAAAGAAATCATGAAAGTTTATAGAAATATATGAAAGCTTACAATTAAACTTTGTGTAACTGTAATTATCACAATTAAGCATTTTTTATATTAACAACTTTCCATGTATAATATATGCATAATGAATCTTGTTAAATAGAATGACAAGTATAATATATTAAAACATGCTATGAGAAATATGAAATAATGGTAGTAAACTAATAATCAAATATCATAAGAACTTTATTAAGATAAAGTGTATCACAATTTTAGTAAAAATCATTATTCAAGACCACATCAAGCTTCTAAGAGGATTTTTATGAGATCTTATTTAAATAATTTTTGTGTTCAGATTCGGATTTTTATTAACTTATTGCCTATATCACTTTCAGATTCGTATTTAAATTTATTACTTATTTGTGTACATAATCGGTCAATTATTATCTTTTCTTTTAATATGATTGATCATATGACCCTAATTTTTAACTATAAAATATATATAAAAAATATTATTTTAAATTTTGGAAATTTTCGGGTTTCGATGAAAATTCTGGAAAATTTCAGGTTTTGGTCAAAATTTCGATGGATATTTAACAGATATTATTTTAAATTTTGGGAAATTTTGGGTTCCGACAAAATTTTGGAGAAATTTCAAGTTTTGGTCAAAATTTCAGAAGATATTCTGTAAATTGGATCGAAAGTTCGATTTCGCTTCAGGACCCCTGAAAACCCGAAATTTTGAGGTTTCAGATGAAATGTAAGACCCTGTCTATATGTGATCCTAAGGGACTTTATTCTAAATTTTGTAATGACATTTATAAGAGTAAAGAATGCCACAATATAAATTGACTTTCTTTGTATAAAAAGATTGTCACATAGAGTCTATCTATCACAAGAATGATGCTCAATAAATTGGCATGCCAGACATCTACTCTATGTCTCTATCACACGGTTTGTCTGTACCAAAAAAATTCAAATTTTTGCATCTCAGTCCATGGTCCCCTGAACTGCAGTTTGCTCCTGTATCGTGGTTTTGGACCGTGGTGTGGACTACCTTGTAAAACTACAAGTACATAGCTTTTGAAGCCACGGTTACGAGATATCGTAGCCATGAAGATGCAAAATTTGACTGCTTTTTGCTGCCATGTATTCCCTGAGATGAGAAAAGGCTAAATTATGCTAACGAAAATTAAAAAGAGATTGAAATCAAACAAAAGGTAGGTAAATACCTAGGTTTCCTCCTACGAAGCTTTGTTTATAGTCATTAGCTTCAAAGCTTAGCCCGAGGTCACAGTGGTGGATTTGGAGCGTGTTAATCAGCTTATCGTTGCTTGGAGCAACGTGAAGAACAACAAAAAACACCAAGAAGTTGAAAGTAGTGTTAGGAATGTGCCCTCATATGCCAATGAGAAATCAGATTAAGTGGGGCACTTAGTTGTATTATACGCCTAATAATAAATATAGAAAGGCGTTATCTTTTGTTCATGTAAACCTTCATGGCATTTATAAGTAATGAACAAATAACTAGTCCATGTGTATCAAGGCAAGTCTTCCACTCCTTTTGGGATGAGGAGAAAGGCACTGGAAGGACTTGGTACTTGAACACTCAAAAAGGTTCGCAAGTCAAAGAATCTTAATTGGGCATTAAGATTCGAATAGACGTGTATAACACATGCTCTGACAAACAGTACCAGTCGAACACTATGGGATAGTGAGAGTTTGTGTCGTATATACATTAATGGAATTAATGTATTCGAACACTGTTAGGAATTTCTTGTTAGATGTTTTGATGATGACAATTAGGACTTTGTGTTAGACCCCAAAATATGTAAGTTTGATTTTAGTAGAAAATTTGTATAAGCTTTGAAGCGTTAGTTTTGTAATAGGCTTATTAGGCTTTGTTTTATTTTACTTTAGATTGTTAGGCTAAGTAGTCTTAGGTTGAGCGTCTGATAATTTCTGAGTGAGTTTATCAGTGGTAAAGTTCGAAGACTCAAGCGCCTGATTTCTGAAAGAAGATAAAAGTCTCCAAGCGTCCAATTGACCAGCTACATCAAGTGTTTCCTTATGGGAC
Source organism: Buddleja alternifolia (assembly GCA_019426215.1). Taxonomy (NCBI): domain Eukaryota; kingdom Viridiplantae; phylum Streptophyta; class Magnoliopsida; order Lamiales; family Scrophulariaceae; genus Buddleja; species Buddleja alternifolia. The sequence continues at coordinate 26,759,400 of CM033404.1, forward strand.
AGAAGTAATTTCACCTGAATTTATTTCTAAGTCCAGAAGGAGTTTAATGCAAATATTCTCAAAGCATTAAGTACCAACGGGTATTTAATTCAAATGCATTAAATGCTGATAAGAGCATTAAATGTGATAAGCACTTTCAGACGTACGGAGAAGCCACCCTATTAGACTGTCAACTATCTCAGACTGCAGCACCAACTTTTGTGCAGCAGATTTTCAGGAAAAAGGACAAAAGTTGTTCACTCGCGGAAGTGAGAGACACGCGCCTGTGCATGGGTCAAACGGACACTTTCTCCAAGAATGCCTATAAATAGGACTTCAACAACAAGCCAAAACAACAATTAATCTTCAAGTCGGATTGATGTTGCATTGAAATCTCATTCCTTAAACTCTCAGAAAAGCCAGAATATTCAAAAAAACATTCCCTCTGCTTTTCTTCAATCCTGAGACAGTCAACAAATATCTCAAACATTCTTTTCAAAGAAACCACTTTCCTACTGAGATATTTCCAAGTTGTTTGAACTTCATCAAAATCAAACAAACCGTTTTAGAAAAACCCATCCAAGCCTCGCGATCTGTGTGAAGTCGAAGTTGGATACTTGCATCATTTCTGGGTGAAAGAAGCAAGGAGATTGAAGTGATTTGGAGCAGAAATCTGTGTGATCAAGGAGCTCAAGTCATCGACATCTATCTCTCCCTATTGTGTAGAAGATTCTGTGTGATTCTTTGAGAATCACTTTAGTGGATTGCCTCCAAGTGTTCAAGGAGAAGAAGGACGTAGTTGGGATTACATCACCCAACGAACCTTACAAATATTGTGTTATTTACTTTTCAGTCAATTCTTTCATATCATATCATTGCATAAATTGATTAAGTAAAATACAATCAAACGCTAAGCAACTAAGAAACATCTGGTGACGCTAAAGCTTTCAAAAGAAGACTAGAAAAATCATTCCGCTGTGCTAACATTGATTAAAGAAATGAACGCTTAAACCCACTTGGTTAAAGTATTCAAATCTTGAAGTCTGAGTTAACTCTCTAAAAACAGTCTTCATCAGACGCTTAACCTAAGCGTCTATATTTCTAAGTAAACGCTCAGTCAAGCGTTCACATTTCAAGCGTCCAAAACCATTTTAATACGAAACCTTTTTGAAGTCGAAAAAGACTTCAGGGTCTATTCACCCCCCCCCCTTTCTAGACCCTTTCGTATGCCACTTGGGACCAACAAACACGGCTCGCAGTAATCCGATCACATGGATGTTTACTCAGTGACTGTCAATGATTGGATTACTGACTATGATAGTATGCGTGAGCCTTTGACTTGAGGATTCACTATCACGATGTGCTTGTGACGTTGGATCTGTTACTAGAGTAGTTAGGCCCAACTCACGCGTTGGTGGGGCCGACCTCGAAGTGTGATCCCAATGGACAAGTAGCAGTTGTGAAGTGATTGCCAAGAAGGGATTCACTGTCTCGAAAGTAAACGAGTAGATACCCTATGCTATCATAGGTAACTGAAATGGAAAGTCTTTAGCCAAAGCAATAGAACTGACTCGTGTGGGACACAGAGGGCAGTTGTGTCATTTCATGTTACTATGATTCATAGCATAGCATCGAGTTATGTGAGTTTGACACATTCCATGACTCTCACTCGATCAGGGTATATCAGTGAAGGGCTTATACTCATATGGAATTCATAGTCAAGAGGTTCGTAGTGACATAGTCATTTCGTACTTGGTTGGGCTACGATGTGGGGCCACGGGGCTGGCTAGGTGTCACCCACGTCCTTTGGTGTCCTCCCATTGCCAATCAAGACGAACCTAGAGAGTCGTGCTACAAGGAATAAGCAGGAAATCACTTTGTGTGCTTAGTGGGGCATTTTGGTAATTTGTCATTAGGTGGACAAATTAATTGAGTGGACGAATTAATTTAATTAGTTGTTTAATTGGATTAAATAATGGAATATTAAATTAATTAATTTGAACATTTAATTTAAATATTTATTTAGCTAAGTTAAATGAATTTGGTTAAATTAAATATTAATTTAATCACATACATATTTAATTAGATTAAATATGAAATGTAATTAAATTAAAGTGGACTAAGTTGACTGAGCCAACTTAGCCCACTTGGCCGTCCACATGGGCCTATGAGCCATGTAACCTAGGTCCAAGTAGGAGGATTTTATTTAAATCCTTCAACATTTAGACTTACGTTAAGGACTGATGAGTAGCCACCAAAATTACACAGTAAAGAAGAGAGAAAAAATGTTCTCTCCCTCTTCTTCTCTTCTAGCCGCCATTTGGAGATGGAGGAGGAAGATTTCTGGCAAATTCCGCGCATGATTATCTAGAGGCAGGAGTCCCGGGGATTGCAGTTGTAGACTGTAGATCAAGAAACGAAACACGCTACAACGAGGTTAATCAATCTTTTCGCGTATTTCTTGTTTCTGTTTAAAATCAACAATAGCCCAAATTGATCCATGGCTTCGGGATTCGAAATTTTATTCCACTGCATTTTTTGTGTATCGATTCCCAACAAGTAGTTGTTGAGAGATTAAGTTTAGGGTGCCACTTTTCGGGTTTCGTGCTTGAGTTTTTAAATCTCTATTCCAAATTTGTGTGGAACCTCAATATGCAATTGTATTTTTTTTTTTACTTTTCTAGACTCGGATTGATCTAGTTCTCTAGGGATAATTGCATAAGACCCCCCTGTGATATGCGAAACCTGCGCCAAACTCCCCTGTGTTCATTTTTTTTGCGAATCACCCCCTTGTGCTATTTTTTATTCTGCCTAAACACTGCAAAAAACCCCCAATTCGTGTTAAGTCTGCGGAGAGTAGCATACACGCGCAGTGTATTTGATGTAGGGTTGGGGGTTTCGTGCAGGGTTTAGGCTAACACAAGGGGGGTTTTGTGCAAAAAAATTAACACAAGGGGGTTTTCAGCAAAAAAGTGATAACACAGGGGGGTTATATGCAATTTTCCCTTTTTTTTTTGGTGTTTTTTTCCATCATAAATGTTCTAGATCCAACTCAAATTAAATTATTTAACTATTATAAACATGTTTGGGGCAAAAATGCATTTGGATTGACATTTATGATGGAAAAAAACAGTTTGGCGTAGGTTTCGAATATCACAGGGGGGTCTTATGCAATTTTCCCTAGTTCTCTGATAAGTTCACATTTTACAGCATTTTATGCCCCATTTTAATATGATTTGATCGTTACTTTGATCACTTTTTATCCCTCATAATGCTTTGATTGGTATAGATTTTGTTTTGTAGAATACAAGTTGATTTACGCATGAAAGACGAGAAAGGAGATCCAAATTGAGCTTGAAATTGAAGAAAGAAACAAAATGAGATTAGTTGACGAAAGATTTTACATAATGCTCATATAGAAACGCGATTTTCGTCCATTTTCCAGCCGAATCAGACTAAGGTTTCTTCTTCACTATTGTAGACCGTTGTCTTAGCTTCGCGTAGCAATTTGAATCACCTCAATCCGACATCGGTAGAGAAAGTTATGCATATTTTACCAAAACTGTACGGAGCAGCAGGGGAACGCCGTGGCGTTCATCACCAACGCCGCAGCGTTCGGAGGCAGAATGTTGATCACCGCGGCGTTCAGCCATCAACGCCGCGGCATTCAAAGCAGCGGACTTGGCCTATAAATAGACCATCAGGTCATTTGGACGAGGAATATATGCCCTAAACACACCCTAGACTCCTTACATATCAGCCACCACCCAAGGAAGCTTGAAGAGGATCATCATCCTTATCCTCATCATTCTAATCATCATCAATTTCATCATCAAAGCTTGGATTCACACTTTGTAATAGGGAGCAATTCAACTCTTTCTCTTTGATTAGTTATCAACTATGTCTTATAGATTTTTTGAATCATTTGTTATTGTAAGTATGAGCTAAGCATCTTTGTGGTTGGGTTATGTGAATACTTTGTGATGTTTTGTGTTTAATGAATGATTAATTTCCGGATTTATTACATTCTTGTTACATGTTTTATTTTATGCTTAATGCTTGCATATGCTTGATCACCATGTGTTTGATAAAATGCTTTGTCTTGAGACCGAGAGGAGATAGATAAAGGGAGATCGAAAATCAAACATCATAACGTAACAATTGACTAGAGATAGAATCTATTGCGTTGTGTGGCTTTTTGTGATAAGATGACCCGATTGAATGTAGGATCTTCGTAAACAAGGAATTCCTTCGAACCTAAATGCATGTTAGTTAATTCAATCTTCACTGTAGAGATATAGGAAGTTGTTAACTAGTATAGGCTTGTTATTTCAAGAGATTGAATAATAAATACATTAGGGGGTTTCGCCATAACAAGAGCGTTCTAAAAATCCGGATAATTGAGAGTTCATGAACATAGAATAGAACATAATAGGATCATAACCCAATCACCTCTTCCCATTTGATTTATTACCTTGATAATCATTTTAGTTATCTTTAGTTATTTTCATAGTATAAACACCTATCATCTTATAAATTGATTTAGCTTAGAAATAGGTAATATACCAATTACGAGCATTGAATCCAATTGTCCCTGTGGAGACGATACACCCCGGGCTAAATAGTCCACTTTATTACTTTGCACGACCTAGTATACTTGCTAGGATTTCGCGTGTCAAATTTTTGGCGCCGTTGCCGGGGACAGTTGCGTTATTTAATATTGTAATTCACTTATCTATTCTAAGACTAAGTTGTTGTTTTTGTGTTTTTAGTTGTTGTTTTTGTGTTTTAAGTTTCTGTTTTTGTGTTTCAAGTTGCTGTTTTTGTGTTTTTAGTTGCTGGTTTTTGTGTTGTAAGTTGCTATTTTTGTGTTTCAAGATGCTGTTTTTGTTTTTTTAGTTGTTGGTTTTGTGTTTTAAGCTGCTGTTTTTGTTTTTTATTAAGTTGCTGTTTTTGTTTTTTTTAGTTGTTGTTTTGTTATGTTTTTTTTTATTATTTATTTTTATTCTTGAATAGATGAGCATCAATGACTTTTATTGGTCAAAACAAGGATGGATGAAGGTGCCGAATACGGGAGTCGAGTGCAAGATTTATGTTCGTGGTGTGGAGACGCTCATCATAGCGATTATTGTCAACACGGATGGAGAAGTCAGCAAGACTTGCCATTGAGTTATTATGTTATGAGAGATTCACAAGCATACCTGGAACAAGATAGGTCCCCCTTTCTAATGCAGGGAGAATTTGAATCGGCTAACTTTCAGAACCATGGGGATTATCAGCAACAATGTGATAGGGACCCAAGTTTTGAGGAGTTGGTGATCCAATGGATGAAGTCGAACGATGAGCGGATGAAGTCGAACGATGAGCGGTCTCAAAATCTCGAAGCATCTATAATGGAATTGCAAACACAACTCAACCAATTTTCCAACTTATTGGCAAAGAGATGATCAGACACTTCTCAGAGTGGCACAGAGGAGAATGATGAGGTATCTGATACAGAAGTTGAACAAGTTGTTGATTCGACACCACATTGTCTACAACCCATTGCTACACCAGCACTACCTTCAGAATCTATGTGTGGTGAAGTAGATACAACATCACTGGAGCACCTTCAATTCAGCATAAGGATCCCAAAATCCACTCCATCAAATGACCAAGAAAAAGCATTAGAAATATTCAAGAATCCAATGCCACCTACCATCATATCTCTTGATTTCTTAACAATGTGCATCAATAACCAGAGAGCTAGAGTGGTGGAGGTTGAAGACAAAGTTTACAACTTTAGTGGCCCGTTCGAGGCATACACTAAGAACCCAAGTGATACTACGATTGAGAATGAGGAGATCCGAAAATATACAAGTCACTGGGATATATCACCACTAAAGTTGTCAGAATCAAGGCTCAGGGAGTTAGGCCTGGCCACATACTTATTAAAACCATCAATGGAAAACTCCCCATCTTTAAAATTCACTTTTAGTTATTTACAATTTTATTACATTTTTATAAAAGTGAATCTGAGCTCATATCTTAGTTTTTCAGGATTTGTGAATGTGATGGGAAATGAGAAGCCTTTACGCAATTGGAAAAAGCACAAAAAGGCTCATCTATACAAAGTTGGCATTGCTCCTTATGATCCACCATGAGCAGTGCAAGGGAGTCGAGCTACCGACTTTAAACAAGCGCTTCGTGGGAGGCAACCCACGTTTTACATGCTTTCTTTCATTTCTGTTATTTTTTTTTTTGTTTTGTTTCTTTTGTTTTAAGTGTTCTAAGTTGTTTTGATGATGTTTTTTGTCTCTTCTTGTTTTTCTAACTTCACATATGGCTAGGCTTTATTGTCAGACTCTTCGCCTTGTTGCTCTTTCGCTTTTTGGACATCACTTAGCTTCAAACATCAGGGACGTCTTTCCTTCCTTTACTTTACATTTGTATGTTCGCTCATTGGGGACAATGTGCTAGATTAGTTGGGGGATGGGGTAGACGTCCTAATTTTATTGTGATGTGGTGATATGGTGTAACTTGTACTCATTTGTTAAGTTTCATACTTGATTTGGGATGAAAAGAAAACTGCGATAGTCAATGATTTCAAATTCATGTTTTGTTATACCTTTGCTTGGAGCATGATTCGTTTGATTGTCTCTACTTCATCTAAGATGAAATCCTTTGTTGTACTTTATATGTGAAAGCCTTTTTAGCGATGCTTATGTGAATTGTTGAGGATTTAAAGCATTAAAATTTCAATTTTGTCAACTTTGAAGTGTGTGTTGAGTGTGCGAAGTCATGAAATGATTTAGGCCATCTTTCATTTTCTTTAACCTTACAATTGGCCTTCACTATATTACATAATATCTAGACCTTATTTTGAGCTGTATTGATAAGAATGGAGTGTGCTAAGCACACTAAAAACCACCATTCGTCTTTCTATCGTAAGCCACACCAACCACCCTTTAGCCTAAAAGTAAAACAAAGTCTATTTCCTAATTGAGAGAGCAAAGAACTTCACATCATTTGATATTTATTTGGGTATACACTTTGTTTTGGGTATCGAAGCTCATTGATTAGTGGTTTAGAAGGTGGTGTTGTTCTTGCTTATGATAAAAAAATTGGAGGTTTGGATTTTATGTGAAAAGAGGGGATGAAATGAAGAACTGAAAGTTGGTTAAATAGTCGAGAGATATATAAAAAAAAAAAGAAAAAAAAATTGTGCTCTCAACTAGGCTATGAACTAGACTTCAATGTGAATTGATTGGATTTGGAATCATTACGCCCCCGGTATCAAAAGAAACAAGTTTGGGAGTTGTGAGCTTGAAAAGAAAAGAAAAAAAAGAAATTTAAAAGTGATAAGTGACAAGATGTAGAGATTTGTTCGGTTGATAAGTGAGTGTTTAGCTCAATGATATTGAGTTGTATGCTTTCTTAAGTTTAGTCACTTTATCCATATATTCCCGTCCAAGCCATTACCTAGCCTTACGTTACAAGCCAAAAAGACCTTTTGATCTTGACTTTCACGGTTCATGCACACCGATAGGTTAACAAGTTTTGAAGTGTTTTAATGTTTTTATTATCTAATGAGTTTGCATAATCTTATTTAAAGTGTGCTCTTGGCATAAAAATGGATACGGAGTTCATGATTTTGAGATGGAATCGAAGATGTTTTGGAGGCTTTCAAATTGTTGAGTGTTCTAGGTAAAGTGTAACTTGTCATAATCATTTTCGAGGGTTTAATTCGTGTACGTACTTGATTATTGAGACATAAAACCTTTCAAGATCCCAAACTAAGTTGTAAAATCTGAACTTATGAATACTTGTTCGCCATTTATTGATCGAGACGATCATAGCCTAGTTGGGGGGTAGTTGATAAGTTCACCTTTTACAGCATTTTATGCCCCATTTTAATATGATTTGATCATTACTTTGATCACTTTTTATCCCTCATAATGCTTTGATTGGTATATATTTTGTTTTGTAGAATACAAGTTTATTTACGCATTAAAGACGAGAAAGGAGATCCAAATTGAGCTTGAAATTGAAGAAAGAAACAAAATGAGATAGTTGACGAAAGATTTTACATAATGCTCATATAGAAACGCGATTTTCGTCCATTTGCCAACCGAATCAGACTAAGGTTTCTTATTCACTATTGTAGAACGTTATCTTAGCTTCGCGTAGCAATTTGAATCACCTCAATCCGACATCGGTAGAGAAAGTTATGCATATTTTACCAAAACTGTACAGAGTGGCAGGGGAACGCCGCGGCGTTCATCACCAACGCCGCAGCGTTCGGAGGCAGAATGTTGATCACCGCGGCATTCAACCATCAACGCCGCGGCGTTCAAAGCAGCGGACTTGGCCTATAAATAGACCATCAGGTCATTTGGACGAGGAATATATGCCCTAAACACACCCTAAACTCCTTACATATCAGCCACCACCCAAGGAAGCTTGAAGAGGATCATCATCCTCATCCTCATCATCCTAATCATCATCAATTTCATCATCAAAGCTTGGATTCACACTTTGTAATAGGGAGTAATTCAACTCTTTCTCTTTGATTAGTTATCAACTATGTCTTATAGAATTGTTGAATCATTTGTTATTGTAAGTATGAGCTAAGCATCTTTGTGGTTGGGTTATGTGAATACTTTGTGATGTTTTGTGTTTAATGAATGATTAATTTCCGGATTTATTACATTCTTGTTACATGTTTTATTTTATGCTTAATGCTTGCATATGCTTGATCACCATGTGTTTGATAAAATGCTTTGTCTTGAGACCGAGAGGAGATAGATAAAGGGAGATCGAAAATCAAACATCATAACGTAACAATTGACTAGAGATAGAATCGATTGCGTTGTGTGGCCTTTTGTGATAAGATGACCCGATTGAATGTAGGATCTTCGTAAACAAGGAATTCCTTCGAACCTAAATGCATGTTAGTTAATTCAATCTTCACTATAGAGATATAGGAAGTTGATAACTAGTATAGGCTTGTTATTTCAAGAGATTGAATAATAAATACATTAGGGGGTTTCACCGTAACAAGAGCATTCTAAAAATCCGGATAATTGAGAGTTCATGAACATAGAATAGAACATAGTAGGATCATAACCCAATCACCTCTTCCCATTTGATTTATTACCTTGATAATCATTTTAGTTATCTTTAGTTATTTTCATAGTATAAACACCTATCATCTTATAAATTGATTTAGCTTAGAAATAGGTAATATAGCAATTACGAGCATTGAATCCAATTGTCCCTGTGGAGACGATACGCCCCGGGCTAAATAGTCCACTTTATTACTTTGCACGACCTAGTATACTTGCTAGGATTTCGCGTGTCATTCTCTAACTAGGGATACCGAAAAAAATTAACTCGAGATAATATATTTCTTAAATTCCTATTATGCCGTCAGCAGTGCGTTGTTGTGCATGACTAACTCCCATCTTGATATGTAGCGTATTTAAATATTAGGGTTTATTGAATAAGATCCCCCTGTGATAAGTGAAACCTGCGCCAAACACCCATGTGTTAAGTTTTTTGCGAACCAGCCTCTTGTGTTATTTTTTATTCTGCATACTCTCTCTTTTTTGATTTTTTTTTATGTTTTTTTTCATCATAAATGTCAATCCAAATACATTTTTGCCCCAAACATGTTTATAATAGATAAATAATTTAATTTGGGTTGGATTTAGAACATTTATGATAGAAAAAAACACCCAAAAAAATCGAAAAGGGGAGAGTATGCAGAATAAAAAATAACACAAGTGGGTGATTAGCAAAAAAATTAACACAAGGGTATTTGGCGCACATTTCGCTTATCACAGCGGGTCTTATGCAATTATCCTTGAATATTATTACAATGCACATATGGCATCATCCCAGGAGTTTACCGAATTTATCAGTTATTTCTCTTAGCCCCAAAAAGAAAAGAAAAGAAAAAAGTGAAAATAAAAATAGAAAGAAATTATGAGATTGGCATAATGGCCGCAAGTTTTAATATTCCTTTTGGGTACATTGAGAAAACTGGGATCTTTAAAGCTAGGGATTTGATAGGTTGGCTAATAGCCACACTGGAGAGGATATTATTCGAACACCCTCAACAACGACATATATCATATTGATTCACTGAATATGATAACTCTAATCCTTTTCCGAATTGATAATATATTTTAACCAAAGATTTCTTATCCAAATTAGTAACTCTCTTTATTTATTTTGATTCTTCCGAATAATTTGTTATATTGACAATTCGTTATAGTTTAAAAAGAATTAATTATATCATTGTTTCGCGTAAAAACAGACTAGAATAAATAGGGATTTCGAGTGGACGGTCCCTACCTCGCGATAACCTTAACTTAGGATTATCTACCGACCCCTGCCCAAATGGGCTAATGGTGGTCCTACGCCTTTTTTATTTACTTATTCTACGGTATATGCAGCAAATACGATCGTAATACGTAAGCAGCCAAAATACATTAAATTGAGAAAAAGGAGCATACCTCCATGGATTCTTGATTCGAAGTACAGGTTATGGATTCAGCCTCTCGCTACGTCTACTACTAGGCTACCAGATTACTCTATGCTAAAATTTACAAGTGTTTGAACAGAATCTAAATTCTAATCTAAAAGGGAAACTACGAAAATACTGAACTACGCTACGTAAACTGCTTTAATGGAAAATCTGAAAATATAAGTTTTTCTCTGAGATGTTGTCTGCCTTCTTCCTTCTTCTTCTCGCCTTTCATCTTTGCGGACGCCCCACGTTCCCCATTTTATCTAATCGTCCTTAACTCCCTTTTTCAAAATCTCAGAGTTTGGCGCGTCCATTTCTCTTTTGGATAAACTTCTTCGTTAAATGGGCCTCATTTCCTTGCCTCTTTATATTCGCTCAAATGACCCATATCATTTTGTTTCCCTACTTGGGCCTATCCCCATTCAGTCTCTTTTTCATGGTACTTTTCGAATAACCCATTTGTCATTTCTTATTTATTATAAACAATCATACATGTCATAAAAATAAAATAGTAACAATATATGATCAATTAATAACAAATAAGAAAGTCAAAAAATACCTAAATATTGATGGGAGTAGAACCTAAAACATTTAATATTTTGAGGGCTCACAAATCACCAATAGAACTAAATTTCATTGGCAATATTTGTTAAATATTATAAGTATTTGATATTGGGAAAATCGCACTTTTGTCTCATATGTTTGGCATGTTTCAATTTTGGACCTATTTGCTACAGGATTCTCACATTGTGTCCCGCAATTTTTAAAAATTCTCACATTTGATCTCAACCGAGTATTTCGTCCAAAATTTAACGGTCAACTCCATTACTCAACATTTTGACCGATTTTTCAGGGAGATTTACTGCGTGAGTGGCACACGATATTGAATAGAAACATCATGATATTGAATAAAATTCGTGTGTGAGTTCATTCACACACGAATTTTTCCAAAAACAACCGGTCAAAATAGTGACTAACGGAGTTGACCGTTAAATTTTGGACGAAATATTCCATTGGGACCAAATGTGATAATTTTTAAAAGTTGCCGGACACAATGTGAGAGTTTCATAATGAATGAGACCAAAATTGAAAAAGGACAAATATATGGGATGAAAATGCAATTTTTCCTTTGATATTTTATTATCATCATTGTTAGATATTTTTCTTATAAAATTCACATAAATCATTCGGTATCACAAACGTAGTAAAAAAATAATCTATATATGTATTTTATCTTATTTTGATAGGAAAGAGGATTTATTAAACCAACTAAATGTTCGCAAATACAGTAGACATAAAGCAAGCAAAAATGTATTAAAGCTACAAAACAGTGGGTTCCAGATTCACCACACAAACGTAGTAAAAAAAATCTATATATTGATTAACAGCATTAATTAACTGGACACTAAATTTGGCCGAGAGATTATGACTTACACAAGCTAATATATTTTTAAACTCTACCAAATTTTTTATAGTTGTATCTAACTGAAATATGGTTCAACTAATCAAAATCATATACAAGTTTTTTATTGCCCAACATTAAATAAGAAATCAAGCACCCATTTTAATATATGGATAAGATGGACCATGTAGATATCAAATATCATGTGAAGATTGCTTGGGAATATTCAAACATGCGTGGCTGCTAAATGTAGACTCAATTATATGTATATGAATTAACTCTATAATATTTTATATAGTTTCTATAACATCACATACGTCAGAATTTCAACAAAGACGAGAAAACTACGCAGGAAATAATTATTATAGGGGAGATTTCGTGGAGACGAGTCAAAAAATTAAAATTTTATAAGGCTCGAGCCATTAATTACAATGAAAGTATCGAGTTTCTATCTCTCACAATCTCAAAAACCGTTTTCTTTTGCTCTTCTCTTAGCCGACGATGGCTTAGTAGAGTAGTTGGCTCCACCACTACAGTTGCCACAACCATCATCGACGGGTCGAGTTGGAACACCCTCCTTCAAGTTGTGTATCTCAGCGAGATGGATCTAACGAGACATCAATGGATCTGACGAGATAAAGACGGATGATACATTAGATTTCACATAATTTTTTAGTTTAGTATTTTGTTCTTTCTCTCAAATGAGAGTTTGTTTTCTATTTTGAATAAGAGTGTCTTTTGCAAAATAATTTTTTTATGCTCGTTTGTTATTCATTAATATTTGTTATTTTGAAAAATTTTGATATTTGTTATTTCAATTTTTCTTAACTACATTGTTAGAGACAATCTAAACTGTATTATTTTTGTCGTTGTAAATTTTTTATTTATTGAAATAAAATAATCGTTTTCCTTAAAAAGAAAAAAAATATTACTGGACGTGGGTGATAGAAAGATTCCGAGAGATGCCGCCTCTCAATTATTTCCTATAGTTTCTCCACCAAGGTTTCCCAATTCTGGCATGGTCAAGGCTAAAAGTATAACTATTTGTTCATTTATTTATTTCACGGCAATAAAGTAGCATTTAATCAGGATTTGATGCGAGAAAACGGGTTAACTATTATTTAGCCCTTGTGATAAGTCTAATTATCCACCAGTCCTCGTGAAAAAAATATCAACACACCCCTTATCATTTCGAAAAGGAAATAAACGGCCTCTTCGAGTAATTTTGTTTGTGAAGACAAAAATATTCATACTTTTTTAAATATTTAGACAAAATTACTAAAATCGCCCTAAAATAAATTTTATATTCAAAAATCCATGAAAATATTTCTCATCTCAAAACCCGCTCTACAGACTTTTCATTCAAAATAACCCAAAAGTTAAGCTTCAGAACTTTTTGGACTAAATTATCATTCATTTATTAAGTTAAAAATTGATCAATTGATCCTTTTTATCGAATTTGTTTGTTTTAAAATTTCAAATTGATAAGTTGAAATGTATAGATTTTTATTTAAGTATTAAATATTTTTATATAATTTTTTTTATTTTACTATGGTAATTATCTAAAAATATATCTTTTAAATTGTTAAGAAGATTAAAAATCTAAAAATTTAAAAATAAAATTATATTTACTCAATTATCAGTATATTATTTTTAAATAAATAAATTTCTATAGAAAACTACAATTGATTAATTTTTTTAGTCTATAAGACTAAGAGCCATTAAGTCCATAAATTTATTGACCCTAAATCTTGAGATTTTTGTTAGGATTATTTCCTTAGATGCCATAAAGGATAGAATGTATAGGGCATTCCACTTCTAAATGACTTATTCAATTTTATAATAAAACGCATTATTTTGTTTTTAGGGACAAATTCATTTTTGGTCACATAGGAGTTCGGCCAAAACACTTTTAGTCCAATAGGATATTTTTTGACACTTTTGGTCCCGAAAGTTAAAAAATTAACGGAAAATGGTAAGTGTTTTGGACGGTTGGGGACCAAAAATGAATTTAATTTAGAATTTTAATTTGATATTCCACTCGTTCTAATAGAGTGTATGTCTCACGTTGGTATTTTTGGTCCAAAAACATACGGTTGGGACCAAAAGTGTCACATTTTGAATCCAATGGGACCAAATGTATTAAAAACAATCCTATGGGACTAAAAGTGTTTTGGCCGAACTCCTATGAGTCCAAAAGCGATGGCTATGTTTGGTTATGTTTTCAAGTCATATTTGGTCCAAAATTCCCGCCAAATAATGTTTGTTTCACTCAATATTTCATCAAAAATACACAACTTTTTTCATCCAAAAAAACATAATCATTATTTTTTTCTTCTTTCTCTCACTTTGTCCCCTATCTCATTCTCTCTCCTCTATTTTTTATACAAAAATTTTCTCTCTCTTCTTAATATACACTATCTCTCTCTTTTCTCCCTATCCCCCTCTCCTTTCTCTCTCTCCTCACTCTCTCTCTTCTCTCTCCTCACTCTTTCTCTTCTCTTTGACCGTGTCTCTTCTTTTTTTTTTTTTGTAATTTTTTTTGTCATATCTTTGATCGTGTATCATTAAACTTTAAAATAGAAAAAAGTTTGTTTGTTTGTAATTCTATCATGAGAAATAATATTGATAAAACATAGATTAAAATTTGTGGAGTTTTCTAAAATAACACTTTCAAATTTTGTTTTTCAAATAGTTATAGTGAAAGTATTTGGATTTATATATATCTATATTTATATACATATATATATGTTATTTGTACATATTATTTTAAAGTTTTACTTATTTTTATGTGTGTGGCTGTGTATAATTTATCTCATTGCTAAATTTGTGATTTGATTGTGTGTGTGGATCAAGAAATGCACGTGTGTTACCCATATTTATATGTGTATGTTTTCTTAATGTATATTATGTGGAAAAAAAAAAGGTCTTGGGACGGTCAAAGGCAATTTGACCACGGTCAACTCGGGTTTGACTGAGTCAACCGTGTGGTCAACGCGGATTTGACCTCATGAATAGTGACTTGAAGCAAGGGTTTCTTATTTCGTGGTTTTGGTTTGGATTTGGTAACTGACTTGTAGTAGAAGTGACCTAATTATCTAAGAATAGGATTGTATTTTAATAATTTTTAAAATAAATTACATATTAATATTTTTTTTATAAATTAAATAAAAAAAAGGAAAAAAAAAGAAAAAAGAAGAGGGGGGAAGGGAGACTGTTCATCGTCTTCCCCAATCTCCCCCAACCCCCCTTTCCCACACACACACACACACACATAGTTTGAGCGCGCACACACACAGACACACATAGTTTGAGCTCGCACACACACACACACAGTTACATGCACACACAAACACACACAATTACACACACAAAAACACCCACACAGTCACACACACACACACACACACTATTACACGCACACACAAACACACAGAAACACACACAGTCACACACGCACACCGTTACACGCACTCTCACATACGCTGATACATATATATGAATATATATACTTTTCTTTTAATTATATATCAATTATTATTAACACTATTACTTATATATATATATGTGTGTGTGTGTGTGTATATATACTTTTCTTTTAATTTTATATAAACTACTATTACTACTATTACACACACATATATATATATATATATATGTACACTAATATATATATATATATATATATATATATATATATACACACACTACTGTTACTTACATATATACATATATATTTATCTATATAATAATTATTTCAATCTCAATATTATATTATAATTTTTAATTATTGACAGACAAAAACTTACATGATTTGACAGCTACAGTAATTTATGTTCCCTCTGAAAACAAAACCAAACACTATCTCACCAAAAAATTATTCAAAAACCAACTCCCAAAACACAACCAAACATTATTCCATCAAAATTGCACGTGTCCCCATAAAATTTTCACCAATAATTTTCACCAAAATACCATCCCAAAACATAACCAAACATAGCTGATATTTTCCCTTTGTTTTTACATAAATCTTATTTGCATCTGTAAGTAGTGTAAAACGTTTGTCCATGTTTTCAATGCAATCTCTCTACTTCCAATGAGATAGGAAGATCGGCACAAGAGAGATTGATCTTGATTGCTTAATAAGTTCGCAAGTGATATGAAGTCTTTAATGAACAATAAAAATTTGGAATACTTGTACAATCTGAGCTTTGACATGGAAGTGCCATTCGAACATCATGAGATGGTGGGAGCTTAAGATTTTAAGCACATCAGTGGAATTGATATGCTTGAACACAACTCACATCGGTTTTGTCACATAGGTTTTCACTCTGTGACTGTCAATGCCAGAACTGATTATTCATGATAGGTATAAGTGAGCCTATGACTTGAAGTATCAGATTGAAGATGCACTTGTGACATCAAGTCTGTCACTAGAATAGTTAGATCCAATTCACTCGATGGTGGGGTCGACCTCGAAATGCCTCTTGATGGGCAAGTTGTAGTCTTAACTGATAACTAATATGAGATTTGTTTTCTCATAAGTTAATGACAAAGTGTCCTATGTGATTATAGATAATTGAACTCAAAGTCTTTGACCAAAGTAAAAGAATTGATTGTGCTAGGCACAAAAGCAAACTCAATGATCTCGTATTATTATAATTAATACATATGGTCAAGTTCAGTGAGTTTGCCTCTATAGTGACTCTCACTTGATTGAGACATGTGAACAAAAGGTTTATACGTATAAGGTATTTACGATTGAAAGGTTGTGAAATGATCCATTCATTCTATTTTGTTTAGGCTACAAAGTGGGCCACGTCACTGGCTAGGTATTACTCACTTCCTTTGTATTCCTCTCATTGCCAAATGAAAAGAACCTAAAGAATCGCGCTAAAGGATAAATAAAGAAAATCGAAAAGGATTTTTCTATTTGAAACTAGGAGATTTAATTTATTGGATAAATTAAATTATTAATTAGTTACTCATTAAATGAGATAATTAATTAATGCAAAAGATTAATTATTAATTAATTTCATAAGAAAATAACTTAATGTATTAATTTATCTAATTAATTTGGTTATTTAATTAATTTATTGGATATAATAATTAATTAATTACATAATAGAAAATTATTAAAACAAGACTAAACCGGGCCAAAGGAGGGCGTCAGTTTGGACGCCTATACTAGGCGAGTTGCGCATCCACTTGGACGCCAGACATGGGCCTTAGAGTCTTGTCTTAGTCAATAAGTTAAGTGATATTAATACAAATCACTTATAACTTTTGACCTAAGTGAATTTCATTAATTCATAACTCTCCTAGAAAGAGAAAGTAAAACTCCTCCCTCTTTCCTAGAACCCCTAGCCGTCGACCTCCATAAGAGAAAGAGGGTGATTGTCTTCTTCATCAATCCGTGTGATTATTTAGAGAAGGTGTAATTTCGCTATTCGGATTAGAATTCAAGAAATGTTCTAAGAATTCAAGAAGGCTGAATATTACAAGAATTGGAGATCTCAACTCTGCAGAAAATTTGGAAAATTTAGAAGAGTCGGATTCTCCTACCACGTCACTTCAACGAGTACATTTTAGCACTTTTAGATTTATATATGTAAATCGAGATGAGATACTGCAGGCAATAATCTCTTCCGCGACATATTTTTGCCAAAACCCATCACCATTTGCAATGAAAAGTTGGTGGAATAGGTTTTTTGAATTAAAAAACTTTACCATGGGTTTTTTGGATATAAAAATTTATTTTAGGTTTCTTTATTAATTTTCCAAATATTTACATATATCTCTTATATTCTTTATATACTTTTCTAATCCCACTCACAACAAAAATCAGTGCCAGACCATTTCAACCCCCGAAACGCAATACCATCTTCTCGTGGGGGTTGGGTTGGCGATGATTTGTAGGGCATTGGTCGTGGGCGTCGAAGGGGATTCGCAAAGGGGGTGGAGATTGCATCAGTTTGGAGCAGCCGTTTTGTAGGCAGCATTGTCTTAAATTTTTGCCCAAAACCTTAAAATTTAGGTCGAAATTTTAGGTTTCCGGGGGTCCCGAATAGAAATCTAACTTTCGGTCCAATTTTGCAGAATATCTTCTGAAATTTCGACCGAAACCCTAAATTTCCCGAAATTCTTGTTGAAACAAGAAATTTTCTCGAAATTTAAAATAATACTCCCTCCGTCCCAAAAAGGATGTCCACTATTCTACTTTTGTATGTCCCAAAATAATTGTCCCTTACTATAAATCTATGTATTTATTATCTAATCTGACTATATTACCCTCCATTTTAATTGAGAAATGTATAATTAATATATTTTTACTATAAAGCTGCAATTGTATTTAAGGAAAAGAGTCCCATACATGGATGATAGACAATACACATAAATTAAATTAAATCATGACATTTTCTTCAGGTAATGTTATTAGTTGTTCTTTATTTTATAGAAAGGATATTTTAGGGGAAACAATGAACTTATGTTGCACAAACTATTTCTATGGAATAAAAGACAATTTATATTTGTTCATATGAATCTTAATGGAATTAATAAGTATTGAACATATAAGTCCCAAGTAATTAAGAGAGAGCTTCTATTCCTTAAGGATTAAGAAGATGGACACTAGAAGCGTCAATTTCTTGATTACTTAAACATGGTTTGCAAGTCGAAGAGTCTTAATTAGGAATTATGACCAGACTTGTATGACATAGGCTCTGACAAGGAGTGTCAGTCGATCACTATGTTATAATGGGAGCTTGTGTCGAAGATATTGTTAGGATTATGCCCTCCATGCCATAGCGGAATTAGATTGTTTAGGGCATTTAATTTTATGTTGTACAAACTTTCTTTAAATTAAGAAAAGGCATTTGTTTTGTTCATATCAATCTTATTGACATTAATAAAATATTGAACAAATAAGTCCCGAGTAATCAAGAGGAAGCTTCTGCTCCTCATGGTTCGCGGAGAACGACATTAGAAGTGTCAATTCCTTGATTACTTAAACAAGAGTTCGCAAGTCGAAGAGTCTTAATTGGGCATTATGACTAGACTTGTATGATGCAGCCTTTGACAAGGAGTGTCAGTCGGCCACTTTGGAATGGTGGAAGCTTGTGCCATAGTTATATCAATGGAATTGATATATTCAAATACTACTCGCTGTAATTCAATCACATGGATAATTACTCGGTGACTGTCAATGATCGAGTTACTGGTCATGGTAGTGTGCGTGAGCTTTAAACCTGAGAATTCATGAAGATTGTACTTGTAACACTGAATGAGTTATTAGAGTAGTTAGATCTAATTCACCATTAGGTGGGATCAACCTCGAAGCGCGGTTTAGATGGATAAGTGATAAGAGGCATTTTTACGTGTTTTTAAGCCCCTTTGCGTTTATGTCTTAGATTCATTTATCGCTTGATTCTTGCCACATGTGCGTTTAATTCGTGCATTAAGTGATTTCAGGTCTTAAATGGATACAATCAAAGAACGGGATGAAAAATGACGTATAAAACAAGTTTAGGCCAAATTGCTATGCACCCCTACGCCTAGGCGCCATTTTGCCCACGCCCGGGCGGCATATCTACACCACTTTCCACGTTCGAGCGCTTTTTCCGTATGTTTAGAGACCGAATTGGATGAAGTTTCCTTCTACAAAGTTGTAGAACTATGTGTTAGCTTCAAATGAGGACTTGAATCATCCAAATTGGAGTTTTGTGGAGAGAGTTATGAAGGAAATACAATTACTGCGCCAGACAGAGGCAAATACTCCCAACATTCTGATTTGGGCGCCCGAGCGCCATAATTCCCGCGCCTAGGCGTGGCCACATCCGAGATTTGATTCCTTTCAGCCAAAAGATCATCATTTGATGGGGGAATGGAACATTTAAAGCCAAGAGGTCATCACATGTATGGGAGGGATGTCATAAGTATGTTTCTTACTAGATCTACTTTAGGGAATTATATACTACTCACTTTAAGAGTAGTGGAGGAGACACTAGGGGAGACATACACATGAGGAGCTGATTGGTGGTGGTCTTCTTAAGGATCATCTTGAGGAGGAGGGGAGAGAGAGGCATTTTATCCATCACTTTTCACTCATCATCATTCATCACCATTTTCTTCATCAATTTTGGAGGGGAACAAAGAGAGAGGAGCTAAGGATTGAAGATCAAGAGCAAAGATCCATCATCAATCAATTGAGGGAGTTTTAATTATTTGCATTTACATGTTTATTTCCATGAGTATGTATATGTTTGTATTAGATTTTCTTAAGGCTTTGATGAGAGGCTAATATTGTAGAACTAAGGCCATGTGAAGGCCAAATTTATGAATCAATATATGTGAAGTTGCTCTTTGTATTAATTCTCCTATTGCTTTGTGTGTTAATTCTATGCTTTTATTCCAATCATGTGTTTGATCACCATATGCTTGCTATCTTGCCTAATCTAGTTGTTCGAGAGAAAATAGATTAGGGTGCAAGAGAATTAACACATCATCCGAAACAAATGAGGGATTGCCCTAGAAATAAGTAAAGATTCCCGGGTGTTGTTAGCCGGATTCGTTCGGGGAAGCTCTAGAACGTTAATGCGTGATTTTTGATTAGATTCTCGGATAGACATATTTAGAGAACCGTCAATTAATCATAGGATTATTATGTGCCGAGACATCGGGTAATAGTTAATTTAGGAGTTTCCACCAAAGCAATAGGAGTCTAATAATTCGAAGAGTAGCTCATATATATTGACGAGTAGATTCGGTTGTAGCATGTGCCTTAGTCATTTTATCATACGTGAGATTAAATCTATAGTACGTTTCTCTTTGGTTCTTCGTTTGTTTAATCTTTTTCTTGCACTTTACTTTAATTATCTTATCTTTTATCGAAAATCATTAACTAGAATTCAAGTCCTTGTGGTTCGACAACCCGGACTTTTTGTCCACTTATTACTAAACACGTCTAGTGCACTTGCTATCATAGCACGTTAGTTTTTAGCGTGTCAAGTTTCAAGTGTGGGGGGTATACTAGATCCATTTTAGTCATGTTGATTCATGTTTTACATATTTCGGTCCAAGTTTGGGGGGTGCTGTACCTCTACATGTGAAATGTGTGCAATTTTAATTTATTTTTTTGATAGAATTTCAACCCTTCACTTGAGGCATTGAGTATGGTTAATTTGAATACATGGTGTGTTTTCTCTATCAATTTGGTTTTTAATGGCTATACACATCGTTCCTTGCTTATGGGATCCTAACTAGACTAGATTAACCTTAAGATGATTCACATATGCACCTAAATCGAAGGTAGAGGAGTTGAGTGGGCAATCATTTTGAAACACTTAAAGGCTTGATCCCGGAAATATCAACTTAGAATTTTCACATGTGTTATGAGTTGAGAAGTTAACTTCGTGTGCTTAATAATAATAAAAAGAGGTTGAAAATTGGTATGACTGAAAAAGTCAGGCTTAATAGATACTGGGGGCGAAGAGCACCATGCCTAGAATACTGTACTATTTTGCTA
This sequence comes from Buddleja alternifolia, assembly GCA_019426215.1. Taxonomy (NCBI): domain Eukaryota; kingdom Viridiplantae; phylum Streptophyta; class Magnoliopsida; order Lamiales; family Scrophulariaceae; genus Buddleja; species Buddleja alternifolia. The sequence goes on from CM033404.1 coordinate 26,780,820, forward strand.
ATTTGAGCTAAGCTCAAGCCAATGCAAGTGTTAAGTGAATAAGGACCTAGTTTGATTTTGTGGCCTTTGACACTCGAGCGATTAAGCCCTTAGGAATGTCTCCACATTTGATACCCTAAAGCCATCTGGTTTAGGAGTTATTGGCCTAAAACTCGTTACACGGGTGTCATAGAAAGCCTAAGAGGATCAAACATTGCACATGGTCTAGCCTCTAATGTTTCGAGTTGAAAGTGCATAAGATAAATCCAAAAGTGGAATGAAGTGATGAATTTTTAAGTGGCTATGAAGTTGTATTCAATTCTCGTACCATGTGAATAATCAAAAGTTGATAAATATGGGGTTAATGTTTGAAAAGTGGTAAGAATGCCACTTGACTATAATACTTGAGATTTATTACACTACACCCTTAGGATGATCTTTTCAATGTTAAGGCGTAACATGAGCAAATGTGTGATGTGTATATATTTGTAATATGAGCTTAAACAGATGAATTCATACTATTGTGTGCTATTAATCATTGTAATTTACGTTGAGTGATCGTGGTTGAAAATCTTTCGATTTTGTGGGTATATCGTCTGCAAACCCTCACGAGACTATAACTCGTCCTTTGAGGTAACTAAAAGGTTCAAAGGCTTGTTGCATTCGCTAAATGCAACCGTTTACTCCACGAAAGTGAGTTAGGTAGTTTTCTTTTTTTTTTTTCTCTCTTTGATTGATGATGTTTCCTTATCTTAAAACTCTTATTGCTCGAGGACGATCAATTGATAAGTGTGGGGGTGTTGATAAGAGGCATTTTTACGTGTTTTTAAGCCCCTTTGCGTTTATGTCTTAGGTTCATTTATCGCTTGATTCTTGCCACATGTGCGTTTAATTCGTGCATTAAGTGATTTCAGGTCTTAAATGGATACAATCAAAGAACGGGATGAAAAATGACGTATAAAACAAGTTTAGGCCAAATTGCTATGCACCCCTACGCCTAGGCGCCATTTTGCCCACGCCCGGGCGCCATATCTACACCACTTTCCACGTTCGAGCGCTTTTTCCGTATGTTTAGAGACCGAATTGGATGAGGTTTCCTTCTACAAAGTTGTAGAACTATGTGTTAGCTTCAAATGAGGACTTGAATCATCCAAATTGGAGTTTTGTGGAGAGAGTTATGAAGGAAATACAATTACTGCGCCAGACAGAGGCAAATACTCCCAACATTCTGATTTGGGCGCCCGAGCGCCATAATTCCCGCGCCTAGGCGTGGCCACATCCGAGATTTGATTCCTTTCAGCCAAAAGATCATCATTTGATGGGGGAATGGAACATTTAAAGCCAAGAGGTCATCACATGTATGGGAGGGATGTCATAAGTATGTTTCTTACTAGATCTACTTTAGGGAATTATATACTACTCACTTTAAGAGTAGTGGAGGAGACACTAGGGGGGACATACACATGAGGAGCTGATTGGTGGTGGTCTTCTTAAGGATATTTTTAGCACAATTGACCGATCATCTTGAGGAGGAGGGGAGAGAGAGGCATTTTATCCATCACTTTTCACTCATCATCATTCATCACCATTTTCTTCATCAATTTTGGAGGGGAACAAAGAGAGAGGAGCTAAGGATTGAAGATCAAGAGCAAAGATCCATCATCAATCAATTGAGGGAGTTTTAATTATTTGCATTTACATGTTTATTTCCATGAGTATGTATATGTTTGTATTAGATTTTCTTAAGGCTTTGATGAGAGGCTAATATTGTAGAACTAAGGCCATGTGAAGGCCAAATTTATGAATCAATATATGTGAAGTTGCTCTTTGTATTAATTCTCCTATTGCTTTGTGTGTTAACTCTATGCTTTTATTCCAATAATGTGTTTGATCACCATATGCTTGCTATCTTGCCTAATCTAGTTGTTCGAGAGAAAATAGATTAGGGTGCAAGAGAATTAACACATCATCCGAAACAAATGAGGGATTGCCCTAGAAATAGGTAAAGATTCCCGGGTGTTGTTAGCCGGATTCGTTCGGGGAAGCTCTAGAACGTTAATGCATGATTTTTGATTAGATTCTCGGATAGACATATTTAGAGAACCGTCAATTAATCATAGGATTATTATGTGCCGAGACATCGGGTAATAGTTAACTTAGGAGTTTCCACCAAAGCAATAGGAGTCTAATAATTCGAAGAGTGGCTCATATATATTGACGAGTAGATTCGGTTGTAGCATGTGCCTTAGTCATTTTATCATACGTGAGATTAAATCTATAGTACGTTTCTCTTTGGTTCTTCGTTTGTTTAATCTTTTTCTTGCACTTTACTTTAATTATCTTATCTTTTATCGAAAATCATTAACTAGAATTCAAGTCCTTGTGGTTCGACAACCCGGACTTTTTGTCCACTTATTACTAAACACGTCTAGTGCACTTGCTATCATAGCACGTTAGTTTTTAGCGTGTCAAGTTTTTGGCGCCGTTGCCGGGGACTTGTTTATTTTAGTTTTTTTTTTTTATTTTCGTTTACATTTTTTATAATTCTTAGTTTTCATTCATTTCTTGATTTTCTTTTATTTTCGTGATTAGTCTAATTTTGTTCTTGTATTTAATTGTTAGGTGCTTGAGGTGCATGACCCGCTCCTCAAACAAGCCTCTATACGAGTTGGAGCCCGAAATTGAACGAGTTCTTAGGACTAGTAGGCGAGCAAGAGAAATGGCCAATAATCTCTACCAAAACCCAAATGGAAATTTCCCGGACATGAACTCACCGGAAACTAGGGAGTGGTTATAAGGTGTTCTACAAGCCATGCAAGCGGTACCTCCTCCACAACTCCCGTCGGTTCGGGGTAGCTTACCACCTAGGGTCCATACCATTCCGGGACCCGTAGTCGTGCCTAATTTCTTCACACCAAACTACCACATTCCGGCTCAAATTTTTAATATGGTGCAAAGAGATCCTTTCTATGGAGAACCGCACGAATCACCACACGCTCATTTGGAAACCATAGATGAGGCTCTTGTGACCATTCAATATCACCCACGAGATCTTGATGCGATTCGTCTAAGAGTCTTCCATTTCTCATTGAAGGATAGGGCGACAACATGGTACAAATCCTTACCTCCACAATCTATTACAACATGGAGTGAGTTGGTCGATGCCTTTTTAAATAAATTCTTTCCACCCTCAAAAATCAATGAGCTACGGAGTAATATAAAAGGGTTTAGGCAAAGGAGCAATGAATCTTTAGCCGAGGCTTGGGCTAGATATAAGGGCATGCTCCGTAAATGTCCCGATCATAATTTTGGGTTGAATGAACAAGTACTCCATTTCTATGATGGGGTTAGGTCACGTATTCGGCATAGACTCAACGCGGGTGCGGGAGGAGATCTCCTTGGGTTAGACTGTCAAAGTGTATGGGACAAAGTCGAACAGTTGGCCCGAGAAGACGAGCTTTACCCCGATGATGAAGAGGCCTCATCCTCTAAAAAGGTTGCTTGTATTGAGGAAGTAGTAGTCTTGGAACCGGAGGTTGGCAATGTTAATTATGTGGGGAATCAAAATAAACCTCGGGTGAACTTTCATATACCCGAGAATTTTCCAAAAAGGCCCAACCCTGCACAGAACGCACAACCGGGGATCTATCAACCGGGGATCTATCAAGCTCCACGACCACCCTTCAATAACCCACCCCCGAGGCAAGGCAATTTCAATGGACAAGGTCAAGGTCAAGTGCAAATGCGACCTCCCACAATCGATGAGAAACTGGATGCTCACATGAAAAAGTCCGATACATCTTTCAACGAACTTCGGAGTATGATAAAGGATATGTGTATGGAGATGAAGGATTTGCGAACACAAGTAGGGCAACTTTCTAATGCGGTTAACGGTAGAGCCCCGGGGACTCTCCCAAGCGACACGGAAAAGAACCCGAAGGCCCAATGCAATGCCATAGCCTTGAGAAGTGGCAAACAATTAGAGAATGACACTGCCAGTACATCCGCGCCTGAGCGCCCCGACATGCACGCCCAGGCGCCTGATCTAACCTGTTCTGGACAAAACTCTCTGCATCCCGCGCCCGAGCGCCCCAACCTGCACGCCCAGGCGCCTACAGATACGCGCCTAGGCGCCAATATACGCGCCCAGGCGCCACTCACAAACCTGCCAGATGCATATGTTCTGCATCCCGCGCCCGAGCGCCCAGAAATGCACGCCCAGGCGCCAACAGATCCGCGCCTAGGCGCCGATATACGCGCCCAGGCGCCGCCTACTGTTTCTGTGGGTTTTCATCTGTCTAATCCAACGCTTTCTCCCCCTATCGAAGTTCGTCTCCCCTTCCCAAATGCTCACAAAAAGAAGAAAAAGGAGATGGATCCGAGCTTTCTTCGAATTTTGGCAATCCTTCAGGAAGTGAGAATTAATATTCCGTTTATTGACGCCATTCTCCAAATGCCGAATTATGTGAAGTTCTTCAAGGACATACTCTCTAACAAGCAGAAGTGGGAAGAGAATGAGACGGTGTGCCTCACGGAAGAATGCTCCGCCGTATTACTCAATAAATTGCCAACTAAGCTCCAAGATCCCGGGAGTCTCACAATCCCATGCACAATTGGATCCCTATCATTCAAGAAGGTGTTATGTGACTCGGGGGCCAGCATCAATCTTCTTCCATACTCACTGTTTAAAAAGCTAGGCCTTGGAAATCCCAAGCCGACCTCAATGAGCCTTCAACTAGCCGACCGATCGATCAAGAGGCCCAAGGGGATAATCGAAGACGTTATTGTCCAAGTCGACAAGTTTTATTTCCCCGTTGATTTCGTAGTACTCGACATGGAAGAAGATGGGGAGGTACCATTAATCCTAGGGAGACCATTCCTAGCCACGGGTAAGGCGGTAATTGACATTGCTAATGGTAAGCTTACCTTGAATGTGGGCGATGACAAAGTTACCTTTGATGTTTACAAAGTCCTTAAACATCCTATTGATCATGACTCGTGTTATCGAATTGATACATTTGACCATTTGATTGTTGAGTATTTACAGGACAATACAATTGAAAATTCTCTCGAACAGAGTCTTATGAAATCCATGCAAGTGGACTCGGAGAAAGATGATCTAGTGGAAAAGGTTCTAAGCTTGGAGTACAAATCTTCCTCTCATTCGGGAGGATTCATCAAAGTTGATAGATCATTGTCAGGATCACCTCGCCCATCTATTGAAGAACCCCCCTCTCTCGAACTCAAACCCCTCCCCTCCCACCTTAAATATGTGTACTTGAACGATGACGAAACACTCCCATTGATCATTTCCTCATCTCTTTCAGGATCACAAGAAGAGCAATTAATGACGGTGTTGAGATCTCACAAACGGGCTTTTGGGTGGAAACTTGCGGACATCAAAGGCATTAGTCCAGCGATATGTATGCACAAAATACTTATGGAGGACTCCACCAAGCCTACACGCCAACCCCAAAGGAGATCAAACCCACAAATCCAAGAGGTAGTAAAGAAGGAAGTGATTAAACTGCTCGACTCAGGTATAATCTATCCTATTTCTGATAGTGCGTGGGTGAGCCCTACCCAAGTGGTGCCTAAGAAAGGGGGGATAACGGTAATTGAGAATGCGAATAATGAGCTTATCCCAACTCGTATAATTAGTGGGTGGCGTGTATGTATAGATTACCGTAAGTTGAATGATGCCACACGTAAGGATCATTTCCCCCTCCCCTTTATTGACCAAATGCTTGAACGATTAGCCGGGCATGATTTCTATTGTTTTCTAGATGGTTACTCCGGCTATAATCAAATTGCCATAGATCCTGAGGACCAAGAGAAAACCACTTTCACTTGTCCTTATGGCACATTTGCTTATAGAAGGATGCCATTTGGCTTGTGTAATGCCCCGGACACTTTTCAAAGATGCATGATGGCTATTTTTCATGATATGGTTGAAGATTTCCTTGAAATTTTTATGGATGACTTTTCTGTTTTCGGAACAACTTTTGATATCTGTCTTGCTCATCTAAATGTTGTGCTTAAACGTTGTGAAGAAACCAACCTTGTTTTGAATTGGGAAAAATGCCATTTAATGGTCCGGGAGGGGATTGTACTTGGCCACAAGATCTCTCAAAAAGGGATCGAAGTGGACCAAGCCAAGATTGAGGTCATTGAAAAACTTCCCCCGCCCACATCGGTAAAAGCTGTTAGGAGTTTTCTCGGGCATGCTGGTTTCTATAGGCGATTCATCTTGAATTTCTCTAAAATTGCGAAACCGTTGTCTAATTTGCTTGTTAAAGATGCACCTTTTGATTTCAATTCTTCTTGTATGCAGACCTTCTTGATTTGAAGGAACGCTTAGTTTCCGCCCCTATCATGTCATCCCCCGATTGGAGCTTACCATTCGAATTGATGTGTGATGCGAGTGACACCGCGGTTGGAGCGGTCCTTGGCCAAAGGAAGGAAAAGGTATTTCGAACCATTTACTATGCTAGTAAAACTCTTAACGATGCACAATTGAATTATGCCACCACGGAAAAAGAATTACTCGCCATAGTCTTTGCATTCGATAAATTCCACTCTTACCTCGTGCTAAACAAAGTGATAGTTTACACCGATCATTCGGCTTTAAAATATTTGCTTGCCAAGAAAGATGCTAAACCAAGACTCCTTAGGTGGATTTTGTTACTCCAAGAATTTGATTTAGAGATAAAAGACAAGAAAGGCACCGAAAATGTAGTAGCCGACCACCTCTCACGATTAGAGCTAGTGAATGATCCGTTAGATGAGACACCAATTCGTGAAGAATTCCCAGATGAACACCTCCTTGCTATTTCTGAAAAAATTTCACCTTGGTATGCTAACTTTGCCAATTACATTGTTACGGGCCGTCTTCCCCCGGATATCACTTTTCATCAAAAGAAGAAATTTCTATCTGATGTAAAGCAATATCTTTGGGACGAACCCTTTTTATTCAAAGTTTGTGCAGATGGTTTAATTCGACGTTGCATACCCGAAACGGACGTGCATGCTATCCTATCTCATTGTCATGATATGGCGGTAGGTGGCCATTTTGGGCCTTCCAAAACGGTAGCTAAGATCCTCCAATCAGGTTTCTTTTGGCCTACTCTTGTTAAAGATGCACATCATTATGTCAAATCTTGTGATCGCTGTCAACGAATGGGGAACATCTCTAAACATCATGAAACGCCCTTAAATAGCATGTTAGAGTGTGAGTTGTTTGATGTATGGGGTGTGGATTTCATGGGCCCTGTCCCCAGTTCTTGTTCAAATAAATATATCCTTGTTGCGGTAGACTATGTCTCCAAATGGGTGGAAGCCGTGGCCTTGCCTACTAATGATGCTCGGGTTGTCACTCGTTTTCTGAAGAAGCATATTTTTACTCGATTTGGAACTCCCCGAGCCATCATTAGTGACGGGGGCACCCACTTCTGCAACAGGCAGTTTGAACTTTTATTGACCAAGTACGGGGTGAAGCATAAAATTTCGACCCCATACCACCCACAAACTAGTGACCAAGTGGAGGTCTCGAATAGGGAGATTAAGCGTATTTTAGAAAAAACTGTCAACGCATCAAGGAAGGATTGGTTCCTTAAATTGGATGATGCTCTTTGGGCTTATCGGACCGCCTATAAAACCCCAATTGGCATGTCCCCGTATCGTCTTGTTTTTGGCAAAACATGTCACTTGCCCGTTGAACTCGAGCATCGTGCTTATTGGGCCATTAAGTTTCTAAATTTTGACTCTCAAAGTGTAGGTACACAACGTTTGCTACAACTCAACGAGCTCGAAGAATGGCGTCATCTTGCCTATGAGAACGCAGAACTCTATAAGGAGCGGACCAAAATGTGGCATGACAAACATATTCTCCCCCGGGAATTCCACAAGGGAGAGCGGGTGTTGCTATACAACTCTCGACTCCGACTCTTCCCCGGGAAGCTTAAGTCTCGATGGTCGGGCCCATTTTTGATTTCCCAGGTCTATCCATCCGGCGCCGTTGAGCTTACAAAAGATAAAGGACATACTTTCTTGGTCAACGCTCAAAGTCTAAAACCTTACTTAGGGATGGATGGACCAAGAGACAAAGAGTCCTTCATCCTCGCGGACCCTTCGTGATTCTTCGCTTTCAGTCGAGCTAATGACTCTAAACTAGCGCTTCTTGGGAGGCAACCCATGTTTTCTTTCCGTTTCCTTTTCTTTTTCCCTTATTATCCCGTTTGTTGCTTTACTTTCTAGTCTTACAACTTTGTTAGTTTGTGTTTTAAGTGTTTTGTCTCTTCCCTTTTGAAACAGGAAATGAAATTCTTTACAAAACTATTCTGAAAGGGACGCCCAAGCGCCGAGAAAACAGGCGCCTAGGCGCCCGATTCTGAAAAGGGCGCCCAAGCGCCGAGAAAACAGGCGCCTAGGCGCCCGATTCTGAAAGGGGCGCCCAAGCGCCGAGAAAACAGGCGCCTAGGCGCCCGATTCTGAAAGGGGTGCCCAAGCGCCGAGAAAACAGGCGCCTAGGCGCCCGATTCTGAAAGGGGCACCCAAGCGCCGAACAACGCCCGCCTAGGCGCGGGCATTACCACTCAAAATCCAGGTACGCTGTGTCGCGCGCCTAGGCGCCCAAACACGCGCGCCTAGGCGCCCGATTCTGATTTACACATATATGTGGGTCAAAACGGTCAAAATTCTCCCAAAATCTTCACAACTCCTCTCCCACGCGATTTCCGGCGACTCTCTCACCATTTTCGGCCATTTCCACCGTATTTCACCGCCACTTTCCATCAACATAATTCGTTGCACAAGAGGCTCTTCTTTCACATCGACTCGGTGCGAAAATTTTGGGGATAAAAGGTGAGTTTTGGCTTTACCCTTCTTCCATTTCCGATTCATAGCCGACGAGTAGGTGCCTTGCGTTATATTTTGAGGATTAATTGGGGCATTGTCCGATTGTAGATTGATTTTTTTTGTTATTGCATTTGAGGGCTTTTATTGGATTTGTGGGTTGCAATCAAAAATTGGGGGTTGTTGTTGTTGAATTGGATGGTCTATTGTTGCTAAATCCGTGGGTTGTTATCAATTTGTGGGTTGAAATTGAATTTGTGGGTTGTTGATGCTATTTTGTTGATTAAATTGTGGATTATTGCTTAAAGAATTGAGGAATCGGTTCAATCCGTGGATTGTTGCTAGAGTGTGGGTTGCTCTCTGATTTTGGTGTGTTGTTGGGCGTTGATGATTGTTGTATTTGGTTGGTTGCATTTGGGTTGATTTGAGTAGTTGAGAAGTTGATAATTGTTGTTGCAAATGACGAGAACTACCAACAGACCGTCCAAGGGTAAGAAAAAAGTGGGTGAGGGTTCCTCTAATGAGCCCGAGACTCCCGATAATACCCGTTTTGAAAACCCCCAAGTCCAAATTATGTGTCAGAGTTTGAGTACCCCCCGCACCCTTATTAAGGAGCACTATTTAACCAACCGGGGACAGCCCTCTGTGCACGAATTGATACAGTTTCATCGCTTACAGTTTTTCTGTCAAAAGCCCGAGGCCATTCATCTTCCTTGGGTTCTGGAATTCTTCAGCTCCGGGGTTTATGATGAGATTGAGACACGAGGATGGCTGGGGACTACCCTTTTGGTCTGGGGCAAACATGTCAATTATGAGTTGAGACAGATTAGGGAGAGCATAGGCACCCCGACCCCTCAGACATGCGAGTTCACCACTCTTTACAATGCAGGGCGCCTCCGAGTTAGCCTGTCGGATATTTTGCAGGTTATTGGCCGAGAGGGGTGGGAATGGGTACCCGGAGAAGCTCATGTCCCCCGTAGGGCTCTATTACCCGAGGCTGCTTTCTGGCTCGACTTCATCCGATTCAATTTAATACCGAGTACCAATCGATCAGAGGCAAACAAGGAACGGGCCACCCTCATCTACGCTATTATGTCCAAGAAAGCTGTGGACTTTGCCCAGGTAATCCACAAGTCTTTGACGGACCACTTTAGGAAGTTGAAGAATGAGTTAGGGCCGTTGATTAACAAAGAATTGGCTAAGCAAAAGGGAGAAGGTCCCACTCGGAAGATTCCCATCATTCTCCCGTCACTGATCACAGCTTTATGCAAGGCGGCTAAGGTTCCCACATTTCCTATGGAGCGTACTGAGCTTCCTGGTTCTTATCTCACCGTGGTAGATGACGACTCCCAGGCTCCTCCACCACCAGCTACTTCCAAGAGGCCTCGCCCGTCTTCATCCCGGTCTACTAGCTCCCCACAGTTTCCACCTATGGATGCCGCCGCCATTAGACAATTAAAGGATGAATTAAGGGAGGAGTTGCGAGATGAGATGAGGGTGGTCATGTCCGACACTTGTGCTTATTTCCGTCAGCTTTTTATAGAGCATGATGCGTTTGTCGGTTGGGGGCCGTTTGATTATTCTGCTCCTCCACCTTACCCGCACCCCCCGCCTCAGCAGCCCGCAGATATGCACGAGTCAGGTGCTCTCGTTCCTGAAGGAGGTGATGATGAGGCTCATAATGATGAGGGTAGCCCGTTGATTGATTTGGATGATCTCGGCGGAGAGGATGAGGATTACATTGACCGTTTTGGCACCACCGATTAGGCTTATCTTGTTTTATTTCCATGCATGTTTCTTTTTGTTTTTGGATATCTTTTGTTGGGATGTTGGATATTTTATGTTTTATGTTTGGATGCTTGATGTTTTCTTTCCATGCATGTTTCTCATTTTTTTGTTTATCTCGTTTTGTTTTATTCTATTCTATCCAATGTTTGATGCTCTGTATGGCTAGCATTTGTTTACCTATGTAGTGATCGACACAGTGATTGCCATCCGTGGACTTGATTGCCTTAAGTGGACTCGGGTTTGCTTTTCAGCTTCCCTATGGTGACGTGTACTTTGCCCTTTTCTTTTTCAAACATTGGGGACAATGTTCATGATAAGTGTGGGGGGTATACTAGATCCATTATAGTCATGTTGATTCATGTTTTACATATTTCGGTCCAAGTTTGGGGGGTGCTGTACCTCTACATGTGAAATGTGTGCAATTTTAATTTATTTTTTTTGATAGAATTTCAACCCTTCACTTGAGGCATTGAGTATGGTTAATTTGAATACATGGTATGTTTTCTCTATCAATTTGGTTTTTAATGGCTATACACATCGTTCCTTGCTTATGGGATCCTAACTAGACTAGATTAACCTTAAGATGATTCACATATGCACCTAAATCGAAGGTAGAGGAGTTGAGTGGGCAATCATTTTGAAACACTTAAAGGCTTGATCCCGGAAATATCAACTTAGAATTTTCACATGTGTTATGAGTTGAGAAGTTAACTTCGTGTGCTTAATAATAATAAAAAGAGGTTGAAAATTGGTATGACTGAAAAAGTCAGGCTTAATAGATACTGGGGGCGAAGAGCACCATGCCTAGAATACTGTACTATTTTGCTAATTTGAGCTAAGCTCAAGCCAATGCAAGTGTTAAGTGAATAAGGACCTAGTTTGATTTTGTGGCCTTTGACACTCGAGCGATTAAGCCCTTAGGAATGTCTCCACATTTGATACCCTAAAGCCATCTGGTTTAGGAGTTATTGGCCTAAAACTCGTTACACGGGTGTCATAGAAAGCCTAAGAGGATCAAACATTGCACATGGTCTAGCCTCTAATGTTTCGAGTTGAAAGTGCATAAGATAAATCCGAAAGTGGAATGAAGTGATGAATTTTTAAGTGGCTATGAAGTTGTATTCAATTCTCGTACCATGTGAATAATCAAAAGTTGATAAATATGGGGTTAATGTTTGAAAAGTGGTAAGAATGCCACTTGACTATAATACTTGAGATTTATTACACTACACCCTTAGGATGATCTTTTCAATGTTAAGGCGTAACATGAGCAAATGTGTGATGTGTATATATTTGTAATATGAGCTTAAACAGATGAATTCATACCATTGTGTGCTATTAATCATTGTAATTTACGTTGAGTGATCGTGGTTGAAAATCTTTCGATTTTGTGGGTATATCGTCTGCAAACCCTCACGAGACTATAACTCGTCCTTTGAGGTAACTAAAAGGTTCAAAGGCTTGTTGCATTCGCTAAATGCAACCGTTTACTCCACGAAAGTGAGTTAGGTAGTTTTCTTTTTTTTTTTCTCTCTTTGATTGATGATGTTTCCTTATCTTAAAACTCTTATTGCTCGAGGACGATCAATTGATAAGTGTGGGGGTGTTGATAAGAGGCATTTTTACGTGTTTTTAAGCCCCTTTGCGTTTATGTCTTAGGTTCATTTATCGCTTGATTCTTGCCACATGTGCGTTTAATTCGTGCATTAAGTGATTTCAGGTCTTAAATGGATACAATCAAAGAACGGGATGAAAAATGACGTATAAAACAAGTTTAGGCCAAATTGCTATGCACCCCTACGCCTAGGCGCCATTTTGCCCACGCCCGGGCGCCATATCTACACCACTTTCCACGTTCGAGCGCTTTTTCCGTATGTTTAGAGACCGAATTGGATGAAGTTTCCTTCTACAAAGTTGTAGAACTATGTGTTAGCTTCAACTGAGGACTTGAATCATCCAAATTGGAGTTTTGTGGAGAGAGTTATGAAGGAAATACAATTACTGCGCAGACAGAGGCAAATACTCCCAACATTCTGATTTGGGCGCCCGAGCGCCATAATTCCCGCGCCTAGGCGTGGCCACATCCGAGATTTGATTCCTTTCAGCCAAAAGATCATCATTTGATGGGGGAATGGAACATTTAAAGCCAAGAGGTCATCACATGTATGGGAGGGATGTCATAAGTATGTTTCTTACTAGATCTACTTTAGGGAATTATATACTACTCACTTTAAGAGTAGTGGAGGAGACACTAGGGGGGACATACACATGAGGAGCTGATTGGTGGTGGTCTTCTTAAGGATATTTTTAGCACAATTGACCGATCATCTTGAGGAGGAGGGGAGAGAGAGGCATTTTATCCATCACTTTTCACTCATCATCATTCATCACCATTTTCTTCATCAATTTTGGAGGGGAACAAAGAGAGAGGAGCTAAGGATTGAAGATCAAGAGCAAAGATCCATCATCAATCAATTGAGGGAGTTTTAATTATTTGCATTTACATGTTTATTTCCATGAGTATGTATATGTGTGTATTAGATTTTCTTAAGGCTTTGATGAGAGGCTAATATTGTAGAACTAAGGCCATGTGAAGGCCAAATTTATGAATCAATATATGTGAAGTTGCTCTTTGTATTAATTCTCCTATTGCTTTGTGTGTTAATTCTATGCTTTTATTCCAATCATGTGTTTGATCACCATATGCTTGCTATCTTGCCTAATATAGTTGTTCGAGAGAAAATAGATTAGGGTGCAAGAGAATTAACACATCATCCGAAACAAATGAGGGATTGCCCTAGAAATAGGTAAAGATTCCCGGGTGTTGTTAGCCGGATTCGTTCGGGGAAGCTCTAGAACGTTAATGCGTGATTTTTGATTAGATTCTCGGATAGACATATTTAGAGAACCGTCAATTAATCATAGGATTATTATGTGCCGAGACATCGGGTAATAGTTAATTTAGGAGTTTCCACCAAAGCAATAGGAGTCTAATAATTCGAAGAGTAGCTCATATATATTGACGAGTAGATTCGGTTGTAGCATGTGCCTTAGTCATTTTATCATACGTGAGATTAAATCTATAGTACGTTTCTCTTTGGTTCTTCGTTTGTTTAATCTTTTTCTTGCACTTTACTTTAATTATCTTATCTTTTATCGAAAATCATTAACTAGAATTCAAGTCCTTGTGGTTCGACAACCCGGACTTTTTGTCCACTTATTACTAAACACGTCTAGTGCACTTGCTATCATAGCACGTTAGTTTTTAGCGTGTCAATAAGTAGCAATTGTTTGGTGATTGCCAATATGGGATTCACTGTCTCGAGTTGTAAATGCGTTAATGTCCTATCTAATCGTAGGTAAATGCAATTATAAGTCTTTGGCAAAAGTAGGAAAACTAACTTGTGTATGGAACACAAGGGTAGTTTAGTAATTTCATCTTACTATGATTTATTAAGAACAACATCGAGTCCTGTGAGTTTGACACAAACTATGACTTTCACTCGATTGGGATGTTACAGTGAAGGGCTTATACTCACAGGGTGTCTGTGACCTAAAGGTTCGTATTGATCTAAGATATTTGATCTCAATTGGGTTTCGGTGCGAGTCCACAAAACTGGCTAGGTGACATTCACATCCTTGGTTTCATCCAAATCCCAATTGAGACGAACCTAGAGAGTCGTATTTTCAAGGAATTGAGCGTTTTTTTTTTCGTTGTCAAATACATAAATTAGGTAATTTGTCATTTGATGGACACTGAAAATAAATTAATAATAAATAATTAGATGTATTTATTGTAATCATCCTATCCTAAATTAATTATTGGATTATTTAATTTAGATAATTATTAATTAATATCATATTATAATTAGATTAAAATATGTTAGACTTAATTCATAATTAGACTAAGTTGAAAGTCAACTTAGCCCAATTAAGAATGAGGTAGGCGCATTTGTGAGGAGTTTGGTGGGCTCATGGAATTAGTTAATTCCAAGCCTATCATTCCTTATAAATACCTATTACCTAGTTGAAAAACCTAAGACTCTCATAAGTGACTTGATAGCAAAAAAAGAAAAAAAAAAAATTCTCCTTCCCCTCCCTGTAGCCGTCGGCCTCATTAGAGCCAAAGGTTGTGGATTTTTTCTTCAAACTTCTTTCGGCGTGATATCTAGAGCCAGGAGTTTTGAATTGCTGCTACCCGTTAGATCAAGAATTCGATTCTTCATAAAGGTTAGTAAATCGATGAAATTGTTGTGAATCGTGGTTCATGCGCAGCGGAAACATAAAAATATATCCGGATTCACAATCGGATCTGTTAGAAAATTTTATGTTAGATGTTTTGATGATGACAAGAATAGGATTTTATGTTAGACCCCAAAAGAATGTAAGTAAGCTTTCATAGAACATCTGTATAAGCGTTTGAAAGTTTACTATTTTATTAGGTTTGTAATTTTTTATCTTTGTAGATTTTAGACTAAATATTAGATACTGAGTTGCTGATAGAATTCTAGATGAGTTTGTCAGAGATGAAGTTGAAGATCAGTGTCTGAAGTCAAGTAAAGATGAAAATTTGTCTTAAGCATCTATCAAAAGCTAAAGAACTTTTTCAGGAATAATGAATCAAGCGCTCAAATTACTCAAGCGATCAAGGATCAGATTCACCTGGAATAAATTCTCAAGTCTTGAAGGACTTAAATGCAATCATCAAAGGACATTTATTTCCAACGGGAAATAAATTCAAAATGCATTAAATGCCTGATAAGTGCATTAAATGTGATAAGACATTATGACTTGTGGACAAGCCACCTTTTGACTAGACTATCAGAATTCAGAGTTCAAAGTTTGCTTATGTCCAATTGGTAACAGCAAAAATTCAGGAATGTTAGAAAATGGACTGTTTACGCGCTGCGTGAGAGACACGTGCCTGCATGAGTCCAACGGAAAAATCCCATGAAATCTCTATAAATAGTACCCTTCAGTAAACCCTAAAAAAACACATACATGCACAAGAAAAGGTCCAAACTTTGCTGAAAATATTCTTGAGAAAAGCTTATAAACTCCATAGCCAAAATCCTTCAAGCTTTTCATATACATTCCAAATACAGTCACCGATATCTCAAACATCTTCATAGAAGAACCCTACACTCTCATTGAGATATCCCAAGTTGTTTGAACTTTCTAAAATTAAACAAACCCGTGACAAAAACCCTCAACCTCTTTTATCTGAGTGAGAAAGTTGTTGATCTATAAGCAGCATTTCTATGTGAGAGAAGCTTGTTGACGAAGATCTTCATTGGAGCTGATGTTTGTGTTACCAAGGAGCTCAAGATCGTATTCCCTTTCCTCTATTTTTTAGAAGCCTCTGTGTGATCTTTCGATAATTAACTTAGTGGAATTCCTCCGAGTGTAAAGGAGAAGAAGGATATAGCTGGGATTACATCACCCAGTGAACCTTACATATCTTGTGTTATTTACTGTTTTATTGCTTTAATTTATTTTTCATCATATCTGTGAAAGGCTTTTAAACAGTTAAGCAACTATTTGGTTAAAGTGAACGCTAAGCTTAAAAATCATTTCCGCTGTACTAACCCTGATTAAGCGATTGAAGCATTATCCTACTTTGGTAACTGCCTAAATCACTAAGTCTAAGTTATCTCATCTTTAGCGCCTGACCTTGCGCTTTGCTTACTAAACGTTCAAAATCTTAAAAAGTGATACAAAACTTTTAAAGTCGAAAAAGACTCAAGGGTCTATTCAACCCCCCCCCTCTCTAGACCCTTTCGTATGCCACTTGGGACTACCAAGTGGTATCAGAGCAGTTGAAGTAGAAACCTAAGTGTTTCCGAGCGTAACTGCTTGTTTAGATCCATTGTTCAAAAACTTAGTCGCTTTATTTTTTAAAAAATCTCATATCATCGCTTTTAACAAAATGCCAAAGTTTATTGAGTCAAACTATGACTCATGGACACTTAGAGCATTTGCTTTTTTATGTTCATGCGATAATGAGATGTGTGATGTAATTACAAATGGCCCCCATTCAAATCATGAAAGTTGTAACTCGAGCCCTTGGAGCGACTGAAGCGACTCCAAATGGTTATGTCGAGAAGCCAAAGTTGGAATGGACACTAGAAGATCGTAAAAGAGCTAACTTGGATAATGTTAGATGAAGTGCTCTTTACTCAGCGTTGATAGACAATGAAGGATTGTTCAACAAAATTAAACTATGTAAGACTTCAAAAAAAATTTGGGATAAGTTGGCCTCTTTGTGTGAATTATCTGCACAGACGAGGGAGAACAAGCTCTCCATAGCCATGCAAAGATTTGAGCATTCTAAGATGCAGCCTAACGAGACTCTAGATCAATTGGATGCGAGGTTTTCTTCGCTTATTACAGAGTTACCATCATTGGATAAAGAGTTGACCAACAAGGAAATGGTTAGTAAAATTTTTAGAAGTCTTCCAAGCAAATATTTGATAAAAACTGTAGCAATGAGAGAATCACAAATGTTGAATATTATAACTCCAGAATATGTGTTTTTGGAGCTAAGGTCTTTTGAATTTGAATTGGGTGAAATCAGCGACACATCGACTTCAGCAATTGAATCAGGAGCTTTAATTGCCACTACCAAGAATAAGCGAAAAACAGACAATGAGGTGAAAGCGACAAAATCTAACGAGGAAAAAGAAATAGCTTTATTGGTCAAGAAATTCAAGAAATTTTTAAGATATGAAAAGAGAAATCCAAATGGACAGACCTCATTTCAAACCCCTCCCCCTGCACCAGTGCCTTAGTATCAAGCACCAGTGTAATCTGCCCCTCAGCCTCTAGCGCCAGTTCAATATCAATCGCTTCCATCCCCAAATCAGAATATCTCAACGCTAGTAGTTCCCAAAAGGTTAACAACTGAACAGAAAATGAAAACTAACCTTTGTTACAACTGCAGAAAACCAGGGCACTACCAGGTAAATTACCCTTATCCAAATGTATCTAAGCCCACAAGGAAAGATCATGCGGATAGAAACCAATTCAGGTGCAACCTTCGCCAACAAGGTTTGCTAGCGGACTGAACCATTCTCCGCACCTGAAGAGGACTTGGAATCTTCTGATGAAAGTAGCGACGATGAGCCATCTAGTGACTCAGCGCTAATTTTGCCTCATGGCGAGAGATGAAGAAGCGTCTGATGACTCGCTATCTGAGGTATCCACTGAATTATCTCATCCTCTTTCTTATGAAGAATTAATTGACAAAGTCAATGAATATTATAAAGATTGTTAAGGTGCCATCAGACTATATTAAGAACACACTGATGAGATCTCAGCGATTAAAAATGATAATGTGACGCTCAAAGCCGAGTTGATAGTTCAACAATAGTGCATTGAGAAGAACAAATAGCTTGAGGCAGAGATCGCTCAGTTGAAAAGTGATCTTGATATGGTAGTCAAGAGAGAATCTGAGCTGATCGCTAAGCTTGCCAAATCAGAACAACTTATCTCATCATTATCAAAAGCTTCAAGAAAGTTGCATAATGTGACTGAGGTGACCAGACTTTGTGGTGAAAAAACCGGTTTAGGTTGTGATAAATTTGGTCATAATCAAAATCGTTTAAGGTTACGGCAACCAACAAAGGAAAAGGTGTAGCCTTTGTTGAGAAGAGTTCAAACAGTCAAACACTGAATGAACCAAGAGGCAATGGTAAGAGGCCAAATGAGAAGGTCAAAGCCAACTCAGGCAATAAGCAGAAGACGAAAATGAGTGGTTCACAAAAGAAGGTCTATCCAAATGCTCAAAAGGCGAAGGAGAAACCTTCTACAAGTGAATCAAATGCTAAGGGTCAATCGCCAAAAGCGACTCCTAAGCCAGTGCCGAGGAAATACCAGCGTCAATATCCTCAAAGATCTAGATCATATTATCGATATTATGATGATTATGATTATGATTATGACTATGATTATTATTATGATCAAGGATATTACTATACACCTAAGAAGCACACACAACACAAACCGAAACCCGAAAAGGCCAGTCCTCCCGTAATGAAGACAAGGCAAATATGGGTTCTGAAAGTTTTAATTTAGACTAACACTACTAATGTTGAAGGACCTAAGTCAAAATGGGTACCTAAAATGAATTAAAACTTCCCTTTAAATGCAGGTATCTAGAGCCAACACTGATACATCTATTTAGTACATTGATAATGGGTCGTCAAGGCACATGACAGGCTCAAAGGATCTCTTGATCAACTATCGTGCAATCAATGGTCCTCAAGTTATATTCGGTGATAACTCCAAAGGTAAAACCAAAGGTATAGGTATCATGCATAGGGGGAACGTCCTGATAAGTGACGTATATTATGTTGAAGGTCTTAGGCATATTTTATTGAGCATTAGTCATTTTTGTGATAAAGGCTTTGAAGTTAAATTTTCTAGTGACTTTTGCTATATTAACGATGCTAAGACTGGATCTACTAAATTGAAAGGAAAAAGAACATAATGTTTATTTGGTAGATTGGGGTTCAACAATAGATAACAACCCTACATGCTTTGTTGCTATAAGAATGAAAATGAATTGATGACATAGAAAAATGAACCACCTCAACTTTAAGGCAATCTCTCAGTTAATATCGCTAAATCTTGTAGAAGGATTACCTAAGGGCTCCTTTAAAAAAAACCGCTTATGTGATGAATGTCAAATGGGTAAAAAAGTTAAATCATCTCTTAAGAAGAAACCTCATCTATCTACTTCTAGAATTCTTGAACTATTGCATGTAGATTTGTTTGGTCCTTTTCAAATCATGAGTGTTAGTGGTAAAAAGTATTTGTTAGTAATAGTTGATGATTTCTCACGCTATACATGGGTAGAATTCTTAGCGTCCAAAGATGAAACTAGTGTCAAACTCACAGCGCTAATTCATCAATTACATACCTCAAAAGATCTAAAGGTGACAAGAATTAGAAGTGATAGAGGAACTGAATTTACTAACCATATTGTTGAGAATTTTTGTATAGATTTTGGAATACTTCATGAATATTTTGCACCGAGAACACTTCAACAAAATGAAATTACCGAGCGACGGAACAGAACGCTTAAAGAAGCCGCTAGGACAGTGTTAGTCGAGTCCAAGCTGCCACAAAGGTTTTGGCCCAAAGCAGTCAATACTGCTTGCTACACTCAGAACCAGTGTATGATCAACGAGCAACATGAAAAGACTCCACATGAGTTATGGAAGGGATGTAAGCCTAACGTTTCGTATTTTCATGTATTTAGTTCAAAATGTTTCATTCATAACAATGGATCCCACAATCTAAAGACATTTGATCCTAAAGAAAATGAGGGAATCTTTCTAGGCTATGCCAAAAATAGAAAGAGTTTTTGTATCCTAAATAAGATCAAATCGAAGGTTCAATAATCCATTCATGTTATGTTTGATGATGCAAACCAAGAACCGAGTAAGGTTAATATTGATGATGTAGGAGTTGAAGATCTTACCCAACAAGCGTCACAAATCAATCTTGGTGATGATAGTGATGATGATGAGGATGATGAGATCTTTGTGCCCAATCCTAAAGTTACTCGTGAGGTTATCGATGATGATATTGCAAGGAACGCTGATGATCATGAAGAGAACGATCATCAAGAGCAAATTAGAACTGTGAATGATGAAGCGACTGCGCAAGAGACAAATGAGGGTCAAGCGATTGATAATCAAGAGTCTCTCAACCCGTTCCAACCAGATAGAAAATGGCTTAGAGACCATCCACCAGAATTAGTAATTGCAGATATTGGAGCACCTGTAAGAACTAGGGCCGCTACACTTAATGAGGCCATGTTCGTAAGTTTCCTAACTCAAATGGAACCAAAGAAGGAGGATGGAGCGCTTAGTGATTCAAGTTGGGTAAAAGCGATGCAAGAGGAGCTTAACCAATTTGAGCGTAGTAAGGTTTGGACGCTAGTTCTCAGACTAACTCACTAAGGAGTTATTGAGACTAGATGGGTTTTCAGGAACAAAATGTACGAAGATGGTATTGTTATAAGAAACAAAGCCAGATTAGTCGCTCAGGGTTATTGTCAAGAAGAAGGTATTGACTTTGTTAAAACTTATGCCCCAGTAGCCCGTCTTGAAGCGATTCGGATGTTTCTTGCATTTGCCACATTCAACAAGTTCACAGTATATCAAATGGACGTGAAGAGTGCTTTCCTGAATGGTAAACTCCAAGAAGAAGTATATATGGACACTACTACAAAAATACACTATTACAGCGCACCTGTTACAACAGTTCCCAAGAAACCGTTGTAATAGGGTAATTTGTCTTTGACCTATTACAGCGGTTCACCTGAACCGCTGTAGAAAAAAACCAAAAAAACCAAAATAAAAAAATCCCCACCTATTACAGCGGTTTGGGCTGAACCGCTGTAATAGGTTCGACTAGTACAGCGGTTCAACCGAACCGCTGTAACATATAAAAAAAAATAAATGAAAATGAGGCTTGTTTAAGGCTAGGGCCGGCCGCCCCTTCCCTTTCACTCTCTCTATCTCTCTCTCTCTCTCTTTCACTCTCTCTATCTCTCTACGCTCTCTAACTCACCACCACTCGGATACACCGCCGCCGCCGCTGCCGCCTCTCTCTTTCTCTCTCTCCTACTCGATCTCTCTCTCTCTCTCTACCCTCTCTCTCTCTCACTCACCACCGCCGCCGCCGCCGCCGCCACATTTCGCCGCCGTCCGCCACTCGCCGCCGATTGTATGTCTCTCTCTATATATATATATGTATATATATGAGTATATTCTTTATATATATATATATAACTCTCTCTCTCTCTCTATCTATATATATATATATATAGCACCGCCGCCGCCGCCGCCACCTCCACTACCACAATTTGGGTAATTAAGTTTTTTTGTATATATATATATATTATATATTATAACTAATTATATATATAACTAATTAATTATTATGAAATTCATTATACTAATTAATAATGTGTAAAACATAAGATAATATTATATTGTTGCATATATGTATACTTTATGTCACATATTTTTACACATTTTATGTTACGTATTAGTCTACATACTTTAGATTATGTATTTATATGTGTGTGTTTACCTTAATACGCACAATCCCACATACATACATCAAGCGTATATTGTACGTACACCCAATCAATATACTTATATGTGCATCACGTCATGCCACATCGTACACACATATGTCTCGGATTTGTGCTATAAATTGGAAATGTAACGGGTTTGTGCTATGTGTCTGTACTTGTGCGGATTTGGGATAACTTTTTTAGATAAATATGAGAAACAAATTGTGGTATAAGTAATTCTTAAGATTTGCCTATTTTTGTGGAAATATTTATACTTAGTTGCTGGAAATATTTATACTTAGTACATTGCTAGAAATATGATGCTTTATTTCTAGTTTTATGTGATTTATGTGATCCAACTGGTGATCAATATTTGTAGTTGTTGAAAATATAATGCATTATGTGATCCAACTGATGATCAATATTTATAACATGATGCTTTATTTGTCATTTTATGTGATTCATGTGATCCAACTGGTGATCAATATTTTCGTGTAGTGAGATCGACATTTTGCGTTTGTTGTGGGTGAAAGATTAGAATGTTGGGTTTGTTGTGGTTGAAAGATACGAATTTTGTTGGTTGCAAGTTTGGGGGAAGATTAAGTCGAGAACTTGGTAGAAATTTTTGCATTGTTACTCTGTTGATTTTTTTTCTAAAATAATGTTAAATAAATTAAAATTAAAATAATTTATTTAATTCAACTCAACTTATGTTAAAATTATTTAATTTAATTAAGAATCAAGATGAATCGAAGTTGGATTTAAGCAGATAGTATTTTGGTTGCAACCCACCCGGGGGAAGATTAAGTCGAGAACTTGGTAGAAATTTTTGCGTCGTTACTCTGCCGAATTTTTTCTAGAATAATGGGAAATGAATTAAAATTAAAATTATTTAATTAATTCACCTATCAACTGATGTTAAAATTATTTAATTTAATTAATTCAGAATCAAGATGGATCGAAGTTGGATTTTAGCGGATAGTATGTCGGAACGGTATGAGAAAGGGGTGAAATAGTTCATCAAGTTTGCGGTTGAGCATGCACCAGATCGAAATCGTAATCAAGGTTCGTGATGGCGTATTCATCTAGTGTTCAATTGGACTACGATTTGGTTCCACGCTGCTAGTTAGGTGACAACCTTATCCTTTGGTATTCTCTCATTGTCAATTGAATCGTGTTGGGATCTCGGTATGAACCCACAAAGACACCGGCGCAGCGGAAGGTATAAATTTAAAAAATAAAGTGGCATTTCTGAAATTAGGGCTAGGTAGACAAGGTAACATCGGATTCAAAACTATCCTAGAGATTAGTTTACTCGTGTTTACCTCTTAAAGACCAAAAAATCAGCAACGTCTTTTTAAGAAACTCCCTGCTACACCCTCCATATGGATTTGCCCTAGCACCCCAAGTGTTGCGCCTCTAAGCTTATCCACACCTTATCTCGTACCCTCGATTATCTCCACCAGTGCTAGCAAGGTGAATATCGAATCTTGGCTTATGAGAAATGGGTACGAATATATTTTGGTGTTCTTCGTACTCAACACATGAGTTGGAAGAATTTATTTTGGAAGAGATGGAGAGAAAGAATTAAAACTTAAAACGCTTGTTTTTATCTTATGAAAAACTCTTGAGAGAAACTTAATTGATTGATTTAAAAACAACAACACACACACATATACATAGGCCATACACGCCATACACACACGCCTTAGTGTGTGTGTTCACACGTGTGATATATGTATGTATGTTATTTTATTTAGTTTCCATTCTTTCTCAAACTTTCTTCCTTAATTAATTGGATATCTTTCCAACTAACAAGATATTTCCATATCTATCCAATAAGATCTTTCCATATAATTAGTCAACTAACTAATTAATTAGATCTTACCATATCCTAATATATTTATAAGATCTTTCCATATTAATTAGTTACCTAATTAATTAGAATAGATCCTACCAAATATATTATAAGATAGATATATTAAATATATATATATATACATAGACTTGGTGAACAAGATAAAATCCTCCACCAAATCTATACATATACACGCCTATGCTTGTATTAATACACATATATTTATTTTCCTCTTTCAAATATTAATCAATTAATTAGACCACTAATCAATCAACTAGTCTTTCCCAATTTAATATTCCAATATTAAATTATAAGACTATTATTAATTAAGACTACTTAATTAGTTTATTCCTTTTCCCGATTAATTAATCCAATTAATTAGTCTCTCCATTAATTCACAAAGAATTAACTAGCCAATAGGTACTACACTAAGTATTGTGTGTGACCCCTTAGGCTCATTAACAAGATAGCAATAAGTCCTTCCATAGGCTAGATTCATTATTCATACTAATTAACTAGACATTGGATTAATTTCACTAATTAACCCAATGCACCTAATGGTCGTGGTTCGATGTCTAGCAATGGTTCCATGAGTTCCTAGATGTTAATGATGAAAAATGCAAACCTATCCAGATTTCGATCTTTGTGTGAATCGAATCACTTCATCTTTTTCCCGTCTAAGACCTAGGGCTTGGCGACGGTTGAAACCGTAATAGCCTGAAAAACTATAACTATGTTGGTTCCACTAATCATCCGGTCTTCTAAGCAGGAATCACCAATCCCTCTTATAAGACAATGCTCTGACCAGAGACTTTTCGATCATTCAGCTTTATTCAACAGCATAGGAAATACCGGGTACTTATGACCTTGGATGAATCCTCTCCGACTATCACTTGTTCCGCTGTACTACCAGAATATACCCAACATACACGCCGTATGACTCTCCTAGAGTGCACGTGCATATCAAAATAGAGTCGGTAGTACCCTTTCCAATGACATCTCAGGTCTAAGGATTATCTCACACTACAAAAACCGAAGGACTCCAAGTTCGACAGCACCAACGAGGAATCCTTGCGGGGCCGTTCAATCCCATACTTCTCAAACGTATAGATCTTTATGCATGTATTGGCTATACTAGCCATTGACAATGGAATGCGTCAACCTCTTGGAAGAGTTATACACATGAACAAGTCTTGGCGAGGCCAGTGATATCCCACATCTCACGGCCTCTATGACTTAGAACATTATTTAGGATTACGGTCTTTGAGAGCATTCCATATGTATCTAGACCGCTCCCCTAAGAGACGTCCTCAGCCTTTACTTTCCCATTTGGCATAAAACAAATCCTCGATCATCACTTAGGTTCATGTCTTAAGACTAGAGCCTCTAGTTCCAATTTTCCATGTTGTTTTCCAATGAACACCACCAATCCAATCCATTGGATCAAATAGGGGTTCGCCTATATACATGAGATGTATTAGTTTACACCAATTTAAACTCATAGAATTGCATCTACCTTTCGGTTGTGCTTTACAGGAAGAATGACCTTTTAATTCTTCCATGTTGAGCTTAGTCGACATATTATCTATGTGTTTGGACAGAAAAGGATTATGGCAACTAAATGGCTCGCACATATTGCTATCTCATGCAATTGGGGCGCCTTTCCCTTTTTCAAGTCCTTTTTGGAAAATTGAGATGATGATCATATGTATGTTACTCATGTAACGTTGCCAACATATGATACTAACAAGCTAGTTGTATACCTATTAATCTTTAGAACTTATGTTCAGAAAAGATTCAATCGGTAGATTGATCTTTGAAGCACTTACATTGTAGGCCGGCTTCCACTACTTGTCAAGTTTTTCTTGACTTTCGTCATACTCCCCATCAGAATTTTTGTCTCGAAGGGTATGGAACTTGTGTTCATAGATTTACATGTTTACTAGTCTATTCATTTCAACTGCCAGTGGTGTTCATGTTTATCGAGTCCCTAATTTTCATTAGTATCCCTATTCTTTCATAAAAGAACTCCTTCACCTTAAAGGTAGGATATAACGAAACGATCCCTTTCGTTCCAAGGTGTAACGAACACGAGGATACTTGTAAACACAACACAAGAGGATCTATTATCTTCAATGGCTCCCACTGTTTGCTTGACACAAGTAATACCTTTCACATCCTTGATGTGTGTGGTTTCCATGTCACATCTAATGCGATCATTTTAGGGTTATACTCATTATTCTATGTCTAATAGATTACTATGCTCGCCTAGGTGAATGTATACATTTGTTGTGCGATATGAGTGTTGTGAAGATAGCATGTTATAAGAATTAATTGCAGAACCATAAATAACAAAACGCATTTTAATAAAAACATGAATCTCCACCCATAAACCAAGGTGGAAAATATAAACGAGGTTCACAAATTAATTCAAAAACATTATAAAACATTCTTCCAAAACATTGTCTCATAATTTAAAAAATGACAAATAAATGATTTCTTGTCCTTCAGCCTCAACAGTGAAAAGCGCCTACTTGTCATCTTCAGGACCATGACCTCATTTCTTTCTTCCTTGCTTCTTCCCACCATCTGCAATCCATTGCATAAGTGAGTACATTAACATTGTCATAACACTTAAGAAGCATAGTTAACTAACAAGTTAACTTTACAACAAATGTACCTTTAGGGCGCTCGCAAGGAGGCTCATGGCATTGATCTTTCCAGTGTCCCTTCTTCTTACAGTTAAACATTTCCCACTTTTCCCTTTGACTTTCTTGATACCGTCCTTTGCTTGCAGTTCGGTGCCCTTCTTCTTCTTCTTCTTCTTTCTCCACTTGTTATTCTTCTTACCAATAGTGGGGGATGAAGAAGTGTCAGCAAGCAGCACATGCTTAGCCTTCTTGACCATTGCCTCAGCAGTGCGCAACATGTATAATAACTCAAGAAGAGTAGCAACCAATTGGTTCATGTTGAAATTCACTACGAACTGATTGTAGGCGGGAGAGAGTGATTGAAGTACTAGATCAATAGCCAAGTCATGATTTATCGGCGCCTCCATGTCATTGAGTTTGTTCACCAAGGCAATCATTCTCAAGACATGGTCGGTAATCGATGTTCCTTCAGTCATGCGAGCTCTGAATAACTCGTGAGAGACAGCAAACCTCTCACGACTTTTGATGTGTGTTCCACAGTCTCAGACTGCCTCTGGAACTCATTAGTCATAGAGGCCAGAATGAGACAATGCACGTAGACATTTTCTTTGCGCCATTGTTCATGCGCATCACGAGCAGCCCTTGGAGCACTTGCCTTAGGTGCAAGATCAATAGGCTGAGTTAAGACATAGTCAAGACTTTCAGATTGCAGCACAATCTTAAGGTTGCGATACCAGTCAGGGAAGTTTGGGCCATTTAGTTTATTAGTTTCAAGGATTACCGAGAGTGGAGTTTTAGCCATTTGATTGTTACTTTACGAAAACGAAAAAACATTAGCATTCAATCATAGATTATATCTACATGAAATTATGGAAATTTTAACTTCACGTGTGCTCCCATTACTTTTCGATTTCCATCATCCCACTAACAGAAAGACAGGAAATGCGACAATTTCCAGTTGGCTCGAGTGTCAAATGTCCCGACCTCATTCCACGACTCGTGAGACAATGGGTGGTAACATTTGATCAGGCATGATGGCCCCATCCATATCCAGGTGGTTCTCGAGATGTTTATCTCACATTTCACGTACGTCTTGAGAACACGATGCAATCGTACACTAGTCCGCGTTTAAGTCCGGCCCATTTAATTCTCACGCAATAACAGTAGCCAGGTTGTCCCACGACTCATGGATGACTCCTTAGCAAAATTGAAACCCGTGTGCACTTCTAGTATGACCGCCTGTCACATTAGAAGGCCTAGTTGTGAGATTAGTAAACTTAACTTGCCACCATTCCACGACTCGTGAGACAATGATGATAAGCCACGCTATTCCCTCTCACATCTAATGATGGAAGGCACTGGACCTAATCAAAGGGCTTCTAGGCCCCCGATTTATCCATTTAGGGACTTAATATGGATATGAGGTTTTCACATACAAGGTCTCACCATTTTCAGTTATTTATCTTTCTTAGGTGATCATGCAACATAGCATATCATATACAGGATACTAACGATAAATAACGACAAGCATGTTATACATAAAGCGGTAAATGTAATCCTAGTCAAGTCAATCCTAAAACACCCAGAGCCATCAAGGTGTCGACCAATCTAATCTAAGGACTCGGACCCTATACTAAGGTCTTCACAGCTCCTCGAGCTTGAACGTCTCCATCATCGTCTTCAAGATGTCTTCATCTTCATCTTCAAATTACAATAATACAATAGAAAAAGAAACCTCTCCCTCTCATGTACATAAAATAAAAACATGGCACGCAAGCCTCAAATTAAAACGACTAGTCTATGGCTCGACCCGGATCACCACATAATCACATAATACATGCTCGCATCATGGTTTCATAAACATAAATTTACCGGCTGACACGCTAAAAGCTAACGTGTTATTGTAGCAAGTGCACTAGTCGTGTGTAGTAATAAATGGACGGTAAGTCCGGATTGTCGAACCACAAGGACTTGAATTCTAGTTTAAGATTTGTAATGAAGTGAATAAACAAAGTAAGAATAAATTCAAATAAAATTTGTAAAGAACAAGAACAAAGATGAGCAAGTGATTTAAAACCAATTATAAAGGGAGACTAAGGCACATGCTAGGTTCAAATTGATCAAATATACTTATAAATGTTCTTGTTGAAGGATTACACTTATATTGTTATGGTGAGAGCTCCGAGGGTAGAGAATAACCGATGTCTCGCGTATAAACTCCTATGCTTAGATCGTGATTTCCCAAATATTCCTATCCGGAAATCTAACCACTAAACATGCATTAACTTACTAGAGCTCACTCGATTTGAATCGAACAACTTCACCCGGGAATCTTTACCTATGTCTAGGGCAATTCCTCATTAGTTGCGGGTCATGATGTGAATTTCTTGCACCCTAAGTCAATTTTCTCCCGAAATATTCACCTAGGCATAAGATTCTAACATATAGTGATCAAGTATATGCAAGATAAGTAGAACATCAATTCACATCACATAACAATATAAGAATAACCTCAACAATCATCTATTATAAACATAAATCACAATTTGGCCTTACATGGCCCTAATCTTACGAATTTAGTTCATAATTGAAAGCATAAAAGACATAAGAGGAATATTCATAGACATAAATGAAATGAAAAGCTCTTAAAAACTCCCTAAATGGTGAATGGTGATGGATCTTGAAATTGAGCCTTCAATCCCCAAGCTCTTTTCCTTCCTCTAGTTTTCCCCTCTCTCTCAATGATAAAGAATGGTGATGAATGATGGTGAAATCAGATTAGGGGCTGCCCCCCTCTCCAATTTCATTGATAAAGAATGAATCCAAGAGACGATTAGCTTTATAGGTGTAGATTCTTCTTCCTCCCATGTGTTGTTCCTCTCTTGTGTCCTCCATTACTCTAAAGTGTGTAGTATAAAACTCCATAAAGTAAATCTACCAAGAAACACACTTATGACACACCCTCAACACATGTGCTAACATTTTGGCTTTAAACATTCTTCCCCACAAAAGATGCTGAACTTTTGGCTAAAAGTAATCAAATTCCGGACGACGCGGCGCCCAGGTGTGGGTATTTTGGCGCCTAGGCGCGGTTTTGCGAAGTCTGGGCAGTTTTCTTGTTTTTCTGTGCAGCAATCGTATTTATTTCATAACTCTTTCCACAGACCTCCGATTTGGATGATTCAAGTTCCCACGTGTAGCTAAGACATAGATCTACAACTTTGTTGAAGGAAACTTTGTCCAATTCGGTCTCTAAATGTACAAATTGTGCGCTCAACCGTGGCAAGTGTTACGAAATCCGCGCCCAGGCGTGGATATGATGGCGCCTAGGCACGGGAGTGCGAAGCAAATCCTCGGAACTGGATGTCAGATGCACCTGGGTGTGGTTGGAAGGGCGCTTGGGCGTGGTAAGACAAAAGTCTGAACCGTTTTCTTGGTTTTCAGCGCAGCAATCGTGTTTCCTTCATAACTTTCTCCACGGACCTCCGATGTGGATGATTCAAATTGCCAAGTGAAAATAACAAAGAGATCTACAACTTTGTTGAAGGAAACTTCCTCAAATTCGACATAAAAATATACATAAATTCTGTATTTGCGCGCGTTATTCCTCTATTGTAGTGATTTTCCACCTTTACTCGATAAACACACAAATTAAACGCAAATGTGGTATAAATCATGCATAAACCAATACAAATCCAATAAATATGAGGCTCTAAAACATGTAAATTCACACCCTATCAACACCCCCAAACTTACCCATTGATCGTCCTCGAGCAATGAGAGCTATATGACAAGATCAACATCATTCAATGCGAGACAACAAAACAACTAACTAACTCACTTTCGTGGAGTAAACGATTGTACTTAGCGGGTGCAACAAGCCTTTAAACCCTTGAGTTACCTCAAAGGACGAGTTATACTCTCGTGAGGGTTTGCATGCGATATACCCACAAAATCTAACAAAATTTATCCAACCAAATCAATACACCTCAACATGATCAACAGGAATGAATGGCATAAAATCAACCTTTTAAAGTTCACAAATATATATACATATCAATTACTTTTGCTCATGTGACACCAATACTTGAAAAGACTCTCTAGGGTGTAGTGAAAAATAAATCTAAGGTATTATAGTTGAGAGGACAAGAATTTTGGACATTAATCCCATATCTATCAACTTTCGATCAAACGCAAAGCACAAGAATTATAGAAAATCTCATAGCCATTTAAATTTCATTATCTCAAACATTCAACTTTCAATTCATATGAAATTTCCATTTAAACTTCATTAAGGCTAGATCATGTGCAATGTTTTATTCCATTAGGCTTTCTATGACACCCATGTAGCAAGCTTTAGACCAATGACTCCCAAACTAGATAGTTTTGGGGCATTAAGTGTAGAGACGCTCCTAAGGGTTTAATCACTCGAGTGTCAAAGGCCACGAAATAAAACTAGATCTTTTAAACAATTCACTTCTTTTTTTTTGGCTTGAGCTTAGTTCAAATTAGCATAATAGTACAGTATATAGGCATGAAACTTTTCACCTCCGGTACATATTAGCCTAACCACTTTTGGTCATACCAAAATTCAACCTTTTCACTTTATAGTGATCAAGTATATGCAAGATAAGTAGAACATCAATTCACATCACATAAAAATATAAGAATAACCTCAACAATCATCTATTATAAACATAAATCACAATTTGGCCTTACATGGCCCTAATCTTACGAATTTAGTTCATAATTGAAAGCATAAAAGACATAAGAGGAATATTCATAGACATAAATTAAATGAAAAGCTCTTAAAAACTCCCTAAATGGTGAATGATGATGGATCTTGAAATTGAGCCTTCAATCCCCAAGCTCTTTTCCTTCCTCTAGTTTTCCCCTCTCTCTCAATGATAAAGAATGGTGATGAATGATGGTGAAATCAGATTAGGGGCTGCCCCCCTCTCCAATTTCATTGATAAAGAATGAATCCAAGAGATGATTAGCTTTATAGGTGTAGATTCTTCTTCCTCCCATGTGTTGTTCCTCTCTTGTGTCCTCCATTACTCTAAAGTGTGTAGTATAAAACTCCATAAAGTAAATCTACCAAGAAACACACTTATGACACACCCTCAACACATGTGCTAACATTTTGGCTTTAAACATTCTTCCCCACAAAAGATGCTGAACTTTTGGCTAAAAGTAATCAAATTCCGGACGACGCGGCGCCCAGGCGTGGGTATTTTGGCGCCTAGGCGCGGTTTTGCGAAGTCTGGGCAGTTTTCTTGTTTTTCTGCGCAGTAATCGTATTTCTTTCATAACTCTTTCCACAGACCTCCGATTTGGATGATTCAAGTTCCCACGTGTAGCTAAGACATAGATCTACAACTTTGTTGAAGGAAACTGTGTCCAATTCGGTCTCTAAGTGTACAAATTGTGCGCTCAACCGTGGCAAGTGTTACGAAATCCGCGCCCAGGCGTGGATATGATGGCGCCTAGGCGCGGGAGTGCGAAGCAAATCCTCGGAACTGGATGTCAGATGCGCCTGGGCGTGGTTGGAAGGGCGCTTGGGCGTGGTAAGACGAAAGTCTGAACCGTTTTCTTGGTTTTCAGCGCCGCAATCGTGTTTCCTTCATAACTTTCTCCACGGACCTCCGATGTGGATGATTCAAGCTGCCAAGTGAAGCTAACAAAGAGATCTACAACTTTGTTGAAGGAAACTTCCTCAAATTCGACATCAAAATATACATAAATTCTGTATTTGCGCGCGTTATTCCTCTATTGTAGTGATTTTCCACCTTTACTCGATAAACACACAAATTAAACGCAAATGTGGTATAAATCATGCATAAACCAATACAAATCCAATAAATATGAGGCTCTAAAACATGTAAATTCACACCCTATCACCGGCTTTAATTAAACATAATCTAATTCAATTAGTGAAACAATTAATTATTTTCTTAAAACAAATTTTAGAAAATCCCATGGAAAAACTTAGTTTCCATTAATCCGAAAATTAATCCAATTTCCAAAACTCTAATATTATTCTATTCTAGAAATCAATTAATATCATATTAATTTTCCAAGAACTAAATAATAATTACACGGTTTGAAAAACCAATGAAAAAGTCCACTTTTCCATTTAATCCGAAAAATCCCAATTTCAAAAATTGTTTATTTTATTCAATTTCTAAAGTCCATAAAAAACACCAATTTTATCTCATACTTGGAATTCAAATAAAACTCATATTCTTTGAAAGTCCATGAAGAAATCCACTTCTTCACTTAATTATAAAGGCCCCCAAATCTTAAAAACTCAATTTCATTTTAACATCAAAAGTCAATAAAATACCAGTTTTATATCGTCTTTTCAAAATTTAAATGAAAATCCATATTTTGGAAAAACATGAAGAAATCCATTTCTTCAAAGAGAGCCCAATTTAAAATTTTAATTTTATTTTAATTTTGAAAGTCAATAAAATACCAATTTTATTTTGTCCTTTCAAAATTTAAATAAAAGAATCACATTTTCGAAAATCCAATTTTATTTTAATTTCGAAGGTCAATAAAATATCAATTTTATTTCGTCCTTTCAAATTTAAATAAAAGCCCATTTTCAAAAACTCAATTTTATTTTAATCTCGAAAGTCAATAAAATATCAATTTTACATCGTCCTTTCAAAATATAAATAAAATTCCATGCTTTTTAAAAGTCCATTTTTAGGTCCAAGCCCAAAAATATATTCAATAGCACTTTAAATCCAAAATATAAAATTACAAAATAATCCCAAAAAGCCAAATTGCAATTTAACAAAAATTGGAAAAACCATAGGGTCTAACCTAGGTGGGCCGCCACCTAGGCAGCCCATGTCGAAAACACAGTCACCGGTAACGGCGACAGCGCATCGTATTGGACTACGCGTGTTGCGCAATCGTTGTTGCGCAGCATATGCGCGTGCAGCGAACACACTGCTCACGTAGTTCTCTAGTGACGGCGATCCGCTACCTTCACCACGCGTCGTCACTCGAACGGCGGTTGTTCGGCGGCTCCTCTGCCATGTCCAAACAGTTGCTATTCGCGCAATCTTTAATCCAAATTTCCAATTCCTCAGATTTATCAAAAACGCAATTCATAGATTAATTGAAAAAATACAATTTTCAGGTCCAAATAAATTTTCAGATTTAAATGATTTTAATTGGTCCAAAAATAAAATAAGAAAATCCAATCCATATTACATGCTTTAAAACAAAATTTAAAGCACATAAACATAAACATATACAAAGAATCAGAGCCATTTCAAAACCTTGGCTCTAATACCACTGTTGGGATCTCGGTATGAACCCCCGGGGACGCGGCGGAACAGAAGGTATAAATTTAAAAAATAAAGCGGCATCCCCGAAATTAGGGTTAGGTAGACATGGTACCATTGGAATTAAAACTATTCTAAAGATTAGTTTACTCGTGTTTACCTCTTGAAGACCAAAAAATCGGCAACGTTTTTTTAAGCAACTCCCTGCTACACCTCTCCGGATGGATTTGCCCTAGCTCCCCAAGTGTTGCGCCTCTAAGTTTATCCACACCTTAACTCGTACCCTCGATTATCTCCACCAGTGCTAGGAATGAGAATATCGAATCTTGGCTTATTAGAAATGGGTAGGAATATATTTTGGTGTTCTTCGTACTCAACACATGAGTTGGAAGAATTTATTGTGAAAGAGGTGGAAGAGATGGAGAGAAAGAATTGAAACTTAAAATCCTTGTTTTTATCTTATGAAAAACTCTTGAGAGAAACTTAATTGATTGATTCAAAAACAACACACACACACATAACATATATATATATTTATATATATATAGGGCATACACGCCCTACACACACACGCCCTACACACACACGCCTTAGTGTGTGTGTGCACACGTGTTATATATGTATGTATGTATGTTATTTTATGTAGCTTCCATTCTTTCTCAAACTCTCTTCCTTAATTAATTGGATATCTTTCCAACTAACAACACATTTCCATATCTATCCAATAAGATCTTTTCCATATAATTAGTCAACTAACTAATTAATTAGATCTTACCATATCTATTATATTTATCCTAATATATTTATAAGATCTTTCCATTTAGTTACCTAATTAAATAAAACAGATCCAACCAAATATATTATAAGATAGATATATTAAATATATATATATATATACATAAACTTGGTGAACAAGATAAAATCCTCCACCAAATCTATACATACATACACGCCTATGCATGTATTAATACACATATATTTATTTTTCTCTTTTAGATATTAATTAATTAGACCACTAATTAATTAACTAGTCTTTCCCAATTTAATATTCTAATATTAAATTATAAGACTATTATTAATTAAGACCACTTAATTAATTTATTCCTTTTCCCGATTAATTAATTCCAATTAATTAATCTTTCCATTAATTTACAAAGAATTGACTGGCCAATAGGTACTACACTAAGTATTGTGTGTGACCCCTTAGGCTCATTAAGAAGCTAGCAATGAGTCCTTCCATAAGCTAGATTAATTACTCATAATAATTAACTAGGCCTTAGATTAATTTCACCAATTAACCCAAGGCACCTATTGATCGTGGTTCGCTGTCTAGCAATGTCGCCATGACTTTCTAGATGTTAACGATGAAAAATGTAAACCTATCCAGATTTTGATCTTTGTGTGAGTCGAATCCCTTCACCTTTTTCTCGTCTAAGATCTAGGGCTTGGCGACGGTCGAAACCCTAATAGCCTCAGAAACTATGACTATGTTGGTTCCACTAATGATCCGGTATTCTAAGCAGGAATGACTAATCTCTCTTATAAGATAATACTCTGGCTAGAGACTTTTCGATCATTCAGCTTCACTCAACAACATAGGAAATACCAGGTACTTATGACTTGGATGAATCCCCTCCAACTATCACTTGTTCCGATGTACTACAAACTATACCCAACATACATGCCGTATGACTCTCCTGGAGTGCACGTGCATATCAAAACAGAGTCGGTAGTACCCTTTCCAAGGACATCTCAGGTCTAAGGATTATCTCACACTAAGAAAACCGAAGGACTCCAAGTTCGACAGCAATAACAAGGAATCCTTGCGAGGCCGTTCAATCCCATACTTCTCAAATGTATGGATCTTCATGCATGTATTGGCTATACTAGCCGTTGACAATGGAACGCGTCAACCTCTTGGAAGAGTTACACACATGAACAAGTCTTGGCGAGGCCAGTGATATCCCACATCTCACAGCCTTTATGACTTGGAACAGTATTTAGGATCACGGTCTTTGAGAGCATTCCATATCTATCCCTACCGCTCCCCTAACAATTTGTAATCCATGGGATCTTTATCTATACTAACACTAGTTATAACAATAAAGAAGCATTTTGTAATAGGTTTGATATAATCTAAGTGATAAGACTGACATAGTGTTAATGTTCAAGACAATTGATGGCTTGCTGGGCACAGAACACTTTCAAATTGAGCCTAGAGAATCGCGCCATGTGAACAAAAGAAATTATTTTCTATGCTAAGGGTATTTTGGTAAAATCGTATTAGATGTGATTGACTAACAAAATGGATGGCATGATTTAATTAAAGATATTTAATTAGATTAAATATTTTAATTAAATCATTAATTCATAAGTTAAATTAATTTGAATTAATTTATATATTGAATTAACTTAATTGGATTAAGTTTAATTGGATTAAATTAATTAATTAATTAAAAGTTAAATTGGATTTGGACTTGGACTTGGACTTGGACTTAATTAATTACATATAGGCTAAGATGGAACAAAGCCCAGAAGCCCATTCCTAATGGGCCTAGCAGCCCCCCCCCCCCCTCTTATTATACTAGGGGTTTTGTTTGACTCCTCATAAGTTGTTAGTGAGAGAATTCTAACTAATTGATAATTCTGAAACTGACTTTGAAAGAAAGAAACCTATCGCAAAAGAAAAGACAATGTTAGGAAATTTCATGTTAAATGTTTTGATAATGACAAGATAGGATTTTATGTTAGACCCCAAAAAGAAAGTAAGTTTATATTTTCATAGAACTTATGTATAGAATTTAGACTAAGTATTAGATATCGAATCGCTAATAGAATTCTAGGTGAGTCTATTAGAGATGAAGTTGAAGATCAGCGTCTGAAGACAAATGAAGATGAAGATTTGTTATTAGCGTTTGTTAAACGCTAAAGAACTATTTCAGGATTTATGGATCAAGCACTCAAAGCACTCCAGCGATCAATATCATATTCACCTGAAATAAATCCTCAAGTCATGAAGGACTTAAATGCAATCATTCAGCAAACATTTATTCCCAACGGAAAATAAATTCAAATGCATTAAATGCCTAATAAGTCCATTAAATGTGATAAGCTATTATAACTTGTGGACAAGCCACATTTTGACTAGACTGTCAGGTTTTCAGAGTTCAAACCTGCTCCTGTCCAATCGAAACCAGCAGAATTTCAGGAATGTGCTGATTCACGCGTTGCGTGAAAAGCATGCGCTCACATGTGTCCAACAGACAAATCACAAGAATTACCTATAAATACCTTACCTCCAGCAACCCTAAATACAGAGACATACGTACATACACAAGATAACAAAAAAAAACACGTGAAAACTTTGCTGAAATATTTTCTCAAGAAAAGCTTAGAAACTCTATAGCCAAAATCTTTCAAGCTTTTTACTTACATTCCAGACAGTCACAAATAGCTCAAACATCTTCCAAAGAAGAAACCTAAACTCTTACTGAGATATTCCAAGTTATTTGATCTTTCTAAAAACAAACAAAACCTGTGTGACAAAACCCTCAACCTTTCATCTGAGTGAGGAAGTTGTTGAAACCCCTTACAGGCAGTATTTCTGAGTGAGAGAAGCTTGTAGAAGAAGATCTTCATTGGTGCTGAAATCTGTGTGATCAAGGAGCCCGAGATCATTTTTCACCTCTTTACTATCTTGTAGAAGATTCTGTGTGATTCTTTGATAATCAACTTAGTAAATTCCCTCCAAGTGAAAAAGGAGAAGAAGGATGTAGCTCGGATTACATTACCCAATGAACCTTACAAATTCTTGTGTTATTTACTATTATTATTGTCTTGCTTTATACTCTCTTATTTATTTTGAAAAAGGCAAGCTAAACTTCTAAGCGACTATTTAAGCAAAACGAACGCTAAAGCTTTAAAATCATTTCCGCTATGCTAACCCTGATTAAGTGATCTAAGATTTACCCCACTTTGGTAAATTGCTAAAATCACTAAGTCTAAGTTATCTTTTCTGTAGTGCCTGACCCAAGCGCTCAGCTTCCTAAGCATTCAAATCTTTGAAAGTGATACGAATTTTTTGAAGTCGAAAAAGTCTTCATGGTCTATTTACCCCCCCCCCCCTCTAGACCCTTTTGTATGCCACTTGGGACCATCAAGTGGTATCAAAGTGGTTCAAGTAGAAACCTAAGCATTTTCGAGCGTAACTGCTTGTTTTGATCCATTTTTCTAAAACTTAGTCGCTTTAAATTTTCTTTTAAACATCTCATTATGTCTTTTAACAAAATGCCTAAGTTGGTAGAGTCAAACTATGATTCTTGGAAACTTAGAGCATTCGCGTATTTATGTTCTTGGGATAATGAAATGTGTGATGTAATTACAGATGGCCCCATTCAGATCATGAAAGTCATCACCAGAGCCCCTGGAGCGACTGAAGCAACTCCAGATGGCTATGTTAAAAAACCCAAGTTAGAATGGACGCCAGATGATAGAAAAAGAGAGAATCTGGATAATGTTGGACGATGTGCACTCTACTCAGCGTTAGGAGATAATGATGCATTGTTCAACAAAATCAAACAATATAAGACGTCAAAAGAGATATGGGATAAGTTGGCTATAGTGTGTGGAGGTTCAGCACAAATGAAGGAGAACAAGCTCTCCATAGCCATGCAAAGATTTGAGCATTTCAAAATGCAGCCCAATGAGAAGCTAAAACAATTGGACGCAATGTTTACTTTGCTCATTACAGAGTTAGCGTCATTAGACAAGGAGTTGACCAACAAGGACATGGTCAATAAGATTTTCAGAAGTCTTCCAAGCAAGTATTTGATTAAGACTGTTGCTATGAGAGAATCACAGACACTGGAGACTCTTACTCCAGAACATGTGTTTTCAGAATTAAAGGCATTTGAGTTCGAATTGGGTGAAGTCAGCGACACATCGACTTCAGCGACTGAATCAGGAGCTTTAATCGCTACTACCAAAAATAAAGGTAAAGCGATTAGTGATGAAAAATCAACGGAATCAAAAAGAGATGGCTTTATTGGTCAAGAAATTCAAGAAATTTCTAAAATATGAAAAGAGAAACCCTATTGGACAAACTTCATTTCAAACCCCTCCCCCTGCACCAGCGCCTCAGTATCAAGCGCCAGTATATTCTGTACCTCAACCAGAAGCGCCAGTTCAATATCAAGCGCCTCCGCCCCCTACTCAAAATCTCTTAGCGCCAGTAGTTTCCAAAAGGTTATCAACTGAACAGAAAATGAAAACTTACCTTTGTTATAACTGCAGGAAACCAGGGCACTACCAGGTAAATTGCCCTTATCCAAATATGTCTAAGCCTACAAGGCAAGACTATGCGGATAGAAACCAATTCAGGAACAACCTTCGTCAACAAGGTCTGCTAGCTAAATTTGAACCATTCTCCGCACCTGAAGATGATTTGGAATCATCAGATGAAAGTAGTGATGATGAGCCAACAAGCGACTCGGCGTTAATTTATCTTATGGCAAGAGATGAAGAAGCGTTTGATGACTCGCTATCTAAGGTAAACAATGAATTATCTCATCCTCTTTCTTATGATGAATTACTCGACAAAGCAAATGATTATTATAAAGATTGTCAAGATGCCGCTAAGATATATCAAAATCATTTTTCTATCATTTCATCGCTCACAAGTGATAAAGTAACACTCAAAGCAAAGTTGCAAGTTTAGCAACAATGCATTGAGAAGAATCAATCGCTTGAGAGTGAAATTACTCAATTGAAAAGCGATCTTGATAGAATAGTCAAGAGAGAAGCTGATCTGATCGCTAGACTTGCCAAATCAGAGCAGCTCGTCTCATCATTATCAAAAGCTGCAAGAAAGTTGGATAATGTGACTGAGGTAACAAGGATGTTTGGTGAAAAGACCGGTTTAGGATGCAATAAATTAGGTAAACAATCAAATAAATTACGGCAAACAACAAAGGAAAGAGTGTTTTCTTTGTTGAGAAAGGTTCACAAAGTCAAACGCTAAATGAACCAAGCGACAATGGTACGAGGCCAAATGAGAAAGCCAAAGCTGACTTAGGCAAGGGAAAGGCAAAAGCAAATGATTCACAAAGACGGGTTCATTCAAACGCTCAAAAGCCTAAGGATAAACCTGACCACTGTGAATCAAGCGCTAATCGTCCAGCACCAAAAGTGCAACCCAAGCCAGCGCCAAGGAAATACCAGCATCAATATCCAAGGCAGTCAAGATCATATGATCGATACTATGATGATTATGATTATGACTATGATTATGATTACTATTATAATCGAGGATATTATTACATACCCAAAAAGCACACACAACATAATGTGAAACCCAAGAAGGCTAGTATTCCTACAATGAAGACTAGGCAAATATGGGTTCCTAAAGTTTTAAGTCAAACCAAAGTTACTAACGTTGGAGGACCCAAAACAACATGGGTACCTAAGAAGAATTAGAACTGTCCTTTAAATGCAGGTACCTAGAGCCAACACTGATACCTCAGTTTGGTACTTTGATAGTGGGTCGTCAAGGCACATGACTGGCTCAAAAGATCTCTTGGTCAACTATCGTGTAACCAACGGTCCTCAAGTTGTATTCGGTGATAACTCAAAAGGTAAAACCAAAGGTATAGGTATCATGCATAGGGACAACATCATAATAAGTGATGTATATTATGTTGAGGGTCTTAAGCATAATATGTTAAGCATTAGCCAATTTTGTGATAAAGGCTTTGAGTCAAATTCTCAAGCGACTACTGCTACGTTAACAACGCTAAGACTAAGTCTACTAAATTAAGAGGAAAAAGAACAAACAATGTATATTTAGTAGATTGGGATTCTACATTTGATAACAACTCCACATGCTTTGTTGCTAAGAGTCAAAATGAATTGGGTTGGTTATGGCATAGAAAAATGAATCACCTCAACTTTAAGGTAATCTCTCAGTTAATATCGCTAAATCTAGTAGAGGGATTACCTAAAGCCTCTTTTCAGAAAAATCGCTTATGTGATGCATGTCAAATGGGTAAACAAGTTAAATCATCTTTTAAAAAGAAACCATGCCTATCTACTTCTAGAATTCTTGAACTGTTGCATTTAGATTTGTTTGGTCCTATTCAAATCTTGAGTGTCAGTGGTAAAAAGTATTCGCTAGTAATAGTTGATGATTTCTCTTGCTATACATGGGTAGAATTCCTAGTGACCAAAGATGAAACTAGTGTCACGCTCACAACGCTAATTCGTCAATTACAAACCTCAAAAGATATAAAGGTGACGAGAATTAGAAGCAATAGAGGAACTGAATTTACTAACTAATTTGTTGAAAAGTTTTGTATAGATTTTGGAATCCTTCGTGAGTATTCTGCTCCTAGAACACCTCAACAGAATGGAGTTGCTGAGCGATGAAACAGAACGCTTAAAGAAGCCGCTAGGACAATGTTTGCAGAGTTTCATATTTTCATGTATTTGGTTCAAAATGTTTCATTCATAACAATGGATCCCAAAGTTTAAAGACGTTTGATCATAAAGCAGATGAGGGAGTCTTTCTAGGCTATGTCAAGAACGGAAAGAGTTTCCGCATCCTAAATAAGATCAAATTGAAGGTTGAAGAATCCATTCATGTTGTGTTTGATGATGCTAACCAAGAACCGAAGAAGGTTAATCTTGATGATGTAGGAATTGAAGATCTCACCCAGCAAGCATCACAAATCAATCTTAGTGATCATAATGAGGATGATGAGATCTTTGTGCCTATTCCTAAGATTACTCGTGAGGTTATCAATGATGATATTGTAAGAATCGTTGATGATCATGAAGAGAATGATCATCAAGAGCAAATTGGAGTTGTGAATGATGTAGCAACTGCACAAGAGACAAATCAGGATTAAGCGATTGATAATCAAGAGTCTCTCAACCGATTCCAACCAGATCGTATATGGCTTAGAGACCATCCACCAGAGCTAGTGATTGGAGATATTGAAACACCTGTGAGAACTAGATCCACAACAATCAATGAAGCCATGTTCGCAAGTTTCTTATCTCAAATGGAACCAAAGAAAGTGGATGAAGTGCTCAGTGATTCAAGTTGGGTAGAAACGAGGCAAGAAGAGCTTAACCAATTTGAGAGAAGCAAGGTTTAGACGCTAGTACTAAGACCAACTCATCAAGGAGTCATTGGGACTAGATGGGTATTCAGGAACAAGATGGATGAAGATCGCATTGTTATAAGAAACAAAGCGAGATTAGTCGCTCAGGGTTATTGCCAAGAAGAAAGTATTGATTTTGATGAGATGTATGCCCCAGCAGCCCGATTTGAAGCAATTAGGATGTTCCTAGCGTTTGCCGCATTCAACCAGTTCACAGTATACCAAATGGACGTGAAGAATGCATTCCTGAATCATAAACTCCAAGAAGAAGTTTATGTGGAGCAACCACCAGGATTCATCAACAACCATGGGAAAAGTATGGTCTACAAATTGGATAAGGCACTCTATGGTCTTAAACAAGCACCAAGAGCATGGTATGACACTCTCTCCATCTTCCTTATAGATAAAGGCTTTTCAAAAGGCAGCGTTGATACAACATTATTTAAAATTACTCATAATGAAGATATTCTCTTAGTCCAAA
This sequence comes from Buddleja alternifolia, assembly GCA_019426215.1. NCBI lineage: Eukaryota > Viridiplantae > Streptophyta > Magnoliopsida > Lamiales > Scrophulariaceae > Buddleja > Buddleja alternifolia. The sequence continues at coordinate 26,822,994 of CM033404.1, forward strand.
TTTATGTTGATGATATTATATTTGGCTCTATTAACAAGTGATTGTGTGAGAAATTTTCGAAAATGATGCAAGTTCAATTTGAAATGAGCATGATGGGTGAATTAACTTTCTTCTTAGGATTACAAGTTAAACAACTCCCTAATGGCATATTTATAAACCAAGCTCAATATACAAGAGATATGATTAAGAAATTTGGTTTGGAAAATGGATCATCTTCAAAAATTCCATTGAGCCAAACGCTTAAGTTAGAGATGAAAGTGGGAAGAAAATTGATATCACTAACTATAGAGGTATCATTAGATCACTTCTTTATCTTACCGCTAGTAGACCCGATACTGTGTTTTCGGTATACATGTGTGCACGCTTTCAAGTTGATCCTAGAGAATCACACTTAAATGCTGCCAAAAGAATCCTTAAATACCTAAAAGGCACACAAAATGTGGGCATATGGTATCCAATGGACTCTCCTTTTGAACTAATTGGTTATTCAGACGCAGATTTTGCAGGATGCAAAATAGATAGAAAGAGTACTCGTGGTGCATGTCAATTTCTAGATGATAGACTAATTTCGTGGCATAGTAAGAAACAACAATCCATAGCGACTTCTACCGCTGAAGCAGAGTATGTAGCCACTGGGAGCTGTTGTGCACAAATCCTTTGGATGAGGCAACAACTTAGAGATTATGTAACAATCTTAGGTCCTACCCCAATCCATTATGATAACCGAAGCGCTTTAGCTATGACCCAAAACCCAGTCCTTCATTCTAGAACTAAACACATCGACATTCGATACCATTTCTTACGTGACCATGTTCAAAAGAAAGATATGTCCATGCACTTTATTGAAACTGACAAACAATTGGCAGATATCTTCACCAAAGCTCTCAACGAACAACGCTTTCTAACTTTGAGAAATGAATTAGGTATGATCGACTTAAACACTTAAATCATAAAGCATCATATTTTATAGGCATATAATTTAGAGGGAATTCACTTTATTTTTATGTCTAAAGAGCTTTTCATAATTGAAATAAGTTATGAATTTTAGGAGGAACTTTAAAATTGTACTTGTCTCAATTCATAAGCGACTATGATCAAAAATGACTTTGGAAATTTTATGCATTGATCACTAGTGTTTATCTTTTATGCATGACAAAATCAATCTCTAATAAAATTAAAATGAAAATATCTTTGAAAAACCCAAGCGATTGATTTGTATCAAAAAGTCTTTACTATCAAGTGATATCAAAAGGACATTGAAAAAGTATTAAAAAGACTATAGCGTTCAAGAATATTACCACTTAAACGCTAAGTAACTTTTTCTGAAATTCATGCATAGTTTTCATCGCTAAAAAGGTAGCGTGTGGATAAGTCCAAAAGATTAGATTTGACAACTGCCCACACGTGCTTATCAAATTAAACTGATGGTTAATGATTCCTATCTAAAAACTAGGCGGTTCAGTAACTGCACCTGTCTAAGTACGTGTCAGTGTACTATCAGGCGCGTGTAATTCACGCTGAAAATTTCAAAAATACTTAAACGTTTTTGAAAAAGTAACTGCGGACTTCAAAAGTTTATATTTTTAGTTGTTACCCATTTTACCGCACTTTTTGACATCCGTCTTTATGAGTAAACGGCTCATATTTAATTTTTGTTATTTTCAAAATTAATTTCTATATACGTGTCAATCATCTAATAGTTGAGGAGTTACTTTTTGCCTCCTATTTAAACTCTTTGCAATCTTTACAGTAAAACTTTATCACTTCCAAATACACCTACTGTAAGAGTTCTTCTCTCTAAAGGCAAAAAGACTCTCTTTTCTCTCCTCAACCGAAGCTTTTTCCGTTCATCAATGGCACCCAAAACTTCAAAATCTACTGCCGGAAATGTTCCAAATCTGAGAAACCAGTCACTGTTAACGCCAATTTCTTGTTAACTGGGACTACCTTTTTGAAAACTAGAACTTCCCTCTAAGGACTGTTCTTCCACTCGTCCAGGAATCTGGTTTGCGCGAAATTCTTACTTCCCATTCAAACATCCATGAGGAAGAAAACCTTTTCTTCTTCCAGAATGCCAAAATCTCTGATGATGGAAACTCCATCTCTTGCACCTTTCCATTTGCCCGAGAAACCTTTATTCTCTCTCCTCAACTTTTATCTTCCTTATTGCATTTACCAAACGATGGAGGAGAAGTTGAAGATGTCAATCTTGGAGACACCACAAAAGTCACTGATCAAGAAAGACAATGTTGAAGCTGCTTATGAACCCAACTTCAAGAAGAACGACATGAAGGGCGAATATGTCCTTCTTGTTGACATCTGCGCAAAAATGATCGAATGCAAGAAGGGAATTTTTGATAAGATCACCAATATTCAGTAAAAAATGATGGTTGCCATCCTGACCAAGTTGAAGATAAACTGGTCGCTTTACGTTTTCAATCGCTTTAAAGCAGCGATGGCTGAGTCAGTAAATCCTAAGCCCTATGGGATTGTACTTAGTTGTATTCTAAGCGCTAGCAGTTTCATCAACACCGCTGGAAATAAGGTCCCAGCGCTTAAATTCTATGGGAAGAAGATGATCAGCGAGCTGCTCAAACCAAGGCGACGTGGCAGTGCAGCGGTTCCCAAAGAAGAGCGTGAGCGACTTCTTGGCGAAGGAGTTATTCGCAGCGATGATGAAGAGCAAGTGACTTTGTCTTCATCATCTTCATCGAAAGAGGCAATAGTGGTCAAGCGACCTAAAAGAAAACTCACTTTGAAAGTCGCTGAGCCATCAAAGCCAGCGAAGAAGCAGAAGAAGAAACCGGAGCCCAACTCCCAAATCACCCTCTCCTCCTCTAGCGTTTATCTTCCCTCAAGAAGAAGAAGAAGTACTGCTAGCCTGAAGGCGTACTCCTTTATCCATTCCAGCTGCATCAACAAGCACTCCAGTCGAGCCAGCATTTGAAGAACCAGCGAGTGTTCCTCTTCCCCCTTCTGATGTTGTTCCTGAAACCAGCTCAGAACCTAAAGCCACTACTCCATCTGAGAGGCTTTCCCGTGTTCGGGCCGAGTGTGAAGCAAATGTCCAGACTGTTCTTAACACTCTTAAGGATTTGCATATTCCCATTCGTGTTGATCCCATTACTTCTTTTCTCGATTTAGATCCAGAAGAAGTTGTTCCGGAGCTTGAGGAAACTGTACCAAATGTTGAAACAGATCAGGCGACTATGTTAGTCTATAATAGTCCTTAAGGTAAGCGTTATAGTATTTTATTTGTGATTTCTACTTAGTAGAAATTTTGCTTGCTTTTCATAAACGCTTGCTTGTATCAGCTCAAAAAGCACCAGACACTGATGCACCTCCATCTTCAGAAGTTCCTATTGAAGTAGACATTGATTTGGCAACTGTTGTGAATATAGCGAAAGAAGCAGCTCAAGTCCTTCCTGACGCTGACACATCTCTAATCAGTGAAGCGACTCTACATGCTGAGCGGTCGATAGAAGTGGCCCCTATCCCAACAGAATCTATTGCCTTTGTTCCTACTCCAACCGGATCTCTAGTGTAATAAATTTCTTTCCCCATGGATATGATGAAAATTATGAATTCTACTTTGCCACCAGGGAGCTTGACACCAGACAATTGGTCGATATGGAGATAAACTTTCAAAACACTCTCCATAGGACTGATGTCTCCAATTCTGCTAAATTTGAATTCTTCAAGCGTTTTGCTGACCTGGGTCTCTACTCTCTTGAGCTTCTGCAATCTCGCCTTGAATATATTCGGAGACCAGCGTTCAACATGACAGAATTTGACGAGAAGCGTTTCAACTTGACTGGCCATTCTGAAGAATCCTTTTATCCCTTGCGCCAGAATAAGATCGTCATCAAGAATCCCCATATAGGTGATTGGTCAAAGAATCCTAACGAAGAAATTCTTAACAGAATCGGGTACTCGCTGACCCCAAAGTAGTTCATTCTCCTCAAAACACTCTATCCCCCAAGCGTCTCAGATTATGGAAAGGAAAAGGACCAATTGTTGCTGAGCGTCCCAATCCTATTAATTCTTGGATAGAAGTTGAAGCCCGCGAGTATCTAGCAAGATTATGGGCTGAGGATTATGATGAAGAATTTGAACGTTTTGAAAAGTTCCTTGCCGCTACAAAGGATCAGAAGAAAGCTGATAAGCTTGGTAAGCGGTGGATGATGGATACCGAAAAATGGGCTGAAGAGTTCGTGTTGCATTTTTACACGCTAGAAGAGCTTATGAGGTATCCATTCTTGTTTCAATTTGGAGTAGATTACAGACGCAGAGGTTTCACTGTGTTTCTACTTGAGCAACGTAAGAATCTGGTAAGCAATATTACCGCTTTGCCTTATTACCGACAATCGATAGAACGCTATATTCGCCAGCATCTAAGCTTAATTGCTCAGGAAGGACGCTATGTTTAGCATCCGTCTCAAGACATTGTACAGTGACTTCTTCCTAATTTGAATGAAGATGCATCCACTAGTAAGGAACCTCTTTTGCCAGGGCAGAGTTAAATCCCCTTGAGTCGTGACAACGATCATGCTGAGTTTGCTGAACTCTACAGAGATAGGAGAGCAATCCTTGAGAATGCACAATCGCTAGACATCTCCTTTATTGAATACTTTGGTTTGAATAACTTCAGAGGCTATAGTCTTCACCCCGTCTTTGTTTGTGAGCAAAACATACAAGTGGCCAAGATGGTTTCACAAATCAGGCCAGTAGACCAAGAGTTTGTTCAAGCTCTTATGCACTATTTATTGGACTTCTATAACTCTTACATTTTAGAAGTTGATCTGCCAAAAGATGTGCAATTTGCACTAAGCACTGAAGAGCGCGAAGACGCTATATTCTTTGTTCCGCAGACCAACCTGATAAGTCCCAGGCATGTCATGGAAGCGATTGGCCCCCTTTGGGTCATTGTTGTTGAGAATCCTTCTCCTCCCATGGAGATTGTTGAGATAGTAGAGGATATCACTCCTACTGTGGAAGCCACTCAAATTCCAGACGCTTCTTTGCCAAATATTTATAGCGCCCCAGTAGTTGAGATCCCTACTCAAGAACCTGTTTGTCAACCAGCGATTGCAGATCCATCCATGGATCAAGCGATTCAGGAAGTTCAGGAAGTTCTTGATGAGCCTGACATGCCTCGTGTAAGAGATAAATCTAAAGGCAAGGCTCCAGTTTCTAGCTCACGTGGTCCTGAGCGTCCCTCCTCAGACTCGGACTCGGACTCAGATAGTGATCCAGAGGCACGAGATTTCAAGAAATCCGTTCGCAATTCTCATAGCGATCTAACGAGCTTTTGTTCTCGTTTGGAAGAGCGCAGCAACTCAATGCTTCATCAAGTAGAGAGACTGCTTAAGGCTGACATGAGTCACGCAAACAAGGTTACAGTCACTATGATAAATAGTATCGCTCCCCTGGTCAAAGAACTTTCTGACGACTTCAACAGGACGCTTGCCCAGAATGCATCAGCTGATACTCAACGTCACAATACTTCCAATTTAATCACTCAAAGTATCGCTGAGCAAGTTGCTTTTTTGGTAGATGAAGTCAAGCTTCTCCGACGGGACATTGCTGAATTAAAGACCTCCCTCGATGATGCCAGGAAGGGGGAAGATATTAAAGAAAAGTCCCAGTCTAAGGCCATCTCTAAGACAGATAACAAGCACTGGCGATCTATGTTCGAGGAGATAGTTAGCATAAAAAAAATGCTTACTAAGAAGCAAAATCCTAGATATTATCAAGGCAGGCACTTGCTTCCGGACTTAGACGTTGAGTTCTTAGAGAGTATGGGTTTTCACCTATATGTCGGACCGCTTAGAAGACCTATCAACTGGAAATCCACCAAGGATAGAAGATAAGACATTTACCATGACTTGATCTGAGAACTTGGAATCCATCTGAGAGATTGGGTGGAAAGGTTGTTGGAGCTGGAAGAAAGCGCTAGACAGAGAAGACATGATTATAATGAAGTCCAGCATACAACCATGATTGATGTTGATAGACTTCTACTGGACTTTGCGACTGAAATCTATCAAGAAGAATAGCAAAAAGGAAGCGACAGAGAAGATGATTGCGCACTTCTTTTATGTTTATACTTCTATCATCGCTTTAAATTTCCTTATTTCAGTATAAATCATGTACGCTTATCTTTCTATATGAATGAATGGATGATTTATCGCTGAAACAACTTGTTGAGGCTAATCTAACATTAGCTAACTTAACTAACCTTGCAAACGCTAACTTATGACCTTTTTGGACTTTTCTTTGAACTCTTAATCTATAAAAGAGTTATAAGAGTTAAGGTCTTGACATCATCAAAAATGGGGAAATTGTTAGGAAATTTCATGTTAAATGTTTTGATGATGACAAGATAGGATTTTATGTTAGACCGCAAAAAGAATGTAAGTTTATATTTTCATAGAACTTATGTATAAGCGTTTGAAAGAATGTAATTTTATTTAGGCTTGTAATTTTTGTCTTTATAGAATTTAGACTAAGTATTAGATACCGAATCGCTAATAGAATTTTAGGTGAGTCTATCAGAGATGAAGTTGAAGATCAGCTTCTGAAGACAAATGAAGATGAAGATTTGTTATTAGCGTCTGTCAAACGCTAAAGGACTATTTCAGGATTTATGGATCAAGCGCTCAAAGCACTCCAACGATCAGTATCAGATTCACCTGAAATAAATCCTCAAATTATGAACGACTTAAATGCAATTTTTCAATGGATATTTATTTCCAACGGGAAATAAATTCAAATGCATTAAATGCCTGATAAGTCCATTAAATGTGAAAGCTATTATGACTTGTGAACAAGCCACCTTTTGACTAGACTGTCAGGTTTTTAGAGTTCAAACCTGCTCCTGTCCAATCGAAACCAGGAGGATTTCAGGAATATCAGAGAAAAGGCTGATTCACGAGCCGCGTGAAGAGGACACGCACACATGTGTCCAAAGGACAAATCCCAAGAATTACCTATAAATACCTTACCTCCAGCAAGCCTTAAATACAGAGACATACGTACATACACAAGATAACAAAAAAAAACACGTGAAAACTTTGCTAAAATATTTTCTCAAGAAAAGCATAAAAACTCCATAGCCAAAATCTTTCAAGCTTTTTACATACATTCCAGATAGTCACAAATATCTCAAACATTTTCCAAAGAAGAAACCTAAACTCTTACTGAGATATTCCAAGTTGTTTGATCTTTCCAAAAACAAACAAAACCTGTGTGACAAAACCCTCAACCTTTTCATCTGAGTGAGAAAGTTGTTGAAACCCCTTACAGGAAGTATTTCTGAGTGAGAGAAGCTTGTAGAAGAAGATCTTCATTGGTGCTGAAATCTGTGTGATCAAGGAGCCTGAGATCATTTTTCACCTCTTTACTATCCTGTAGAAGATTCAGTGTGATTCTTTGATAATCAACTTAGTAAATTCCCTCCAAGTGAAAAAGGAGAAGAAGGACGTAGCTGGGATTACATCACCTAGTGAACCTTACAAATTCTTGTGTTATTTAGTATTATTATTGTCTTGCTTTATATTCTCTTATTTATTCTGAAAAAGACAAGCTAAACTGTTTCGTTTGTCATGTTTATGTGCTTTTGTGGATTCCACATAGGGCCATTTCATCTTCCTTTATTTTATTTTTAAAAATAAATTACCCATGTGTGCTATCTTAAGTGGCCCAGAACCACAGTTCGTCTCCAATTTTTTTATTTTTTTAATGTGCGGGCCAGATGAAATGACGCAGTAATGTTTGCCAGGAGTTTCCAATGCCATCATTTCAATTGTCATGCCAATCACTATTGGGGTCCACACAGGGTGATTTCATCGTCTCATATTTTACTTTTTTAAAGAAAAAAAGCCACATGTGCTAGCCTAAGTCACTCATATCTAAAATAATCTTTTCGTAGTCCAATAATTTATTTTTTTAAAAGGATTTGCGGGGCAGACGTGATGACGTTGTTTTATGTTTTTGGGGTATCCAACCCTGTCCTTTCGATTGTTATATTCATGTGGGAAATTATTGGTCCACATGGGGAAACTTTGTCTTCCTATTTTTATTTGTGTTTTGTTTTAAATTCATCTATCGTGTAGGCTAGGTGATGTTGCTCGGGTGATTATTAGATTAAATGCTACCATTTTTAAATCTACGTTGGAGTTTTTGGTGTACTCAATTTTTATTTTTTCTTTTTGTTTGATGCGTGGTACAGTTGAAACGACTCTGTTTTGAGTGTCTATTTTTACAAGCATCGTCGCTTCAATTGTGATGTTCGTTAGGGGTTCCCAGGGCCCCATATTGGCCAATTTTATCTTTGTATTTTTTATTTTTTTTAAATGTGAGGCATGCAAGATAAAAGATGTTGCTCCTTTGATTATGACGTTAAACGATGTCGTTCTGCCACTTTCTTTGGGAAGTGTCTAACCAAATGTACAATGTTGTATTCGTTGTGCTATATTTAATTATATTTTTTTTAATCTATAGAAGCGTGTTTTTATGATGATTTTAGGTGTTAGCGTCGTAAACCGGTGTGTCTCGTTTTTGCATATGTGCCCTGTAGTTGTCATTCCAAGTAATTACCGATTGCCTTTACATGATAATTCAATTCATTTTTGTTTTTGTTTAATTTGATGGGTTTTTGTAAGGGCTGTGGGGTTATCAAGTTGAGGAAGACCATAGTTTCATATGATTGTTAGCTATAAACAATGTTATCAAAATCAGGCTATTACTTGCTGTTTAGGCCACTTAAACCCTGGAAAGCATGGCAGGTCGATAAATTGCATATTTTTTGGGTCATCGATGTGTTATCGATTGTCTGATTCGGTCCACGTGTATTATTGGGGAGTAGAGTACGTGGATTTTTTTGTTGCCATTCAATTTATTATTTCTTTAATTGCCCTTCTCTTTTATAAATTGATTGTTTTCGCATATCTTAGCATGCATTTTTTCCAGCTTCTTCTCAGGCAGTATTATATATTATAACGAGGTTCTTTTTCTATTTGCTATAATTTTGAAATCACCTTTCATTTCTTTTACTGCAACCGTTGCCAATGATCTCCCATGCTCTGTGGGTGGATCTGCTGCTAGGCACTGGGTGGTTCTAGACAGAGATATAGACCACACCTCTCTCGTCCCTCCGACTTGACTCAATGAAGACTTTGTTCCGTATGAAGATTATGAAGAAATATATATCCATGCAGAACATTGTATTCAAGAAGCCATTGAGTATGATTTCTGGTTCTCTCGGACTCTGTTTGATCAAGAGTTGATAGAAGCTCAAAAAGAGGAGCTTATTAGAATCGCCTCCGTGGATCCAGCGCCTCCCAAGAAAAAGTCGAAGAAGACTAAGTCTTCTAAATCAAAGTCTTCTTCAAGTATTGCAGACGAAGAAGCTCCCAAAAGGACTTTGGCTGATCTTCTTACTGAGATAGCCGTGTCTAAGCCAATCTCTTATAAGCCAAAGAAAGCTCCTAAGCCTGTTCAATGAACTTGGGACGAAGTTGACTCTGCATACTTTGATGCTCATCTGCACAATGAACCAGAGGCTCGACCGCCAAGGAATGAGAATGTTGTCTTTCACATAAACTATTCTCCTGTTCCTGTTAGTCCAAGTGAGGAGACACTCAACAAGCTAGGCTATACTCATTATCGTGAGAAAGTCCTCCATTACTCCAATCTTGAGACTGCTCAGCCTCTCCGCCTGTAGAAAGCCAAACGAATCGCCATTCCTAAAAAGCCAGCGGATCTCAAGAAGATGATCTCTCGTGAAGCGCAACTCTACTTTGAGAGAGTTTAGGATGGAGATTACAGCGCAGATCTCTAGCGCTTCCTTGCCTTAAAGAGCATTCAGGATCGCGGCATGAGAGTTATTCTAGCCGCCGGAACTAAGTGGCTACTTAAGGAGGCAGAATAGGTTGAAGCCTATGCATCCAAGCGCCATACTTTTGAAGAAATGATGGCCAACCCGATTCTTTTCAATCAAGCAATTCATGAGAAGCGAAAGCAATTTGCTTGCTATTGCATTGATTCTCGCATTCAACGACTTGGACCAATTGATTCTTTGCCATCTATTCATCATCCAGTTGAAGAATCTCTTCGCCAAGCGCTTGCTGAGCTCAGTCAATCCAATCTCATTCTAAACTGGAGCAACGCTCCCAGTGGCGAATCCTCAAGCATTAGTGTGGAAGTTGACTCTGAACAGCACTACGAGTTTCTATTCAATTGCATGAAACTCAAGGATGCTGTAAAGGTCTTCAACCAAATCTTTACTCGCAATGTTGTCACAGCGATTGGGGCAAGCGTTAATGCATTTTCCGAACTTCTCTTTCTGGATTCCTATCCCCTGGAGTTAAGAGCTCATTACTAGAGGGTAATCTACCTACTGGAAGGGCACTGTAGACCAGCGCTCACTCAAGCTGTCCTGCCTTACTTGGAAGATTACTGCAAGCACTACATCTCAAATCTTCGAGTACTGCCAAAAAATAGGCTGTTGTACTTCAGCAAAGAGCAAAACGAGGACTCTCTATTCCTCATTCCAGGGTCTAGCGCCAGGTTAACTCCAGTACACCCTATAGATGTTATTGGTCCAATGTGGGTAACTGCTAAGAAAAGTCTAATCGCAATATTCAAAAGAGAACTCCTTCAGCTATCAACCATTTCAGAAAACATTTCGTGGACGCAGATCATGCACTCAACAGGAATGACTTCGAAAAAGATCATTCCCAATGCTCTTCTCCTTCTATCGTTGCGGTGGCTTTCTAACCTTCGCCATATCTTCTCTCCTGCTCCGCGACTGACAGAATCTGCCTTTGAGTTTAAAGAAGCTCGTGTTCCTTTTGTCCGAGAAGTGTCACCAGATGATGACGTGGAGATAATTTTTGAGGAAGAAGCTATTTCCAACGCTCCTGCTTCAGTTGTTCACATTGAACCCATTTTAAGGACTGAGGCCGATGGAGATGATTTCATCATGGACATTGTAGAAGTCCATGATCCAGACGATGCTCTTTTCGAAAAGGAACAAGTTACTGAATCAGAGGAACCTCTCATCAGAGATCTAGCGCGAGGACAAGTTGTAGCTTCCAAAGATTCTTCGCCTCCTCTAGCGCATTCCTGTAGTGACAGTTCAGATAGTGATGATGATGCAGACACTCAGGACTTCAAGAAAGCGGTTCAAAATTATTTAGTCGATATAAAGGGTTCTACTCTCGATTGGGAAATCAGAGTACTTCATTTCTCAATGTTTTGGAAAGGAATCGAATGAATGATATGCGAAATGCAGCCAACCAGAATACCATCAATATGATGAATTAGCTGGACCAACTCGTCACAGATCGTTTCTAAAGCGTCAACCGCTCGCTCGCCCTGAGTGGCTCTACAGACGTTGAACGTCACAATGTTTCTAACTCAGCATCTGAAAGCATTGTTGCTCAAGTAACACTTCTAATCGATGAAGTCAGGCTCCTGCGAAGAGACTTATCTGAGATTAAATTGTCTCAACCTCTTGCTGATGTCAAGAAGGGAAAAAAGGGTAAAGGCTCGTGAAGACAAGCAATCCTTCCTTAAGAAACATAAACCTCATTTCTACAAAGGCTACCTAATTCCTGATTTCTCTATAGAGCTTCTTGAAGAGTTAGACATCCCTCCGTTCGCCACTTTTGTTCCAAAGAGTTTTAATCCAAACCGAGCTCCAGTCACAAGGACGTATGAAATCTCTGAAGATTTGTTGAGTGAACTAGGAGTAGAGCCATCTGGAACAAGCGTCTTCACAATTGTGAAGAATTGGCTGAAAAAATGGGTAGAATTCAATATGCCAATTAGACGCATAGGAGAATGACAGATGCTAATAATAGGATGTGGAAGTTTGCTCAGATGCTCTTCAAACAAGAGCAAAAGGAGGCTAGTAAAAAAGATACAAGCAAAGCACAATTTTCCTCCGCAAAAAGAAAGCGCTAGATCTTATTGTTACATTTTCTTTAAAGCGCTTTATGAATGTTTGTATCATTAAACTCATTGTACTTGCATGATAAATTATGAATGAATGAGTTTTGATGAAACATCTTGTTTCTTGCTATATGTACTAACTTATAGCTAACCTTTAACTATTAAACGCTAACTTTATATAATCTTTGTTAATTTATCTAGCTCTTAGATTATAAAAGAGTTAAGGTCTTGACATCATCAAAAAGGGGGAAATTGTTAGGAAATTTATGTTAGAAGTTTTGATGATGACAAGATAGGTTTTATGTTAGATCCCAAAAATTATGTAAGTTTATCTTTATTAGAATATGTCTAAGGGTTTAAAGTTATTGAGTTGTAATTTTCAGTTTAAGGCTTTTTATGTTTACAGTTTTAGACTAGTATCTAGCGCTTGAGCTATGATAGAATTCTAGGTGAGCCTATCAAAGTGAAATCGAAGATCAGCGTTTGAAGACTTTGAAGATAAGAGATTCTTTAAGCGGTTTCCAAGAACCTGAGAATCATTCAAGGTGATCATGCCACAAGCGCCTGTCTTCACCTAAATTAAATCCAAAATCAATAAGGACTTAAATGCGACATTCAACGGACATTTAATCCCAACGGGAATTATATTCAAATGCATTAAATGCTTGATAAGAGCATTAAATGTGATAAGAACTATTGACGTACGGATAAGCCTTTCCCATTGGATGTCAACTCAAAGTAGGTCTGCTACCAACTCTGTGTAGCAGAATTTTTTCAAAGATGTCAGAAAAAGACTAAGTCACACGCTCCGTGTTGAACACACTCCTGCTTGTGTCCAACGGACAAATCCCAAGAAAGTCTATAAATAGATCCTCACAGCTCAACCCTTAATACCTAAAAAAATTATCAAAAGCTTGATATACACTTACGCTGTTGAAATCTATATTCATCCCTAAAAGCTCAAATCCTCCATAGCCAAAATATCTTTGAGCTTATACATCTCTACAGCCAAACCAATATCTCTTACCTCTTCATAGAAGAACTATCGTTTCTAAAGAGATATTACAAAAGTGTTTGAACTTTTCAAATCAAACAACCCTTTGATAAAACCCATCAACCTCTTCAATCTGTGTGACGAAGTTGTTGAAGACATAGCAGTATTTCTGTGTGAGAGAAGCTTGTCAGAAGCAGATCTTAGCCGATTTAAAATCTTTGTGATCAAGTCTTCACCTTTTGCTATTTTGTTGAAGTTGTCTTTGTGAAGCTTTGTGATTCATTATAGTGAATTCCTCCTGCGTGGAAAGGAGTAGAAGGGCGTAGCTGAGATTACACAAACCCAGTGAACCTTACAATTCTCGTGTCTTTCATTGTTTACTGTTTTATTGCTCTACTCATTATCATCTCTTTACATTACCATAAAGCATACTTTCACAAAATCTAAAAGAGCAACTAAGCACTTTCTAAGCGCCTTATCCATCTTGATCAGGTACTCAAAACTATTATCTAAGTTATCTTTCTAAAAACAAGTCTAAAAATTCGAAAAGAATTTCAGGGTCTATTCAACCCCCCCCCCCCCACCCCTCCCCAAAAAAGTCTTTCGTTTGCCACTTGCTACCAACAAGTAATTGTTTAATTTCTTCAATGGAATGTGGATAAATATAGATATCAATCTTTATCCAAAGAAATCAATTTTAAAAATTCAAAATAAGTTAGTTAACAACACAATTTGAATTCAAAATAAGGTTACTAGTACTATTCAAATTTAATTAAAAAATACTTTTCTATATCCATTTGACTAATAGTATTAGTTATTACTCATTCTTAATAACTATTTAATTAAATTTACTAATCATGTATTATTATTATTTTTAGATAAATAATAAAATCTAATACTCATATAAATAAATTTTCGAGTTAAAACCAACAAAATTGAGTCAATTTTTTAATTAGTAATAGTTACCTCTCATTTTAATTTTCAATATTTATTTCATTAATATTATTAATAATTTTTTATTGTTTTTTAAATGGAATATATGAGTTAATACTCATATAAAGAAATTATTCGATGATGATAATCAATAAAATTAAATCCTCTTTTTTCTTTTTTAATTTTCTAGATTATAAATAAAGAAAGTATGTAATCATAGATATATATTTTTTAAAATATTTTTTGTTCATATCTAGTCTCCCGTGCTGTGGCATTGGGTTACATCTAGTAAATGCATATAAATGAAAAACCTAAGACATAACGTAGCAACTAAAAGAAGACAAAAGTTCTATCCTTCTCCCCATCTAGCCGTCGGCCTCTCAAGGTGCAAAGGAGGTTGATTTTTCTTCCGACTTATTTTCGGTGTGATAATCTAGAGGCAGGAGCCTAGGATTGCTACTGGTACTGCAGATCAAAAAATTTACATGCTACAACGAGGTTGGTAGGGATGTAATTTTCGTTTCTAATTTAATTTATAAAAATCATTAAACCTTAAAAGTGATCCGTTTTGTGAATCCAGATTTTTTTTTTTTCGCTGCACATGAACTAGGATATGGCTAAAGACATTTTGGTCATTTTTATCCCACAACAGCATAGAAAATTACCAGTAGATATTATTATGGATAGATCCCCTATTGATGTCACCTGCTTCGTCATACTGTGGGACTACACCCAAAACACCTATTTTATGATTAACCTGGGATCATATGATGAAGTAAAGTGTATTAGGCAGTATATGTCGCAACCTTGACACCTCAAGTCATGAGAACTAATTCTCATACTACGTAATCCTTAGGATTCCAAGTTCGACACATGACCAACACTGAATCTAGGCGAGGACGTTTAGTCTCATACTCCTAGTATGGACCTTCATGTATGTATTGATAACCTATCAACGTCAATGGAATAAGACACTCGTGAGAAGAGGATACTACACATAAACAAGTCTTTGCGAGACAGTGATATTCCATTTTTCTCATAATCTCTAGGCTTGGAACAGGGTTTAGGTTACAGCCTTGAAAAAGATTCCACAGTCACTACCCACATGCGTGACCATCCCCTAACCTATGAGACTTTATTTAATGTAAGCAGTAATATCAATAAAATACAGACAAATACCATTATATTTATAATCTCTAAATAAGATTTTTTACAAAGTGTAGATGAACATAAAGAAAGCTCGCCACTAATTGGCTCGTTGGGCACTCTATTCTAATAATTAGTTATGTTATTTATTGACATAGAGTGAAACCCATGTGATAGAATGTTGGGAGTTGTGTACAGAAAACGTATCGAAAATAAAAATGATTCAATTCTCAAAACCAACATCAATTTGTGTTTTCGTGGATTTTAATTAATCGAAAAAGACAAAGAGATTATTTACCTTTTGAAGCGTGTTTAAGTTGACCCAATCAACTTAGTCCATTTAATTTAATCATTTTATAATTAATCCAATTAAATATGAATTGATTAAATTAATTTTCCATTTATATAATTAATCGACCCAGTCAATTAAATACTTAAATAAATTAATTTAATTTACTATTTTTTTTAATCTAATTAAACAACTAATTATATTAATTTGCTCAATTAATTTTGCCCTTTCAAAGGATAAATTATCAAAAAGCCATCCAAATACAAAACACAATTTCTAATCTATTCCTATATAGCGCGACTCTCTAGGCTCATATCCATTGGTAATGAGAGGATACCAAATGATGTGGATAACACCGTGGCCCAACATCATAGCCCATCGAGTACGAAATAACTATGTCATTACTAAACTCTAGATTATTATTACCATATGAGTATAAGCCCTTCACTGACGTATCACGATCGAGTGAGAGTCATGGAATATGTCAAACTCACAGTACTCAATGCTTTGCTAGGAAGCATAGTAACTTAGATTATCGAATTACCATTCGTGTCCCACACGAGTTAGTTCATCATCTTTGGCCAAAGACTTTCAATCTCATTTACCTATGATCGCATATAATACTTTCTCATTTACTTTCGAGATAGTGAATGTCCTCTCGGTAATCACTTCACAATTGCTACTTCCCATGGGATCGCACTTTGAGGTCAACCCAAATAATAGGTGAGTTGGGCCTAACTACTCTAATGGTAGTACCAATGTCACAAGCACACTGTGAGCGTGACTCCTCAGGTCTAGGGCTCACGCATACTATCATAATAGCAATCCAATCATTGACAATCAGTGAGTAAAAACTCATGTGATCAGATTAATACGAGCCATGTTCGAATACACTAATCCCATGTTCGACTGACAATCCTTATTAGAGAATGTGTCATACAAGTTTACATGAATCTCAGTGCCCAATCGAGATTCCCCGACTTGTGAACCCTGTTAAGTGTTCAAGTATCAAACTCGTCTAGTACCTATCTCCTTATCTCATATGCAGTGGAAGGCTTGCCTTGATACACATTGACTATTTGTTTGTTCATAACTTATTAATACCATTTAAGTATTACATGAACAAAAACATAAATACCTTATACAAGAATAAATTTGTGCAATATAGATCAGTGTCTTATACAATTCTAACTCCTCGTTGGCATCAAAGACATACTCTCAACATAGAATTGAATCAAGTCGAGTTTGAACTCATCAGTCCCACTGATGTGACTATAACATAAATTCCCTCTATTCCATAATATTCGACTGGCACTTCCATGTCGAAGCTTATGTAGCTAGGTTGCACGGGTGCGGATACGGGAACGGCGATACGGATTTTTCAAAATTTTAGGATACGACACGCCCAGGATACGTGTATATATATATATAATATGTAAAAATAAATTGATTCGATAAATTCATTGATATAAATTAAATTTTGTCTGGTTCTGTAAATTTCTTTGTCATTTATTTAACTTTTATGTGTTCATTTTTAACAAAAAACCAAAAATACTATCTCTTTTCCTATTCTAGTCCAAAGTGTATTGTTTGTAATCATTTAATCGCATTTGTTCATATCAACTTATTGATTCCAATTATGAACCACATTTTAAGTGACACATTTTGTTAATTAATTTCTCATTCACCTGAAATCGAATTTGAGTAATTAAATACTCTAAATTTATCTACTCAAAATGTAGATTAATTTAAGCCAAAGACATTTCACTTTCAACATGTGGAATTCACTTAAATCTCCCATAAAATCGTGCTAAACAAAATTTACTCAATCAAGATTTCCAACATACCCACCATGAATGAAATTAATGCAAATGCAGACTATGCAGACACTGAGAGAGTTTGGGCGAAAAGCTATTGCATCAGGAGAGGTAGCTTGTGGCTTTGAACCTTCCTTAGTAAAATACCATCGGATTTACTTGGCCACCCAATGAACGTGATGTCTTGAATGGGCCAGTCGTTTGTGTAAACCAAGACAATGATACTCACACAATAACTTCTCTAACAGATTTTGTTCTCAATTGGGTCCGTTTTGGCCATGGAACACCATCTTGGATTCATAAGTGTTTACTATATTGAAGCGGCCCGCACTTCTCACTTACATAGGTGATCTCCTATAAAGAGTACCCTGCCATACCCCACTTTGTTACGTCACACATTTAGATAGTATAGGAATCATTAAAAGCTACTTGCTTAACCTCAGCTACGCTTGGCAGGTTGCACTTGTTTATCCTAGGAATGAGTAAGAGTTTTAAACTCCTCAAGTGCATCACTGAATCTTCATAATTTCGTTCTCCCATTGAACCAAGATCTTGGGATCTCCAGTCAACAAGGTTGGGTTTCCACTATGTCGATTCTTAATTATGTAGGCTTTAGGCCCATTCCCATCGATATGCAGTTTATTTGATCTTTTAGGCATCCATTTGGATCCATACATTCTCATTTGATTTTACTCAATCAATAGAGACAATGCCACTGAAGATCACTGCTAATGGTTTTATGTCTTCGACATATGTGTCGAGACTACCACTTTACATGTTATTTTGTGCCCTTCCGACTGTCGACTATTTTGTACAATGTATCGGAATAGGTAGCACAAAATCCAGCCAATAAAGAATATCCATTTTTCCTCAGTGTATTCTATCGGTACACTTGGATATAAAGTATAGAGTAATCACAGTTCATAGTATATTTCAGATATCTACGAACTCTAGTCAATGCCTTCAAAAGGTCATTACGTTGATTACTCGTGATACTCAATGCATCTGCCTTTCCAGCTCGGATGTATGTCTAGCACCGGTGTCGACCCAGCATTCGTTTAGTTACCTCTCACTACAGTAGAGAGCGTAAGGTCCGACCACCCACCATTTGCCTAGCTTGGTTTTAGTGATTTAATCACCCACCATTTTGCCTATCTTGGCTTGTCTTGACGATCACCCACCATTAATGTGGTTCGGATTGTCATAACGAACACCCACCAATTATATGTTTCAATTTGTCCTCGACGGTCACCCGCCATTTACATGGTTCGGATTATTTTTGATTAACCACTATCAGCATGGTTTGGCTTACCACATTTGTGGTTGTCCACTCGGAACAATTTTTTTTCTTATTTCGACTATTGTCAGTACTCCAACTATACTTTGTTTTACCAAATTGTCTATATCCTTAAAGTAATTTTCTCGGATTTAATTTCAGACGTTTGATCGAATTTCACAATCTTACTCCGACAATTAACATCCTTTATTCTTGACCAAGTTGTGTACTTTGTATAATATGTCGTCCACATTTCTCCCTTCAGAGAGCACATTTCATAATATGAAACATTTAGAAAAATTCTCACTTAGATACCTTATAGGTTCATAATGACGACGTTCCACATCATCTGTTTTAATTACTTAAAATCAGACTCGATTTCCTTTCGCTAAATGAAACCACGACTAGTTTAGCCTCAACAATTATTTCACTTTTATGGTGAAAATTGTAGGCTACAACTCTAAATAATGCAATAATTATTCTTAACACAAAATTGACTTCTTTAAATAAACATCACTATCACATGAAAAGAACATGCATTCAATTTAAATCAACTATTTAAGTGATGCATTTTTTTATTCAATGTGATCAGACTTTATTCTAAAGATTGTCAAACATAGTGAAGAATCACACTTATTGCATTTATTCATAAGCCGAAAGGAAACTACTTAACAATTACTTCATATATGCATAGCAAAATAAAGTAATCTTAAGCATGCACAATTATTTATTCTTAATTGAAGAGTAAATAACAAAGATAAAATATAATTAAATATTAAATCAAATATATCTCATGCTCAAATTTACATAATAAAATATGTAGTGCTTTAATACAATTAATTAAAGCATAAACTTATCTCATAATCATCATATGTGCTCGGCAGTAATGAGCACTTCCTCATTCACATGAATTCGTGCCTCGTTCAAATTTATTCACTGGACCTTTATTCTTGCACTACCGGACGAGCAGCCAAGTCTCATCTTTTAACCAGTCAGTGACTATTGGTCTATTAATGCACCAATTCATCATATAGAATCACAAACTGAAAATGAAAACTCATCTTAAAAGCCATTATCAATTAATGAATTGGACTCCAATTCATAGAACTCCAATTCATTCGCAGCCTCGTAGTGCGTTTGACCAACGAAACTCGAATCCTCTTTCGCTCGGTTTGAATTTTACTACAAAAATAAATTCAAACTTCAATTAGTCATAAAATTATTAGAATTATAAATTATGACAAAAAATGAAAATTAAATGAAATTCCCTCTTGATTTCATCTCGCCATTGGATAACGCCATCTTCAGAAAACACTCGATATTGTCTTAAGTTGTTGGGAAAAATTCTAGTGCAAAAAAATAATTTTTTAAAATTTAGGGGGTGAGTGAGATGGAAATTGGAATTGAGGGGGGCATTATGTAATTTATAAATACAAAAAAATGTACATATTAAAAAAAAATAAAAATTTGAGTGAGGGCACTGGCCCCTGGCTCTACATAGATCCGTCCCCGGTTGGGACCTCGTCCTAACGACATAAAAGCCAAATTCTTTATAGGTTAGCTTATACTTATGATGAGGAGCTCAAAATTTGATGTTGTGAGCATCCCTGCTTGGAAAATATTAGCAAGATTTTCACAGCATAGTATAAATTATAGACCCATCTATCTATTTGAACAATTGAAAAGATCAACCAATATATCTAACAGATATTAAGTAAGACCTTGAAATCATATAATTAAAATAGAAATGTTGGGAAAAATTCTAGTGCGTAATGGGCGGTGTTTATGAAGATGCAAAATGATAATGATGTGTCGAGGCAAGGGTTACCCTATTTCTTTAAAACAATATTGCCCCGCACTTGGTCGTCACGGAATACGGCAATTGTCTCCCAAGATACAATGATAAAAGTCTCGAAAATAGTAGCACTACAAATTTCCGAGTCTAGCGAACAAAATACTTGTTCTAAACTCTCTCGATGGACATGGATGAATTAAATGCACATCTAAACATTTAATATTCAAACTTATTCTTACAATATTAAAATAATATTTAAGAATATTTGAAATACTCAAATTAGTACTAAATAATTCTTAAAATAATATTTAAGAACTTCAAGAATATTTTAAATGCTCAATTTAGCATTTAATATTCAACACTATTCTTAAAATATTAAAATTTATATTTAAGAAACAAAAGAATATTCAAAGTACTCAAATTAGTACTACGAATAAAAGAGAGAAGAGAATATTATTTTTGGTGTAAACAAATCCAAACTATGGAGGGCTATTTACAGGGAATGAAAGGTTTTGGGATAAAAAGTGGAACTTTTCGTGTTTCTGCAGAAAGGCCTAAAGGTTGTGTCTTTTGGACAAAAGGCCCCCTGATTGAACCTTTTCGGACTTTTCACATTAGCCCCAAAGGTTGCACCTGTTCAAAACACCCCCTGAACTAAAAGACAAAAGGCGCCTGACATTGGCTCGGATCCCGGTGCACCCGCCTCTCAGCCAATAAGAAGCCACCTTGTCCGGGTAGTGATTAGGTGCGGCCGGTTGCACCATCCGGCTGTGCAATTCAGCCCCAATCTTTCCACAAACTTTAATTTTGACCCCAAAACTTTGAATCTTGATTCGTTAAGTCCTTTCAAATTGGTCCCTCAATTTTTCAATTTGAACATCTTAGTCCTCTGACTAAATGAACTATTTTCCATACGACCGCGGCCGTCGATCGTATGATTGTAATCATTTAATCGCATTTGTTCATATCAACTTTTTGATTCCAATTCTGAACCACATTTTAAGTGACACACTTTGTTAATTGATTTCTCATTCACTCGAAATCGGAGTTGAGTAATTAAATACTCTAAATTTATCTACTCAAAATGTAGATTAATTTAAGCAAAAGACATTCCACTTTCAACATGTGGAATTCTGTTGGTCCCAAGTGGCATACGAAAGGGTCTAAAAGGGGGGGGGGGTTGAATAGACCCTGAAGTCTTTTACGACTTCAAAAGATTCGCATTAAAAAGGATTTTGGACGCTTGAAAAGTTGACGCTTGAAGTGTCTAACACTTGACTTAAGCGTTCACTTAAAATATAGGCGCTTTGGTGAAGCGTCTAACGAAGACTGTTTTTATAAAGTTAACTTAGATTTCAAGACTTGAATACTACAACCAAATAGGTTTGAGCGTTCACTTCTTTGATCAGTGTTAGCGCAGCGGAATAATTTTTGGAGTCTTCTCTTTGAAAGCTTTAGCGTCACAGAAAGTGCATTTAGTTGCTTAACGTTTGATTAAGTTTTACTTTATCGGATTATGATATGACAATATGAATGCTGAAAGTAAAGTAAAGAACAATATTTGTAAGGTTTGTTGGGTGGTGTAATCCCAACTACGTCCTTCTTCTCCTTGAACACTTGGAGGCAATCCACTAAAATGATTCTTAAAGAATCACACAGAATCTTTTACAAATTAGGGAGAGATGAATGTCGATGACTTGAGCTCCTTGATCACACAGATTTCTGCTCCAAATCACTTCGATCCCCTTGCTTCTTTCACCCAGAAATATGGCAAGTATCCAACTTCGACTTCACACAGATCGCGAGGCTTGGATAGGAGTTTTTCTAAATGGTATGTTTGATTTTGATAAAGTTTAAACAACTAGGAATATCTCAGTAGTAATGTGGGTTTCTCCGAAAAGAATGTTTGAGATATTGGTTGACTGTCTCATGATGCAAAGAGAATATTTTCTTGAAAGTTTTGGCTTTTCTGAGATTATAAAGAATGAGACTTCAGTGCAACAGCAATTCGACTTGATAATTGTTCTCTGTATTTGGCTTGTTGTTGAAGTCCTATTTATAGGCATTCTTGGAAAAAGTGTCCGTTTGACACATGCAAGGGCGCGTGTCTCTCACTTCCGCGAGTGAACAACTTTTGTCCTTTTTCCTGAAATTCTGCTGCACAAAAGTTGGTGCTGCAGTCTTTGAATAGTTGACAGTCCAATAGGGTGGCTTCTTCGTACGTCTGAAAGTGCTTATCACATTTAATGCTCTTGTCAGCATTTAATGCATTTGAATTAAATGCCCGTTGGCATTTAATGCATTTGAGAATATTTGCATTAAACTCCTTCTGGACTTTAGAAATAGATTCAGGTGAAATCAATCATTGATAAACGCTTATTCAATCCTTGAATTACTTCGATCCATAAGGTGACGCTTGGAATGGCTGGTCATTCTAGACGCTTGGAATCTTCATCTTTATTCAGACTTCAGGCGCTTGAGTCTTCAAACTATACTTCTGATAAACTCACTTAGAACAGATCAGGCGCTTAGTCTAAAACAGCTTAACCTAACAATCTAAAATAAGAATAAAGCAAAGCCTATTACAAATCTAATGCTTCAAAGCTGAAAGACAAACTTACATATTTTGGGGTCTAACAAAAAGTCCTAATTGTCATCATCAAAACATCTAACATGAAATTACTAACAATTTCCCCCTTTTTGATGATGGCAATACTTACTCTTTTATAGTTCAAGAGTTAGATAGCCAAAATAAAATTATCTTTGATTATATACGGTTAGTTAAAGTTAGTTACGCTTCAACGAGATGTTTCAGCTGAAAAAAATGCATTTTATATATATCAAGGATTACAAGCATATTTACAACTAAACAAACAAAATATGAGAGACAAGAATATAGATAATGCAAATCAAAAAGCTTTAATGACTTGATCTAACTTTGTATCGCTTGGGCATTTAAGCTCGGATAGCTTCAGTCAGATTATCTTCCAAGGTCATCACCGCTTCATGATCTTTGTTGATTATGAGCTTATTTTCTTCTTGTTGTCTCTTCTTGAAATCAGTAAAGTGTTTGTCCCAATCAGTTGGATCAATACCAATATACCTTAGACAAATTCTGAAAGTTCGGATGAAGTCAGACATCTGCCTCTCTTCAGCTAAAATTTTTGAATCTGAAGGTTCTGGAATAGATGCTCTTTGAAGAGGGGTGTCAAACTGTTCTAACATAGCTCTTGTAGGTATTGGTAGATTTGGATATAGTGCTCTTGGAGGTTCCCTTAGTGTTCTACTAGGCGCTCCAGAGTCACTTATTTTAAAAGCAGTTATCCAAGATGGGAGACTTAGCGCAGAAGGAGAGGTTAAGACTTGACGCTTAAGAGGCGGAGGCGCTTGAGCTCTTGAACTAGACGCTTTCCTCTTTTCTCCTTTCTTCTTCTCTTCCCCCTTATTGCCATCATCAGACTTCAGAAAGTGTTTTGTAAGTAAACTTACCTGATGAACAATCTGAGACATAGAGTCTGAGATGTCGTCCAGACGCTTGTCGAAGCATTCCTGCAGTGCGAGAAGCTTGGCGTTGGTAGCATCATTTAGAGATGTCTCTAGGGTTTCGAGGCGCTTTTCTAACTCTTCTCTCATGGCAAGTTGGTGGGCGTGAGTAGCATTTCTTGAAAAGTTTGTTTGCACTCACCAACATCCGCTTGAGCTGAGCTACGCATATGAGCAATTTGAGCGCTCATAACGTGAGACTCAATCTTTGCCAAATCTTCTTTAATCCAGTGAAGGGATTCTTCATTCTGAGTAGCATGAACACTTATATCCTCCAGAACGGATTTGAGCAAAGGACCAAAAGATTAACTCTCATCTGATTGAACCGCTTGAGAAGTCGGTCGCTTGAATCTAGATGAGTGTTTCAGAGATTCAAGGGGAGCTTGATATGCTGGATCAAAGACAGTACCGCGTATGTCAAGAGAGAGATCCTCATCAATATCAGCAGCAACCGGTTCAGGAGTGTCAGGAATATCCTCTGGTTGAGACGCTTGAACAGGTTCTTCAGCAGACGCTGGAAAACTGGCAACTTCAGAAGTGGAAGCTTCAATTGTCTTAGCAGGGGCTTCCTCTAGCGCTGACTCTGCTTGGCGAAAGTCATCGAATTGGAAGTTCCAATTTGCTAAATTGGCAAGAGAAGTGGACGAAGCTTCCAAAAGTTCAATGAGTCTGGATCTAGAACAGCAAGAACCAGAGATAAATGTGCGAAGAGGACTATCAATGGCCCTGATGTGCATGGGACCAATGATGTCAAGCACATGATGCGGAAAGACTTTGGACGGCGCTCGACAGATAGAGAAAATGGAGTCTAGAGAGTAATTCCGAGAGAATCCAATCAAGCAGTCAGAGGGAAGAGACTTGAGACGCTGATCCTCAGGCACGTAAGCAGCGTAGTACTCTTCTAAATATGGATAGATCGCTTGAGCTAGTCCCTGATTTCTTTCAAGCAGTGAGAGGATAAACTCATAATGATTGAGTACCTTTGCGGATAGAAGAAAGAAGTGGATATCCTCGAAAAGAATTGATGACTGAGCCGTTCCATTGTCGGAGATTGGCAGTGAAGATTTTGTCGAAAAGAGATAATGGAGTCATAATCTTCACCATCAAGTTAAAATTATCTTCACAGTGGCTAGGAGCGAAATTCAGGCTAATAATTTGAGTACTGCCACTGGTAGACGCTTGAGCGTTGAAATGTAGAGGAGTAATGGATAGTCTGTGAAGCTCTTGACGTAGACATTGTTCAACTTGATGTCTAATTAGTGGGAGCTTGAGAACAGGTCCAACTCTCTGTTGACGCTTCTTCAAGCAATACTTGGCGAAATGACGCTTCTGGTCATGCATGCCTATGCCAAACAAATGGGGAGCTTGAACTAATTCTGAGAAAGTGTACTTGTTTCCCACGTAAGCTTCAACCCAATTGACTTCGTTCATGCAGTAGTCTGTGCCAGCGTTGACAATAGCTCGAATGCCTTCATGGTGAATGTCTCTGATAGATTCGAAACGATATCTATCGGTTTGATAGTTAGCATTCCAGACGCTATCAAAATATGCATCAGCTTCAGTCTGGATCAAATCTGTGAGAGATTCTAGACGCTCACCGGCATGAACTGCTTTATTTTTCCATAGGCGAAATGGATTGACCAGAGCTAGGTTTTCAGGACTATTCGCAATATGTGGAAAGTGTGTGTAGCCTTCGCAGTTCAATACTGCCTCTGATGGATTGAGAAAGCTAGGGCGAAGAGGCTCATACACACGAATATTATAGTCTCTGAGAGCAAAACCTGTACTCTTGCTGTGGCCATAGTCGAAGTAATATGCCAGATCCACATCACATCTAGGAGTTTTACCTCCTTGTCTATCTTGTTGAAGAATGAGTGAAGACGGTATTTGACCAAGAGTTTTTCCTAGTTCAATGGCTCTATAATACTTTCTCTCAATTTCTGTCATCTCAGTGTTAAACACTATATCCCTGATTTTATTGTCGATATCAATCAGCAGGGCAATCTCATTCTTAGCATCAATATATCTGTCTTCATTATATCCGGCAGGAATGAAATCTTCTTCAAGTGCTGGAGGCATGTAGTTGATTGAATGATCAATCGTCTTCAGCGGGTCCAGTTGGAAGAAGTGCCTTGGCTTTGTAACGTCTTTAGCAATGCTCTGACCTTCTGAGTGTGCCTCTATTATAGCTGGAACAGGGATTGATGACTGAACCTCTTTGAGAGCAGGTTCCTCATGCTCAATTGCAGTAGCTTCTGCGACAATGTCTTTGGCAATCGCCACAACTTCTGTCATCTCAACATCTAGATGGACATCGGTTGACGCTTCAGCAGCAGCTGGAGCTAAAGCTGTAATAAAAGAACTATCCTCTATACGAGCAGGATCTTCTACAGATGTAGGAATAGGAATGCTGTGGGAAGAAATAAACTTACCCTGAGAACTTGTCTCAACAGCAACACTTTGAGCGCTTAGCTCAAAAGTAACTTGAGCACTTGGCTCAACAGTCTCAGGCTCTTCAGAAACAGGAGCAGCTCGACGCTTGGTTGTCCTGGAACGCTTGAATATTTTCTTCACGTTGACTCCTTCAACGAGTTTAAGCGCTTGAGTAGGAGGAGCAGCAGCTGGTTCATCAAATTCGATTTGTTTGATGATTCCTTCCAGCTTCCTCCGCTTGAGTGGTAACTTGTCCTGTGCATCCTCATCAGTTTCCTCATCATCTTTCTGAGGAGCAGGAACAACTTGTACCTTGGGCTTTCTAGGAGCCCTCTTCTTGGTAACAGCCGAACGCTTCACGGCTTCCTCTTGAGCAGGACGCTCAGCCTCTTCATCAGACGCTTCACGTACAGTCTGACGCTCAGAAAATGATTTAGCAGCACCACCAATTTTGGGAGGATTGAAAAGATTTGTTAGAATCCTTCGTCCAAAAAACTTGGACTTATTCAGCGGGAGACCTGATGAGTAAACGCAGTCTGATCGGTACATAAGGTCACTCAAAACAAGTCCATATGGTTTATTAGGGGTGTTCAGACAGTCCCTAAACCTTCCAAAGATGTACTCACTCCAGTTGATTTTGATGGAGAGAAGTATAGCAGTCATCATCTGAAATTGGATGGGGTTGACCTTATCGAACGTGCCCACTCTGCATTCAACAACTTTACTGCAGAAATCATCCAACAATCTGTATTGAGATACCAGATCTTTCTTTTCAAAGTGTTGGGTATAGGGTACACCATCGTACGCCCTCATAACCATCCATGCTTCCTTGATTTGTACCAAAGTGACAATATCCAGTGCATCACCTTCATTAGGAAGATTGAAGTTCTTTGCAATGGAGATAGCAGTCAACACAAATTCTTTTGCTGGCTCTTTCTTGGACATAGAGAGGCGGCAAGAGATAAATTTCTTGTCCTCCGAGAGTTTTGCAGTCCTCCAGAAAGTATCAACTTCCTTCGGAAATGAGTATGAGTAATGTGTTAAGAACTTCTTGAGTCCAGCCTTTGTAATAGTATCCATCATATCATGCAGGTTGATTTGGGGTTGATCATACAAGAATTTTCAATCAACAACAAGGCCTTCAGTAACCTTGATGATGGGCTCGGCAGAAGTAGATGAAGCTTTCTTTGGTGCCATTTTTGAAAGTAGAGTGAACTGAGATTTTCTTTTGCTTTGAGAGAGAGAGAGAAATTTGCAGAAATCTTTGAGTGAAAGTAGATGATCTTTCTGCAGAAGTTGTGTTTTAAATGACACAGTAAAGAGTTTTGAAACTTGTGTTCTCTAGTCGCTGTAGGATTTAGACACGTGTAAAGACTTTTGAATCTCAGCCATAAATTCATTAACTGCGGACGCGAGTTTTGTGTAAGAGAGAGAAGTTACATTTGGTAATTCTCACATATAATGATTTGACATCCGTGTTTTAAAAAATAAAAAGAAAAATGTTTGGTATTTTCAGAGTATAGCACACGCGCCTGATGGTACACTGACACGTACACAAACACGTGCTATCTCTGAACCGTCATTTTAAAAGTTTTGGTTACCCGCCAGTTTGATGTGATAGAAGTGTGCGAGTAGAGTACAAAATAGACTTTTGAGTCTACCCACTACTTCAAAAAGCTTGTAAACTTTATGCATGACTTGTAAAAATATATTTTTATATTAAGAGTTGAATGGAATTGGTTCAACGCTTAACTGATACTACTCGTTGGTATATGAAAATTAGACGCTTAGGATTGAAAAAACTTTTTATATTTGAGCGTCCAATATTTTATGTGTAAGTAATACTGAGCGTTGATGATCATGCATCTGAAAATTTTGATCATTGACGCTTGCAGTTATGGTCAAGTACAACTTTAAGGTTCCTCCTAAATTTGATAACTTGTACCAGTTAGGAAAATCTTTTAGATAAATCAAGTGGATTCCCCCTAAATTATATGTCTAATAAAATATGATGCAAAATGATTAAGCATTTAAATCAGTCATACCAAATTCACTTCTCAAAGTGAGAAAACATTGTTCGTTGAGTGCTTTGGTGAAGATATCTGCCAATTGTTTGTCAGTTCCAATGAAGTGCATGCTGATATCTTTCTTTTGAACGTGGTCACGAAGAAAATGGTATCTAATGTCAATGTGTTTGGTTCTGGAATGAAGAACAGGGTTTTGAGTCATGGCTAGAGCGCTTTGGTTATCACAATGAATGGGGGTTGGGCCTAGGATTATTCCATAAATTCTAAGTTGTTGCCTCATCCATAATACTTGTGCACAACAACTTCCTGCAGCTACATACTCAGCTTCGGCTGTGGAGGTAGCTATGGATTGTTGTTTCTTACTGTGCCATGAAATTAACCTATCACCTAGAAATTGACATGTACCACTAGTACTTTTACGATCTATTTTGCAACCTGCAAAATCTGCATCTGAGTAACCAATTACTTCAAAAGGAGAATCCCTAGGATACCATAAGCCCACATTTTGTGTGCCTTTCAGGTATTTAAGGATCTTCTTGGCAGCAATTAAGTGTGACTCTTTAGGATCGGCTTGAAATCGTGTACACATGCATACCGAAAACATAATATTAGGTCTACTAGCAGTAAGATAAAGAAGTGATCTAATGATACCTCTATAATTAGTGATATCAACTTTCTTTCCACTTTCATCTTTATCTAACTTAAACGTTTGGCTCATTGGAATCTTTGAATATGATGCATTTTCCATACCAAATTTCTTAATCATATCTCTTTTGTATTTGGCTTGGTTTATAAATATGTCATTATGAAGTTGTTTAACTTGTAATCCTAAGAAGAAAGTTAATTCATCCATCATGCTCATTTCAAATTGTTCTTGCATCATTTTCGAAAATTTCTCACACAGAAGCTTGTTAGTAGAACCAAATATAATATCATCAACGTAAATTTGGACTAAGAGAATATCTTCGTTATTGGTAATTTTGAATAACTTTGTATCAACGCTGCCTTTTGAAAAGCCTTTACCAATTAGGAAGATAGAGAGAGTGTCATACCATGCTCGAGGTGCTTGCTTAAGCCCATAAAGTGCTTTGTCTAGCTTGTAAACCATACCCTTACCATGATTGTTGATGAATCCTGGTGGTTGCTCCACATATACTTCTTCTTGGAGTTTAACATTCAGGAAGGCACTCTTCACATCCATTTGATACACCATGAACTTGTTGAACGCTGCATACGCTAGAAACATGCGGATTGCTTCAAGACGAGTGACAGGAGCGTATGTCTCATCAAAGTCAATACCCTCCTCTTGGCAATATCCTTGAGCTACGAGTCTGGCCTTGTTTCTTATCACAATGCCGTTCTCATCCATCTTATTTCTATATACCCATCTAGTTCCAATAACTCCTTGGTGAGTTGGCCTTGGTACTAGTATCCAAACCTTATTTCGTTCAAACTGATTAAGTTCTTCTTGCATGGCTTCAATCCAACTTGGATCACTTAGCGCTTCATTCACTTTCTTACGTTCCATTTGAGATAAAAAGCTTGCGAACATAGCCTCATTGAGCGTAGCGGCTCTAGTTCTAACAGGCGCTTCAATATCTCCAATAATCTGCTCAAGTGGATGATCACGCAGCCATAGTCTATCTGGTTGGAAAGGGTTAAGAGGTTGAACAGACGCTTGACGAACAGACGCTTGACGAACAGACGTTTGACGATCAGACGCTTGATTATCCTCTTACGTAGGCGCTTCAAGTTCACAGATTCTTATTTGCTCTTGATGATCACTCCCTTCATGATCATCAGCATTTCTTACAATATTGTCCATATTAGCCTCACGAGTAATCTGAGGAGGTGGCACTGAGATCTCATCATCGTCGTCAGTATCTTCATCAATAGTAATCTTAGACGCTTGATGACATAGATCTTCAACTCCTACATCATTCACATCAACCTTACTCGGTTCTTGGTTAGCATCATCAAGAACAACATGAATAGATTCCCCAACCTTCTATTTGATCTTATTTAGAATGCAAAAATTCTTTCCATTCTTGGCGTAGCCTAGAAAGATTCCCTCATTCGCTTTAGGATCAAATGTCTTTAGACTGTGGGATCCATTATTATGGATAAAACATTTAGAACCAAAGACGTGAAAATATGAAACATTTGGCTTACGTCCCTTCCACAGTTCATATGGAGTTTTTCTATGTTGTTTGTTGATCATGCAACGGTTTTGAGTGTAACAGGCAATGTTGATCGCTTTGGCCCAAAAACTAGGAGCGAGCTTGGATTCTGCTAACATAGTCCTAGCGGCTTCCTTAAGCGTTCGGTTCCGGCGCTCAGCAACACCATTTTGTTGGGGAGTTCTGGGAGCTGAAAACTCATGATGTATTCCACTTTCTGCACAAAACTTCTCAACACTCTTGTTAGCAAATTCAGTACCGTGATCGCTTCTTATTCTTGCAACCTTAAGATTTTTCAATATTTGAAGTTGCCGGATAAGCGTTGTTAACTTGTCACATGTTTCATCTTTGGATGAAAGAAATTCCACTACATTAAATCGAGAGAAATCATCTACTATCACCAAAGTATACTTCTTACCGCTTACACTGATCGTTTGAACTGGTCCAAACAAATTCATGTGAAGTAGTTCAAGTATTCTAGTGGTAGATAGATGAAGTTTTCTCTTGAACGATGATTTAACTTGTTTACCCATTTGACAAGCGTCACAAAGGCAATCCTTATGAAATGGTCCATTTGGTAATCCCTCTACAAGATTTTGACTTATAAGCTGAGAGATTGTTTTAAAGTTGAGGTGATTCATTTTTCTATGTTGTAACCAACCCGTTTTAGATTCATTTTTAGCAACAAAACATGTTGGGTTGTTATCAAGTGTTGAACCCCAATCTACCAAATATACGTTGTTAGTTCTTTTACCCTTCAATTTAGTAGACTTAGTCTTAGCGTCATTTATATAGCAACAGTCACTTGAGAATATGACTTCAAAGCCTTTATCACAAAATTGACTTATGCTTAATAACTTGTGCTTCAGACCCTCAACATAATAAACATCACTTATCATGATGTTCCCCCTATGCACAGTACTTATACCTTTGGTTTTACCTTTGGAGTTGTCACCAAATACAACCTGAGGACCATTGGCAGCTTGATAGTTGATCAGAAGATCTTTGGAACCAGTCATGTGCCTTGACGATCCACTATCGAAGTACCACACAGATGTATCGGCTCTAGCTCTAGGTACCTGCAATTAAAAGGGAAGTTCTATTTCTGTTCAGGTACCCATTGTTGCTTGGGTCCTTTAACATTAGTAACATTGTTAGTTTGAATTAGAACTTTAGGAACCCATATTTACCTAGTCTTCATTGTAGGAATACTGGCCTTTTTGGGTTTCGCAACGTGTTGTGTGTGTTTTTTGGGTGTATAATAATATCCTCGATTATAATGGTAGTCATAATCATAGTCATAATCATAATCATCATAGTATCGATAATATGATCTTGACTGTCTTGGATATTGACGCTGGTATTTCCTTGGCGCTGGCTTGGGTTGCACTTTTGGTGATGGACGCTTAGCGCTTGATTCACAATGGTCAGACTTATCTTTAGCCTTTTGTCCGTTTGGATAGACCCGTCTTTGTGAATCATTTGCCTTACCCTTGCCTGAGTTAGCTTTGACTTTCTCATTTGGCCTCTTACCATTGTCACTAGGTTCATTTTGTGTTTGACCTTGTGAACCTTTTTCAACAAAGATAACATCCTTTCCTTAGTTGTTTGCCGTAACATTAGATTTATTGGGTTGTTTACCGTGTTTATCGCATCCTAAACCGGTCTTCTCACCAATTAATCTAGTTACTTCAATCACATTATCCAACTTTCTAGAAGCTTTTGATAATGATGAGATGAGCTGCTCTAATTTAGCAAGTCTAACGATCAAATCAGCTTCTCTCTTGACTATTATATCAAGATCGCTTTTTAATTGAATAATTTCACTCTCAAGCGATTGGTTCTTCTCAATGCACTGTTGCTGAACTTGCAACTCTGCTTTGAGCGTTACTTTATCTCTTGTGAGTGATGAGATAATAGCGAGATCATTTTGATATATTTTGGCAGCTTCTTGACATTCATTGTAGTATTCTTTGACTTTGTCAAGTAATTCATCATAAGAGAGAGGAATAGATAATTCATTGATGACCTCAGGAGACGCTTCATCATCTCTGGCCATGAGACATATGAGCGCTGAGTCATCTAATGGTTCATCATCGTCACTACTCTCTTCTGATGATTCTAAATCTTCATGTGCGGATGCTGGTTCTGATTCCGCTAGCAAACCTTGTTGATGAAGGTTGCTCCTGAATTAGTTTCTATCCAAGTAATCTTGCCTTGAGGGCTTAGATACGTTTGGATAAGGGCAATTTACCTGGTAGTGCCCTGGTTTCCTGCAATTATAACAAAGATTAGTTTTCATCTTTTGTTCATTTGTTAATCTTGCAATGTGTTGTTTTGAGACCACTGGAGCTGAGAGATTTTGAGTAGACGCTTGGTACTGAACAGACGTTTGGGGTAAAAGAACAGAATATTGAGGCGCTTGAAGCTGTTGTTGCATCGGAGAAGGCGCTTGATATGAACTTTGTCCTTGAATATTGAAACCTTTTCCTTTCTTTTCATATCTTAAGAACTTTCTG
Source organism: Buddleja alternifolia (assembly GCA_019426215.1). Lineage (NCBI taxonomy): Eukaryota > Viridiplantae > Streptophyta > Magnoliopsida > Lamiales > Scrophulariaceae > Buddleja > Buddleja alternifolia. Next base: position 26,855,907 of record CM033404.1, read on the forward strand.
AATCTATTCAGCAAAGCCAATTCCTCTTCTTCATGGATATCTAAATTCTTTCCTTTATTGGTCGATTTGCCTTTGATTGATGTTATAAGTGCTCCAGATTCAATCACCGGACTACTCACAACATCACTAGCAGAATTCAACTCGAACTCAAATGCTTTGAGCTCTGAAAAGGCGTTTTCTGGAGTTAGGAGATCCAGTATATTTGATTCTCTTATAGCAGTTGTCTTCATCAGGAATTTACTTGGTAAACTTCTAAAGATCTTAACCACCATTTCTCGATTCTACAAATCCATTCCCAACGATGTAAGTTCTGTAACTAGAGCTGTAAATCTTATATCTAATTGCTCTAAAGTTTCATTGGGTAACATCTTAAATCCGTTAAACTTTTCCTTGGCAGTGGAAAGTTTGTTTTCTTTGATCTGAGCTGAACCACCACAAATTGTAGCCAACTTATCCCATATTTCTTTAGTGGTTTTGCAAGACTTGATCTTGTTAAATAAGTTTTCATTATCACCAATAGCCGTATATAGACCAACATTGTCCAAATTAGCTCTTCGACGCTCATCTGGAGACCATTCTTATTTTGGTTTCTCAACGTAACCATCGGGAGTTTCTTCCGTGGCTCCAGGCGCTCTTGTGATAACTTTATATATTTTGATTGACCAATCTGAAATAATATCACACATGTCATCATCACATGAACAGAGATATGTAAATCCTTTGACTTTCCATGTGTCAAAATTTGACTCAGTTAGTTTGGGAACTTTAGCAAATGCCATGTTTAAAATCTAAAGCAACTAAGTTTGAAAAAGGATCTAAACAAGCAGTTATGCTTGGAAATTTTAAAATTTCAATTTTAACCGCTCTGATACCACTTGTTGGTCCCAAGTGGCATACAAAAAGGTTGAAACTTGAATACTACAACCAAATAGGTTTGAGCGTTCACTTCTTTGATCAGTGTTAGCACAGCGGAATAATTTTTGGAGTCTTCTCTTTGAAAGCTTTAGCGTCACAGAAAGTGCATTTAGTTGCTTAATGTTTGACTAAGTTTTACTTTATCAGATTATGATATGACAATATGAATGCTGAAAGTAAAGTAAAGAACAATATTTGTAAGGTTTGTTGGGTGGTGTAATCCCAACTACGTCATTCTTCTCCTTGAACACTTGGAGGCAATCCACTAAAATGATTTTTAAAGAATCACACAGAATCTTCTACAAATTAGGGAGAGATGGATGTCGATGACTTGAGCTCCTTGATCACACAGATTTCTGCTCCAAATCACTTCGATCCCCTTGCTTCTTTCACCCAGAAATATGGCAAGTATCCAACTTCGACTTCACACAGATCGCGAGGCTTGGATAGGAGTTTTTCTAAATGGTATGTTTGATTTTGATAAAGTTTAAACAACTAGGAATATCTCAGTAGTAATGTGGGTTTCTCCGAAAAGAATGTTTGAGATATTGGTTGACTGTCTCAGGATTTGAAGAAAAGCAAAGAGAATATTTTCTTGAAAGTTTTGGCTTTTCTGAGATTATAAGGAATGAGACTTCAGTGCAACAGCAATTCGACTTGATAATTGTTCTCTGTATTTGGCTTGTTGTTGAAGTCCTATTTATAGGCATTCTTGGAAAAAGTGTCCATTTGACACATGCAAGGGCGTGTGTCTCTCACTTCCGCGAGTGAACAACTTTTGTCCTTTTTCCTGAAAATCTGCTACACAAAAGTTGGTGCTGCAGTATTTGAATAGTTGACAGTCCAATAGGGTGGCTTCTCCGTACGTCTGAAAGTGCTTATCACATTTAATGCTCTTGTCAGCATTTAATGCATTTGAATTAAATGTCTGTTGGCATTTAATGCATTTGAGAATATTTGCATTAAACTCCTTCTGGACTTTAGAAATAGATTCAGTTGAAATCAATCATTGATAGATGCTTATTTAATCCTTGAATTAGTTCGATCCATAAGGTGACTCTTGGAATGGCTGGTCATTCTAGACGCTTGGAATCTTCATCTTTATTCAGACTTCAGGCGCTTGAGTCTTCAAACTATACTTCTGATAAACTCACTTAGAACAGATCAGGTGCTTAGTCTAAGACAGCTTAACCTAACAATCTAAAATAAGAATAAAGCAAAGCCTATTACAAATCTAACGCTTCAAAGCTGAAAAACAAACTTACATATTTTGGGGTCTAACAAAAAGTCCTAATTGTCATAATCAAAACATCTAACATCAAATTCCTAACAAATTCACTTAAATCTCCAATAAAATCGTGCTAAACACAATTTACTCAATCAAGATTTCCAACACACCCACTATGAATGAAATTAATGCAAATGCAGACTATGCAGACGTAATGCAGACTATGCAGACACTCAGAGAGTTTGGGCAAAAATCTATTGCATCAGGAGAGGTAGCTTGTGGCTTTGAACCTTCCTTAGTGAAATACCATTGGACTTACTTGGCTACCCAATGAACGTGATGTCTTGAATTGGCCAGCCGTTTGTGTAAACCAAGACAATTATACTCATACAATTATTTCTCTAACAGATTTTGTTCTCAATTGGGTCCGTTTTGGCAATGAAACACCATCTTGGATTCATAAGTGTTTACTATATTGAAGCGTGCCCTCACTTCTCACTTACATAGGTGATCTCCTATAAAGAGTACCCTGCCGTACCCTACTTTGTTACATCACATATTTAGACAGTATAGGAATCATTAAAAGCTACTTGCTTAACGTCAGCTACGCTCTGCAGGTTGCACTTGTTTATCCTAGGAATGGGTAAGAGTTTTAAACTCCTCAAGTGCATCACTGAATCTTCATAATTTCGTTCTCCCATTGAACCAAGATCTTGGGATCTCCAGTCAACAAGGTTGAGTTTCCACTATGTCAATTCTTAATTATGTAGGCTTTAGGCCCATTCCCATCGATATGCAGTTTATTTGATCTTTTAGGCATGCATTTGGATCCATACATTCTCATTTGATTTTACTCAATTAATAGAGACAATGCCACTGAAGATCACTGCTAACGGTTTTATATCTTCGACATATGTGTCAAGACTACCACTTTACAAGCTATTTTGTGCCCTTCCGACTGTCGACTATTTTGTACAATGTATCGGAACAGGTGGCACAAAATCTTGCCAATAAAGAATATCCAGTTTTCCTCAATGTATTCTATCGGTACACTTGGCTATAAAGTATAGAGTAATCACAGTTCATAGTATATTTCAGATATCTACGAACTCTAGTCAATGCCTTCAAAAGGTCATTACGTCGATTACTCGTGATACTCAATACATCTGCCTTTCCAGCTCGGATGTATGTCTAGCACCGGTATTGACCCACCATTCGTTTAGTTACCTCTCACTACAGTAGAGAGCGTAAGGTCCGACCACCCACCATTTGCCTAGCTTGGTTTTAGTGATTTAATCACCCACCATTTTGCCTATCTTGGTTTGTCTTGACGATCACCCACCATTAATGTGGTTCGGATTGTCATAACAAATACCCACCAATTATATGTTTCAATTTGTCCTCGACGGTCACCCACCATTTACATGGTTCGGATTATTTTTTATTAACCACTATCAGCATGGTTTAGCTTACCACATTTGTGGTTGTCCACTCGGAACAATTTTTTTTCTTATTTCGACTATTGTCAGTACACCAACTATAATTTGTTTTACCAAATTGTCTATATCCGTAAAGACATTTTCATTTAATTTCAGACGTTTGATCGAATTTCACAATCGTACTCCGACAATTAACATCCTTTATTCTTGACCAAGTTGTGTACTTTGTATAATATGTCGTCCACATTTCTCTCTTCGGAGAGCACGTTTCATAATAAGAAACATTTAGAAAAATTCTCACTTAGATACCTTATAGGTTCATAGTGACGACGTTCCACATCATCTGTTTTAATTTCTTAAAATCAGACTCGATTTCCTTTCGCTAAATGAAACCGCGACTAGTTTAGCCTCAACAATTATTTCACTTTTATGGTGAAAATTGTAGGCTACAACTCTAAATAATGCAATAATTATTCTTAACACAAAATTGACTTTTTTAAATAAACATCACTATCACATGAAAAGAACATGCATTCAATTTAAATCAACTATTTAAGTGATGCATTTCTTTATTCATTGTGATCAGACTTTATTGTAAAGATTGTCAAACATAGTGAAGAATCACACTTATGGCATTTATTCATAAGCCGAAAGGAAACTACTAAACAATTACTTCATATATGCAAAGCAAAATAAAGTAATCTTATGCATGCACAATTATTTATTCTTAATTTAAGAGTAAATAACAAAGATAAAATATAATTAAATATTAAATCAGATATATCTCATGCTCAAATTTACATAATAAAATATTTAGTGCTTTAATACAATTAATTAAACCATAAACTTATCTCATAATCATCATATGTGCTCGGCAGTAATGAGCATTTCCTCATTCACATGAATTTGTGCCTCTTCCGAATTTATTCACTGGACCTTTATTCTTACACTACCGGACGAGCAGCCAAGTCTCATCTTTTAACCAGTCAGTGACTATTGGTCTATTAATGCACCAATTCATCATATAGAATCACAAACTGAAAATGAAAACTTATCTTAAAAGCCATTATCAATTAATGAATTGGACTCCAATTCATAGAACTCCAATTCATTCACAGCCTCGTAGTGCGTCTGACCAACGAAACTCGAATCCTCTTTCGCTCGGTTTGAATTTTACTACAAAAATAAATTCAAACTTCAATTAGTTATAAAATTATTAGAATTATAAATTATGACAAAAAATGAAAATTATATGAAATTCCCTCTTGATTTCATCTCGCCATTGGATAACGCCATCTTCAGAAAACACTCTATATTGTCTTAAGTTGTTGGGAAAAATTCTAGTGCGTAACGGGCGGTGTTTATGAAGATGCAAAATGATAATGATGTGTTGAGGCAAGGGTTACCCTATTTTCTTAAGACAATATTGCCCCGCACTTGGTGGTCACGGAATACAGCAATTGTCTCCCAAGATACAACGACAAAAGTCTCGGAAATAGTAGCACTACAAATTTCCGAATCTAGCGAACAAAATACTTGTTCCAAACTCTCTCGATGGACATGGATGAATTAAATGCACATCTAAACATTTAATATACAAACTTATTCTTACAATATTAAAATAATATTTAAGAATATTTAAAGTACTCAAATTAGTACTAAATAATTCTTAAAATAATATTTAAGAACTTCAAGAATATTTTAAATGCTCAATTTAGCATTTAATATTCAACACTATTCTTAAAATATTAAAATTAATATTTAAGAAACAAAAGAATATTCAAAGTACTCAAATTAGTACTAAGAATAAAAGAGAGAAGAGAATATTATTTTTGGTGTAAATAAATTCAAACTATGGAGGGCTATTTATAGAGAATGGAAGGTTTTGGGATAAAAAGTGGAACTTTTCGTGTTTCTGCAGAAAGGCCCAAAGGTTGTGTCTTTTGGACAAAAGGCCCCCTGATTGAACCTTTTCGGACTTTTCACATTAGCCCCAAAGGTTGCACCTGTTCAAAACACCCCCTGAACTAAAAGACAAAAGGCGCCTGACATTGGCTCGGATACCGTGTGTCGGGTGCACCGTGAACCCGCCTCTCAGCGAATAAGAAGCCACTTTGTCCGGGTAGTGATTAGGTGCGGCCGGTTGCACCATCCGGCTGTGCAATTCAGCCCCTATCTTTCCACAAACTTTAATTTTGACCCCAAAACTTTGAATCTTGATTCATTAAGTCCTTTCAAATTGGTCCCTCAATTTTTCGATTTGAACATCTTAGTCTCGGACTAAATGAACTATTTTCCATACGACCGCGGCCGTCGATCGTATGATTGTAATCATTTAATCGCATTTGTTCATATCAACTTATTGATTTCAATTATGAATCACATTTTAAGTGACACACTTTGTTAATTAATTTCTCATTCACCCGAAATCGAATTTGAGTAATTAAATACTCTAAATTTATCTACTCAAAATGTAGATTAATTTAAGCCAAAGACATTACACTTTCAACATGTGGAATTCACTTAAATCTCCCATAAAATCGTGCTAAACACAATTTGCTCAATCAAGATTTCCAACAATTTTTGTATCCCTGCAATCTGCAGATGCAATCTTCATTTTCCCACAATATTTACTGTGAATGACAAATGCCCAAAGCTGCCGCCACTATATTTGCCTTGTAATGAGTTTGGCATTTGACAGAGGGATTTTTCCTTAATGGAATTCTTGCGTGTGAACAAGCGTAGAACTTGAAGTCATCTTCCCTAAGAATATGTAAATATTTTCAGGAACAATACTAGAATGAAACCCTAGCTCGTAATTTACAGATCTAATTAATCCTTCCTATCCTTCAATTAATCAGTCGTCGTCACTCAATGAAATACTGTCATCAATGGCCTTCTTGTATTGCAGTTTTCTGATGAAAGTAATATGTGACTTGTCAATTTGATCATGGTTTTATGCAACTACTCTTCCCATTCCCATTACCATGGGTTTAATGTAGATGCCACCACATAGCATGAAATGAGATCATCCTCCATATTTAGTTGGATTGGGATAACTCATGGTTTTTGGCTATAAGCCGTACGTTATATAACGACTGCTCTCGGCATACAACTTTAAAAATTACTATAATCATGCTTCTGCTTCTGGCTCCATCCATCGTTATCTTCAATTTCAATGGTGGTGTTTCGAAAATAAAAACAAATTAGATTAGGGAAGGATTTCGAGTAGTCGTTCCGAGCCCCGCGATAATTCTCCATTTAGAATTATCTTTCAACCCCCGCGCTCGTGTTCGATGTGCTAGACGGTGGTTCAGACTTTAACACTTCGGCGTGTTGTTTAAACTAATTATTAGAATCGCAATTGACTAAAATATGTATTGTCTTCGAATGACACAATAATACAGTGAAGGAAAGATTCAAGTCCAGGTAAAAACTATCTCTCTGATACTTAAATCTAACACAAGATAATCTTGTACCTACGTGAGAATCTCTCAATCAAATGTATTACTTCTCACCCCCTGCGTTCGATTCGCTAAACGGTGCAGTGAAGGAAAGATTCAAGTACAGGTAAAAACTATCTCTCTGATACTTAAATCTGACACAAGATAATCTTATACCTACGTGAAAATCTCTCGATCGAATGTATTATTTCTCACCCCTGCGTTCGATTCACTAAACGGTGGTTCGAGCCTTTATAACTTAATGTTTTCCAGTTCAATTCCGAAACATTACAGGCAAGCGAATGCCAATACAAGCCTTGAAGGCAAATGTCATCGAGTTTACACTACAACTACTCCTAAGTTACGCTACGATCTACTCCTACATTACGCTAGAAACTACTCCTAAGAAAACAAAAATGCAGAAGTCTGATGATCTTGCGATGTCCTCTTGTCTCTGTCTGTGGCTTGTATATATATTGGTCTTTGAGGAACCCACGTTCCTTTCCTTCGGGAACCGCCTTCAATTGCTCTTTCAAATATTTTGAAGGAACCCACGTTCCTTTTCTTCGGGAACCGCCTTCAACCGTCTTCAACCGCTCTTTCAAATATTTTCGAATTTAACGCGTCTTTGCAGATTATTGGCTATTTTATTTCTTCGGATTCGATTCTTGGAAATAAACATCTAGGGACTTTCTTTCTATTATATATATATATATACACACACACACACATATATAGATATATATATATATATACACACACACACATATTTAGATATATATATATATATATATCAAAGAACTTTATTGACATTTTGGTATGTGGTGGGGCAAAAAGGTGTTGAATTATATAATAAAATATAGTGGTTCAAGTGGGGTATGTTTTGAATGGCACATTGCTTGAGCATGAATTTCTTTGTTGCTCGAGCATGAATTTCTTTGCTACTTGAGCACTTGCTCGAGCTGGAACTGAGCAACCTGCTCGAGCTGGAGCGCTTCGAGCACTTGACTCGAGCTGCCATTTTCTGTGGACCCAATTTCATTCTTTTCGAATTTCTATAATTTGGGTTATTTGGGCTTTCTAATTCGATAGCCCAATTTATTTTATAGTGTAAACAAATGCCCCCCTAATATACATGAACGTTTCGAGTTCATGTATATTAAAAGACACGTCTTTTGGTTAAAGACTCGTATTGCTTGAATCTCTCCCTTTCCTGTTTCGATTTCTCGATTCTTGTTCTTTACTTTCCCGAAGAGAAAGCCCATTTTGTTGTACTTTCTCGAAAAGTAATCTTCCTACTCACTTTCTCGAAGAAAGGAGCTGTCTTGTCATTCATCTCGAAGTAAAACATGGAAAATCCCATTTGATTATCTTCTAACATCTATCAATACAGCAAGCCATATTGGTAATTACTTTCTCGAAGAAAAACATGGAAAATTCCATTTGATTTCCATCTGACAGCTATCAATACAAATGGCCATATTGGTAATTGTACCATGTGTGGTTTGACCATAATTAACAATTTATACTAACAAAATATACAGAAAAAAGAGGTATAGTGATTTCATGTTGCTCGAGCAGCTCATTCTGTTTGAAATTTGCTGTGCGGATTATGCCTCTCGAGCAAGTCCTCGTGCCTTTTGAGAAGCTTCCTGCTCAAAACGCTGTGCTTGAGCAGAAACTTATTTCTGGAGAGCAAAAACTTATTTCTGGATAGAAACTTATTCTAATAACTCAGCTGCAACCAAACTCGATATGTGAGATAAATTCGAATAACTTAGCTGCACCGAACTCAATATGTGAGATAATTCGAATAACTCAGCTGCAACCAAACTCGATATGAGAGATAATTCGAATAACCGAACTCGATATGTGAGATACTTCGAATAACCCAGCTGCAACCGAACTCGATATGTGAGATAATTCGAATAACCCATCTACCTATATATATATTCTCAAAAGGGACATGCCTACCTATATATATATATATATATATATATATATATATATAAAGTCCAGGCCATTTTCCTTGAAAGGGACATGCCTACCTATATATATATTCTCGAAAGGGACATGCCTACCGATATATATATATATATATATATATATATATATATATGTATATAGAGCAAAGTCCATGCCATTCTTCTCGAAAGGAAAAAGGTCTCACATGACTATCTACTTTATGTGATTATAATAATGTTTATATGCACAAATATTATTTTAATAAAAAGAAGATCTCAACCACCCACTTTGAAGTTTGAAATTTTGGAAGACATGGAAAATTGAAATGCTCAGCTTGCTCGAGCATTTCAGTTCGAGCAGCTTGCTCGAGCTGCTTTTTAGTTCAAGCAGGAGCGCCCTCGAATTGCTGCGCTGTTATTTTAATAGTTCTTAGATACTTTCGAAAGATGTACTTATAACCATTTTTACTTTATTTGTAAGAAATCTATGCTCATTTCGAAAAATGGTTTCCTTCTTCTTTTTAGCAAATCCTTCGAATGAAGCTACAACTGTCGAGGTATCTTTACTGAGTCAACATCTCTTGAGGTCGAAATAATGAACACCCTCGAAATCGAAACTGAGCCCCTTTTCGAACCTTCAATTCGAGCATCTCTTAGCCATCTTCTTTGATTTGCCTTTCCAGTAAACAGAGATCGCTGAGAAAATCGCAGAAAAATTCTTTCTTTCATTTTCTCGAGTTACCCCTTCGATTAAGATTCGGTTCGAAGTACTTTACCGAATGTTTGAAACCGTCCATAAATACCAATTTAAAAACATAATTCGAAACACTAAGATTGACCCATTTCGATTCGTACAAATTTCTTCATAACTCTTTCAGATGAGTCTTCAATTTTCCTGACATTTGCCTATTGTTTCTTCGAAAACCAGGCTCGTGCATCCTCTCAATAATCATTTCGACCTGATTTATGGATCAAAGAATTTCCCCCAATACTTCCTCCCATATGGGCATCGGGCACAACTCGCCCCCTTGCATATGGTACTCGGATACTATTTGGGAACATAAACTTCATTGACTTATCGGTACATTCGAGAAGCCATTGTTTCCGTAATAAAAGGAGCGTTCGACTAACTCCCACTATGGTCACCATTTATTTGTTTCGAAAATAAAAACAAACTAGACTAGGGAAGGATTTCGAGTAGTCGTTCCGAGCCCCGCGATAATTCTCCACTTAGAATTATCTTTCAACCCCCGCGCTCGAGTTCGATGCCCTAGACGGTGGTTCAGACTTTAACATTTCGGCGTGTTGTTTAAACTAATTATTAGAACCGCAATTGACTAAAATATGTATTGTCTTCGAATGACACAATAATACAGTGAAGGAAAGATTCAAGTCCAGGTAAAAACTATCTCTCTGATACTTAAATTTGACACAAGATAATCTTGTACCTACGTGAGAATCTCTCGATCGAATGTATTACTTCTCACCCCCTGCGTTCGATTCGCTAAACGGTGCAGTGAAGGAAAGATTCAAGTACAGGTAAAAACTATCTCTCTGATACTTAAATCTGACACAAGATAATCTTATACCTACGTGAAAATCTCTCGATCGAATGTATTATTTCTCACCCCTGCGTTCGATTTGCTAAATGGTGGTTCGAGCCTTTATAACTTAATGTTTTCGAGTTCAATTTCGAAACATTACAGGCAAGCGAATGACGATACAAGCCTTGAAGGCAAATGTCATCGAGTCTACACTACAACTACTCCTAAGTTACGCTACGATCTACTCTTACATTACGCTAGAAACTACTCCTAAGAAAATGAAAATGCAGAAGTCTGATGATCTTGCGATGTCCTCTTGTCTCTGTCCGTGGCTTGTATATATATTGGTCTTTGAGGAACCCACGTTCCTTTTCTTCGGGAACTGCCTTCAACTGCTCTTTCAAATATTTTGAAGGAACCCACGTTCCTTTTCTTCGGGAACCGCCTTCAACCGTCTTCAACCGCTCTTTCAAATATTTTCGAATTTAGCGCGTCTTTGCAGATTATTGGTTATTCTATTTCTTCGGATTCGATTCTTGGAAATAAACATCTAGGGACTTTCTTTCTGTTATATATATATATACACACACACACACATATATATATATATATATATCAAAGAACTTTATTGACATTTTGGTATGTGGTGGGGCAAAAAGGTGTTGAATTATATAATAAATATAGTGGTTCAAGTGGGGTATGTTTTGAATGGCACATTGCTCGAACATGAATTTCTTTGCTACTTGAGCACTTGCTCGAGCTGGAACTGAGCAACCTGCTCGAGTTGGAGTGCTTCGAGCACTTGACTCGAGCTGTCATTTTTTATGGACCCAATTTCATTTTTTTCGAATTTCTATAATTTGGGTTATTTGGGCTTTGTAATTCGACAGCCCAATTTATTTTATAGTGTAAACAGGTGGCTAGGGCATTATGTTTTGCAATCATTGTACATATTTGTGGTTAGATCTCTAGTTAATGCAAATGAAATAATGAATAAAAGATAGTGAGACGAGCATGTAAAGATAGATATAATAATTTTTTCATGATTATGTTGTGGATGACTTATCTCATATAGTCATGCATCCTCAATTGTTTGCCTTGCCGAGATCATCAAATATCAAAAAGACCTCGTCGTCTAAAGTCCACCGCCTATGGAGCTTCGATGGAGTTCCCTGTCTTTGCATCCATGCTGCTTTCAATTTCATGACACACACAAAGTGATTAGCATGAACGTCCCCATGAGTTTAGGAGAAGAGGCAGACTTGGGATGCACTTTCAGATGGGACTATTTTTGTGATCTGCCATCAATAAAAGTGGCTTAATGATCCAACATCATTTTCTTGATAGAATCATTTCATATTAATAAGATGTTGACATTCCCTTTGGGAATGAGTATCATAATCAATTTCATGATCCCAGAGATGGTGTAATCAATTTCATGACCAAATACAGACTGATAACTTGTCAAATAGCATTGGAAGTGTCCTCCACGTGTCACCAACCACCAATTTGTTTCCTCAATCGCTCCAATTTTCCCGTGGCAAAACCCAATCAATCCTTACCATGGTTCGCCGTAACGGTCGCGGTGTTCGTCGCGGAGACCACCGTTCCAGTTCCATGGCACCGTCGCGGACGTTCCACAATTTTTTGGCTTAAATTGCTCAAAAATTATAAAAAAAAAATCCTGAAAATTTCTCCTGCAATAATTCATGTCTTTCTTCTCTCTTTCATCAACAGATAATTCAACTCCAGGGATGCTTCAAATTTCATGTCTTTTTTTCACCATAATTCCTCCAAAGACTAGCAGCAGCAGCGGTTGCTGCTTTTTCTTCAATTCACCATCATCATCATCATCATAACAATCTTTTTTATTCCTCACCTTTGAATTCTTCACATCCCAAGACTCCATTTTTAAGTCATCATCAACTAAACCCATCTTCTACAAACCCTAAAATCACCCAAATTCAACAAAATAAAAAAAATTCCCAATTTCCCACCAAAATTGAGCAAAATTATAACAAATAATTCAAACTCATTTCAGAAATTAAGTCATATATCCAAATTCAACTGAAAAAAATGATAATTTCTTCCTCTCAACGGCGCCGTTAAAACGCCGGAACGGCCTCGTCCCGTCCGTCTCGCCGTTTTTCGGCCGTTCCAACTCGTTCCAAGTACAAAAACGAGTTGACCTGGAACTTTGGCACGCCTAGGGCCGTTTCCGTTCCGGCCGCTATAACGCCGTTCCAGTGAACCATGATCCTTACCACAATAAATAACATGATCAAAAAACATAATTATATAATACAATAGTTAAAAGAAGAATCATTACGAGTTGGGCAATATAAAATCGTCAAATGTAAAAACTAAAGGAAAGAGGATTTATTTCGGCTACATGCATCAATTGATTGCCCCTGCAAATCTTATTCAAGTCATACTCATGCCAATTATTTATTCAATTCCAAACCACAAGCCTTTTTATTTGACTTTTTCTCAAACAAGTGGGGAGAAACGTGTTGTGTTCGATTGCTTTTACTAAACCTTTGTACCATTTTCAAAGAGAGCACAAGTAAAAATAGACGTTATATGATCATAATCTAACATAAACTTCTTGCATAAATCTGCAAAATTACCCAAACAAAATTCGGTTCATTAAACGTGCGAATACACGCACATCTGTCCTAAATCTCAAACCATGTATCCAATGTTGGGTGTAAATATGTAGTAAACGTGGAAGCGATATATGAAAGATAATATTTATTTTCAAAATGAGAGAATTACAATATTTTTCCAAGCTAATGCAATATAATCTTGGAATATTTTTTGATACAAAAGGAGTTCTCTAACTCTCAATATACTCTCACTAAGCTCTCTATCTTTCTATGTTACAAATGAGTAGAAGTAGAGCTCTATTTATAGAGCTTACAACAATCTAAGCTTATCCCAAATCTAGAAGATAAGATGAGATAAAATAAGATAGGATGAGATAAGATAAGATAAGATAAGATAGGATAAGATAAGATTAAGATAAGATTGAGGTGTAAACTTGTCTCCAAAATTGTAGGTTGTTCCGTTGTCGACTTAGTAAGCTTATGAGAGAAGAATTACAAATTATATTTTAACAGCCCCTCTTAATTTGTAATTCGCATGCCACTGTAGATATGCTCTAAATTTCTCAGAGTATGATGCTGCAATATTTCTTTTGTCTAGTGGATCCGTTTTGATCCAATCACATTCTTTCTTTCGGGAAGGTGTACGAGCTTCTCTATCTTCGTATTTTTCAATTCTTGTCATTCCTTCGTCCATTGCAGTATTTCGGATTCCTACTTTAGCAACTTCTTCAATGATTTGCGGTACACGTGTAAGAAGTGCTACATCGCATGATCCATGAATTCCACTTAGGCTTCGTACCTTTCTGGTTGAACTTTCAGATTCTGGATAAAATTCGTCTGAGGATCCTGGTGAAATAGAGCTTGGACTTGAACTTGATGATCTTCCTCTTGTACTTGGTTCATCTCTTTGATGTGATGGAGTTTTCATTGGTTCAGGCAAATATACAATTTTCTCTTTCATCTTTTCATTTTCTTCCCAATTCCATGATTGTTTTTCGTCAAAAATAACATCTCAAGAAATAATAAGTTTATTTGTCTTTGGGTTTAGTAAACGATATCCCTTGGATTCATCACTATAATCAGCAAAGATGAGTTTTTCTCCTTTATCATCAAATTTTTTTCAACGCTGGGAAGGAATGTGAGAATAAGCAATGCAGCCAAAAACTTTAAAATGATTTACCTGAGGTTTTCTTCGGTGCCCCACGTCATATGGTGTCTTATACGGAACTGCCTTTGTAAGTGAACGATTCAGTATATAGACTGCTGCATTGGCAGCTTCTGCCCAAAAACTTTCTACTGCTTGAAATAGTACATGCATACATCTGTGGACCCACACAAACGCCTTCTCTCAACAACAACAGGTCCTTTCTACTGTTCGTTGATGATTATTCCATAATGATGTGGGTCTATATTTTAAAGCAAAAGTTAGAAGCATTCCAATCATTTCTGGATTTCAAAGCACATGTGGAGAATGATATTAGAAAAAGAATAAAAACTCTCAGAACAGATCGAGGAGGAGAATTTATCGAAAAATCCTTCATGAATTATTGCAAAGAGAAAGGAATCCACCGACAACTAACTGTTCGATATAGTCCACAACAAAATGGAGTTACAGAGCGAAAGAATCGCACTATAGTCGAGATGGCTCGAGTCGTGAAAGAAATCCTTTGCCTGTCATCATGCTTCGAGCTAAGAGTCGAGAATTACTTACGACTTGTATGGTAAGAGCTCCAGTGGCGATAAGTGTTGATCGTAGTGGGAGCTAACACCATGAGGACATTGAAGGAGATCAATGTGCTTGAACATGACTCGCATCAATTTCGTCACATGGGTTTTTCACTCGTTGACAGTCAATGATGAAATTGATATAAGATGTAAAGTGTGACAAACCCTCGACTTGAGGGATTGAGTTGGAGATGTACTTGTGACATTAGGTTTGTCATTAAAGTAGTTAGATTCAAAACAATCTTAGGTGGGGTCGACCTCGAACTGCAATGTAATGCACAAGTAGCAGTCTCAACTAATACCAAGAAAGGATTTACTCTCTCGTAGGTGAACGAGTAATTATCACTTAATTATTGATGAGCAAGTGAGATCTAAAGTCTTTGGCCAAAGTGATGAACGTTTCTGAAATAGGAAACTATAGTGATCTTGACTTACTATAAATACAAAGTAAAGATGAGTTAATGATTTGACATTTACCATGGTCTATACTCATCGGTGATATAAGAGTAAAAAGGTTTGCGATCACACAACAATCACATCGGAAAAGGTTGATAGAGTGATCCTAATCATTTGTTCTTATTTGGGTTACGGTGTGAGCTGCGAGGCTGGCTACGGGGACCCACATCCTTTGGAATCCTCCAATTGCCAAATGAGACGAACCTAAAAGAGTCGCGTTTAAAAGGGGAAAAGATGAAGAAAAATGATGGAGTATTTTTGTAGTATAATACTAAGTATTAGTATAATATTAAGTATTAGATACTTAATAATATTTATTTATGTGATAACTAAATAAATTATTTTGAATAATGTATTAATAAATATTAATATATAAGTATTTATTTCTTAGAGAAATAATATTTTAGTATTACTATTTATTCTATTAATTTAATCGGATTAAATTAAAGGATAAATAAGAGTCGGTGCACCCATGGGTGCACCATAGGAGGGCCGTCCTTAAAAAAAAGCCCATGTGGGCTTGTGAAACCCATGTCTTTTGTTTACTTAATATAAATACATAGTGGTTGTATTTTTATCTAATAAGTTCATGTGTTGAATAAAACCCTAGCTCTAAGAATACTGCAGAAAAAGAAAAACTCTCTCTCCCCTCCCACTCTAGTAGCCGCCCCCTTTGAGGTAGAGAAGGAGGATTTTTCTTCCATCAACTCCGGCGTACGATTTAGAGGATGAACGTTTGTGCTACTTGGATCAAAATCAACCGTCAATTCGTGGTTTGGAAGATTGAAGGGCACGATAATCACTCTACAACAAGTAATTGATTTTAATCTTTTTTTTTCATATACGTAGTTGTTTACAACTAGACCCCAGTAGATCCTGTTTGGGAATAATAAAATTTTGTTGTACCGCTTCCGCTGTTTTGATACAATTATTCCCAACACAAGAGATCGATCATGTTGGATGTGGACTCGGCTACTGAGATTTGGGACCTTCTACTTATCTTGTGAATGTAGTTGCGGCTTTCAAAGATGGTCTTATATGTGCGGAGTTGATTGTTTGTGACTCCAAAGGTTCCTTCATTTTCAGTGATACTAAATTTGGTCATGCAGTTAATGCTTGTGATGCTGAATCAGTGGCAATTCATGAAGAGTGTGTGTGGTTGGAGCGAGCCAAGGTGGATGATGTTCTTCTTGATTGTTATTTCCTCGTAGCGGTTCACAATGTGATCGAGACCTCTTTGGTGGTTGATTGGAAATACCAAGTTATCACAAGTGAAATTAGGAATCTTTTTAAGATTTTCCATAAATGAGAGATCCGTCTTGTCGAGCGTGTGAAGAACTCGAAGCTCATAATATTTGTCGTTGGGGGGTTTGAGAGGAATTGGACGGGGCCAATTTCTTTAGATTCTCTTCCGCCTAGTTTATTTTGTAATGAAGGATTAGTTTACCCTAACTTTGTTTCTATGTTTTCTCAGTTTTATGAACGAATGAATATCGTTCCTAGAAAAAAAAAAAGAAGGGATAATTGAAAAAAAAAACCCTGTTTTATTTTGAAATTGCTAAAAAACCCTTCTGTGTTAACGAAATAGGCGAAAAACCCCCGTGAAATGTTAAAATTCTACAAAAAACTCCCATTCCATCAAACTTAACGGAGTGTGAAATGCACGTGCGTGAGATGAGTGTTGAAAAGTTTTTATTTTGATTTTCACGTGTATAAAGTCTTTTATACCCCTCATTTATTTATTTTTATTTTTTTTCCCTTTCTTCTTCTTCTTCATCTTGTTTTCCACCATAGCCACCACCACCACCACCTGCCCACAACAGAACGGGCAAAAACGACCCACCGCCGATCCCACCACCACCAATACCGCGTGCCACCACCGAACCATCGATCACACCAAACCAACACCAGTTCACCACCCCGAACCACCATTCACAGTTCGAAACCACCGCCGCCACCACCACCGTCGACTTCGCATAAGCCGCCCCCACCGTTGCCACCAGAGCTCGAACTTGCCACCACCATACACAGCCACCACCACTTCACACAACCACCACCGCCACCAACACCATCGCCAACACCACTTCACACAACCGCCATCAACACCACCAATTCACACCACCACCACCACCACCACGCACAGCACCACAACTTCACACAACTACCATGGAATTATCAGATTTAAGGGTTTGGGGATTGTGGGGTTGGGTTGGATTGTGAAGAAAAAAGGTCTTCTTCACTGTGAAGAAGAAGAAGAAGAACCCCCCTGCATATAGGGGTTTTGAAAATTATCCTTTTTTTTGTTTTTTTTAATTGTCTTATTTAAATAATTTATTTTTCTTTTCTTTTATCTCAAAAAACATGAGCCTTTGATTTTAGGGATTTAGATCCAAGGGTTAGTAATTTAAGGGTATAACGGATATTTTTTTAAAAAAAGTTAACGATGTTAAGGCCTATTTAACTGTTGGGGAGAGTGTGCATTGTTTTAACATTTCACAGGAGAGTTTTTGCCTATTTCGTTACCATAGGGGGGTTTTTAGCACTTTCAAAATAATACAGGGTTTTTTTTTTGCAATTAGAAAAAATTGCAACAATCATATATTATGTTGGCGTGTACCTTTTTTTAGTACTTTAAGTTAGCCTATTGGCAATTTTGGTACATTAACTTGCAAAAATCGACAATTTTGGTACAAATTAGTCTGAAAATTTGGGAATTTTGACTACATTTGGAGATTCTGATTGAAATTGGGGATTTTGACTGATTTGAAGTTATTTTTTTAATAAGCTTAATTTCTAAAATAAATTACTTATTTAATATATTATTTTATAAATTAAATGCAAAGAAAAGGAAAAAGAAAAAGAAAAAAGAAAAGTGAGGGTGGGGAACAGTGTCGTCCACCCCACCCCACCCTACCCTACCCTACCCTACCCTACCCTACCCTACCCATAGACACACACACACACACATATATATATATATACACACACGCATATATATACACACAAACACACACAGTCACACACACACAGTTACACACACACACACATATATATATACACACACACACACGCATATATATATACACACACACACGCATATATATATACACACACACACGCATATATATATACACACACACATATATATATACACACACACACATATATATACATATATATAAGTATTTTTCTTTTAAGTATATATATATACACACACACACATATATATACATATATATAAGTATTTTTCTTTTAAGTATATATATACACACACACACACATACCGTGATGCAGGGGGTGGGGTGGGTTTTTTTTTTATGAAATAATAATTTTTTTTAGTTTATATTTAAAATAAAAAGTTCCAATTTAAGTCTAAATCAATCAAAATCCCCAATTTCAGTCAAAATCCCCCTAATTTAAGTCAAAATCAGTCAAATCCTCACTTTCAGTCAAAGTCCCCAAATTTTAGTCAAAATCCCCAATTTTAGTCAAAATCCCCAAATTTTCAGTCCAAATTCAAATTTTGAGGCCAATTTGTACCAAAATTGCCGATTTTTGCAAGTTAATGTACCAAAATTGCCACTAGGCCAACTTAAAGTATTAAAAAAAATGTACACGCCAATATAGTGTACCAATGTTGCAATTTTTCCTTTGCAATTATCCCAAAAAATATAAAAATTATAGGGTCGATATGCAAACTACACAATACCCTATTTATTGTAGCTGTCAATGTCATACACCCCATCAGGTTTATGATTGTAATTGATGTGTTTTTTTATTGAATCGTTTACAAATGTCATGAATGTCAAATTGGGGAAGATTACAACCAACTAATAACTATTATAATCAACTTACAACTACTATAAAAGTAGAGAAAAATTCACGCTTTTTTGATGGAGTAAAATCTAAGACCTTTAGTATCTTGGGACTTCAATTTTGCCAATAAATGTAAGTTTCCTCGTCGATTGTAATTGATGTTGGAATCAAAGTTTTGAAACCTCCTTACAATGATCTATTAAATTAATAAGAAAATATGAATAGAAGAACAGATAGGGCTAGAGATGTAAACGAGTCGAGTCGAGTAGAGCCGAACAAGTTGTTGTACCGATCATCTAATTTGTGTTTGAGATTGATTTGATTGTAAACCGAGTTGTTCTCAAGCGAGATTTAGTCGAGTCGAATACGAGTAATGCTAGATTAGCTTGATTTTTTTTACATATATTTTACCATTATTTACTACTTTTGGGCTAAATTTCAACATAAATCTTTAAAAACATTTGGGCCCATAGTATTTCTTTCATTGGTCATTGGGGGCCAGAGTTGGTTTCATCTCTCAAAGTTAAGGAAGCTGAAGAACCCTAAGTAAACCCTCAATAGCATTTCTGGGCAATTCAAGCTATTAATTATCGCTTCTACGGAAAAGGCTTTTGGATCCATTTTCGCAGGCAAGTAATATTCCCTGCAATTCTCCTTAATGATGTTTGTACAGCAGATACGTAGATGTCTTGTCGTCTACTTTTCGAACAACAATTCTGTTGTTGTATCTATTTGTAAATCGCATACTTGTTTCTCTCTTTCTCTCCTTCATTACTACTCTACCTCTGCCTCCTCCTCCAGCAGGGGAAAACAACATTTAGTAACTACCAACCCTTCAGTTTCTGAGTTGCTGCAAAAATACCATTTCTCTCCTGAATCTGCTTCACAGGTTGCCTCAGCTTTAACTCGTCTAAAAAACCCTGCAAAATATGATTCTATATTGACCTTCCTAATAGAGAATGGTTTTTCGAACACCCAGTTGGAGAAAATTCTCAAATATAGGCCAACTTTACTCTCAGCAAATCCTGACAAAGTTATCAAGCCTAAGATCAAGATTTTCCAAGATTTGGGTTTTTCTGCTAATGACACTGCTGACATAATCACAAATGATCCCGATATTTTGTATCGTAGCTTAAACAATAGAGTTATCCCGTCGTTATCTGCGATGAAGGGCTTGTTGGGGTCCAGTGTGGAAGTGGCTAAGATCTTAAAGATTTCTGGGTGGTTCCTCAAATATGATATAGAAAAGACTATGTTGCCCAATGTTGCATTCTTGAAAAGCTGTGGCATTGACATGGATCAGATCAGTTGGCTTATGTATAATTTTCCGAGGTCACTCTTGTGTAAGCCAGAAAGTATGACCAAATTTGTCGAGAGGATTGATGAGATGGGAATAAGTAGGAGTTCCAAAATGTTTATTCATGCTATCCGTGTTCTTGGTTCTATGACGAATGAGACTTGGGAACTAAAGTTGAAGGCTTTTCAGAATCTCGGGTTTTCTGAAGATGACATAGTGGCAGCATTTAGAAAGGCGCCTCAGGTGTTCTGTGCATCGGAAGATAAAATGCGGAAATTAAAGGAGGTTCTTCTTGCAACAAGGAAGTACGATATTTTGAGTATCATTAACCATCCAACATCCCTTATTTGCAGCATTGAGAAAAGGTATAAGCCACGGCTGCAAGTTTTAGGGATTTTAGATAGTAAGAATTTGATTAAAGATTGGCCTAGTTTTGCAGCATTATACAAAATGCCCGATGACCGGTTTTTTAAGAAATATGTTGGCCCTTATTCAGATGAAGTTGGTGATCTATTCCTGCTTAATAGTGCATCAAGTAGTAAAAGATCGGTGAAACTTATACCATCTGCTTAAACACTGGGGTTGGGACTTACCATCAGTTGTTATATTGTGGCGGCCTGTGGAAACTAATTGAGCAGAAATAGGTACTTCCCACATCAACACTTTTAATTGTATTTCTGCTATTTATAAATGCTTTTTCTTTGCCTTTTTTAGTATTTTCCATGTTGATTTGAGTTATGCCAACTTTTTATGAAGCATGTTTTGCATACCAACTACCAGGAGTCCTTCCCATTTTGGTTGCGCCTTTATGTTGTTTAATTTTTCTCCATAATATGTTTAAAAGAAGTGATAAAAATCGACAATGAGTATAGTACGAAACAAACAGTACTGTTTGACGGTTGAATGCAGAAGGACAGTATTGGGCAATACCCCAAGCTAACCAGAGGAAGTGATACTATCAATTGGATTGGACCCATACACAATTCAAGGCATTAAACAGTGAGTACGGGACTCAAGTGCATGAAAATCTATTAACCAACTTCTCCATGCACAAATATTTTGTGTTTCATTTGTGCTCAAGATTCATATCCTTTATACTGGTTTTTAAGGGTGTGTTATAGTTAACATGAGATCCTTATTTGTGAATGTCTATATTAGATTTTGCTATATTGTTTAGAATACTGATAATGAGGATGATTGTGTAACCGTTTGAGTGTTGAAGATAGACGGATATTGCCGCATGTTTTATGTTATACGGCATAGGATTCATGTGGGCTCTTCTATGTATCTCAATCTCCATGTTTTGGTTTTCTGCTAACCTGTTCTTGTCTGGTATTCCACCAAAAAAAAATTGAATAAAAAAAAGGTTTGAGTAGTATCTGCACTTGGAATTATAAGAAAAATAATGTTTTTAAGTAGATAATAAACCGTCTTTTTACTAATCTGGATGCCGTTGAAATGTCTGGTGTCCATTGTTTCTTGGATTTGCTTCACTATTTGTATTCGTCCTGTAATTGTTTAAGTACATATTATTGATGAGTCAATGGATTTAAGATTCCATATTCTTAGGTTCATTACAGCTGTAGTTTTGTGCTGATATTTACTACTCCAACAAGTTGATTACAGAAGGTTCATCGGTGTTGCAGGGAATTGGTTTTAATTCTTTCCGGGTTCATGAGCACACTAAAGTGTTTGTAATTGTTATAAGTGGTGACTGGTTGAGTGATAGAAAGGGATGATTGATACAAGAAGTTAATAGTAGAAAGGGCTAAATTATATGCCTATCCCTCGCCCACTTGGTAATTATCTCGAGCTCTTGCGATTTTGCATATTACCAAGACATTCCCCGTCAAATCTTGATAACTTGAAAAATAGCGGGTGAAATAGTAATTTGATTTTACTAGCAAGGGTGATATCGTTATATATGAGAGAAAATTACAATAATTTTTAAAAAATTTGAGATATTTCCCATACTTAGTATCTCATGTACGGAGTTATGCGGCTATGCAGTGATTGATTAACTTGGGTTGATTTTACACATCTCTGATTCACGTAGACAGTTGGATGATACCAAAATGGGTGACATGAAATAAACAGTGCCAAAACCTCCCTTTTGAAAGAAACTCCTCGTTTCTGGGCAACAATGTATAAATTTCACTACAGCTAGAAAGAGGGGTCAATTTTTATATCCTAAATCACAAAATTTTGAAAACCACGCTACAAAATATTTTCATCAAAATTCACATTTTTTGAACTTTCCATTTTTTCTTTACAATTCCCTATCAATTATAACATCCATTATTTCACACAATCATCAATTAATAATCAACCAATCATTTTTTATTCGATACATTTTACAAATTTTAACAATTTTTAAAAATATAAACAAACACAACACAAATCACATTGTTTTTACACGAATATTCGTCGTATGCAT
Source organism: Buddleja alternifolia (assembly GCA_019426215.1). Taxonomy (NCBI): domain Eukaryota; kingdom Viridiplantae; phylum Streptophyta; class Magnoliopsida; order Lamiales; family Scrophulariaceae; genus Buddleja; species Buddleja alternifolia. The sequence continues at coordinate 26,878,780 of CM033404.1, forward strand.
TTTTGAGAAACTTTCAGAATTTTAACTTGAAAATATTAACAAACAAGGCCATAATTTCTTCCAAAGAACAAAAGATTTTGTTCAAAGATTTTACATAGTAAAACTTTTTCAAGTCAGTTTTACTTTGTAAATAGGAAAAATTCTTTATCGCATCTTTGTGAAACTTGAAATCAATAAGAAATTCGTCTGTGTTAAAAATATAACCATTTATATATTTGTGTTTTTGAAAATCCTGCGCAAAAACCCCTTTTCGTTATAAATTAACGGAGGGTGAGCTTCATGCATGCGCGGATTGCACGGAGCAACATGTTTTTTAGCATTTTTTCAAATTAAAATGTGGGTAGAATAAAAAAAAAGACCCTTTTTCAATTTTCTTTCCTTCTTTTTTCTTCCTCGTTCTGTCTCTCCCTCTTTTCTTTCTCTCTCTTCCTCACCTTCGTCTTCTGCACCCTACCTACATCACAGCAAATTCACCACACTACTCTACCTCTACTTCTACCATTGTTGCACCACATAATGCAATTCCGAGGCCGCACCGTCTACCTAATACCGTCATCATTCCAGTCACTCTTGTCCCAACGTGTAACCCCTGCTCCAAAACACCTTCGCGACAATCTCCCCTCTGTTGATCTGCGGCTGCTCGACCTCCAAAAGATATCGACGGCGACAATCCCACCTCCACCCAAATCGATGGCCACAACTCTACCTCCACCTTGTAAATGCACCAACTAGACCCACCAAACCCCATTTTCAGAGTTGTCTGGATTTTTCTAAGCTTAAATTGGATCGACGACTACTCCTCTTCCCTTGGTTTTTTTCTAAAATTTTGAGAATTTTTCTGAATTTGATTACATTTTTTCAAAAAAATAAAAAATTCTATTTTTTCTGTTTATTTTTTATTTTCTGTTTTTCCTCTCATTTTTGCTTGATTTTTCAGGTTTTTGTGAACTTTTTCTGATTGTTTTGGGGTTTATTTGAGATTTTCAGATTTGTTTTTTATTTACTAGAATTTTTTTGATTTTTTTTAATTATTCTGATTTTCCTTGAGAAAATTAGTTTTGGGTTTTTTTTTTTGGTGAAAATTTTGGTGAAAAGGTTTATTGGAAGTTGTGTATTTTGATAAAAATGTGTTTGGTTTTATGTTTGATTTTATTTTTAGAAAAGACAAAAGTTACTATAGCAGTCAAATCATGTAAATTTTTGTCTGAAAAGTTAATTAGTTAATGATTGAAAAATATAATATAATATAAGTTTTAAATGATTATATTGTAGTTGATGTAATTAGAAGGTACCCTAAAGTAGAGACAAATAGGGAGACGATAGCTGATAATTTTTTTTGGTTTGAAAACAAAACCAAACACAGCCTATAATTCTGTAACTAAAATAATGATGATTTAAAAAAGTGAAAAAGTGTGGACCGTTGATCTATAGTGTTTAAATATTTACTAAAATTTATATTGTTGAGATCTTAAAGAAATATTGACTTTTAACTTGATTAAAATAAAATATGATGAACAAAATCTAATGGTTGATCAAAATTGATCCAACGGTTGAGAGTAAAGGAGAATAAGCAAAACATTTATCAAAATAAGGGGCATTTCATAGAAAATTTTAACGGCGTTAACCATCACTAACGGAAAAGGGAGAGCGTGCAAACTAAAAATAACATAGAGGTATATAAAGCTATATTATTAACACAAGGAGTTTTATGCAGATTTTGTGTTTTACAAGGGGGCGGAAAGGAATTTTCGCTGTAAATAATTATGTTCACATGCTGATGTGCACCAAAATATACCTAAGGGCATTATGGTAATTTCATATGTCCTCAAGTCGGGTTTGATCACCACCCGCGGGTAAGCGTCATTGGATAACTAGCTATATAGACCCAAAAAGGATGAAAGACCTACCAACGATAATTGGGTTATATTATTAGTCCAAAAGACCATATTGTCAATGAGATTAAACCCGATGGGTTATTAATTAAATTAAGCCCATGACCTGTAGCCCACTACCAGTTCCTTATAAATACTTTAGAGGAGCTGGGAGAGGCTCATTATTTACTCTCCCAATAAAAAATCACTAGCTATTGAGAATAACCCCATAAAACACGAACTCACTTGATCCCACATACCTTGGGTACGTAGGCAGCTCGAAGTAGCCGAGTGCAGTCTATAACTTAACTAACCCTTAACCTAGTTTGTCGTGAGTTGGATCAGTTCCCTTACTCCACGTGACAATCACTGTCTGGCGATTTTTACCATCATTACATGCTCACAACTTTGAATAACAATGAATATCAATCATCATTCAACAATGATCCATTAATATTAATTTACTTATAACTAATAATTATCAAGAAAGTAGAGAAAGACTCACACATTGTTGGTGGAAAAACATTGGAGTCCTCCAATATTTTGGGGCCTAAAGTATGTTGGTAGAGCTATACTGTACGGCCGCCAAATCAATTTTAGCAAGTGAAAACTATGGTATGATTTTCAAATTTTGGTCTATTACCTTTCAAATTTGATTTGTTTTATGAATTGTATATAATATCCACAAGATTAACATTTTGAGGATCCATATAAATCATAATGGGTGAAATACACACAAGCACTTGTGAAATGCGCTATTATCACTCCGCCCCCTAATAAAAAAAATTAACAAGAAACCTCCTATGAAAAATTAAAGAGGCAATTTAACTCCCTACGCGCTTCACTCGTTTGTCATGAAATTGGTTATCGAATTTTTATCGATTAAAGACTATTTTGCCCTAATCGTACAACCATCGAATCTGATCTCTTAATTTCAATGATTACAATCAAACATTTACATTTTTCTAATTTCAATTTATATCAACCGTAGATGTTGATAGAAATCAATGGTTCATATCAAATGATCTTATTTTAATTTAATGTATATAATTATAGACACAAATCAAAATTCAAGAAGTTTCCTACAAACAGCCATAGCAATACTTATATAGTTATAGGCACAAGTCACAATTCGAGAAGTTCATTCGCAGATTCATGAGTGTTGGATGTAACGACAATTGCAATGGCAGAAAATTAACTTGATAGCCTAACTGATCTAAATCCGTGAATACCAAATAATCTACATCGCAGCTCCATCCGCCTCCTAGGTACAAGACAAATTGGAAATACCAAAACAATACGCCAACTTTCGTAATTAACATCCGCAAAATCCATAAATCATTGTAAATTGGAAAAGGGAAAGGGAAGAATTACTCCAATCAAATTGAGATTGGTGTTCTCCACAGTACGCTCACCTGAACCAGTCATCATTCTCGAAAGTCGTCGAAACGCAGGGTGGAGAGAAAACAATCAAAGGTGTATCCGCCACACAGATTTGCAATATCAAAATCTGGGCTCCACCTCTAAAAGCATTAATAGAAAACAAGAAACACAAAAATACGTATAAAAGAAAGGCATATGCACTCTGATATTATTACATGTTTTAGCTCAGGCTTCGATAAGCCGGACATTGCAAACAAATTACTACACTAGTCAAATGGCCATCTATTAATAGCCTATTGTATTGAGGATTCGATTAAAGCAAACACTTGAGAAAGAAAATTTAAATAAAGAAAGAAAGAAGACCTGGAGTTGCTCTTTAGAATAATAAAATCACTGACGAATTCACCATGAACGAAACAAAAATTCAGCCTCTATGTATACTGCTCTCCTCCTATATGTATCACAGCTAGAAATATAAAACTTGCAAAAACAGCCGCCTAGAGTAAAAAGATCAAATTTCCCCATGAAAATTAGTTGTGTTGTAATTCAGAGAATTTCAACAAGATCGATTAAATTAGATTAAGAGAATTGATATTGCTCAAATGTAATTCATTAAAGAGATCCAAACTCACTGCAATAAACGTCCTTACATTGTTCTCTTAATTAGAAATGCTTTTGGGTTCTCTTGTCCTGATTGCTGATAAGAAGAGAGAGAAATTATTTGTATGTCTTGTTCGGAATTGAAACTGCTTATATTATTCGGTGATTGGGAAAATTCTAGTGTATCTGATGAAGCAAAAATCTAAATCATTTGAAAGGTTCAAAGAGTTCAAAGCCTTAGTAGAAAATCAAACTGCGCAAAATATAAAAACTCTACGATGGGATTGTGGAGGAGAATATATGAGGCCGAGTTTGATGAATTCCTTAAACAAGGAATAATGTTACAACTAACACCGCCAACAACCCCTCAATTAAATGGAGTAGCCGAGCGAAGGAACTGAACTTTGTTGTACATGGTTCATTCCATGCTTAGTTACACTGATTTACCCATTTCGTTGTGGGGACATGCGCTCCTTACTGCTGCTTATAGATTGAACCAATGTCCCTCCAAATCTGTTCCTAAGATTCCGCATGAGATGTAAAATAATAGGAAACCAAGTCTTAATCATATTAAGATTTGTGGATGTCCCGCTTATGTCAAGAGGACTAATGTGGAGAAATTGGAGACAAGATCCCTCATGGGACATTTCATTAGTTATCCTGAAGATTCCATGGGATTCTTCTTTTACCTGCATGATGACCAAAGAATCATCATGGCTCTACAAGCTCCCTTCCTTGAAGATGAGTTCATCTTGGAAGGGGCAAAGGTAGGAAAATTGTTCTAGAAGAACAAAATGAAACTCCCTCAGAGACATCTATCCAAGAACCAAGGCCTGAACCAATAATAGCACAACCACCACGTAGATCTAGTAGAATACTGTTGGGAATCCTGTAGGGCATGCGCAGCGGAAACAAAAAACAGATCCGAATTCCCAAATTAAGATCAATTCGTGGCTTTCGTCGATTTAAATCATGAAAAAGATGAATACGAAAAACTTACTTTTCGCGTATTCAACTTTGATCCTCGCGATCTTCAATCGTCTCCAAAGGTTCAATTGTACCGTCTCTAGATCATCACGCAGGAACAGATTCCGGGAAATCTCCATCTCCAATCTCCATGGCGGCTAGGTGAGATCGAGTGGACTGTGAAGAGAGAAGAAGAAAACATTTTCTCTTCTGCTTTTTATTTCTGGTGGAGGATTTCAGTTATGTGATTTGTTACAACTGTGTAATCTGACTTGTGTTGGAGGATTAAATAAATCCTCCAACTTAAGTCCACCGTATCACACACACACACACGCCCATATTGGTCATTGGACAATCAATTGGGCTATGTTGACCCAGTCAACTTATTCCAATTAATTTAATCAATTAATATTTAATCCAATTAAATATATATTGATTAAATCAACATTAATTAATTAATCAAATAATTAATTATTATTCTAGTCTAAATAATTAATTAACCTAGTCAATTAAATATTCAAACTAATTAATTTAATTTACCATTGTTTAATCCAATTAAACAACTAATTAAATTAATTTGTCTAATAAATTAATTCATCCTTCCCAAGGACAAATGACCAGAACACCCTCCAAATACAAGACTTGATTTCTCCGTCTATTCCTTTATAGCGCGACTCTCTAGGTTCATCTCACTTGGCAATGGGAAGATACCAAAGGATGTGGGTGACACCTAGCCACCACCGTGGCCCCGCATCGTAGCACAACCGAGTACGAAATGATTATATCATTACGAACCTCTAGATTATGATACTGTATGAGTATAAGCCCTTCACTGACGTATCCCGATCGAGTGAGGGTCATGGAATATGTTAAACTCACAGGACTCGATGCTATGCTTAAGAATCATAGTAATATGAGATCACTAAACACGAGTTAGTTCATCAGCTCTAGCCAGAGACTTTCGATCTCATTTACCTATGACCGCATAGGATACTTCTTGTTTACTTTTGAGACAGTGAATTCCATCTTGGTAATCACCTCACATGCTACTTACCCATTAGAACGCATTTCGAGGTCGGCCCCACCAACGGGTGAATTAGGCCTAACTACTCTAGTGACAGAATCCAACGTCACAAGCACACTGTGACCATAACTCCTCAAGTCTAAGGCTCACGCATACCTTCATAATCAGTAATCCAATCATTGACAGTCACTGAGTAAAAACCCATGTGATCGGATTACTACGAGCCGTGTTCGAATACACTAATTCCATCAATGTATCTATAACATAAACTCCCACTATCCCATAATGTTCGATTGGCACTCCTTTGTCAGAATATGTGTCATACAAGTCTTATACGCATCTCAATGCCCAATTGAGATTCTCCGACTTGCAAACGATTTAAGTGATCAAGTATCAAACTCTTCCAGTGCCCATCTCCTCAAGGAGTGCGAAGGTTTTCCTTGACACACATGGATTAGTTGTTCATTTAAGACTTATAGATGCCATCAAGAATTATACGAACAACATAATATTGCCTTTATATTAATTAGAGGTTGTATAATATAAACTCGTGCCTCATATTCTAACTCCTCGTTGGCATCGAGGGCGCATTCCCAACAATCTCCCACTTGCACTCAATGCCAATCGTTGTTATATCAAATACCCATCTTTTAAAAGATGTCGCTCTAGCACCGCCTGTGACAATACCCCAGTGAGTGGGTCAGCCGTTTAAACGGCTGAGCTTATTTTCTACAAGGCTACATCGCCCTTTCCAACGATCTCTTAAGAGATGTTGTACCTCTCATCATTTGCCTGGGTTTGTGAGACCTAGGTTCCTTTCATACGCATGATCTTCATTTCATCACAGTGAAGTGACAATGCAAGTTCCACGTTAGGGACCAATAGAAGTTCTATCACGAACTTCAGATCTAAACAGTTTCCTTTGACAGCCTCCAAGGCTTCAAGGCATTTCATATTCATTCTCAGTAGTAGAGTATTTTACTTGGAACCTTTCAAAGTTACTACTCCACAATTGAGGGTGAATACTAACCCAAAGTGGAATTCTTAATTTCCTCTGTCAGACTCAAGGTCCGAGTAAGTATAAAACTTCCACTATCAGTTCTCCATGGGCATAGACGAAGAATATATCCTAAGTTCTTCTCAAGTACTTCATGATATATTTTTGTCTACCCAGTGCTCTTCCTCTCTAGGCAAGAGCCCTTTCTCAGATCTTTTTCCTAAATTGCTTTAGGATTTATTCTAAGCAATGGGTTTGGGAAGGGTCCATTATCATATTCGCCCTATTTTCATAGATGCAAATTATAAGGATAAAGATGGCTTCTACCATGTCTTTCATGGAGAACATGCTTGATGTTTATGTCTTGACATAGTCAATGAGCCCACATCACTTCTCATAAAATGATATCTCGCTCCCACTGACCTTATTGCACACAGATGGTCTCTCTTCGTTTAGATGATATCATATTTCCAAATTATGTCATCAAAGTGAAGATTCTAACTACGAGAGGTCCGCTTAAATCCATAAATGGATTCATATAGCTTGTAGACCTTATGATAATCGACCTCAAAAGTGAAACTCTTGGGCTGTTCGAAATGGATGTCCTTCTAGAGGAATCTATTTATGAACTAGTCTTCACATCCACGTGCTAGATTTTCATAATATTGGTGTGTTGTTATCGAAAGTAAGATTCTAATGGATTTGATTTTAGCTGTGGCAAAGGGGCTTTCTCATAGTCAATGCCCTTCTTTTGACTGCACTCTTTCACCATCAGACTGGCCTCGCCATTCGAATCAATCTTTCTTTTGTAGATGTATTCACCTCTGATGAGTTTAAAACTCTTGGGGCAATCTACTAGAGTCCAGGATTGATTCAAAGACATCTAATCCATCTTCACTTTCATAACCTTGACACCTTCTCGTAGAGTCCATATCCACCATCAATTTGTCATGGTAGAGGGATTATATCCTTGGTTCTCCTCTGCTACATCATTCATCCTATGCTTTCTTTGTAGCAGACAACCACTTCTCTCAGGCGGCTGAGAGACTCTTCCATATCAATCGTTGGTGGTTTGTTTTAATGGGCTTTGTTTGGTTCCTTGAATAGTAGTGTCCTAAGATGTTTTGCTTTATTCTTTTGAAATATCTTTTCACCTTCTCCAATTTCTCGAACGATCTTATCTTCGAGCAAACAGACCTCTAAGGCCATAATCCCCTGATCATCATGTAGGTAAAAAGAGTTCTCCCACTGAATTCTTAGGATAACTAACAAAACATCCTTTTTTAGGGACCAAGCCTCTAGATTCTTTACCTTTATCTTTTCTACGTAGGTTGGGAATTCCCATACCGTCACGTGTTTAAGATCAGGCTTCCACTGGCGCCACATCTGATATCGTTCCTTAGGAATGAATTTGGACGGACATCTATTCAAGATGAACCTATGAGTGGCGCAAGACTCACTATGAATTGGGTAATTCTATGTAGCTTAGCAGAATGAGTCATGTCCAATAATGTCTCGTTCTTGCATACTACTACTCTATTCATTTGTAAAGTCGCTGGAAAGGTCAACTGTGAAACTATGTTACGTTCTTTTAGGAACGGGTCAAATTAGGAAATCATACACTTGACATTACAATCCAATTGTAGTGTCTTAGTAAGATACCATATATTCAACCATAAACGTCAGTACGCACAAACTTTAGAACTTGAGCGGCCCTTTAATACGTTCCCTGTGAAGGGAGATTTGATCATCTTGCCTATGAGATAAAATTCTTAAGTTTGGATAGGGATCCAATCCCAATGGACTTGTACCTCCACGTTTCTCCTAACTGGTGAATCTTATGCTAGTAAGGTATGACCTAATCTTAGGTGCCAAACAATTCTTCCAGTTTATTTCTAGCATACTACGTTCTCTAGTTTATGTATTCACAGTATACTAATTCCAAACTTTCAAATTGTGTTAACAATTTTAGTAAGGATGTATTGTTCCCACACTTATTTCCAAAATAAATGCCATGAAAGTTACTACCAAACTTAAAGAAGTACCATTTCTTGACCAAGTCAGAAAACGATAACTTTCTTAATGCCATTTGATAAAACTAATCAATCATCCAAACGTGTTCAGAATTATAAAAGAATAGAGGTGGACTTTATTTGGATACACCCGACACCATTTCTGGTTTCAATATTGATCACCTCTTGTTTCCCCAGCTTTTGTACTTCTTCTAATTCTTCAATCATGAGCACTAGCTCTAGAATGTAGAATACAAAAAGTTGAGAAAATCGGTCATAAAACAGTTGTTTCCAAAACACATGGTTCTATGTCCAGTGCGCCTCATATTTAAGCCCTACTCTTCGTCTCATTCTTAGACTTGAGTAATGTTGCTTCAAGCATACAAATCAATGACTCTGAACTGAGGACCTCCCTCAAATTTCTAAGTCTATTGATTTGGTTAGGCCAGTATAGACAATATTCTCAAGCATAATTTTAAACGGGTTAATTTCTAAGAGCGATATACAATAAACGCAGAAAATAAAGAAGATTCAATTAGGATGTTTATATTGTACACAAGTAAAACTAGGACTTTAATTTTACTTGGCTCCCACTACATTTTTCGAAACATTGCACTCCCACTGCAATTTTTGAAAATCTCGTTGGATAGATTTCGTAGTGAGTATTGAGTTCTTCAAATAATTCAGTGGGTTGCAACCTAACCGATTTCTGGCCCACTTATTATTCAAAGTGGTGTCATAGACTAATTTATCCAATAAATGATTCAATACCTTTCCATATAGTTCACCAAACCGCAACCGAACAGGTTTCTAAGCTCGTGAACTACCCGAGTTCATTCTCACTAACTCCTATAATCTAACATTTGAATTTCATTTTGCAACCGAACAGGTTTCTGCGGTGAAATATGCTTCGATTAAGGCATTCCATGCACTTAATAAAATTTCAAATTATTTCTAAATGCATAATCCCCATAACTGGGAAGCATTACACATCTATAGTAATTTTAATTTTAGAAAGCTTAGTGGAGGGAGAGGATGACTCACATCCTTTACTAACTCAGTAACATTTAATTTTGGGAGAATTTTAAATATTTTAATCAAGGTCTCACAAAACATATTAACTCATATCATGCTAACATGCATATAAAGCGTAGAAACGCCTAGCAATTCTACTATTACACATTTTCATGGACTAACTAGATCAGCCAAGCCAATGGGCTAATCAACATATATATTTTAAGCATGCATAATAAAACATAAATTCAAGTCCATGAAATGTGCATCTCATCACATATAACAAGCATTTATCACAAAAGCACATATGTGAAAATAGCATAAAATAAATCTAATTTATTTTGTTAATTAAATCCAATTTTATTATTACAAAACTAAATCCCATTTAATTTTGTCACCAAGACTAAATCCTATTTAATCGAGGTCAAATTAAATTCAATTTAATTTTATGTGATCGAAAAATCTATATCATAATCAATTAAACCAAATTTTGTTCACAACAAAACTAAATTTAATTTAATTTTGATATGATGATTAAATCCAATTTATTCTTCATGAAATTAAATCCAATTCAATTTCCATTAGAAGATTAAGATTAATTTAATCAAAGCGATATTAAATCTATTTGAAATTAATTCTTACTTAATTTCAATGGGAGGATTAAATCAACTTTAATCTAAGTGGAATTAAGTCCTACTTAATTTCCATGAAAAAGATTAAACCGATTTCAATCATTGCGAAAACGAGTCTTACTTAATTTCCATGAAAATGATTAAATCAATTTTCTCGACGAATTTGCAGGTGATAACAGCGGCATTTCGCGACGTTGAAGTCGTCCCTCAAATCCCCGGCAAAAATCCGCCATCGGAACAGCGCAAACAGTCGAGTTTCAGCAGCCTAAATTCCAGAGAAGACTTCGTCTTCTCCGACGATTTTGGACGCAACCCATCTCCGGTATCTCCCACTGCCATTAATGGCCATGTTCACCGGCGTTCCATTTTTCAGATCCGAAGAACAGCAGCGATATCACCCCACTTATAGCGCCACACGGTGAAGCGTCTGGCGATTCTTTCAGCGGGGTTTTAAAGCTGCTGTCTTTGGTGCACATGGCCGATTCAAACTCCATCTTTTTCATCCAGATCCGAGTTCCAAATCGGATCTGCAGATTTTGGTCTCCCCGAAAAAACAACGCTGACTTTCAGCGTTTAACTTCTCTAGTGATTCGAGCGCCTCTGATAGTGATTTTTCGGAGACTCAAGCTTCGATCAATTTCAGGAAACATCCAACAAACAAATTTCGATTTCCAGATTTGTCAGCTCCATTCGGATTACAAACCCAGAATTGAGAAACAGTATATGATGTGCCCAAAATTAATACCAGAAATCTAAACGATTTTCCAGGAAAAAGAAATTCAATTTTCCATATTTGTAAAACAGCCCATATTCAAATTCATCAGATATTGTTTATTAATCCAATCAAAAATCCAAAAACAACAGATTTTCGATCAACAATTGTGATAATTCTAAATCGTCAATTACGCAATTAACATGATAATCAAATCAAACATGCAAATCACGCAAACAAAATCAACGAAGCCAACAAATTTGGCTCCGATACCACTGTTGGGAATTCTGTAGGGCATGCGCAGTGAAAACGAAAAACAGATCCGAATTCCCAAACCTAGATCAATTCGTGGCTTTCGTCGATTTAAATCATGAAAAAGATGAATACAAAAAACTTACCTTTTCCGTATTCAACTTTGATCCTCGCGAATCTTCAATCTTCTCTAACGATTAAATTGTACCGTCTCTAGATCATCACGCAGGAACAGACTCCGGGAAATCTCCATCTCCAATCTCCATGGCGGCAAGGCGAGATCGAGTGGATTGTGATGAGAGAAGAAGAAAACGTTTTCTATTCTGCTTTTTATTTCTAGTGGAGGATTTCAGTTATGTGAATTGTTACAACTGTGTAATCTGGCTTGTGTTGGAGGATTAAATAAATCCTCCAACTTAAGCCCACCGGATCACACACATGCCCATTTGGGCCATTGGATAATCAATTGGGCTATGTTGACCCAGTCAACTTAGTCCAATTAATTTAATCAATTAATATTTAATCCAATTAAATATATATTGATTAAATCAACATTAATTAATTAATCAAATAATTAATTATTATTCTAGTCTAAATAATTAATTAACCTAGTCAATTAAATATTCAAACTAATTAATTTAAATTACCATTGTTTAATCCAATTAAACAACTAATTAAATTAATTTGTCCAATTAATTAATTCATCCTTCCCAAGGATAAATTACCAGAACACCCTCCAAATACAAGACTTGATTTCCCCGTCTATTCCTTTATAGCGCGACTCTCTAGGTTCGTCTCAATTGGCAATGGGAGGATACCAAAAGATGTGGGTGACACCTAGCCAGCACCGTGGCCCCACATCGTAGCCTAATCGAGTACGAAATGATTATATCATTACGAACCTCTAGATTATGATACCGTATGAGTATAAGCCCTTCACTGATGTATCCCGATCGAGTGAGAGTCATGGAATATGTCAAACTCACAGGACTTGATGTTATGCTTAAGAATCATAGTAATATGAGATCACTAAACACGAGTTAGTTCATTAGCTCTGGCCATAGACTTTCAATCTCATTTACTTATGACCGCATAGGATACTTCTCGTTTACTTTCGAGACAGTGAATTCCATCTTGGCAATCACCTCACCTGTTACTTGCCCATTGGAACGCATTTCAAGGTCGGCCCCACCAACGGGTGAATTGGGCCTAACTATTCTAGTGACAGAATCCAACGTCACAAGCACACTGTGACCATAACTCCTTAGGTCTAAGGCTCACGCATACCTTCATAATCAGTAATTCAATCATTGACAGTCACTGAGTAAAAACCCATGTGATCGGATTACTACGAGCCGTGTTCGAATACACTAATTCCATTAATGTATCTTTGACACAAACTCCCACTATCCCATAATGTTTAACTGGCACTCCTTTGTCAGAGTATGTGTCATAAAAGTCTTATACGAATCTCAATGCCCAATTGAGATTCTCCGACTTGCGAACGATTTAAGTTATCAAGTATCAAACTCTTCCAGTGCCCATCTCCTCAAGGAGTGCGAAGGTTTGTCTTGACACACATGGACTAATTGTTCATTTAAGACTTATAGATGTCATCAAGAATTATACGAACAACATATATTAATTAGAGGTTGTATAATATAAACTCGTGCCTCATATTCTGACTCCTCGTTGGCATCGAGGGCACATTCCCAACAAATACCACATGAACCTGAGAGGTATGGGTATCTACTGCAGGGGGGGCCAGAGCTTCACAGTTTAGTACAAGAAGGTCATGAAGATGATCCTTGGATTTATGATCAAGCGATAGTGGATGTCGACGCTCAAGATGGCGAGAAGCCATAGAAATAGAGATGGACTCTATGCAATTGAACCAAGTTTGGACTTTGGTAGATCGTCCTGAAGGTATCAAACCTATAGGATGTAAGTGGATCTACAAAAGAAAGATAGGTAGCGATGGCAAGGTTGACACCTTTAAAGCCAGGCTCGTAGCGAATGGGTTCAAAGAGAAGGAATTGACTATCAAGAAACCTTTTCGCCCGTGGCCATGATAAAGTCCATCCGAATACTGTTATCCATAGCTGCATACTTAGATTATGAGATATGGCAAATGGATGTCAAAAAGGCTTTCCTGAATGGATTCCTCGAGGAGGATATCTATATGGAACAGCCAGAGGGTTTTGTATCCGAGACCGATATCCATAAAGTATGTAAACTTGAGAGGTCCATATATGGTCTCAAGCAAGCATCTAGAAACTGGAATCTTCGTTTTGATGAAGCAGTAAAGGGATATGGCTACATCATGAACAAAGATGAACCATGTGTCTACAAGAAGACTAGTTGGAGCAAAATCTCATTCTTAGTACTATATGTGGATGACATTCTTCTTATAGGAAATGACGTAGGAATGCTCACCACAATCAAGAAATGACTTTCGAGTACGTTTTCCATGAAAGACTTGGGAGAAGCGACATACATTCTAGGAATTCGTATCTACAGAAATAGAACGAATAGAATGATAGGTCTCTCCCAAACCCTTTACTTAAAAAAGGTCCTAAAAAGGTTTAGGATGGACATTCTAAGAAAAGGGTTTTTTCCCATGAGGCATGGAGTACACTTATCCAAGTCTATGTGTCCTCAAAGTGAGGAAGATGGACAGGAGATGACTAATGTACCTTATGCTTCTGTAGTTGGTAGCCTGATGTATGCAATGCTGTTTACTGGACCCGACATTGCCTATGTTGTGAGCGTGGTGAATCGATTTCAGGCAAACCCAGGAAAGGAACATTGGATAGATGTGAAGAATATCCTAAAGTATCTCAAAAGAACTAAGGATATGATTCTCATCTATGGAGGTGGAGACCTGAAGATGGAAGGTTACTCTGATTCAGACTTTCAGTCTGATGTTGATGACCGGAAATCTACTTCAGGGTTTGTTTTTACTCTCAATGGTGGAGCGGTGTCTTGAAAAAGTTTCAAGCAAAGCACAACCGCTGATTCTACCACTGAAGCTGAGTATGTGGCAGCCTCAGAGGCAGCCAAAGAAGCTGTTTGGATGAGAAAGTTTCTTGGAGAACTTGAATCAGTCCCTAGTGCTCAGCTCCCGTTACCACTTTATTATGATAACAATAGAGCAATAGCGCAAGCCAAGGAACTGAGGTCTCATAACAAGTCCAAACACATTGAGAGAAGATTTCACATCATCAGAGAGATCGTTGGCAGATGAGAGATAGCAGTGCAGAAAATAGCCTCAGCTGACTCGTTCACCAAACCACTACCTCAGGCTGTTTTGGACCGGCACCTGGAAAGGATGGGTATTAGATACCACAATGACTGGCATTGAGTGCAAGTGGGAGATTGTTAGGATTATGCCCTCAGATGCCATAGAGGATAGAATGAGTAGGACATCTATCTTGTATTGAACTTAATTATTTTTAATAAAATGCAATATTTAGTTTTTCACTTAATTCTTATCTGCATCTATAAGTTGTGTAAAACGCTTTGCCCGTGTTTTCAGTGCGATCCCTCTACTTTCTATGGGATAGGAAGAATGGCACTAGAGAGATCGACCTTGATTACTAAAACTAGTTTGCAAGTAAAATGAAGTCTTTAATGGGCAAGTAAAGACTTCGAATACTTGTACAATCTTAGCTTTGACATGGGAGTGCCAGTCGAACACCATGTAATGGTGAGAGCATAAGACTATAGGCACATCAGTGGAACTGATATGCTCGAACACGACTCGCATCGGTTCTGTCACATGGGTTTTCACTCTGTGACTGTCAATGACAAAGCTGATTATGCGTAATAGGTATATTTGAACCTTTGACCTGAAGTACCAGGCTGAAGATGCACTTGTGACGTCAAGTCTTTCACTAGAGTAGTTAGACCCAATTCACCCTTTGGTGGGGTCGACCTCGAAATGCGGACTTGATGGGCAAGTGGTAGTCTTAGCAGATATCTAATATGTGATTTGTTCTCTCATAAGTCAATGAGAATGTACCCTATGTGATTATAGATTAATAGAGATCAAAGTCTTTGGCCAAAGCAAAAGAGACGATTGTGTTAGGCACTTAATCGATCTCAATGATCTCGTATTATTATAATTTATACATATGGTCAAGTCCAGTGAGTTTGACATAACCGTGACTCTCACTTGACCGGGGAACGTGAACAAAGGGTTTATACATATACAATATTTACGATTGGAAGGTTGTGGAATGATCCATTCATTCGTATTTCATTTGGGCTACGAAGTGGGCCACGCGATTGGCTAGGTGTTACCCACTTCCTTTGGTTTCCTCTCATTGCCAAATGAAATGAACATAAAGAGTCGCGCTAAAGAATTGATGAAGAAAATTGAAAAGGATTTTCTATTTTATTTTTGGAGAGATTTAATTTATTGGATAAGTTAAATAATTAATTACTTATTGGATAAGATAATTAATTAAATGAATAAGATTAATTATTAATTAATTTCTTGGAGAAATATATTAATGAATTAATTTATCTAATTAATTTTATTATTTTATTTATTTATTGGATAAAATAAATTATTAATTGAATAAAGAATTAATTAAACAAAACAAAAGAAATTTCGGGCCCCATATGGGGCGTCCAAGAGGACGCACATTAGGTCAAAGATGGATGATCAAAGTGGTCTTTTTTGTTGTCTTGGTCAATAAGTCATTCAGGTAAAAAAGACTTTTCTTGATTTTAACCTAGACATAACTTTGTATCAACTCTCCAAATAATAGAAGAAGAAAAATATCCTCCCCCTCTATACACACACTAGCCGTCGCCCCTATAGAGAAAGAAGTGGGATTTTTTCATCATCAATTCGTGCATGATAATTTAGAGACAACGTGATTCGTTGTTTGGATTAATTTTCGAGAAGCTTCAAGAAATCAAGACTTGAAGAATACGAGGATTGAAGAATTCAAGAACTTCATCAATTCGAAGAGTTGAAGAAGAATTGGATTCTCCTACCACCTCGCTTCAACGGGTAAGTTGATTTATTCGTTAAAGCATTTTTGATTCAATTATGCGATTAGAGAAACACTTTGGGTTTTTGTTAAATTTTTTGAAATCCTTCCGCTGTATTTATGAATTTTTTTGCGAAACCCAATAGTGGTATCAGAGCCAATCTCTGATTTGCATATTTGATCTTGTTTACGTGATTTAAGACATGTATGTTATGTGTTTTTGAAGCATGTTTGTATGTTTTCTTAAATCTGCGTTTTTATGGTTTTTGCCTAGATTTTTTGATTTTTTAGTTATTGTAAATCTAGGAATATTTGGTAATATTGAAAAATCAAAAAACCCGAGGAAAAACGGGGCTCGAAGAGCCTCGAGAATCAGCGCACAGTTGTGCGCGCTGCTGCTGCGCGCACCGTGTGCGCAGCAGGCACACGGCCAGGCCATGCGACCTGGCCACCTGCACATGGCCCGTCGGGTCGTGTGCTCAGCCCGATGGGTCGTGTGTTTCGACACCCGATTCGCTGATTTGGGTCCGGGATCCGGGTCTGTTAATGGGCTATGTGTTGGGTCGAAATTGAAATTTGAGTTTGGGTAAATTTAATTATTCGGGTGGGTTAAAAAGATGATGACCCGATATAATTTAATTAAGCCCAACAAGAAATTTAATCAATCTCGACTTATTAATTAGTTTGAGTTTAATTTAATTAATTCCAAATGAGCCCATTGGATGGGTGATTTGGACTTTAATTAAAAATAGCTCAACAGAAATTAATAAAGTGTGTATGTTTTTCCGAATTAATTAATTTGAGCCTAATTGAATTAAATCCAAGTTGACCAAAAGGATGGTAACTTGCGTTTGATAAAATTGAGCCCAATAAGATTAATTGGAAATAAATATTTAATTAGAATAATTAATTATTTTTCTTGGAGATTAATAATTAATTTATGAATTAAATATTATTAATTTTTTCTCGACTTGGAAATTGCTTAATTTTTGAATAAGGAACATAAATTATTTTTCTTAGAGATTAATAATTAATTCTTTGGTCAAATAACACTATTTCCAATCAAAGATGGCATTAAATCATAATAAAATAGAATTTCATATTTTATGTATTCTTTTAGTAGGACTAATATTATTTTAATTAAAGGTAGATATACTTAATTTTTTTTAATTTCGTATATCTAAGTCATCTAGTTGGACTAGAACGATTTTAATTGAAATATTGAATGTATAAAAGGTTGGGAATTTTATAAAGGACTTTTTAGTTGGACTAAAATTTTAATAATCAACATAAGTGATTTAATATTGCGAGCATGTATTAATTGAAACGAGCATGTCTTATGTGATTGTAACACCGATCGTGGACTTAGGTTTATTTGTTTTACCTTTATATTTTATTATATTGGTTATCAAGTTTGAGGGTATTTATTATATTCTTAGAAATAATGCATAAGTTGTTTTAGGAATTGAAATAGAATAGTTCAATATTGATAAAGTCAAAAGGCCCATGAATGTTAAATAGGTTTTAATTTATGCCTTTTGTGATGGCCCATTGGCTCGGGTCCTCTAGTAAAAGTCCATGATCAAGTGATGAATTTATATATTTAAATTCAATGATTATTTATATTGAAAGACATGATTATTAGTATTGTTTTTATGCATGATCAATATAGAATAAAAACGCTTTATAAATTGAATAGCGTGCAAAGTGAGACCAAAACGTTTTGACGAATTAAAATTCTCCCAAATAAATAATACCGAGTTAGTAAAAGATGTTTGACATCCTCTCCCTCCACTAAGATTTCTAAAATTAAAATTACTATAAATGTGTAATGCTTCCCCAGTTATGGGGGTTATGCATTTAGAAATAATTTGAAATTTTATGCCTTAATCGAAGCATATTTCACCCCAGAAACCTGTTCGGTTGCAAGGTGAAATTCAAATGTTAGATTATAGGAGTTAGTGGGAATGAACTCAGGTAGTTCACGATCCTAGAAACTTGTTCGGTTGCGATTTGGTGAACTATGGGGAAAGGTATTGAAATGTTTATTGGATAAATTGATATTAGATATCACTTCAAATAATTAATGGGCTAGAAACCGGTTGGGTTGCAACCCATCTAATTAATTGAGGACCTCAATACCCGCTGTGGAATCGATGCCAATGATGATTCCCGATTTTCACATGGGAGTGTGGGATTCGAAGAATGCAGTGGGAGCCAAGATTAATTTTAAGTCCTTAAGTTTTCCTGGTTAAGTCAAAACAAGTAATCTAATAAATTTAGTTTATTTCTGCAGTTATTTTCTCGCTGCTCTCAAATATGACAAACCCACTTTCAATTCTGCTCGAAAAAATACTCTTACTGGACCCAACTATGTGGACTGACTTAGAAATTTGAGGATTGTCCTCAATATGGAATCTCTAGGATATGTCTTGGAGGCTAATATCCCGGCAACTCCTGCTAGAACACGTGCCAACGAGGAAGAGGTCCAAGCCCATGAAAAATGGGTTAAGGACGACCTCCGGGTGAGAGGATACATGGTGGATCTATGACCAATGATCTTCAAAGGTCACATGATAAGATGTCTACTGCAAGAGCTATCCTAGCTCACCTGGTAGAGCTCTATGGTGAGCACAGTCGAACTGCACGATATGAGATATCGAAAGAGCTCTTCGAAGCCAAGACGAAAGAAAGTGAGAAGGTTGGTGATCATGTCCGCAAAATCATTTCGAGGATTGAGAAATTGGAAGCTCTCGAATTCACCATGAACGCCACCCTTCAAACTAACTTAATCTTGCAGTCTCTTCCTAATTCCTTCTCCCAATTCGTAGTTAACTTTAATTGCAATGAGATAGAGTTCAAGTTAGCTGGGCTAATGAACAAGTTGGTTATTGCACAATCTCAAATGAAACCAAAGGGAAAGGAAACTGTCTTGGTCATTTCTTCTGGACCTAAAAAGTCTAAGTCTAAGAAGAAGAAAAAGAAGAACAAGAAGCAGTCTGGCAAGCTTGGAGCTGAAGGGGGTGTCCATAAGGGTAAGGGAAAGGCTCAAGGGTTTTATAAGAGCAAAGGGCCTATGAAAACTGATAGATGTCTCGAGTGCGGTGAGCTTGGCCACTGGAAGAGGAACTGTCCCAAATTAGGCAAAGGCGCAAAAGATATGAAACTCTTTGTTTTTGAAACTAACTGTTCTATGATCGTCTTTTCTACTTCGTGGATTCTGGACTCAGGGGCTAGTGCGCATGTTTGTTGTTTGGATCAGGATCTGTAGAGAAGTAGAAGGCTGGGCCGAGAAGAAGTGATGATCAAAGTAGGCAGCGGGGAAAGCGTCGCAGCTACTAGGATTGGATCTACTTCTCTTTATTTGAATTCTGGACATTTATTATTATTGAATGATGTTTTAATTTTGCCCAAGGGGCTTAAGAACATTGTATCTATTCCCATCTTAGTTAAGATTGGGTATACATTCCATTTTTCTAAGTTAAATTGCAACATTTATTATAGAAATAAATTAGTTGGCAATGCTTCTTTAGTTAATGGTTTGTATTATTTAAATGTCCTTAATTCATCTGTTGTGCATGTTGTAACTCATAGACGTGGTAGGCAAGAAACTAACCTAAGGCTTAAGTGACATCTTAGACTAGGCCATGCAGGAGAGCATAAGATACACAAAATGGAAAGGGATGGGCTTTTGAGCTCACTGAGGTCGGATCCCTATCCAACATGTGAATCATGTCTCTTAGGCAAGATGGCTAGATCTGTCTTCACGGGACTTTTGAAAGAGCTACTCAAGTCTTAGGGTTAGTGCATACTGACGTTTGCGGACCATTTGGAGAAATAGCTCGTGGGGGTTTCTACTACTTCATCACTTTCACAGACGATCATTCAAGTTGTGAACAGTGAGATATTTCGCTTCATGCTCCAAATAGTGAACACTAGGGGCTACCCATGCCTCCTGATATTAAGACGGAGGTCACCCCAGTGAAAAGTTGTGAGGCTCAAAGCCTCAGGGCATTAGTCTGCAAAATCACCGTGGCCGGCATCCGACGAACAGAGCCTATAGATCTCATCATCATCAAGGAACCATCCCTAACCCCCTGGTGTCAAAGACACCACTTGGTAACGTACTCCTAAATATGATTCACATACTACGGAGTTGGGGGCAAGTAGTGGGTAAATAGGAATGAAATAAACAAATAGCGGGCTAGTAACTAGTTACTATGTAAAGACTGGCTAGCTAAAACCTAAAGGCCATGGAAATTTGATATTTCAAGGCCAAGCAATTTTCAGCATTTAACAAAGGGGAACTGCTAACGAGTAAATTCGAACACAGCAAAAATGCCCAAGAGGCATCGCCCCTACCATTCATCTCGTCAACGGCGTGTTAAAATGGCTAAGTACCTAAACTAGTGCTCATGAAGCACAAGGTACTATGACAAAATAAGCAGACAAGAGATAGTCTTGCTAGACATAATCAAACGCCACTTATTCAAAAAGGCGTAAGTAAAGGATTAGACCAAGCTCTAAGTTAGCTCTCTACTAGCAGAAGATAACATCTACCCCGTTCAATCCTTACTCCCTAAGGTGTTAACCATGCAAATACACTAAGGAGTGGGGGACAGGGAACATTACGAGGTGCTAAGTCCACCCGTCAAAATTATCCACCCACCAAATCTAATCATGGGGGTAGAAAAAATGTAACCAGCCTGTTATGGATGCTGTCGAAAACGATTGCACAAGAAAAAAATTTCAAGTAAAAAAGGACTAAGAAAAATCAAATGAGGGCTAAGCCGACTTTAACATCACTCCCCTAAGCAAAACCCCAGGGTACATCAGGCCCCCAGGGGTAAAAAATGACACCTCGCGGCAAGGCCTCTTGCCTCGAGGTAACATGCCTTGTGGCCTGACCGCGAGGCCAACTTGTCGACGCCACTTGGCGTCCCTGGGCTCCGCGAACAGGCTTGACGCCCCTGGTAAAATTGCTTTAAGGGCAGAGAGGTCATGAAGTGAATTAACTAAGTGTTGGCCAAAAAATGACCTCCACACATAGAGGTTAAGGACTTTGCCCCTCCACCTCGAGGAAAAAGACCTTGCCCATTCGCAATAGAGGCTGAGGACTTTGCCCCTCCACCTCGAGGCAAAAGACCTTTCCCATTCGCAATAGAGGCTGAGGACTTTGCCCCTCCACCTCGAGGCAAAAGACCTTGCCCATTCGCGATAGAGGCTAAGGACTTTGCCCCTCCACCTCGAGGCAAAAGATCTTGCCCATTCGCGATAGAGGCTAAGGACTTTACCCCTCCACCTCGAGGCAAAAGACCTTGCCCATTCAAAATAGAGGCTGAGAACTTTGCCCCTCCACCTCGAGGTAAAAGACCTTGCCCATTAGTGATAGAGGCTGAGGACTTTGTCTCTCCACCTCGAGGCAAAAGACCTTGCCCATTCGCAGTAGAGGCTGAGGACTTTGCCCCCTCACCTCGAGGCAAAATCCCTTGCCCATTCTCCGTAGAGGCCAAGGACTTTGCCCCCTCACCTCGGGGCAAAATACTTAGTCCACTCACCTCGAGGTAAAATACCTTGCCCACTCTCCATAGAGCCTAGAACTTTGCCCCCTATCGAGGCAAAGGACCTTGCACTCTCACCTAGTAGCAAAAGCTCTTACTCTCTCGCAATGAGTCAATGAACCTTGCCCCTCCACCTCGGGGCAAAGGCCAAAATACTCAAAATATCAAGTCGCTTACGGTACTTTAAGTTTGGAGGAGGCTAAGTTCCACATCCGCAAAAAATATTCCAAGTAAATGATGACATGCCCCTTGGCGGTCTTGAAGAGCGAAAGCTTCATTCGGAATGGAAGAATTTCTAAGTTCGCCTCGAAGATAGAAATTACTTCCAATGGGAATTTGGCCAAAAATATCAATTCTTCTCAAACCCCGAGGATAAAGGCAAATAAATTGTCTCAAGACCAATTGCCCCAAGATAAATTATTTGCCTTAGGCACCAGTTAGTATGCATTTGCCATGCAATTGGGGCAATTGACGCGAGGTAATATTGCCTCGCGGCAACAAGCGTAAGTATGTATATATATGTATATATGTATGTATATATATATAAAGAAAAGAAGAAGGTAAATTTTGCACTATCAATTGTATCGACTTCCTACTCCCGAGTATTTCACCTGTCGGAGTAAATATTCGGGAGTGGGGGGCATTATGATGTCACCAAAAAATACTTGAGGGCATTATGGTAATTATATGTGTCCCCAAGTTGGGTCTGATCGTCACCCGCGGGTTAGCATCCGTGGGTAACCCGCCGTACAGGCCCATAAAGGGTGGAAGACCCACCAAAGGTAATTGGGTCTTATTATTAGTCTAAAAGACCATAAAATCAAGGAGATTAAACCCAATGGGTTATTAATTACATTGGGCCCATGGCCCGTAGCCCATTAACAACTCCCTATAAATACTTTAGAGGGGCTGAGAGAGGCTGATGATTCGCTTTCCCTATCAAAAAGTGTGCTAGAGAGAGAAAGCAGCTACCATTATCTACTCCCCCAATAAAAATTCACTGGCTACTGAGAGTAACCCCACAAAAGAACTACAAACTGACTTGATCTCACAACATTGGGTACATAGGCAGCTCGAAGTAACCAAGTGCAGTCTATACATTATCCAACCCTCCACCTAGTTTGTCGTGAGTTAGACCGGTTCCCTTACTCCACGTGGTCAATCACGTGACATCTACTGTCTGACGATTTTTACTATCATCACCAATAAACTATTCAATAATAATTTTTAAAATTTCATACTAAATTGAGAAATGATATTGTACTTTTTCTATCTAATTGTTCGTTTGTAACTTGGTTAACGATAATTCAAGTATATGAAAAGTAAATTGAAGATGATTTGTGTAGTTTAAACCAAACACACTTGTTACAGAATGTGCTTCAAAAAAAAAAGAAAATAATTAAAAAAAAATCAAAATCAAATAAACAATCAAACAATTAATTAGAAAAACTGATTTTTAAATCAATTGTTTTACAATTAAATATACAAATAGTCATAATCAAAGAATAATCTAAACCAAACAGACCCTAAAATATTTTCCACTAAACTATTAGATAAACAATGAAATAAAAGAGAAGAGAAAGTTAGCAAGTTATTAAGAAAAAGTCTTTGCCTCAGACAATACTGAAGAAAACAAATTCAAGAAAAGAGCAAAACATTAGGGGAAAATATATTAAAATAGATGAAATCATAAACCTGCTCGTGCTCAGATCAGAATATATACAAAATTATATAATGACAAAATCAAAGATAATTGTCAAAATTGCAAATTATTGTACAGTAAATAGAGTGCAAGAATGATACAAGACACTAAAAATGATAGACCATAATGTTACTAATGAATAAAGTTTCTGTCATCACAATATTCAATGATAAAACCCAAAATAGATTATTTAAATTTTCAGCTCCCATTTAATATTTTAGTAGATACTAATTGATATACTTTACTCTAAAGCATAAACCCCACTTTTGCTAATTGATATACTCGTACCATCTTTCTTTAGTTCTCAACACCCATTTCTTCCATAAAGTCATGCAATATATAATCTCATTATTTATTGTACAGTGAATTTATAAAATTCACAAAAGATCAATACATGGAAGTTTAGGATCTTATCCTATTGGGGTTGACTGACAATTATTATACTAAGGAATTCTAGTTTATTCATTCACCTCATCATCTTCATGATGTGTTTATTGATCTAGTATTCCTTAAGACATCTTGGTAATGTTCAACTTACTCATTACCCATGTCTAACTGTCAAATCCCGCCATTAAACGTCTCCTTGAAAAAATAATTTTTTTCAGAAGAACCATCTCTTGCATCAAGTGCTTGAGAATGGTTGACTAAGTGGTCAGGATATAGCTTTTAGTCATCTCAATGACTTTAGGTGACCATTCATAACGGTCCGCAACAGTCAGTGATTCATTGTCAATTGGAACTAAAAGAACATGTAGATATATGAACGAGTTTATATATACCATAAGTAGATACACTTTCAAGATTCACATTCCACTTGACATATCTAGACCTTAGGAACTAATGTTCTCGAAATACGATTGTAAAGGACCAGCTAACGCAATTATGAAATAAATAAATTATAAACAAGTTATGAGTCGAGTCTTTAGCAATAAAAACCAAATATGAGATCCACAAACCACATTTTGGTACATGCAATGATGACCTGGTTTTATACATTTTCCTTCCTGGCGGCAGGACCGAAAAATGTAATAAGTTTAGGCAAGAACATTTCTCAATTAATATGTTTTTCTCTTGTAACTCTTACTAAACATCATTAACCCACCATATTAATTTTCAGCCTTTGGGATGACATAACAGAGCTCCTCGAGGAGGCTAATATGTTTTCCCAATCAAGTGTACACCATTACTTAGATATTCATATGATATTCGGGATACTCCACGGCTGCGTGATCGCACTCGTTTATGCATATTTCAATCTACTCAGGGAATACCCTGAGTGAATATCCTCCTCAGGGAATATTATTCACTCGCTATACCGTTAGATCAGTAATGGAGGCCATGAGAATTCAACTCTTGAATCTCTCTCCCACTTGATATTTCAAAACTCGTGGATTTTTCATTATCATATAATGAATACATTAAATAATAATAAGTACTAATCAAATTAGAATTTCCAAGAAATTTAATTAAAGAGGAAAAATTCAACTATTTGAATTATATGATCTCATCAAAACGTTTCTCCTTATCTTGGAATATACTCCCACTCAACTATCATGTCAAAAGCAATTTGGCATCATATATTCAACATATATTTAAACAATTTAAATAATACACTTGATCACATCAACTTTCTCATGTTGAATACAATCACACATACTTATGTTTTCAAACAATTTGAACAACGTGATCTCATGCTCATTAAGTACTAAGATTCAACTTCTTGAATCTTACTCTCATTCAATTATCATATCACAATATATGATTGGCATAAAAATATTCAACATTTATTTAAACAATTTAAATAAAATATTTGATCAAATCTACTATATCATGTTGAATAAATATATTAATGTTATAAACATGTATTCACACTTTTAAACAATTTAAACAATTGATCTAATCAAAATAAACATGCTTTAACAATAAAAATATTAATATCTAGAATCCAATTTCATAAAATTCCATAGTATCCTTTAATTTTAAACATGCAATCATGTAAACATGTCTCACATGTACGGATCAAGAGCTAAGGCTCAGAGCCATATTTCACCAAAAATAGAAATAGAGAGTAAATATTGTAAT
Source organism: Buddleja alternifolia (assembly GCA_019426215.1). Lineage (NCBI taxonomy): Eukaryota > Viridiplantae > Streptophyta > Magnoliopsida > Lamiales > Scrophulariaceae > Buddleja > Buddleja alternifolia. Next base: position 26,904,594 of record CM033404.1, read on the forward strand.
AGAAAACCACACTAGTTTTAATTCCCAGAAAAGATTGGAGGCGTCACAACGGTCGCACTTAAAATCCAATCTCCTCGACAGAATTAACTAGACGAATTTAATAGCACAATATAATACTACAACTATAACTAACAATTGATCCATTTATACAAGAATGCTTATATCATAATAATCGATACATGTCTAAAGCTTTAATATCTAGAATCAAAATTCTAAAATAAATAACATCTCATCATGCCAATATGTCTCACATGTACGTATCAAGAGTCTGGCTCTGATACCAGTTGTTGGGAAAATGATTCAAAATCGAACCCAAATTGGTACGCAGCGGAATTAAAATAGAGACCTAACTCTTATGCGTACATGCATGACATCAAAAATTAAAGCATACATACTATGGCTTAAAGCAATTAATGAAACACTTTAATTAATAATTATTATTGTCTATCTACAGCTAACAATTAAAAGACTACATAATTAAACACTTTAATTAAAATCAATAATTGAATAACTATAAAAACAATAACAATTGAAAATGAAGAAAGCAAACCTTACACCGAAGATTGGAACTTGCCGGTAGAAGAAGAACTCGTTCACCGCAAAGCCTTCTTCGCAATGCCTCAACAAACTCATGAGTGTGGGCTCCAAAAAATACTACTAAAATAAAACTCTTTAAGAGGGATTTTATTTTCTTAAAGACTAGCTTGTTCTTGAAAAATTGTTCAAGAACTACTTGTCTTTGTTGTGTTTGGTGCATTTGAACTTCCAAATGACACCCCTTTATATAGGGTGAAAAAGAAATGAAGAGGCATTAAAAAATTCATGTGGGATGTTAAAGAAAACAAGTGGGGTGGAAAAAACAAAGAAACTTTCGGTGCCCATTTCAGCTGGTGGGCCGCGCGTAAACAGTACGCGCGTACTGTTCACGTTGTTACTATTCACAATTTTTTTTTAATCACTATTTAATTAAATATCTTTTTCCAAACATATTTCCCACATTAATTTTTCATGTAAGTTCAAACTTATCCATCTAATGGATACTTTAGTATTTATTCATAGAGTTTCAATTTGAGGTTTGCGAAGGGACCTTAGGGAAAATTAATTTTAGCTCCAAGTAAATTAAATCAAATTATCATCACATGATAATATTTAATATTACTTAACAATATTTAATTCCACTAAATAAATATTGTTGCACTCTAAAATTAACTTCAATTTATTTTTGAGTTCCTATTCTTTCGTAAAGAAATATTTCATTAACTCCTCTATTAAAATATCCGTGAAGAAATAAAATTGAGACTACTTTTATTTTATTTCTCACATCTTATCCTATAATGCTCAATTTGCTTCTTATCAACTTTCCAAATGAAAAACTATTTTTCATATAATTTCAGCGACACTTCATTTGAAACACTTTGGCCAAAGTTTTAGAAAAGTCGAACATTGCAAATCCATTATAGGGGATATATCTTATCTCTTATAGAGATTATAGATCTCATATGAATGTCCTTTCCAATCACATTTTTATGTCATTACCCAATGTATAAAGTATATTGGCCACCGAAGACCTCACTTCTAAATACATCAAAACAATGTGCACTAGATGCATTAGTCCACGACAATCATAGGATTAAGAGTTATTGTTCAAAATTATTTATTTTCGATAGTAGTCAAAATAAATAATTTGATTGGTCCGGTTCAGTGTTTCAATCTAATTGATTTACACGAATATACTATATATGGAATCCCTATTCCCATGATTAAGACAAATCATCGAATATAGCATATTATAGTCTTTAGCAGATAAGACGCCCATTCTTATCGCCGACTATAACCAATTTATAATAACACATGATATACGTAATCCAAGTCTTTCATGGAACATCACTTCCATTTGGATTCTCATATGTAATTATGGACTATACCTATCCCATAGGACATTTAGTAATACTCATAACTTCTAATATATATTATTTATTTATTCATAATAAACACATTAAATAATTGGATTTTAGGGCACATTCCTAACAGAGTTGGTATTTAAGATTCCATATTCTTAGGTTCATTACAGCTGTAGTTTGTGCTGTAATGTACACATTACAGCACAAAACTACAGCACAAGTAACATACATGGTCATGCAAAGTATATATTAGATATTTACACATTATTTATATACGGTTATACATAGATATATATAGTGATTATATGTTTAAATTTTCATTTCTTATATATAAAATAATTGAACAACTAATATATATATATATATATATATATATATATATATATTTTCCCACACTATTTTATCTCAACTTCACGGTTTTACACTTTCTTATATATTAGCATATTTTGACGGAATATTCTGCCAGAATTCAACACATGCGGCGGGGTGAGATAAAAAAGTGTAAAAAAAAAGTTTGGATAAAAAAGTGTAACAAAAAAAATTTGTTTATTCCGCCGGAATATGATAATATATTGAAAAGTGTAAAACCCATAAAGTTAAGATAAAAAAGTTTTAAAAAAAAAGGGTTTGGTAAAGAGAGATTTCGTCAATCTTACCATTGAAGATGACTTAGTACATGTATAGAGAGAATCTGAATGCTTAAATATTGCAAATATAATCCGTAAGAATCGATAAAACTACAAATCTGCATAGTTAAGAGTAAAAAGATAGATTTTTTATAAGAAGAAATTTGTAGAATAAATTGAATGGTAAAAATGTCATGTTAAAAAATATAAATGATGAATTCAAAACTTAAAACAATAAAATTATACAACAAAAATAACAAATAACTTTCTGGAAGAATCCAAAAGATGACATAACTAAAATTGAAATGAGATAAGCAAATGCTAAACTCACCTTAGAGTAGACAAATCAGAATAAAAATAAATAATTCAAAAGACAATCAATAAAAAAAGTGCAAAAACTCAAAAAGTTCGGGTGAATTATTGTTTTTACCTCAGATATATATATGTATATACATTGATATGACGTGAAATTTAAGTCACGCTATTAGTTGAATCCCAATTGAAATGTTGCGGAAAATAGGTATGGAATGAATCGGGTTCGACCTACGACACGATACAATAACTCTTCTTAACAAGTGGTGAATAGTAATTTTAAAGTACTCATTGAAAATCACTTCATAATATATAATATATAAATATTAATTAGTTAGTATTACAGAAGCATTTAATGGATCTCGGGCTTAGCATTTCATTAGTCATTTTAATGAGCCACTTAGCTTATAACACTACTATAAAAATGACCTATGATAGCGGTTTTTTTGGGTCTATGACAGCGGTTTTAACCGCTGTTATAGGGGTGGACCTATGGCAGCGGTTACAAAACCGCTGTAATAGGTCTACCTATGACAGCGGTTCCCTGAACACCGTTGTGAAAAAACCAAAAAAATAAAAATAAATAACGGACTTGTGGCAGCGGTTCTCCCAAAACCGCTGCCACAGTTCTCACCTGTGGCAGCGGTTCTGGGAAAACCGCTGCCAAAGTTCTCACTTGTGGCAGCGGTTCTGGGAAAACCGCTGCCACAGGTGAGAACTGTGGCAGCGGTTCTCCCAGAACCGCTGTCTTTTTTTCTGTTTTTTTTTAATCATTTATTGCGCTGTCATGATAGTGCCTGTACAGTAATATGCAATGATCCAACCAACAAATTTCAACTAACAACAAAACATATTCAACATAAACAAACATCACCCCAAACTTCAATATTACCATCTTTTTCCTCTAACAATAAAATATTATAATCTCCAACAAAATGTACAATTAACTAATTAAATTACTAATGACCTTACGAAATACAATAAATCAAATCTCAATTTATAACAAGTCACAATGTACAAAAACTAAATTACCTAATTTCTAAGGAGCTGCTAAGAAAATGTAACGTGCAACTTCGCAGCGTACTTCATCAATTTGCTCATCAGTATAGAAGGATTGACAATCCTTAAAGTACTGCAAGATATATGTATATATATAGAGATTAATTGCAAAGTGAAATAACATTTCAATTACTTACCAATTAAGGTTTAATAATTTCAAAAGTAATAGAATTAAGTATATATATATATAAGGATTATGTATACCGCTGTTGGGATTATAGATAGTCCGTGGCTAATAATCTCTTTCATGAATCTCATAACGAAATAGCCACAATCCACCTTGTTGGTCTGCCGGAGGCACTACAAAAGCAATCAAAATTACGTTGTATTAGAAGACGAACTTCTATACGAATATATAATCTCATGAACCTAGAAAACGCTAACCTTTATAGTAAACCATTTACAGACCGAGTTTTTGGATTTGTTGGATTGGTTGTTGCAGTTTGCACGAAATATGTGCACAGCTCTATAAAAAACAAGATAATATGTTAAAAACAAGAAATTATGTGAAATAAATACAATTTAAAAAAATACTAAATATAATGGATACATTGATTGAATGAAAAACTTACTGATTGAATTTTAGTATCATATCATCTCGGTATTGCGGCTCACCATGCACAGAATCCAGATAGTAAAAAATCTCTTTAAATGGATTAATTGCAAGCAACAACCAATGACCCCTACAAAGCATTCAAAAGATAAGTTGAAAATTTGTTTTGCGTAGCTAGTTTTACAAATTAAAGTCGAGTCTTTAGTAGCTCACCCGGTGTTGTAAGGTGCAAGAAATAACTTATTTTGTTGTGTACTCTGCATCATAGCACGCGCTATGTACTGCACTTGTTGAACTGACGGGTCTGTTTGAGCAGCTATGGAATGTGGGCTAAGGAACCCGAAACTTGCTTCTTTTCCTTCGGGGATCACGTAGTTAAACCACAAACACCTAAATTGAGCATAAAAAATGAATTTCGAGTGACGAAAATAATCGTAGTTTAGATGTAATAAAATAATTAAAAAACTTACTTTATGTACGCTGTAATGATAGAGGCTCCTATTTCTTTTCTACACAGAAGGTGATAGATCTCCTCCTTCCCAATGAATTCTGGGAATGAAAGATTCATAATGGCTTCGTCCATATATATATTGATCAGGGCACCAATTTTCATCATCTTCGTGCACTTTCCCAGAAATACAAGGTCATTAGGGAGTCCATCCAGTTGAAGATCTGCACATATGTCTACTTCACCTGCAGGCTCGGCCACTTGAGATTTTCCTTTGACAGCTGACCGCTTCGACGTCCTTGACTTACGGTTTCCAGATGATTTGGACTGTTTAAGCAAGAAAATAAAATATAAATGTTACACACCAAAGTATATTTAGTAACCTCAAACAAATTGTTATAATTTATTAATGACTAACTATTAATTACATACCGGTGCAGCAGTGACAATGACAAGACTCGCTGGCCAAGCAACAAAGGTACACAGAGCATGAGAAATGGAGAATATTTCATCATTGAGAGGGACGGGCAGGAGTGTATTAGCCTCAACTGCAGTGTCAATGCGTACTTTCACATTGTTGGTGGCTAATTGACAGTTGTGAAGTGTTCTATCAGTCTCTGATCGATTGTATAGCTGTCCTTTAGCCACCACACGATATGATGGAGATGAAAGTGCTAATTGACATGGAGTGATACCCTACACACACACGTATATATATATATATATATACAACATTATATTAGAAAGTTTTGTATGATTTACAGAAAATAGAGAGTCGCAAGTTGTATGATTAATAAACAAGTTCAAATTTTTACCTCAGGAAGCATCTTATAACCTGGTTCTGGGCTGCTATCTTTCAAAGAAATGACGTCATCTTCATGTGGCTGACGCGAGTTAGGGGCTTCCAAAACATCAATTCGTTGTTGCATGGCAACCATAGTTTCGGAGAGGTTTTTCACTATGTTTCTCAAGTTTTCCATCTCCTTTTCTGAAGCAGGCTTTGGATCCTTAAAATAGTCTCTTTGTGAGACCCCAAAGCCAATAGGTCATCTCGACCCCAAAGCAGGCTATGGCTAGTGCTCTCTTGTGAAATGCTCTCCTGTAATGATATATTTTTTAAAATTAAAAAAAATAGTGAACCTTGTGCTTTTAATAGTATTTCAATAAAACAATTAATAGAGCTAAAATTTCCAATAACTCACCATTTCATTCACCACTCTTCTAACATTTTCGTTATCAATTTGATTTGTCGGATCGGAACGCGAAACCCTCCACACGAGTGCTCGTGTCACATCTGTACAATCGGATCCCGCATCCCTTCTTTTATTTATCTATATTTTCATTAAAAAATATATGTATGCATTAACATAGAATTATTATTAAAAAAATTGTAAGGATTCACTGCTAAATGAACTACATACCTCCATTTGCTCCACAACAGCATCTCCAAGACTCCCTTTCCGGTAAGGATATTCAGGGTTCTTTGCTCTTTCCTGATTGTCCATGCTTATTTTCTGTTTATTACATTATCAAATTATTAGCTAAATATAAACGCAATAACCAACAAATGAAACTGTAAATTAAAATGACTAGCTACCTGCCAAGGTTCACCTAAGCGAACCTCTAAAAATGCCGCCCAATCGGCTTGGGATATCTCATATTGTGGAGGTGGGTTGACATTAACGTTTCCATCATCATCTCGCACATACTTTCTGCTTATGTAGCTCCTGAAGTTACGTGCTAGCCTCCCAGCTTCTGCTAGTACGTACTTTTGTCGACTTTCGTCAATATCAAACGCCAACTACAAAAAACAAACAATAAAGTATATATAAAACTATAATTTAGAGAATATGATAATACATTAACACTTACAAATAAGATAATATCCAAATTACCTTCATCTCATCCCAAATGTTTTTTTTTGTTGCTGACGGGACTTTGCGCCAAGTACTCATGACAATCGACACCTTCTGCCGAACCTGCACGCCTAAATACCCAACAAATATTGATTTGTTGGGGTTAATTGGCTGACCTCTGTCATTCCAGCCGACAGGTAGCCTTATGCCTTTACTTCTGGCATTGACAACTTTTTTCATAGCAGAGACACCTCTCCGTATCTCCTTCTCATGACCGCTATCTGATCCATATACATCATCGTCGGGAAAACTACCATCAGGATTTGAAGCCATCGACCTACAAAAGACAAATAATACAGAAGTTAGATTCATATAAATTTGGCTGATTCATTTGGCAATAATAATTTTCAAATAGACGTAATAAATACAGAAGTTATCTTCATATAAATTTGGCAGATTCATTTGGCAATAATAATTTTCAAATAGACGTAATAAATACAGAAGTTATCTTCATATAAATTTGGCAGATTCATTTGGCAATAATAATTTTCAAATAGAAGTAATAAATCACAAAATAAACAAAATTATCCTAAACCACAAAATAAACAAAATTTAATCTTCAATTAAACATAATTAACCCCCAGCTAAACCAAATTAACCTTAAAATCAATCAACCCCTATTTCCCTTAAATTTTCCACAAAAATTGGCAAATCTCAAGAATATAAATTTTCTAGCAACTAAGTATAAATATTGAAAGAAGTCTATCACACAATTATGAAATAAATTCAAATACCTTTCATCGTTTTCTTTTTGTCGTTGGCTTAGCAGTCTTTTGCTTCCCATCGGTACGACCATTTTTTTTAGTACGGCGACGAACTGACGGATTAATCCATATCCCCTGTTGGTGATCTTGACGCATATACAATTCATCATCACTTATATCCAAGTCATCGTCACTATCAATTGATTGTGAATCACCTAATGAGATAGGGTTTTCTCCATCATCTTCACTTTCTTCATAATCACCATCAATACATGTATTTTTGTTTGCCGATAAAACAATGGACCACCTCTTATCAATAGGATCGGTAACATAAAATACTTGTTTAGCTTGTGACGCTAAAATGAAAGGTTCATCTTTGTATCCCACCCTTTCAAGGTCTACTTGAGTGAAGCCTATTTCACTATTATCGACACCATGTTTATTGTCAACCCACCTACACCCAAATACAGGCACCCGAAACCAACTATAATCAAGCTCCCATATACGTTCAATCACCCCGTAATATGATAAATCGGCATAGATAGGATTATTATCTTTCGCACTTGAGATATGCATTGCTTGAGCTACAAGACTCACACCACTATTCTGCATTGTACTTCGTTCGTCTTGGTCTTTTGTATAGAATGTGCGACCATTTATACGATAACCTGAATAACAAAATACTAGTCTGTCCGGACCCATCGACAGCCGTGTCAATTTATCTGAAACTGAAAGCTGTGGATTCTCTTTCTGTTTTTCTTCAAAATGCTTTCGGAACCAATCGATGAAACTCTTATTATGCTCTCTTGAAATCCAACTCTCATTTTTAATTGGATTGAATCTCCTAAGTTGGTTCTTATGCTCTTCAACATATGGGTCAACCTCATCGGTGTTGTGGAGCACATATAGGTGTGCCTGATCCCTTTGTGTAATATGAACACTAACTAATTGTTTTCCCATTAATCCGACTCCTTCTGTTCCCCCTCCCACAACATGAGACTTTGGGAGCTCTGCAACATTAGAATCTGTCAGATACTCTGTGCAAAATGTAATGGCTTCATCAACTATGTACCGTTCAACAATGCAACCTTCCGGTCGACTACGATTTTTCACGTAGCCTTTCAATACCTTCATATAACGCTCAGCCGGATACATAGATCTCATAAAAGCCGGTCCACATAGTTGAGTCTCTCTAACCAAGTGAATGGGTAGATGAGTCATTATATCAAAAAAAGCAGGTGGAAAATACATTTCTAGCTCACACAAAGTGATGACAATTTGTTTTTGAAGTGCAGGAAATTGCTCAGGATCAAACACCTTGCTCCACATTGCTTTGAAGAAGAAACACAATTTAGTTATCGTGTCTCTCACCTTTTTTGGCAAAATGGCCCGTATAGCAATTGGTAGCAAATGATCCATGATTACATGACAATCGTGAGTCTTCAAGTGCTTTAGCTTCAAATCCTTCATTGATACAAGACTGCTAATGTTTGAAGAATACCCTTCTGGAACTTTCACTCCATTAAGAAACTCACATAATGCAATTTTTTCTTTCCTGGCTAGAGTGTGAGCTGCTGGAGGCAAATAAGTACGTTTCCCCTTATTTGTTGGTGTCAATTTTCCTCTTATCTTCATTTCAACCAAGTCTAACCGTGCCTTTACGCCATCTTTTGTCTTTCCGGGCACATTTAGAAGTGTTCCAATGACGCTATCAAATACATTTTTCTCTATATGCATTATATCGAGAAAATGTCTAACATGTAAAGACGTTCAATACGGCAACTCAAAGAAAATTGACTTTTTTTTTCCACCCAGTTTTTGCAAGGCCACATGCAAAAGTCTTTCCAAATTTAACCTCCAAGTCTCTTACATTTTCAAACACTTCTTCACCAGTTAAGCACTTAGGAGCTCGACCTTCTTCTATATTCCCATTGAAAGCTTTCTTCCACCGACGATATCGATGGTTCCGATTTAGCCATCTCCGATGCCCTTGGAATGCATATTTCTGGGAGTGTGTCAATCGATATTGATCTGTACTATTGACACATATGGGGCATCCACATTGGCCATGTACACCATATCCCTCGAGGTTTGCTCTTGCCGGAAAATCATTGATTGTTCCAAATAACATGACTCTGAGATTAAAATTTTCTTCTCTCAACCCGTCATATACTTGAACACCGGTGTCCCACAACACCTTCAAATCCTCAATTAAAGGGGTCAAGTAGACATCTATATCATTTCCAGGTTGTTTCGGCCCAGAAATGAGTATAGGCATCATTATATGCTCTCGCTTCATGCATCGCGATGGGGGAAGGTTGTAGATCATCAAAATCACCGGCCATGTACTATGTGAGCTGCTTTGCAAGCCATGAGGGTTCATGCCATCTGTAGCCAATACAAGGCGCAGGTTTCTTGATTCTTCACCAAATTCAGGGAAATCATCATCAATCTTTTTCCATTGAGGAGAATCTGAGGGATGTCGAATCTTGTCATCTTCAATCCTTTCTTCAAGCCTTCTATCAGCATGCCATGTTAAGTCCTTGGCTAACTCTTTACTACTATACATGCGTTTAAATCGTGGTATTATAGGCAAATACCACATAGTTTTGACAGGCGTAGATCCATTCTTCTTGTACCGTGAGGCGCCACATTTTGGACAGGCCTTCAATGATGCATAGTCAATTCTAAATAATACGCAATCATTGAGACATGCATGTATCCTCTCATATCCCATGCCAATTGAGGTTAACATCCGTTTAGCCTCATAAGTACGATTAGGTAACACATTATCCTCAGGTAGCATGCTTTTTAATAAACCAAGCAAGTCTGTGAAACTCTTATCACTCCACCCATTGTTGGCTTTTAACTTGTATAGGTTAAGAACTGTTTTCAATCTCGTGAATTTACTACCACTATACAGTGGTGTCTTTGAATCACTTGTCAAATTGTCAAACATTTTTGGACAATTTCGCAAATCCTCCTCAATCACATTTGTCATCTCCTCCAAACGATCAGGCTCATAATCATTCATGTTGAAATCGTGTGATGGATATGATGTACCACCCAAATCATCCAACGGGACACTGCTTTCACCGTGTCTTGTCCAACGTTTGTAGCTTTTATCAATTCCATTACACACCAAATGATCTTCCAACTCACGTGGACTAATTCTCTTTCCAAAACAACAACGTAAACACGGGCAAGTGATCCTAGTTCGATCTGGTGCATGGTCAACCACAAACTTTATGAACTCTTTCACGCCTTTCTCATACTGTTCCGACATACGATCTGCTAAAATCCAACTTCGATCCATTTTGATTCTGAATTAATCAAATTAAACAATTTTATCATCAATTGATAGTTAAATTAATTAAATAATTTTTATTTTAATTTATTTCCCATTATTCTAGAAAAAATTCAGCAGAGTAACAACGCAAAAATTACTACCAAGTTCTCGACTTAATCTTCACCCGGGTAGGTTGAATCCAACAAAATTCGGATCTTACGATCCGCTAAAATCCAATTTCAATCTTAATTAATTATATTTTCAGCAACTACAAATATTGATCACCAGTCGGATCACATAAAACTATAAATAAAACATTATATTTTCAGCAACTAAGTATAAATATAGATCACCAGTTGGATCAATGTACCCTAAACCACCAAATAACCACAATTTAATCTCAAATCAAACGGAATTAACACCCGACTAACTAAAATTAATACTAAATTCAGTCAAATTCCTAGTTCCCTTAAATTTTTTATACACCCACACATACACAAATATATATACATACACCCATATATACACAAATACACGCACACATACATAAATATATATACATACACTCATATATGCATACACCCACATATACATACATCTATACATACTCTATGTGTGTGTGTGTGTATATATATATATTTATATTTATCTAAAAGAAAATACCAAAACTAAATGGACCACGGTGGCGGAAGCGGAGATGGGCGGCAGGGGCAGCGGCGGGCGGCGGCGGCGGAGGTCGGCGTCGGTGTCGGTCGGTGGCGGCGGAGGTCGGCACTATCTATATATATATATAGAGAGTTAATTTTATATATATAGAGAATATATACATATATATGCACATATATATATATATATCTAGAAAGAGAAAGAGAGAGAGAGAGATACTACCGGAGTGACGGCGACGGACGGTGGTAGAAAGAGAAAGAGAGAAAGAGAGAGAGAGAGAAACCGAGAGAGAGAGGTAGATCTAGAGATAGAGAGAGAAAAAGAGACGGGGGCGGCGGACGGTGGTGGTGCCGATGGTGGTGGTGGTGGTGGTGGTGGTGAGAGAGTTGAGAGAGAGAGAGTGAGTGAGTGAGAGTGAGAGTGAGAGTGAGGGGTGGCCGGGTTGTAGAAAACCCGGCCCTTGTGCCAGCGGTTCGGCTGAACCGCTGGCACATGTGTGTTTGTGGCAGCGGTTCGGCCAGAACCGCTGCCACAAAGTGCACTTCTGGCAGCGGTTCGGCCGTGCACTTTTTGGAAGCGGTTCGGCCGAACCGCTGCCATACGTGCACTTTTCGGCAGCGGTTCTGGCCGAACCGCTGCCACATTCAAAATATATATATATATATATTTTTTCTGAAACCTATGACAGCGTTTTGGCTCGAACCGCTGTCATAGGTCCGAACCGAATGCCACCTATTACAGCAGTTTTCAAAACCGCTGTCATAGGTACGTTGTAATAGGACTTTTTTGTGGTAGTGTAAATATAAATTGATTTACAGTATTAATTTAAATTTAAATTCTTAATTTGCTCATAATCATAATCATAACACGTCATATATATATATATATGTATATGTATATATAGTTATGTATACTTATACAAATATATAAGTTAATATAACATATGTTCATGTGCAAGTACACACACATATATACACACACACACGACTATTACATGTAAGTAGTTTTATATATTAATAGCAAATTCAATATATTTTTTAATTACATCAACAATATATGTATATATATTTATATGTCACGATCATTTCAAATTTATATCATAATATATATTTCATAATTAATATAACTATTTCAGACAAAAGCTTATATGATTTGACTACTACAATACTTTTGTCTTCTTAGAAAACAAAACCAAACACAATTTCACCAAAAAATAACTCAAACATCATTTGAAAATAGGTAAATCAAATACACAACTCCCAATAAATTTTTTCACCAAAATTTTCACAAAAAATAACCTCCAAAACAAAAACAATCACATCCTTAAATTTTCAGTTTTCAAATTTAAGGCTGTGTTTGCTTTTGTTTTCAAACATATTTTGGTCAAAACTTGTTTGCTTTATGTTTTTTTGATCAAAATGGACTTTTTTGGTCAAAAAATTTGTCAGCTATTGTCTCCCTATTTGTATCTACTTTAGAATGCCTACGAATTATTCCAACTATAATATATAGATAATCATAATATTATAATCATTTAAAATTTATATTATATTACATTTTTCAATCATTAATTAATTATAAACACAACTTTTCAGATAAAAACTTGCATGATTTGACTGCTACAGTAACTTTTGTCTCTTCTGAAAATAAAATCAAACACAAAACCAAACATATTTTCATCAAAATACACAACTCCCAATAAACTTTTTCACCAAAAAAATATCAAAAAATAAAAGCAAACACAGCCTGAACTTTTCAAATCTGCACGGTTATTTGTCTTAATTTCGATTTTTAACCAACCAACCAAACTTTTATCACTCTGAAAGAAGAACTACAAATCGAACTCAGAGCAGATAATTTCAACGAATATGAATGGCGGTAAGTCCGCCGCCGCCGACTATTACCATGTGTTAGTCCTATCAGTGGAAAACTTATAGCTCTTCTTCAAGATTTTCTTTCTCTCTATTTTATCTTCGTACTAATTTTTTTATCTTCATTATTTCTGATTTTTTTTTCCTTTGCATTATGTTGTTAGGTTTATAGTGATCGATAGTCCAGGTATGGTTCCTCAATTTGCGCTGTATACTTCTTTTGCCTAATTTATGCTTCAAGATTATTTTTATGCTGCCGTTCAATTGAGCTCAGGCCTTATGGTATTGGTAACAATTTTCGGTCTCCACCGCTGGCTTCACGACTGTTGGAATATTTGATTATTATATTAAAAGTTAATATTAATTAATTAAAATCGTGTCTATTAGTGAGTGATCATATCTAATAGTCACATCTTTTATGATTGGTGTAATTAAAAGGTTGTAACTTTTTTGACAAGAGTTGTGTCTTTGTATGGAACAACAAGTTGATTGGAAAAAGTATTTCAATATCTATAAATACACCAATTTTGATGCCACAAAAATATCGTAAGAAATCTAAAATTCTCCTACATTTTTCACTTACATCTTTTTCAACGAGTTCTGAAAGGGAGACTTTCGAAATTGCTATTCGTAAGTTTCGATGGTTTTGTGGTATACTAGAAGTGATTTGCCATATAAACCTGGTAGCAAATGAGTAGTGGGGGCAAATATCACTTTAAGGAAAGTGAATCATGCACGCTTCGAAACCATGTTTAAATTATATTTTCTTCATTCATTTGTATTCCCCAATCTAAAGAAAAATCCCCAATAATCTTAAAGTGATATTTGTCTATCATAAAACTAGCATGGCGGAAGATTAAATACGGTTTTTGTGGTGAAGAAAATTGTTGACGTCCATGTGTTGCAAAATACTTTTGTAATTACTTTTCTGAATGAAAATTTATTGAACTGTGGAGGCAACTAAATCGAGGAACAATATGAAGTCATGCAGAGTTGATTGGTTTCATAATCAATGTCCTGACAGCAATTCTATTATTTTAATTGATCATTAGGTTGATGAATGAAAGATTGAAGTTTCGTTCCACATATTTGAATATATGTTAATTCTGGTATGACATAGCATAGTTATATAGACTATTTAAGTATTCTATATTGTCTTGTTTTTTTTTTTTGAAAATCTATATTGTCTTGTTTGGAATAAAGAAACTTAGAGTTTCTTGTAAAAGTAACTGCAATGTTATGCTATAATAAATCTTGTAGTAATTTAATTGGAATTGAACCATAAGTAATTCATAGTACTTATGATGGATTGTGCTATAACAGTGAGAATATAAAGAATGCGCATTCGTAGATAAAGTTAAACTAAATTGTAGTACAATAATATAATCGAATTTACCCCATGGTATATATGCATGAGGATAAATGAGATTATCCTATAAAAGTTTGACAATGAAATATGTTATGTAGGGGTGCCAAACAAATTGGAATAAGTTATTTTTCCCCATAATATTTTTTTAATGCACTTAAATGTGAGGGTAAAGGAGAAATACAACTTCAAAGTTAAGATCGGTCAAACATAATGAAGTTATGGAGCAAAACTTGTTTAATTACTCAAACCATATAAAATCACCAATAGTGGGAACCCAACCTTTTCTCTAGCACTACTACTAGTTAAAAGGTTTAAAGGGTAATAACAAGCTATTGATAAGTGATTAAGTTAACTCTAGATATATTGAATATTTCTAAGAGTTGTACATAAGGAGGATGAGTTGAAAACTCTTAATGAAGTAAAATTTGATACCTATTAAGGAATAAAAGGACTTCACTTAAGTGAACACAAGAGGTGGTGCCTAAAAGTTGAGAAACTTTTATAAGTGTTCATGATACTAGGATGAAGCGCAAGGCCATGTATGTGCTTAAATTTTCGGTGAACTTCTTGAAAGTTAAAAGGTTCATGTGTGTGATATCTCTGGTTTAACTTATGGAATATTAGTTTAAGCGAAGCCACCATTGATTTCGTTGAACTTTGAGTTATTTGCACTAAGTGAAAGTTTAATTCGAAAGACACTTTCATTTATGCATGTACCTTTTGAGTAAGTGAAATTCAAGGTTACATGTTAAGTGGGGGATTTTTAATATGATAATTAAAGTGTGGGATTGTTGGAATATTTGATTATTATATTAAAAATTAATATTAATTAATTAAAGTCATGTCTATTAGTGAGTGACCATATCTAATAGTCACATCTTTTATGATTGGTGTTATTAAAAAGTTGTAACTCTTTTGACAAGAGTTGTGTCTTTGTATGGAACAACAAGTTGATTGGAGAAGGTGTTTCAATATCTATAAATACACCAATTTTGATGCCACAAAAATATAGTAAGAAATCTAAAATTCTCCTACGTTTTTCACTTACGTCTCTTTCAACGTGTTCTTGAAGGGAGACTTCCGAAATTGCTATTCGTAAGTCTTGATGGTTTTGTCGTATCCTAGAAGTGATTTGCCATATAAACCCGGTAACAAACGAGTAGTGGGGGCAAATATCACTTTAAGGAAAGTGATTCATACACGCTTCGAAACCATGTTTAAATATTTTCTTCATTCATTGTATTCCCTAATCTAAAGGAAAATCCCCAACAAGGACTGCTTCTGCCCAACCAAAGGTGACGGAGGGAAAGTTGGGGCCATGATTGAACCTGGTGGTAGAGAGAAAAATTCGACTATTAGGGGTTTGTCTACAATTTTGCTTGAGTACATGAATATTTGATTTTCTCAGTTTGATTGGTGTCCAGATGGAACGAGGACAATGTTGGGTTGGGTGATCCCTAGGGTAGGTTAGCATAGCGGAATATTAAAATTTTATAATCCTATCCCGCAACAGGATTATGGCCGGTTTAATCAAACTAATACAAACGAGAAAAATCTAACTACGCGAAATACCTTTCGCGCTATTTCCCTCGTATAAATTTCTAATCTTATCAACCCGAACAAATACTCCCTTGACTCGAATCTACAAAGAAACCGTCGGCCCCTTCTTTGATTTCCAAGCTCCATTTTTCGCTCCTTTGTATCTTTAAGCGATCCAATGTCTCGCCTCTAAGATGTATCAACACCTCTTTATAGTTCCCAATAAATATATATATGGTGCTAGCCTACATATTTATTCTAGATCCAATCTAGGTTTAATATATGAAAGTTGGAATATTATGTATGAAAGATTAAGCTCAACACATGAGCAAAATCTTGTCTAAATAAAAAGCTAAGGGGCGGCTACTATGGAGAAAAATAGAAGATAAATTTTTCTTTCTCTTTCTCTAAGGTGGGCGAAAATTTCACTATGTAAAAGTGTGTGTGTGTTTTTTTTTTAACACATATATTTATAGAGAGACTCCTAAGTTTAATTTACTAGGAAGTCAAGATAAAATCAAATCTCCAAGATTTATTTCATCTAATCCTAAGTAAACTCAATTAAGAAGTTTTCTTAAAACAAGGAAATTAGCCAACAATCTAACTTATTCCTTTTCTCTTTCATAAATATTTCCTTGATTCTAACATGATCAAGACTTGGAGAGGAATTAATTCCTCTCCTAATTTCCGCCACCTACACGCCCATGTGTAGTCTTGGAGTCCAGAATTTTTATCATACTTGATTCAATTTTTTGACTCCTATTTAATAGTCCAACCATTTAATTAAATACTACATAATAATTAAAGTCCAACTTTAATTATTATTAGCCCAATTATTTATTAATTTTATTTAATTTTTGGCCCAAGCCTATTAATTAAATAAGGGATATTTGCATAAAATCCCCCTGTGTTAATGCGAAACTGCAAAAAAACACCGGTGTTAACGAAATAGGCTAAACACCACCATGTGTTATTCAAAAATCTGCAAAAAGTCACTTTTTTTAAAAAAAACAAGCATGTTTTTCATGTTTTTCACCTTTAATGACATACTTCTTTGTCATTTATACACTCTCCAAACAAAATAAAAGGTAAAATAGTGTTATTTCACCCAAAAAACACATTTCTTTCTATCTTTTTAACAAAAAATGACTTTTTGCAGACTTTTGAATAACACATGGTGGTGTTTAGCCTATTTCGTTAACATTGGTGTTTTTTTTTTGGCAATTTCGCATTAACACAAGGGGCTTTTTTGCAATTATCCCATTAAATAAAACCCTTGGACTCTACTAGGTACATTAATTAATTAATCTTCCTTGATTAATTAAATAGTCTAATTAATTGTTCTCCTATCAATTAATTAATATTCCCAATTAAGTAAGTACTAGACTTTCCCAATTTACCTCAACTTCCAAAGTTGATTAATCATATCTTATAAGCAGGAACCTTAGGAGTTAGTGTGTGACCCCTTAGGCTCGTTCATGTGCTAGTTGTAAGTGCACTTTCCAAAAGTACCAGTGTACCTTTCTTTATTTAGAAAGTACTAGATTAAATCTTCCTTGATTTAATCAGACCATGTATTATTCACCATTATATCATGGTACCTACAAATCGAGGTTACTGTCTAGCAACGGGCCCCGAAGACCTAGACAGGAACGATATTAAGATACTTAACCTATCATAACGACGATCCTCGTGTAAGTAAGATTCCTCCATCAAATTTCCCGGATTGGAATCTCGAGTAATGGCTTAGTCAAAACTCTTATGACCTAATCTCTATGTTTCCTTCATTGCATGACATCAATTCTAGCAATCCAAACAAGGAAACACTCTGCCTCTTTGCATTGCCATACTTTGCGCAAAGATTTCTTGAATCGATTCATTGAGCAAAACATAGGAAATGTCTGATTAGCTAAATTAGTGATAGATCCACTCTCATATACCTTGACGCATAATCATACTATACCCAAGATATCCCATATGAAGTCTCGCAAAGGAATCATGAGATAAGTCAAAGTATAATCGACTATGCTCAAAGTAACCAATGGAACCTCAGGTCCATAAGGATTACTCTTACACCTATGTGATTATTGAAAATTTCACATTCGATCAAGAAAACAATTTTAGAAATTTCCAGCGGGGTTGTTCAGTTCACTCATTATCTAAATGAGAACCCTCGTACACATCTATGCCTATGGAACGAGGCACGCTCTCTAAGAACACATGTGTACAAGCAAGTCATTTGGGTCTTTGTCAATATCCCTCATTTTGACAGACCCTTTAACGACTTGGAACCTTTTAAGAATCACGACTTTGGAGACATATTCCATCATCATCATTCCCGATATCCGATGATGTCCCATAGTCATGTGTGATTCAAGAGACTTCATTATAAGCTTATTTAGATAGTTTAGGAACAAAGAATACCATAAAGGTTTAGACTTATTATAGTAAGATTGTCATAGAGTATCTCGAGAATGGCGCCCAACTAATTGGCGCGCCGGGCACTAACTTTATCAATCTCCCACTTGCCCAAGAGCTAATTGCCCCATGTACTCGAGGCCCATTCTCCAGAGATGTCCTTCTAGTACTTTTGACTCAAGGGGCTTAGGTGATTGTGGGTTTGGTATATTATTTGTCGAGTGCACATGTTCCACTCAGACATTGCCCTCTCCCTATAATCTGTTAGATCACATGGTATTGCCATATATGTGGTTGGATTTTTGATGAGACCTATGCTCGTTTGCTCATGCAACAACCACCATTGTTATCATAGTACATAGTACTTGATCAACAATGAATATAATTACTCCCACTCAAGGGTGTGATTCCTCATCCAAAGGTCCACTTCAGTGGTGAAAACGCGATAGTGGATTGCTTGGACCCTATCAAATTCACCGCTCGACCATTCTAGTTTTTCCTCAATGGGGTTCGTCCATCATGGCTACATAGAGTATGTACGCCATTTCACGTTTTGTTCCCCTTCTTCATGGATGACTCGGCGAAGATTCCTTACTTGGAATCTTTTAGTTTGCCATTTGAGGATACTTACAAAAATTAAATTTTAACCTAAGGTTTTCCACAAAGGAAATCAGAGTCTCTCGCCACTCTATTTCCATTGTCCATTGTCATTTTCTTGTGAAGATATCCTTAGTCCTCTAAGGTATTAAGGATAGTCTTTCATGGCAGTCCAGTGACTAACACTGGTTTCGACTATTGTTGTCATACACTCCTAGTGTATCAGCAATATCGATCCATGTACGTAGAACTTCATACATCGTGTCGCCTATGACTAGCGCAACATGTATGTGAGAAATCAGTACTCTTTCCTCTAATGTCTAAGGGGACATAGACTTGAAAGTAACTTTTGTCTCAATAGGCAAGAATCCTTTCTTGGATTCCTCCTTACTAAATTACTTTGGTTTCCTTTCTATGTACTAGGATTAGGAGAGTCCCCGCATCCCACACTAGCTTTTCTTGATATCTCAAAATACGGAGTGCGTGGATGCTTCTCCCAAATCCTTCCTTGGAGATTTTGGGGATAACCTTGCTTTTGTTAATTTCAACATCCCTACTTCATTTTCATTTAGTAGGATGCTTTTAACACAAAGCACCATAACTTTACTTATACTCCAACTCGCCCCTTTTTACACATATTCTTTCAACATTTTGCATGAAACCCATAAGATTATGGTCTCATCAAAACACTTTGTAAGCCTCGGGATGCTTACTTGAGTTTGTCATAAGAACTCAGAAGTTAACACACTTGTGATCACTTCCATTGAATGTGAAACCTTCTGGCTGCTCCATAAAGGTTTATTCCTTAATCACTTTTAAGGAAATGGTTTCCACATTCTACTACCATATCGAATAGGTATGTAGATTTAGCTTGAAGAATTCAAATGAATTTTCGCATCCCCACTGCAAAAGGATTTTATCCTTTTTCACGTGGCATGCTTTATAGGTTTCAACCTCTCCATTTCTTCCAATCTTTCACTGCAAGCCCCACTTGCAGCTAATTAGGTGTAACACATCTAAGTGGGCCCACCAAGGTCTAACCTTTTTGGTCCATCTCAAATTTTACAATTTCAAGCTAATTTCCCGAATCAATGTCCAACATCGTCTCCCACTTTTGGATTTGAATCCAATGGGATTTCCTCCTCGTTGCTTTCATGCAAGAGATCAATCTCTTAGATTATCTCGAGATTCTACTAGATCTCCTTGGAGGTTGTGTACTTATGGCTTTTGTCTCAGGCTATGCTATAGTGGTATGTCATGGGTTGGTTTGTGGTTCTTGAGTTTCCTCAATTTCTACAATCTTTGCCATTCTTATCCAATAAGATTTTCTTCTCCGAAAAGGTGGCATTCCCTCAAAACAAAACTTTGTTCTAAAGGATTATAGAAATGATATCCTCAACTTCATTTTGGATATCCCATATACCTTTCACAAGTTGGATCCTAGATCTATCTTGTCTCCCACTAACATCTTCATATCCTAAGATATTTGTATGAAGATGCTATAATCATACCTTAATGCACGTATGGTATACACTCTTACAATGTCCTATTCACATATAGGTTATTGATTCTAGGTTATAACCTCAGAATAAAGAGGGAGGTCAGTAAAACTCACCATGGACTGAATAATATCAAATAAAATTCAGCTCTTTCGTTCAACTACCCCATTCGAATGAGGCTTGTTAGTGGAGTCTTAACTTGAAAGAATCCTATTCTTTCTTAGATAATCACTTGAACGAGTATACTTTTCTTGATCTAATCAATGATTTTGATACTTCGTTCATACTTCTCTACTTCATGTCTAAACACCTTCAATCCTATCAAACATTTTAGACTTAGTACATCCAATGTACTCCATGGAGTAAGAAGATTTCTAGCATTGCTACGTAGTGCAACATATACATGCCCATTTGCCTAGCAAACAAAGATTTAGTCATTTTTCCCTTAAGACAAGATTAATGAGTAGCTCCCTTGCACTGCTCCCTTGAACCTTTCTTTAGAGATATGACTTAATCATTATGTGTCATATGTTAGGGTTGATTATCTAACCTTCCTATTAACTGTTCACATCTTGCCATCTTTATAGCATATGATCGATTTTAACACCCGCTTCCATTTCCACCTTTGCCATTTAGCTCCTTAGTTGTTCTTTATTCATTTCCTATAGGCATCCAATGCCTTTGTATGGAGATGAATTAACTACTTAGCATTGGCATGTCCTTCTTAATGGTGGCTACAACATTTCAACAACTACTTTGTTAAATGTTGTACCTTAACAATGAACTAGTCATATGATTTAGAGAGTGATAAGACCACTAGGTCTATCCTTGACTCCTTTGTCAAATGAGTTTCCAAAACTCTTCTAGAGATTCTAAATCTCTCTCTCTAAATCTTACACTAATTTGTTCAATCGAATGAACTATAATACCCATACATGATCCATGCTCTCATTTGCTTCTAAAGTTTAATGAGGCATCTTGCTTGGATATTATCTTGGTCTCACCTCACATAGGTAGTCCCTTCATGGTTATTTTGCTCTAAGCAATTAGAGACTAGGAATTTTCCATATGTCCAACACACATTCCTATTCTCATAAACGAGGACAATTACTAGGTCGCATTGTTCTATTTGTATTGCTTGGGATTAGTTCAGTTACAGTTAGGTTCTATTCTAGATTTGATTGAGTGGTACTAAATTATGTCTAACATAATAAGGCAATACAAATAAATAAGCATTCAGCTATAAATTAAGTACTTATACAATTTGATCTTTAATTGTACAAGTCTCCCACAATTTTCCAAACTCCACCACCCCGTTGATGGAATTTGAGAAAGCTTAATTTCCTTAGTGGGCTTGAGATCTAACCAAATCAATCAAAGCACCTCAATTATATGAGTGTGTTCGATTTCTTCAGTTAGTAGTCGCGCCGGACCTTCTACCTCGTAGTTCTCAAGATCGTTTTACCTCGTCTTTCACATATGGCCCAATTATATGGGTGTACAATATGCTACCTCAACGTCAGGCCAAATCCATCTGATGGTCCCAAGTGGCATAAGAAAGGGTCTAAAGGGGGGGGGGAGG
The DNA here is from genome assembly GCA_019426215.1 of Buddleja alternifolia. Lineage (NCBI taxonomy): Eukaryota > Viridiplantae > Streptophyta > Magnoliopsida > Lamiales > Scrophulariaceae > Buddleja > Buddleja alternifolia. The sequence continues at coordinate 26,926,943 of CM033404.1, forward strand.
AGGGGTTGAATTGACCCTGAAGTCTTTTTCGACTTTAAAAATATTTCATATTACTTTGAAGAATTTGAACGCTTGGAAAGCTTAGCGCTAATTTAGGCACTTAGGAATAGATAACTTAGACTTAGTGATTTCAACAATTACCAAAGTAGGGTAATGTTTCAATTGCTTAATCAGGGTTAGCACAGCAGAAATGATTTTATAGCTTAGCGTTCTATTGAACTTGAATTAGTCGCTTAACTATTTTGAATGATTGTTCAAGTTATAATATGCAAATGTAAAGTAAAGCAATAAAATAGTAAATAACACAAGATATTGTAAGGTTCACTGGGTGATGTAATCCCAGCTACGTCCTTCTTCTCCTTTGCACTTAGAGGAATTCACTAGAAAGATTATCGAAGAGTCACACAGAGACTTCTACAAAATAGATGAAATGGTAGATGATTTTTGAGCTCCTTGATCACACAGACTTCAGCTCCAACGAAGATCTTCTTAAACAAGCTTCTCTCACACAAAAATGCTGCTTGTAGAATCAACAAACTTTCTCACTCAGATGAAACATGTTGGAGGTTTTGTCACGAGTTTGTTTGATGTTGAAAAGTTCAAACAACTTGGGATATCTCAATTGTAATTTAGGATTCTTCTCTGAATAGGTTTGAGATATCTATAATTGTCTTTGGAATGTATTATGAAAAGCTTGAAGGATTTTGGCTATGGAGTTTGTAAGCTTTTCTTTCAAGTAATTTCAGCAAAGTTTTGACCTTTTTCTTGTGCATGTACGCGTATATTTAAGGTTTGTTGAAGCGTACTATTTATAGGGTTTCTTTGGATTTGTCCGTTGGACACATGTGAGAGCGTGTACCTCACGCAGCGTGGTAAACAGTCCCTTTCTGACATTCCTGAAATTCTGCTGGTTCCGATTGGACAGGAGCAGTTCTTGAACTCTGAAATCTGATAGTCTAGTTAAAAGGTGGCTCGTCCACAAGTCATAATAGCTTATCACATTTAATTCACTTATCAGGCATTTAATGCATTTGAATTTATTTTCCGTTGGAAATAAATATCCGTTGATGATTGCATTTAAGTCCTTCATTACTTGAGAATTTATTTCAGGTGAATCTGATCCTTAATCGTTTGAGTCATTTGAGCGCTTGATTCAACAACCCTAAAACAGTCATTTAGCATTTGACAGACCCTAAGAACAAATCTTCATCTTCACTTGACTTCAGACGCTGATCTTCAACTTCATCTCTAATAGACTCACCTAGAATTCTATTAGTGACTCGGTATCAAATACTTAGTCTAAAATCTACAAAGATAAAATTTACAAGCCTAATAAAATAACAAACATTCAAACGCTTATACAATAGTTCTATGAAAACATAAACTTACATTCTTTTGGGGTCTAACATAAAATCCTATTTTGTCATCATCAAAACATCTAACATGAAATTTCTTAACAATTTCCCCCTTTTTGACGATGTCAAGACCTTAACTCTTATAACTCTTTTATAGATCAAGAGTTCAAAGAAAAGCCCAAAATAAATATAAGTCAGTGTTAGAATGTTAGTTATGTTAGCTAATGTTAGATTAGCCTCAACAAGATGTTTCAGCGATAAATCATTCATTCATATATATGGAGTTTAAAGCATACATGATTTATAGTGAAAATCCGTTGACTAAAATTACAAGCCTATTAAAATAACAAACATTTAAGCGCGTGTACCTAATGCATTTGAATTTATTTCCTATTGGAAATAAATGTCCGTTGTTGATTGCATTTAAGTCCTTCGTGACTTGAGAACTTATTTCAGGTGAATCTGATCCTTGATCGCTTGAGTGCTTTGAGCGCTTGATTCAACAATCCTGAAACAGTCCTTTAGCGTTTGACAGATGCTAAGAACAAATCTTCATCTTCATTTGACTTCTGACGCTGATCTTCAACTTCATCTCTAATAGACTCACCTAGAATTCTATTAGCGACTCGGTATCAAATACTTAGTCTAAAATCTACAAAGATAAACTTTACAAGTCTAATAAAATAACAAACATTCAAACGCTTATACAATAGTTCTATGAAAACATAAACTTACATTCTTTTGGGGTCTAACATAAAATCTTATCTTGTCATCATCAAAACATCTAACATGAAATTTCCTAACAATTTCCCCCTTTTTGATGATGTCAAGACCTTAACTCTTATAACTCTTTTATAGATCAAGAGTTCAAAGAAAAGCCCAAAATAAATATAAGTCAGCGTTAGAATGTTAGTTATGTTAGCTAATGTTAGATTTGCCTCAACAAGATGTTTCAGCGATAAATCATTCATTCATATATATGGAGTTTAAAGAATACATGATTTATAGTGAAAATAACCAGCGACATCATACACAAAGAAATAAAAGATAAATCAATAAAGAATCATTTTCTTTGTCGCTACTTCGAAGCCTCTTCTTGATAGATTTCATTCGCTAGATCTAGAAGAACTCAATCGATGTTTATCATTGTTGTGTGAGAGACTTCATCATAGTCATCGCTTCGATTCTTAGTGCTTCGATTCAACTCAAGTAACCTTTCCACCCAATCCCTTGCAGGGATCCCAAGCTGTTTGATTAAGTCATGGTAAATGTCCTGCATACGATCGTTGGAAGGTTTCCAATTGAGAGGTCTTCTCAGCGGTGCCGCGTATGGATTAAAACCCAAACCTTCTAAAAATTTTACATCAATGTCCGAAAGCCTGTGCCTGCCTTGGTAGTATCTTGGCTTTCACTTCTTAGGGAGCATCTTCTTTAGACTCACTATTTCTTCAAACATGGAGCACCAGTTTTTGTTGTCTGTCTTTGATATTGGCTCCGTCAAGGCTTTTCCTTTGGCTTTGGACAACTGATGCTTTTCTTTCTCATCTTCCCCCTTCTTGGCATCATCAAGGGAGGTTTTGAGATCAGCGATATCTCTTCGCAATAGCCTAAATTCTTCAATAAGTAAAGCAACTTGTTCAGTGATACTTTGAGCAACTGAGTTGGAAGTATTATGTCGCTCAGTATCTACCGAAGCGTTTTGGGCTAAGTGGCGATTGAACTCTTTGGAAAGGGTAGTGATCAGCGGTGATATGCTGTCATTATTGCTGTAGTGCTCTTAGTAGCAGCGTTTGCAATATCACGACTTCTAGTGTCGGAGACTAACTTGATATTTCTATCATCATTTTCAAGTATCTTGGAGCAGGAACCCTCGATGGTATTGAGCAAGTTCCGAACAGATCATCTAAAGTCTCATGTCTCTTGATCACTTTCTGAGTCGGAGTCTGAAGAAGGAGAGCGTTCAGGAGATGGAATGAATTTGTATAAACTAGAAACTGTAGCCTTTCTTTTTGATTTATCTCTGATAAACGGCTCTTCAACAATTTCTGCATGTACTTCTTCTATCGCTTGCTCAACAGATTGAGTTGCAGTATCAATCTCTGCAACTTGAGCAACAATTGGAACCTCGACTACTGGAGCGCTAGGGGAAACTTCAGTTTGCATATCAGCGTCTAGAGTAGGAGTGACTTCCTCAGTAGGAGTTTGTTCCAATTCCATTTCAACAATCTCAACTGGAGGAGAAGGTTTCTCAACAGCAATGACCCAGAGTGGGCCAATTGCTTCCATCACGTGTCTTGGACTGATCACGTTCGTTTGTGGGATAAAGAATGTAGCGTCTTCGTGCTCTTCAGTACTGAGTGAAAAATGCACATCCTCTGGCAGATCGATACCTGAAATGTAAGAGTTGTAAAAGTCTAAAATAAATAGCATAAGCGCTTGAGCAGCTTCTTGATCCACTGGCCTGATTAGCTATAGAATTTTGGCCACTTGGATATTTTGTTCGCAAAATAAGACGGGGTGTAAGTTGTACCCATGGAAGTCACTAAAACCGAAGTGTTGGTTAAAAGTGATATCCAGCGATTGAGAGTTCTCCACAATCGCTCGTCTTTCATGGTGAAATTCATCAAAAGCATCGGTGGTATGAATTTGGGTATCGGCTGGTTCTGAATGCTCATCCCGCTTGCTGGTAGAAGCGTCTTCGTTTAAGTCAATTTGAAGTCGCTGACTAAGATTCAACTCAGAGCCTCCTCGATTTATTCGTCTAAGTTGATCACGGATGTAACTTTCCATACCTCGGTGAAAATAATGTAGGGCATCTACTAGACCCACAAGCGATTCTCTCCTCTGCAACAGAAATAAGGCATATGCTCTACGCCTATATTCAATTCCAAAATTGAACAAAAATGGATACTGGAGCATCTCATCAATTGTATGAAAATGCAAAACAAAATCCTCTGCCCATCTGGATGTATCCAATATCCAACATTTTCCAAGAGTGTCAGCGAGTTCTCTATCAAGTCTTGTAGCCAGCAGTTGCTTGAATCGCTGCTTCTCTTCTACAAAACTTTCTGCCCAAACTCTGGCAAGGAACTCTCTAGCTTCATCTTCAATCTAAAAATTGATAGGGTTGGGGTGTTCTTGAAGCGTTGCACCCTTTCCCTTCCATAAACGTAGCGGCTTCTTGGAAGATTTATTGGCTTCAAAATGGACAACTTTGGGAAGCGCTGAATAGCCCATCTTGTTCGAAAATAATTGACTTCTCAGCGTCTGAAAGAGATGGATTGTGGAGCGTGATTTGAAAGTTGAGCTCCATATCAATCAATTTACTAGACGATAAAAATACTACAACGTTTACCCTGAGGAATCTCTTCGACTGTTTCAGTCACTTGATTTTTGTAAGGTTCCATATCCTCAGGCTCCAGAACTACTTCATCATCTTCAAGATTAATGAATGAAGTAAGGGGATCAACACGAATAGGGATTTTGAATCCTTCTAATAAATTCAATGTATATTGGATAGTATGTTCCCTAAATGCTGAAAGAAACAATTTATCCTAGCGTCAAAAAGAAGAACACAGGAGAGGATAAAATACATTGTCTAAGACAAGTACTTACCCCGATCGCTAGCTAATTCTGTCGAAAGAGCACCAAAAATGGGAATTGATTCGGGAACAACGTCAGAAGGAGGAGAGGAAGGAACACTATCTTGTTTTTCAAGCGCTGGCTCGGCTGGAGCGCTTGTTGATCCTGTTGGAGTGGACCAAGGAGTACGCTTGCGTGCTAGCGGTACTTCTTCCTCTTCAGCCTCTTCTTCTTCTAGAAAGATAACAAAAGCGGGAGGGGGAGAAGGAGATTTAGGAGGAGAAGAGGGAGACTTCTGCTTTTTCTTGGTCTCCTTCTTCTTCTGCTTCTTGGCTGGCTTGGATGGCTCAACGACTTTCAAGACGATCTTTCTTTTAGGTCGCTTAACCACCACTTCCTCTTTTGATGATGATGATGAAGACAATGTCGCTTGCTCCTCATCATCACTGCGAATATTTCCTTCGGCAAAGAGTCGCTCATGTTCCTCCTTGGGAATCGCTGCACCACCTAGTCGCTTGGGTTTTAGCAGTTCGTCGATCATTTTCCTGCCGTAGAACTTAAGCGCTGGAACTTTTTTACTTGCGGTATTAACATGACCGCTAGCGCTTAAAAGAAGACTCAACACAATCCCGTATGGCTTGGGATTAATCGATTGTTCGATCGCTGCCTTGAAGTGATTAAACACATATCTGGCACAATTGACCTTCAGTTTTGTCAAAATAGCGACCATCATCTTATACTGGCTATTGGTAATCTTATCAAAACCTCCTTTTCTGCACTCTATCATTTTAGAGCAGATATCAGCCAGAATGACATATTTGCTCTTCATGTCATTCTTCTTGAAATTTGATGCGTAGGCTTCGTCAATGTCATCCTTTTTTATTAGATCCCAGACCTTGGTGGTGTCTCCAAGGTTCACATCTTCAACTTCTCCACCATGAGTAGGCAATTGCAGTAAAGTGGACAGAAGTTGAGGAGTAAGAGTGAAAGTTTCTTTGGTAAAAGGAAACACGCAGGAAATGGAGTTGCCGTCATAAAAAATGACAGCATTCTGAAAGAAAAAAAGGGTTTCTTCTGCGTGAATCGAAGAATGAGAAGTCAACATGGTTTTTAGACCCGATTCTTCAATGAGAGGAAGAGTGGTTCTCAAAGGGAAGTTTTGGTTGTTGAAAAGGTAATCCCAGTTTACAAGAAATCCAGCATTGACTGTTACTTCCTTCTTAGTTTTGGACTTAGAAGATTTTCCGGCAACAGATTTCGAAGATTTTAGTGGCGCCATTGATGAAAGATTGAAGCTTTTTGAGAGAGTTTAGAAGAAAGCCTATTTGCCTTGAGAGAATTTTTACAGTAGGGAATTTGAAAGTGATACTGTAAAAATGCGAAGGGTTTAAATAGAAAGCAAAAAGTAACTCCTCAATAGCTTAGATAAATGCCACGTGTAACAGTAGTTAATATGGAAATGAAACTCATTGAATCTGGGCCGTTAAAGAATAACGATGGATGTAAAAAGATGCAATAAATTTGGTTAGCTGCTGTAAAATGAAAAAAATTTGAAGTCTGCAGTTACTTTTCAAAAACGTTTGAGATTTGGAAAATGTTCAGCGTGAGTTGCACACAACTGATGGTACACTGACATGTACCCAGACACATGCATTTACTAAACCGCTTATTTTTAGATAGGAATTATTAACCGCCAGTTTGATTTGATAGGAGCGCGTGGGCAGTTGTCAAATCTTATCTTTTTGGACTTATCCACACGCTACCTTTTAGCGATGAAAACAATGCTTAATTTTCAGAGAAAGTTTCTTAGCATTTAAAGTGGGAATATTCTTAACGCAAATTTCTTAGCATTTAAAGTGGGAATATTCTTAACGCTGAAGTCTTTTAATAAAATTCAATCGCTTGATTTTTAAAAGATATTTTTATTTAACTTTAATAGAGATTGATTTTGTCATCCAGAAAAGATTAACGCTAATGATCAATGTACAGAATTGTTGAATAATTATTTTTGATCATAGACGCTTATTGGTTGGAATAAGTACAATTTCAAAGTTCCCCCTGAAATTGATAACTCATTTCAATTTTGAAATTGCTTTAGACATAATAATAAAGTGGATTTCCCCTAAATTATATGCCTATGAAAGAAATGATGCTTTATGATTAAGCGTTTAAATCAATCATACCTAATTCACTTCTCAAAGTGAGAAAACGTTGTTCGTTAAGCACTTTGGTGAAGATATCTGCCAATTGTTTGGCAGTACTAATGAAATGCATGGAGATGTCTTTCTTTTGAACATGGTCACGCAAGAAATGGTAGCGAATGTCAATGTGTTTAGTTCTAGAATGAAGGACTGGGTTTTGGGTCATAGCTAAAGCGCTTTGGTTATCACAATGGATTGGGATAGGACCTAAGATTGTTCCATAATCTCTAAGTTGTTGCCTCATCCAAAGGATTTGTGCACAACAGCTTCTAGCGGCTACATGCTCTGCCTCAGCGGTAAAAGTCGCTATGGATTGTTGTTTCTTACTATGCCACGAAACTAGTCTATCACCTAGAAATTGACATGTACCACTAGTACTCTTTCTATCTATTTTGCATCCTGCAAAATTTGCGTCTGAATAACCAATTAGTTGAAAAGGAATCCGCTGGATACCATAAGCCCACATTTTGTGTGCCTTTTAGGTATTTAAGGATCTTCTTGGTAGCAATTAAGTGTGATTCTGACACACGAAATCCTAGCAAGTATACTAGGTCGTGCAAAGTAATAAAGTGGACTATTTAGCCCGGGGTGTATCGTCTCCACAGGGACAATTGGATTCAATGCTCGTAATTGCTATATTACCTATTTCTAAGCTAAATCAATTTATAAGATGATAGGTGTTTATACTATGAAAATAACTAAAGATAACTAAAATGATTATCAAGGTAATAAATCAAATGGGAAGAGGTGATTGGGTTATGATCCTACTATGTTCTATTCTATGTTCATGAACTCTTAACTATCCGGATTTTTAGGACGCTCTTGTTATGGTGAAACCTCCTAATGTATTTGTTATTCAATCTCTTGAAATAACAAGCCTATACTAGTTAACAACTCCCTATATCTCTATAGTGAAGATTAAATTAACTAACATGCATTTAGGTTCAAAAGAGTTCCTTGTTTACGAAGATCCTACATTCACTCGGGTCATCTTATCACAAAAAGCCACACAACGCAATCGATTCTATCTCTAGTCAATTGTTACGTTATGATGTTTGATTTTTCGATCTCCCTTTATCTATCTCCTCTCGGTCTCAAGACAAAGCATTATATCAAACACATGGTGATCATTCAAGTGAAAGCATTAAGCATAAAATCAAACATGTAACAAGAATGTAATAAATCCGGAAATTAATCATTCATTAAACACAAAACATCACAAAGTATTTACATAACCCAACCACAAAGATGCTTAACTCATACTTACAATAACAAATGATTCAACAATTCTATAAGACATAGTTGATAAACTAATCAAAGAGAAAGAGTTGAATTACTCCCTATTACAAGGTGTGAATCCAAGCTTTTGATGATGAAAATGGCTCCTCAAGCTTCCTTGGGTCTTCCTATGGCTTCTCTATGTGTTTTTAGAACAAGTGTCAGTGTTTTCCAAGAGAAAAGTGTGTTATAAAGGAGGAAAACGGCGGACTTAATTTTAGGGCTTCGAGAGAATTGGACCGCGGCACACATTCTTAACTGACTGCGGTCCGGATGGCAAGTAGTGCCGCGGCACAGCGCCGCGGTCCAATTGGCAAGTATTGCCTCGGTTTGAGCCGAGGTCTAAACAGGGCGCCGAAGGGTCATTCATCAAAGGGGCACGGCATTGTGCCGCGGTTTGCGGGCGCCGAAGGCCGCGGCTCCGTGCCGCGGTCCTATCCAGATTTCTGAGCTTGGCATTGCACCGCAACCGCGGTCTTGCACCGGGTCTAGTGTCGTGGTCCCGTGCCGCGGTCCAGAGTTGCAGTTTCATATTTTTCTTCGCTTTTCTGTCTCTTGTTCGGCCTTCTTACTCGATAATCAATCTATTTGACTTAAATCCCTACACACATGAAATTGAAACAAATCAAAGCACTATGCGGGATATTCATTACTAAATTATGACGAAAATACCTAAATCAAAGGGGTAAAAACTCGTAAAATGTGAACTTATCAGATTCTTTTGGATCAGTTTGAAAGCGTGAACACATGCATACCGAAAACATAATATCAGGTCTACTTGCAGTAAGATAAAGAAGTGATCCAATGATACCTCAATAGTTAGTGATATTAATTTTCTTCCCACTTTCACCTTTATCTAGCTTAAGCGTTTGGCTCATTGGAATTTTTTAAAGATGATGCATTTTCCATACCAAATTTCTTAATCATATATCTTGTATATTTAGCTTGGTTTATAAATATGCCATTAGGGAGTTGTTTAACTTGTAATCCTAAGAAGAAAGTTAATTCACCCATCATGCTCATTTCGAATTGATCTTGCATCATTTTAGAAAACTTCTCACACAATCGCTTATTAGTAGATCCGAATATAATATCATCAACATAAATTTGGACTAAGAGAATATCTACATTATGGTTAATTTTAAATAACGTTGTATCAATGTTGCCTTTTGAAAAGCCTTTACCTATAAGGAAAATAGAAAGAGTGTCATATCATGCTCTTGGTGCTTGTTTAAGACCATAAAGTGCCTTATCCAATTTTTAGACCATACTTTTGTCATGGTTGTTGATGAATCCTGAGGGTTGCTCCATGTATACTTCTTCTTGGAGTTTACCATTTAAAAAAGCACTAATCACGTCCATTTGATACACTGTGAACTTGTTGAATGCGGCAAACGCTATGAGCATCCGAATCGCTTCTAGACGGGCTACTAGGGCATACGTCTCATCAAAATCAATACCCTCTTCTTGGCAATAAACCTGAGCGACTAGTCTGGCTTTGTTTCTTATAACAGTGCCATCTTCGTCCATCTTGTTCCTAAAAACCCATCTAGTCCTAATGACTCCTTGGTGAGTTGGTCTTGGTACTAGTGTCCAAACCTTACTTCTCTCAAATTGGTTAAGCTCCTCTTGCATCGCTTCTCCCCAACTTGAATGACTGAGCGCTTCATCCACTTTCTTTGGTTCCATTTGAGATAGAGAGCTTGCGAACATGGCCTCATTGATTGTAGTGGCCCTAGTTCTAACGAGTGCTCCAATATCTCCAATAACTAGCTCTGGTGGATGATCTCTAAGCCATTTACGATTGGTTGGAACGGGTTGAGAGACTCTTGATTATCAATCGCTTAACCCTCATTTGTCTCTTGCGCAGTCGCTACGTCATTCACAGTTCTAATTTGTTCTTGATGATCATTCTCTTCATGATCATCAGCATTTCTAACAATATCATCATTAGTAACCTCACGAGTAACCTTAGGATTTGGCACAAAGATCTCATCATCCTCATCATCATCACTATCATCACCAAGATTGATTTGTGACGCTTGTTGGGCATGATCTTCAATTCCTACATCATCAGTATTAACCTTACTCGGTTCTTGGTTAGCATCATCAAACACAACATGAATGGATTCTTCAATCTTTGATTTGATCTTATTTAGGATGCGAAAACTCTTTCCATTCTTGGCATAGCCTAGATAGATTTCCTCATCCGCTTTAGGATCAAATGTCCTTAGATTGTGGGATCCATTGTTATGAATGAAACATTTTGAACCAAATACATCAAAATATGAAACGTTTGGCTTACGTCCCTTCCACAACTCATATGGAGTCTTATGATGTTTGATCATACACCGGTTCTAAGTGTAGCAAGCGATATTGATTGCTTTGGCCCAAAACCTTTGAGGCAGCTTGGACTCTGCTAACATCGTCCTAGCGGCTTCTTGAAGCATTCTGTTCCGTCGCTCAACCACTCCATTCTGTTGAGGTGTTCTAGGCGCAAAATACTCATGAAGTATTCCAATATCTGTACAAAACTTCTTAACAATATGGTTAGTAAATTCAGTACCTCTATCGCTTCTAATTCCCATCACCTTTAAATCTTTAGAGGTTTGTAATTGACGAATCAACGCTGTAAGCTCGACGCTAGTTTCATCTTTGGTCGCTAGAAATTCTACCCATGTATAGCGAGAGAAATCATCAACTATTACTAGCAAGTACTTTTTACCACTAACACTCATGATTTGAATAGGACCAAACAAATCTAAATGCAATAGTTCAAGAATTCTAGAAGTAGATAGATGACATTTCTTCTTAAAAGATGATTTGACTTGTTTACCCATTTGGCATGCATCACATAAGGGATTTTTCTGAAAGGAACCATTAGGTAATCCCTCTACTAGATTTAGTGATATTAACTAAGAGATTGCCTTAAAGTTGAGGTGATTCATTTTTCTATTCCATAACCAACCCAATTCATTCTGACTTTTAGCAACAAAGCATGTAAGGTTGTTATCTATTGTTGAACCCCAATCTACCAAATACACATTGTTTGTTCTTTTTCCTTTCAATTTAGTAGACTTAGTCTTAGCGTCGTTAATATAGCAACAGTCACTTGAGAATTTTACTTCAAAGCCTTTATCACAAAATTGACTAATGCTTAACAAATTATGCTTAAGACCGTCAACATAATATACATCACTTATTATGATGTTCCCCCTATGCATGATACCTATACCTTTTGTTTTACTTTTGGAGTTATCACCGAATATAACTTGAGGATCGTTGGTTGCACGATAGTTGACCAAGAGATCCTTTGAGGTCATGTGCCTTGACGACCTAGTATCAATGTACCATACTGAAGTATCGGTGTCGGCTCTAGGTACCTACATTTAAAGGGCAATTCTAATTCTCCTTAGGTACCCATTTTGTCTTGGGTCCTTCAATGTTAGTAACTTTAGTTTGAATTAAAACTTTCGAAACCCATATTTGCCTTGTCTTCATTATTGGAGGATTGGCCTTCTTAGGTTTCGGTTTGTGTCGTGTGTGCTTTTTAGGTGCATAGTAATATCCTCAATTATAATAGTAATCATAGTCGTAATCATAATCATAATCATCATAGTATCGATAATAAGATCTAGATCTTTGAGGATATTGACGCTGGTATTTTCTTGGTGCTGGCTTAGGAGTCGATTTTGGCGATTGACGCTTAGCGTTTGATTCACTTGTAGATGGTTTATCCTTAGCCTTTTGAGCTTTTAGATGGACCTTATTTTGTGAATCATTCACTTTCGTCTTCTACTTATTGCCTGAGTTGGTATTGACCTTCTCATTTGGCCTCTTACCATTGTCCTTGGGTTTATTCAATGTTTGACTGTTTGAACTCTTCTCAACAAAGAATACACCTTTTCCTCTGTTGGTTGCCGTAACCTTAGATGTTTTTTATTTTTGACTAAATTTATCACAACCTAAACCGGTCTTTTCACCAAAAAGTTTGGTTACCTCAGTCACATTATCTAGCTTTCTTGACGCTTTGGATAATGATGAGACAAGCTGCTCTGATTTGGCAAGTTTAGATATCAATTCAGCTTCTCTCTTGACTATTATATCAATATCACTTTTCAGTTGGGTAATTTCACTTCCAAGCGATTGATTCTTCTCAATGCATTGTTGTTGAACTTGCAACTCTGCCTTGAGCGTCATTCTATCACTTGTGAGCGATGAAATGATATCAAAGTGACTTTGATGTATCTTGGCGGCATCTTGACAATCTTTATAGTACTCATTTACTTTGTCAAGTAATTCATCATAAGAAAGAGGATGAGATATTTCAGTGTTTACCTTAGATAGCGAGTCATCAGACGCTTCTTCATCTCTCGCTATGAGACAAATTAATGCTGAGTCACTTGATGGCTCATCGTCATTGCTTTCATCTGATGATTCCAAGTCCTCTTCAGGTGCGGAGAATGGTTCAGATTCCACTAGCAAACCTTGTTGGCGAAGGTTGCTCCTGAATTGGTTTCTATTCGCATAGTCTTGCCTTGTAGGTTTACACACATTTGGATAAAGGCAATTTACCTGGTAGTGCCCTGGTTTCCTGCAGTTATAACAAAGGTTAGTTTTCATTTTCTGTTCAGTTGATAACCTTTTGGAAACTACTGGCGCTGAGAGATTCTGAGTGGGAGATGAAGGCACTTGGTATGGGACTGGTTCTACTGGTTGAGGTGCAGATATACATTGGCGCTTGATACTGAGGCGCTGGTGCAGGGGGAGGGGTTTGAAATGAAGTTTGTCCAATAGGGTTTCTCTTTTCATATCTTAGAAATTTCTTGACCAATAAAGCCATCTCTTTTTCCTCATTGGATTCTGTTGATTTCATCTCACTAATCGCTTTACCCTTACTTTTGGTAGTAGCGATTAAAGCTCCCGATTCAGTCGATGTGTCGCTGACTTCACCTAATTCGAACTCAAATGCCTTTAACTTTGAAAACACATGTTCTGGAGTTAGAGTCTCCAAAGTCTGTGATTCTCTCATAGTAACAGTCTTAATCAAATACTTTTTTGGAAGACTTCTGAATATCTTGTTGACCATTTCCTTCTTGGTCAATTCCTTGTCTAATGACGCTAACTCGGTGATGAGCAAGGTGAACCTTGCGTCCAATTGATCTAGCGTCTCGTTGGGCTGCATTTTGAAATGCTCAGATCTTTGCATGGCTATGGAGAGCTTGTTCTCCTTCATCTGTGTTGAACCTTCACACACGATAGCCAACTTATTCCATATCTCTTTTGAAGTCTTACATTGCTTGATCTTGTTGAACAATGCATCATTGTCTTGTAACGCTGAGTAGAGAGCACTTCGTCCAACATTATCTAGATTCGCTCTTTTTCGATCTTCTGGTGTCCATTCTAACTTAGGTTTCTCGACATAAATATCTGGAGTAGCCTCAGTTGCTCCAGCGGCTCGAGTTATAACTTTCATGATCTGAATGGGGCCATCTATAATTACATCACACATCTCATTATCGCAAGAACATAAATATGCAAATGCTCTAAGTTTCCATGAATCATAGTTTGACTTAACCAGCTTAGGCATCTTGTTAAAAGCCATGATATGAGATTAAAATAAATAAAACGACTAAGTTTAGAAAAATGGATCTAAACAAGCAGTTATGCTCGGAAACGCTTAGGTTTCTACTTCAACCCGCTCTGATACTACTTGATGGTCCCAAATGGCATACGAAATGGTCTAGAAGGGGGGGGGGGGGATTGAATAGACCCTGAAGTCTTTTTCGACTTTAAAAATATTTCGTATTACTTTGAAGAATTTGAACGCTTGGAAAGCTTAGCGCTAGGTCAGACGCTTAGGAATAGATAACTTAGACTTAGTGATTTCAACAATTACCAAAGTAGGGTAATGTTTCAATCGCTTAATCAGGGTTAGCACAGCAGAAATGATTTTATAGCTTAGCGTTCTCTTGAACTTGAATTAGTCGCTTAACTGTTTTGAATGCTTTTTCAAGTTATAATATTCAAATGTAAAGTAAAGCAATAAACAGTAAATAACACAAGATATTGTAAGGTTCACTGGGTGATGTAATCCCAACTACGTCCTTCTTCTCTTTTGCACTTAGAGGAATTCACTAGAATGATTACCGAAGAGTCACACAGAGACTTCTACAAAATAGATGAAAGGGAAGATGATCTTTGAGCTCCTTGATCACACAGACTTCGGCTCCAATGAAGATCTTCTTCAACAAGCTTCTCTCACATAGAAATGTTGCTTGTAGAATCAACAAACTTTCTCACTCAGATGAAAGATGTTGAGGGTTTTGTCACGGGTTTGTTTGATGTTGGAAAGCTCAAACAACTTGGGATATCTCAATAGTAATTTAGGATTCTTCTCTGAAGAGGTTTGACATATCTATGACTGTCTTTGGAATGTATTCTGAAAAGCTTGAAGGATTTTGGCTATGGTGTTTGTAAGCTTTTCTTTCAAGTAATCTCAGAAAAGTTTTGACCTTTTTCTTGTGCATGTACGTGTATATTTAGGGTTTACTGAAGGGTACTATTTATAGGGTTTCTTGGGATTTGTCCATTGGACACATGTGTGCGCGTGTACCTCACGCAGCGCTTTAAATAGTCTCTTTCTGACATTCCTGAAATTCTGCTGGTTCCGATTGGACAGGAGCAGGTTTTGAACTTTGAAATCAGACAGTTTAGTCAAAAGGTGGCTTGTCTACAAGTCATAATAGCTTATCACATTTAATGCACTTATCAGACATTTAATGCATTTGAATTTATTTCCGTTGGAAATAAATGTCCGTTGATGATTGCATTTAAGTCCTTCATGACTTGAGAATTTATTTCAGGTGAATCTGATCCTTGATTGCTTGAGTGCTTTGAGTGCTTGATTAAACAATCCTGAAACAGTCCTTTAGCATTTGACAGGCGCTAAGAACAAATCTTCATCTTCATTTGACTTCAGACGCTGATCTTCAACTTCATCTTTAATAGACTCACCTAGAATTCTATTAGCAACTCGGTATCAAATACTTAGTCTAAAATCTACAAAGCTAAAAATTACAAGCCTAATAAAATAACAAACATTCAAACGCTTATACAATAGTTATATGAAAACATAATCTTACATTCTTTTGGGGTCTAACATAAAATTCTATCTTGTCATCATCAAAACATCTAATATGAAATTTCCTAACAGTTTTTCTACTAAAGCTTTGAATTATTTAAACCTTTCAAAGGATTCAGACTTTTGCTTCATCAAATATAGTAGACAATATTTTAAATGATCGTCTGTGAAAGTGATGAAATAGTAGAAACCTCCACGAGCCATTTCTCCAAATGGTCCACAAATGTCAGTGTGCACTAATCATAAGACTTGAGTAGCTCTTTCAAAAGTCCATGTGAAGGGAGATATAGCCATCTTGCCTAGGAGACAGGATTCACATGTTGGATAGGGATCCGATCCCAATGAGCTTAAAAGCCCATCTTTCTCCATTTTGTGGATATTGTGCTCTCCAGCATGGCCTAGTCTAAGATGCCACTTAAGTCTTAAGTTGGCTTCTTGCCTACCACGTTTATGTGTTACAATGTTCACAACAGAAGAATTATGGACATTCAAGTAATACAAACCATTAACTAAAGATACATTGCCAACTATTTTATTACCATAATAAATGTCGCAATTCAAATTCGAAAGACGGAATGTATAACCAGTCTTAACTAATATAGGAATGGAAACAATGTTTTTAAGCCCATTGGACAAAACCAAAACATCATTTAAAAACAATAAATGTCCAGAATTTAAAATCAAAGAAGTAGATCCAATCCTAGTAGCTGCGACGCTTTCCCCGCTGCCTACTTTGATCAGCACTTCTTCTCGACCCAGCTTTCTACTTCTCTTCAGATCCTGATCCAAACAACATACATGAGCACTAGCCCCTGAGTCCAGAATCTATGAAGTAGAAAAAATGGTCATAGAACAATTAGTTTCATAAACAAAGAGTTCCATACCTTTTGCGCCTTTGCCTAATTTATGAAAGTTCCTCTTCCAGTGGCCAAGCTCACCGCATCGCAGGAAAATGTTCGTGTTCTTAGGCCCTTTTTTCTTGCGACCACGTTCTAATTTCTTTTGAGTTCTTTTGGATACTCCTTCTATCTTTCTTCTATTTCCATTCTTTTGATCATCAAATGAATCATTTGTGAAATAGATAGAATAATCCCTCTTGGTCTTCATCCTCATGCGAGCTTGCTCAATTTCAAGCTTCTTTGTTAGCCCAGCTAATGAACAATCGATATCATTTATATGAAAGTTCATGACAAAGTAGTAGAAGGAGTCAGGGAGCGATTGTAGGATGAGATCAATTTGAAGATGAAGATCCATATAGAGTTTAACGATCTTAACTTTTCCATTAGGATCATCATCTTGACAACATGGTCTCCCACATCCTCTTCCTTTCTCATCCTTGCTTTGAAGAGATCTCTCGATATGAAATATCTTACGGTCCTACCGTGCTCTCCAAACATTTCCTCTATATGAAGAATTATGTCCCTTGTATTGCTCATTTCATCATGAGAACTCTGTAGTTCACTACACATTGAGCTTAGGATATATCCTCTAGCTTTGTAGTTGTTACAAGTCCAGCTAAAATGAGCTAGTTGAACTCTCACATCCTCATCCCTCTTAGGAACAGGGGGACAATTGATTTCCAACACATATTCAATTGACTCCTCACTTAGGACATTCCTTAAGATAGTGAGCCATTCCATGTAGTTGGGTCCGATTAGAACATTTCTTTCGAGTAATTTTAAAAGTGGGTTTGTCATTTCGAGAGAGATAAATAAGAAGATAACTGCAGAAATAAACCAGATTAATTAGATTACTTATAATTGACTTAACCAAGAAAAATTAAGGACTTTAAAATTCATCTTGGCTCCCACTGCATTTTTCGAATTCCACACTCCCATGCAGAAATCGGGAATCATCATTGGCATCGATTCCACAGCGGGTATTGAGGTCCTCAATTAATTAGATAGGTTGCAACCTAACCGATTTCTGACCCATTAATTATCTGAAGTGATGTCTTACATCAATTTATCCCATAAATGTTTCAATGCCTTTCCCTGTAGTTCCCAAGCCGCAACCTAACCGATTTCTAAGCTCGTGAACTATCCGAGTTCATTCCCACTAACTCCTTTAATCTATTGAATTTCACCTTGCAACCTAACCGGTTTCTGGGGTGAAATATGCTTCGACTAAGGCATTTTATGCACTTAATAAAATTTCAAATTATTTCCAAATGCATAACCCCCATAACTGGGAAGCATTACATTTGTAGTAATTTTAATTTTAATAAGCTTAGTGGAGGGCGAGAATGTCCCACATCCTTTACTAACTCGATATTATTTAATTGGGAGAATTTAGATTGTCAAAAGTTTGGTCTCACTTTGCACATTAATCAATTTATATAGCGCAATTATCATATATCAAAAATTTATGCTACTAATAAACATGCCTATCAATATATATAAATGGAATTAAATAAATAAAACCATCACACTCGATCATGGACTTTTACCAGAGGGCCCAAGCCAATGGCCATCACAAAAAGCTAAAAATGAAAATCTATCTAATCTTCATGGGCTTCTCGTTTCCACCAATCTTGAACTATTCTATTAACACATCATATATTGAATTGATATACACAGATGGTGGAAAGTGATTCCCTATATCAGTTTTGCTACAAGTATCACATAATCTTGCATATTCTTTGCCTTCCCAGAGAGCGCCATGGGGAGGAATGTGAACCCACAATTAACGATATCAGAAATTCATTACATATTCTTTGTTTAGTTGTATCCATTTGATACGTTAATCTCTTTGCAATTCGAAACTTTTGAAGAAGTTTTCTGTGTATTTAGTTTCAAGTTATGTTCTGATCATATGTCAATCTCTTTTGTTTCCTTCTTTTCCTTAAAATATTTTTTATTTTATATCTTTGATGGATAAGTAAAATATAGATTAAAATCAGAAGAGTGCATCTATTACATGAGTAAAAACGCCCGGCTTGCAAGAGAGTGTGTTGTGGAAAATTGACTCACTAGAAAGATGTTCAACCTTACATTGTGTGGGGCATTCATTTGGTGCCCAAGATCTTCTATTACAAAATGGTGTTGCATCTTTTGTTGCATATTATGTTTGTCTGACAAGTGTTTATGATCCATATTAAATTTATATTCCAGAAAATATTTCATACATGTGTCATTCATATGTGAAGTGCAATAGGAGATTGCAATACATTTGCAATAGAAAATCCGAACTGAATTAGGCCAATAATCATCGGCATCATTTTTCCACACGAGATCCGCTATTGCAAAATGGTGTTGCATCTCCTATTGCATTTATTCTGTGCATGATAAGTATATAAATTTTTTCCTTAAATATATAAGTGATTTGAATTTTGTACACTTGTCATGTATAGAGGTAAATGCAATAGGAGATGCAACACTATTTGCAATGGAGGATCCGGATTGTCATTTTTCATTGAAGTTTGGTAGCAAGTACACATGACATATTTTCATTAGAAAAAATTGCTTTGTTTAAATTTCTAAATATGTAGCATAAAATATCAATTTGTCGAACAAGGTAAGTTATTCAAGTTCAAAATCTTCAATTATTTCATATATTAAGGTTTAGAACTGTGAGAATCTAACCGTCAACTAAGGAGCGATAATTTTAAATTTAAAATGTAAATATTTATCAAAAATCTCCACGTATCCATATCAAATTTAGAAAATATATTCACTTATCCATTAAACATAGACTTTGTTTCTAAACATCCATTAATTGTAATCTTTATTCCTAAACTTCTCCAATTTAATGGTGTAAATTTGTTCATTAACATCCATAAACTTTAGACTTTCTTTTTAAACTAATCTAATTTCTATATTTCTCACAAGATGTTCTTGCAGTACGAGCGGTCCATGATGAAAAGAAACATAATTCATGCATTCACATAGAAGTATATATTATCGATGCAACAAAAAACTCCAAGTAAACAACATTATCTTTTTTTTTAATTGCCTCATCTATTCATTTTTTCGCCACTAAAAGATTTTGTAACATATTTTATAAAATATTTGAGAATATATACGTCCCTTTTGGTTTTAATTTTATGTGATTCGTTTGGACAAGTATGTACTTTCACTATTTAATTCACAATGATATTACTAAAGAGAAACTCTGATTTTATGCTAAAATAAAAAGAAAATCATACATTCAGTTTAAGCCTAAATATCACTTTTAAAAAAAATATATATTTGAATTAAATTAGGTCAAGCATAGCACGGGTCACACACTAGTCTATATCTATACTATTAATATTTGAAGGGGGTGTGGGACCCACAACTGTTTAATTTTGACCAAATGGTGCATTTTTAAATTTTTGAATTTTTTTAATGTTAAAAAAAACTGATTGGTTTTTTTAAGATTCTAAATATAACTTACATCTTATTTATATCAGGAAAAAAGAGAATATATTAGGATGCAAATAGACGAGAAAAAAAATAAAAAAATATGCAGAATTGGGGGCCATAATTGATTCATTGCCGTTCATATATATATATATATGGAAATTGAATAAGTTATGGATGTAATGGGAAAAATAAATAAATAAATAAAGATAGGCTCTTGGAAGATTTACAAATTTTGAAGTGTTCTTTTCCTTTTCTTCCATAATTCAAGTTACTAAATTGATTACATATATTTAATAAGGAAACTACCAAAATTAGTTAACAACTTCATATATTATAATTCTACTATTCCAGCAGAGGCTATAAGCCTATAGGCGTTGAAAATTTAATTTATTTTTTCTTTGATGGATGTTCTAATCCTTTTGCTAATGCTTTCAAAAGTTTCCATGATATTGTTTTGTATATCTGCATGTATGCATGATTTAATTTCTTCTGCGGATTGAGATGAAAAGATTAAAAAAATCATCAAAAGTTATGAATATTATCATTTTTTTGACTTTTCCATGTGAGTTTATTTTTAACATATTTTAATATTTATTAGTATTATTATTATGTTTTTTTAATCCATGTTGAATCCCAAAATATGAATGCATTTGAGATCCGGACTCAAACAAGTGAAATTACCCAAATCCTAACGTTATTGACTTCTTCTCAACCAAGTAAAATTACCTCGATCCTAAAGTTCTTGGATTTCTTTTTATGTAAATAATTGAAATTTCATTTGTCTAACGATATCTTTCATTTACTTTATCTTTCTTGAAGAGGTAAAAGGTAAATTGTGTATATTCGTTTATGCTTATAGAAAGTGTTTTTTATCCAATCATAAAGTAATATTAATATTAGATATATTATATATGCGCATATTTCTGTAAAGAAAAACTACTTATTAATGAAAGAGATTGCCAAAGAGTAATTTAAAAAATAATTATATTAATTTTATTAAGATATAATGTGATTTACACTGTACAATATTTTGAAATTTTGATTATTTTAACATTCTATCAAATTTTGAAACATTTCTGCTTCCTAATATAATTAATAGTTTTGACACAATTACTTGAACTTATAACCCCCTTTATATTGTCTCTGAATAGTTGTCTGTGAATAGTGAAAGTTTATTTATGACTTTGTTTAAATGCTACTAAGTTAGTGCACATATCTTTATTTACGCTTAATTTTATGTGCATATTATGCTTTTCGACTGTCCCATGTACTAAATTTAGTTTTAATATATTTTTATATTAATTAATATTGGCATTTTATATTCCTAATCCAAGCCTAATCCTAAAATCTAAAAGTGGTTGGAATTCAGACTCAACCAAGTAGGGTTGCCTAAGTTCTAACGTTTGGCTTTTTTTTTTTTATGTAAATAATTAAAATTTTATTTGGTTAATTATTTCTTTCATTTCCTTCAACTGGATTGAAGAGTTGGATTGAGTATATTCGTTATGTTTACAAAATTATTTATTATTTGATCAAGAAAAACTATTTATGCTTCAAAAAAAGTGATCACTCTCTAAGGGAATAGTGGGTAATGTGTCCAAACTTCAAATACAATTAATGTCCAAATTATATTTCTTTTCCTTTTACTTCTTTTAAATTTTTTCAAAAACTACAATTTAGTCTCTAAACTTTTAGAGTTCACAATTTGACCCCATACATTTTTGATACTTTCTATTTAGTCCACAAACTTTTCCGACAATTATAACAACATAAAATTATGATAACAAAAGTTCTAAGTACGATTTACTTATGTTTACTATGATTTACATGAAATATAGCATTCAAGTAGTGAAAGACTTTTGCAGTGTAGTTGATTGATTAATGAAAAATAAGTATGCATTTGATTGTATTTAGCTTTAATTAATTTTAGTCTGTACATAGCAAGGGGTACACACTAGTTACCTAATATTCAAAGAAAAAAAGGGAAAATAATTCGTCATCTTCTGTTTCTAATAGGAAAGATCTCTCCCAAAGGAAGAAGAGTGTGATCCCATTTTCCCATTCATATAAGTGGAGAGTAAAGTGTAATCGATCTAAAGATAAATTGGAAAATATTTGGACATACAAATGTGCTTGAAATATATCCGAACATAACCAATTTCTTCCAGTAATTTGTGTATTTATACGCATTAGCAAAAATCATGCGTGTGAGATTAGAAGAGACAATATAATCTTAAAAAATATATTAAATTAAGGAGTTTTTTTGCAATTAACTTACTACATGTAAAGAAAGTTGATGATGGTATAAATTGTCAGTCAATGAATATCAAGTGATTGACCACGTGGGGTGGAGAATCCGATCCAACTCACGACAAACTAGGTTGGGGGTTGATGAATGTATAGACTGCACTCGCTGTTTGAGTGAGCTACTTACATACCCGATGAATATGGGATCAAGTCAGCTCGTAGTTCTGTATTGGTTTTATTCTTAGTTCTAACCAGTGGATTTTTCTGGAGAGAGTAGATAATGAGCCTTTCCCAGCTCCTCTAAGGTATTCATATGGAGTTGGTAGTGGGCTATGGGCTCAACTTTATCAGTAGCCCATCAGGCTTACAGATATACCCCTTATTTAGCCCTTAGAGTATTAAAATAACCCAAGTACTCTTATTGAGTCGTCAGCCATTTAGGCTCGACTAGTATATTACCCGCGGACGTGACCCATGGGTGGCGCCCCCACCTGAGCTGGGGGTATGTTAATTACCATAAGGCCCCTAGACATTTTTGGTGCACATCATAATGCCCCCCCACTCCCGGATGTACCGTATAGGATACCCGGGAGTAGAAATATGTGCGGGCGTATGGAAAACTTTGTTGCCTCGAGGGGGTCTAACGAGTCACCCTTTTAAAGGGGAATATCTTAAGTGTTATCTCGAGACAACGTAGGTGTTAACTTAAGGCAGCACCAGTGGCCACCGTGAGGTCTGGCGCCTCGGGATCGAGCGCCGCGAGGTCAGATGCCTCGGGGTCGAGCACCAGGGGGTCAGATGCCTTGTCATGTCAACATGTGCGAGGTACTTCGATTTGAGTATGCGTTTCGTGTCTTAGAGGGGAGCTCTTAAGTTATGAACCTTTACCCCAATTGACTGATAACCTTAGGGGGGTTATTAAGTTAGTTGATGAGACACTTTAGAAAAAATTTAGGTGGTGAGATGTGCTTCAAGCACACCTTTATTTGTGAGACGCGCCTCATAAAGAGGGGGGGTGCATGCCTGGCCTAAGGGGAGGCTTGCGCCTCGCCCATAGGAAGTTTTTCGTCTCGGAGGAGACTTAGTATTTTGAGGCCTCTATCCAGGGATTCAGCATCCCGGAGGGGACCTGTAATTTTTTACCTCAATCCGAGAATTTGCACTGTGGAGGGGACTTGGAAACTATTAAGCGTTCCTTTGCCCTAAGCTGAGGGGGTAAGGGATTTGGCCTCGAGGTATGGGGGCTAGGTCACTTGCCTCAAGGTTAGGGGGCAAAGGCCTTGGTTCCACGGTGAATAGGCAGTGTCCCTAGCCTCGAGATAAAGGGGCAAGGGCCATGGCTTCGAGGTGTGGTGATGAGTTTCCATGCCTCGTGGTAAGGGGGCAAGGGTCTCTGCTTCATGGCGAGTGGGCTAGATCCTTTGCCTCGAAGTGAGGGGGCAAAGTCCTTGGCCTCTAAGTGTGGTGATTGTTTTTCCCTCATTGCAGTGTTGGATTTATTTCCTATGGCCTTTTGCGCTGGACTATATGTCGAAAATAATTTTTGCTCAACCTATTGGGTAGGAGAGTCCTCGCCTTCAAGAGGGATTTTGGTTGCGAGAACACGTATCGCCCTTACGCGATGAGGAGGTCGCCTCGCTATTGTGGCGAGGGGCCTCCTCTAGAACCTCACGGTTGTGTGCCGTTGCAACGTATAGCCTTGGGGCTTTTTGCTGACGTTTTTTGCCTCCGGGTAATTCGTCGCCTAGATGTTGTGCGAGTTACCTCGTATAGGCGGGTGATATTTGATGCCCTGGTCCTCCCTCGTATGGCATACTTACCCCTGAAACATATGTTGGGCCGTTTTAGGCTTCAAGTAAGTCTTTACTTCTTTCTTCGTGGCTTCATGAGCTCTATCGGGGTATACCCCATGACTTCATGAGCACTAGGTTAATTACTTAATTGAATTGTTGTGCCCTATGGCTTCATGAACGCTAGTGGGGTGTTTTGTACCCCTTGGCTTCATGAGCGCTAGTGGCGTGTTTTGTACCCCTTGGCTTCATGAGCTCTAGCGGGGTACTTAGTCATTTTTAACACACCGTTGGCTGGATTCAATGAATGCTAGGAATGATAGATAGCTAGTGCTGACAGACAGCTAGTGGTATGGTGATAGTGGCCTTGCGGACACGTTGCCTCGCGGCTGCAGGCAAGGCATGCTCCTTCTTCCGGGGTGTTACCCGGACTTATAACCTCATGGGTTTTTACCGGTGGTGACTTATGATTTTTTATATGCCTTATGTACATATCCATGTACTTTATCTTACGGTCGCTTTTTTGCTTGTAGGACTATGATCTAGTCGAACGTCAGCAGCAATCTTGTTTTTGATTTAGCACATTTGTGAGCTACTCATTAGCTCTTCATAGGCTTTGAGTAAGCTTTATATTTTTAGTTCTACACATTCAAACGTGCCATACAATAATGCTTCTAACTCTGCTACACTTTTGGCCGCTCGTTCGGGTGTAATCTTCTGGGCAGAGATCCGTTCGTTTTCCCATTCATCATCTTCTCTCACTGTCACGTCAGTGCATTTCCCCTCTATATTGCTCTCAGTGTGACTTCGCCATGACTCCGGTGCTTCTTCAGACATTTTGCTCAATAGTTGCCCGAGTTGATAATTAGTCTCCTTTATTTCCCGAGATACTTCCATCAATATAAGGCGGAGCTCTCCAATAGTGTTATCGAGTTGTTCCCCCGGAGTAGGAATTCTCACTTGGGAATGTTGTGGAAAGAACCCTTGTGCATAACATACTTGAATGACGTCGAACACCCATTGCCTATTTCTTGGACAATCCAAATCCTCGAGAGTGAGTTGCATAGCCTGAATGAGTCCTAGAAACCATTCTCGTTGCTCAGGGGTCAGAAACGAAAGATTTCCTGCCATTTATTGGAATTAGAATTAAGACAAAAAAACTAAAGCAAAAATAAATATAAAACAAAAATTATAAAAACTTGCAATAAAAACAAAAACTAGAAAAAACAGATCCCCGGCAACGGCGCCAAAAACTTGACACGAAAAATCCTTACGTGTTTGCACAGCAAGTGGACTGGTCATGTGTAGTAATAAAGTGGATTTTTAAGTCCGGATTGTCGATCCCACAGAGACTTGTATTTTAGACTTCTTGAATTTAAAGCAAGCAAGAATTAAACTGAAACTAAAGGTTTAAAGATTTTAAAAGCAATAAAATAAACTAAACTAAAGATTTAAAGATTTTAAAAGCAATAAAATAAACTAAAACAAGAATTAACTCAAATATTATGGAAGCAAGATACAAGAAACAAGATGTCGAAATCAAGATAGCTATGGAAGAGAGCAACTAAGACACATGTGCTGGCATAAATTAATTAATTCTTGTTAAAATCACATTTTCATATGATTAGACTAATGTTGCTTTGATGGAAACTCCTTAATTAACTATTACCCGATCTCTCGGCTGTAATAATCCTATGACTACGTGACGGTTCTCTAAATATGTCTATCCGAGAATCAAATCATTAGCCATGCGTTCACGTTTTAGAATTTCCCCGGATGAATCAGGCTAACTGCACCCGGAAATCTATACCTATCTCTAGGAGCAATTCCTCATATGTTTCGGATGATGTGATGATTTCTTTGAACCCTAACTTATATTCTCTCGAATCATAAACTAGGCTAATTAACAAGCATATGTTGATCAGGCATACGATTGGAATAAACACACAAAATCAATACACAAAGCAACAATAGAATTAATATGAAAAACACAATTTATAACTCAAATATCATAATTTAGCCTCAACATGGCCTTAGTTCGAAGAATCTAATTCATCATAAAAGATAAAAGATAGAAACTTAAATTAAGATTCATATTCATAGACAAAAATAAATCTAAATCTAAGAAACTCCCTCGTATTTTTGATGGTTGAACTTCGATCTTCATCTCTTCCATGCTTCTTGATTTCTTCACCTTCAAGGGTTCTTGAAAATCTTCATAAATATGTAAAAACGATCTCTAAACCCCATGATGGCTCTATTTTGTGTGTATTTTCCGTCTCCTAACCGTAGAGAACTAATCTACTATATATAAGGGTGGAAGGGGAAGACTCCAACTTGAATTAGAATTGAAAATTTCCAAAAATATGCTATTTTTCCCGTTAGAACCAACGTCCGAACGTGAAGTACCCAACGTCCGTACGTTGGAAATAGAAACATTTTGCCTTCTGCGCAGCGATCTTGTTTCCTTCATAACTTTCTCCACAGACCTCCAATTTAGGTGATTCAAGTTGCCACGTGATGCTACGACAGATTTCTACAACTTTGTAGAATAAATATTTGTCAAATTCAGTCTCTAAATACTCCGAAATTCTGCATTTATGTCCAGTTTTCCTCAATTGCAATGATTTTCCACCTTTACTCAATAAGCACACAAATTACAAGCATATGTGGCATAAATCATGCATAAACCAATATAAATAACATAAATATGAGGCTTTAAAACATGTAAATCTCACACCTATCACGCTTCATCCACTTTCTTAGGTTACATTTGAGATAGAAGGCTTGCGAACATAGCCTCATTGAATGTAGCGGCTCTGGTCCTAACAGGCGCTTCAATATCTCCAATAATCTGCTCTGGTGGATGATCACGCAGCCACAGTCTATCTGGTTGGAAAGGGTTAAGATGTTGAACAGGCGCTTGACAATCAGACGCTTGACTACCCTCTTGCGTAGGCGCTTCTAGTTCACAGATCCTTATTTGCTCTTGATGCTTCCGGCGTGATGCAGCGATGGTCTGAGCAACTGTGCCACGGTGGTCGGACTTCTCAGAGAGAGGGGCAGAGTCGTAGAGAGAGGTTTGATTTGAGGCAGAAGGGTTTTTGGTTTTGACCGTGAAGAGTGAGAGAGAAAAGAGGACCTTTCTGGTTTTGAGCGTGAAGAGTGAGAGAGAAAAGAAGGATCCTACGTTACAGATAGATATTTATATTATAAAATAGATATAAAAAAAATTGGCACTCGGTTTTCCGTTCGGTCTGGTTTAACCGGACCTGAAATCAGGACCGAACCGAAAATCGAACTGAAATTTTTGGTTCTGTTTTCAGTTTGAACCAAAATTTTGGTTCTCGGTCAGCTCGGGCAATCCGGTTGGTAATATCTCTACAAGATTTAGATTTATAAGCTGAGAGATTGTCTTAAAGTTGAGGTGATTAATTTTTCTATGCCATAACCAACCCGTTTTAGATTCATTTTTAGCAACAAAACAAGTTGGGTTGTTATCAATTGTTGAACCCTAATCTACCAAATATACGTTGTTTGTTCTTTTACCTTTCAATTTAGTAGACTTAGTCTTAGCGTCATTTATATAGCAACAGTCGCTTGAGAATATGATTTCAAAGCCTTTATCACAAAATTGACTTATGCTTAATAAATTATGCTTCAGACCCTCAATATAATAAACATCACTTATCATGATGTTCCCCCTATGCACAGTACCTATACCTTTGGTTTTACCTTTGGAGTTGTCACCAAATACAACCTGAGGACCATTGGCAACTCAATAGTTGATCAGAAGATCCTTAGAACCGGTCATGTGCCTTGACGATCCACTATCGAAGTACTAAATAGATGTATCGGCTCTAGCTCTAGGTACCTGCAATCAAAAGGGAAGTTCTATTTCTGTTTAGGTACCCATTGTTGCTTGGGTCCTTTAACATTAGTAGCATTGTTAGTTTGAATTAGAACTTTAGGAACCCATATTTGCCTAGTCTTCATTGTAGGAATACTGGCCTTCTTGGGTTTCACATTGTGTTGTGTGTGCTTTTTGTTCACCTTGTGCTGTGTGTGTTGTTTGGGTGTATAATAATATCCTCGATTATAATAGTAATCATAACCATAGTCATAATCATAATCATCATAGTATCGATAATATGATCTTGACTGCCTTGGATATTGACGCTGGTATTTCCTTGGCGCTGGCTTGGGTAGCACTTTTGGTGTTGGACGCTTAGCGCTTGATTCACAGTGGTTAGGTTTATCCTTAGCCTTTTGGATGAACCCGTCTTTGTGAATCATTTGCCTTACCCTTGCCTGAGTCAGCTTTGGCTTTCTCATTAGGCCTCGTACCATTGTCGCTCTGTTCATTTTGTGTTTGACCTTGTGAACCTTTCTCAGCAAAGAAAACACTTTTTCCTTTGTTGTTTGCCGTAACATTAGTTTTATTTGGTTGTTTAACGAATTTATTGCATCCTAAACCTGTCTTTTCACAAAATAACCTTATTACCTCAGTCACATTGTCTAGCTTTCTTAACGCTTTAGACAATGATGAGATGAGTTGTTCTGATTTAGCAAGTCTAGCAATCAGCTCAACTTCTCTCTTGACTATTATACCAAGATCACTTTTTAACTGGGTTATCTCACCCTCAAGCGATTGGTTCTTCTCAATGCATTGTTGCTAAACTTGCAACTCTGCTTTGAGCGTTACTTTATCACTTGTGAGCATGAAATGATATCAAAGTGATTTTGATATAATTTGGCGGCATCTTGGCAATCATTATAATATTCTTTGACTTTGTCATGTAATTCATCATATGAGAGAGGAAGAGATAATTCAGTGTTTACCTCAGGGGATGCTTCATCATCTCTGGCCATGAGACAGATAAGCGCTGAGTCATCCACTGGCTCATCATCATCACTACTCTCCTCGGAAGACTCCAAATTTTCAAGTGCGGACGCTTGTTCTGATTCTGCTAGCAAACCTTGTTGACGAAGGTTGCTCCTGAATTGGTTTCTATCTAAGTAATCCTGCCTTGAAGGCTTAGATATGTTTTGATAAGGGCAATTTACCTGGTAGTGCCCTGGTTTCCTGCAATTATAACAAAGATTAGTTTTCATCTTTTGTTCATTTGTTAACCTTGCATTGTGTGGTTTTGAGACCACTGGAGATGAAAGATTCTGCTGATTAGACGCTTGGTACTGAATCGGCGCTGAAGGAGGAGGTGCAAAATATTGAGGCGCTTGATACTGTTGTTGTACTGGAGCAGGCGCTTGATATGAACTCTGTCCTTGATGCTTAGGACTATTTCCTTTCTTTACATATCTCAAGAACTTTCTGAATCTATTCAGAAGCTCTAGTTCCTCATCCTCACTAATATCTGAAACTTTTCCTTTATTACCCGATTTACCCTAGATTGATGCTATGAGTCCTCCAGACTCAATTACCGGACTACTCACAACATCACTGGCTGAATTCAACTCAAACTCAAATGCTTTGAGTTCTGAAAAGGCGTCTTCTGGACTTAAAAGGTCCAACATATTAGATTCTCTCATCGCTGTTGTCTTCATCAAAAATCTACTAGGTAGACTTTTGAAAATCTTAACCACCATTTCTCTGTTTTGCAAGTCCATTCCCAACGATGTAAGTTCCGTAACAAGAGCTGTGAATCTTATGTCCAATTACTCTAGTGTCTCGTTAGGAAACATCTTAAAACCATTAAACTTTTCTTTGGCGATTGAAAGTTTGTTTTCCTTGATTTGTGCTGAACCGCCACAAATTATAGCTAACTTATCACATATCTCCTTCGTAGTGTTACAAGATTTGACCTTGTTGAATAAGTTGCCATTATCACCAATAGCTGTATATAGAGCGTTACGACCAACATTGTCCAGATTAAATCTCTGACGCTCATCTGTGGACCATTCCTGCTTAGGCTTCTCAACATAGCCATCTGGAGTCTCTTTTGTGGCTCCAGGCGCTCTGGTGGTTACTTTATAAATCTGAATAGGTCCATCTGAAATGACATCACACATTTAGTCATCACAGGAACTCAAATAGGTAAAAGCTTTGACCTTCCATGAGTCACAAATTGACTCGGTCAACTTAGGAACTTTAGAAAATGCCATGCAAAATTTAAAAGTAACTAAATTTTGAAAAAGGATCTAAACAAGCAGTTATGCTTGGAAATTTTAAAATTTCAACTTTAACTGCTTTGATACCACTTGTTGGTCCCAAGTGGCATACGAAAGGGTCTAAAAGGAGGGGGGTGGAATAGACTCTGAAGTCTTTTTCGACTTTAAAAATTTCGTATTAAAAATGTGTTGGACGCTTGAGAAGTAGGCGCTTGACTGAGCGTTTATTAAAGACTGTTTTTAGAAAGTTAACTTCGACTTCAAGACTTGAATACTATAACCAAATAGGTTTAAGCGTTCACTTCTTTGATCAGTGTTAGCACAGCGGAATTGATTTTATAGTCATCTTGTTTGAAAGCTTTTAGTGTCACAAACTGTTTCTTAGTTGCTTAGCTTTTGTTTGTGTTTTACTTAATCAATTTATGCAATGATATGATAATAAGAAAATTTACTGAAAAGTAAATAACACAATATTTGTAAGGTTTGTTGGGTGGTGTAATCCCAACCACATCATTCTTCTCCTTGAACACTTGAAGGCAATCCACTAAGATGATTCTCAAAGAGTCACACAGAATCTTCTACAAGTTAGGGAGAGATGGATGTCGATGACTTGAGCTCCTTGATTACACAGATTTCTGCTCCAAGACACTTCTATCCTCTTGCTTCTTTCACTCAGAAATAATGCAAGTGTCCAACTTCGACTTCACACAGATCAAGAGGCTTAGATGGGGTTTTTCTAAACGGTTTGTTTGATTTTGATAAAGTTCAAACAACTGGGAATATCTCAATAGTAATGTAGGTTTCTCCGAAAAGAATGTTTGAGATATTGGTTGGTTGTCTCAGGAATTGAAGAAAAGCAAAGAGAATGTTTGCTTGAATATTCCGGCTTTTCTGAGAGTTTAAGGAATGAGACTTCAATGCAACAGCAATTTGGCTTGGAATCAATTAGGTATATTTGGCTTGTTGTTGAAGTCCTATTTATAGGCATTCTTGAAAAAATTGTCTGTTTGACACATGAACAGGCGCGTGTCTCTCAGTTCCGCGAGTGAAAAACTTTTGTCCTTTTTCGTAAAAATCTGTTGCACAAAAGTTGGTGCTGCAGTCTGTGAATAGTTGACAGTCCAATAGGGTGGCTTCTCCATACGTCCGAAAGAGCTTATCACATTTAATGCTCTTATCAACATTTAATGCATTTGAATTAAATGCACGTTGGCACTTAATGCATTGAGAATATTTGCATTAAACTCCTTCTGGACTTAGAAATAAATTCAGGTGAAATCAGTCATTGATAGACGCTCATTCATCCTTGAATAACTTCTTTCCTAATAAACGCTTGATCTAGCTGGTCGTTTGGACGCTTGAAATTTTTATCTTCATTCAGACTTCAGGCGCTTGAGTCCTCAAACTTAACTACTGATAAATTCACTCAGAAATTATCAGACGCTCAGTCTAAGAATACTTAGCCTAACACTCTAGAATAAAAATAAAACAAAGCCTATTACAATTCTAACGCTCAACGCTTATACATGATTTCTACTAAAATCAAACTTACATAATTTGGGGTCTAACAAGTAATCCTCATTGTCTTCATCAAAACATCTAACATGAAATTCCTAACACTTTCAATTTTCGAAATCATTTTTAGGACATGGTTCCCAACCTTTTCACCTTCTTTCATCTTGGCTCGAAAGAGCTCTTTCGATATCTCATATCGATCAGTGCAACTGTGCTCACCATAGAGCTCCACCAAATGTACCAAAATAGCTCCCGCCGAGACCATTTTGTCGTGAGACCTCTGCAACTCATTTTTCATTGAGCCCAGCATGTACCCACGAACCCAGACATCGTCTTTGACCCATTTCTCACGAGCCGCGACTTTTTTCTCACTAGCACGCATCCTTGCGGGCACGAATGGGATATCAGCATCCAATACATACCCCAGTGACTCCATATTGAGGACTATCTCAAGTTTTGGAGCCAGTCCACATAGTTTGGACCAGTCAAAGTGTTCTTTTCAAGTAATACAGACAATGGGTTGATAGTCATAGTAAAAGAGATAATAAGCAAATAACTAGAGAAAAGTAAAAAGACTTATTAGATTCTAATGTAATTGTTGTTCCAAGTTTAAATTAAGGACTTTCAAAATAAACTTGGCTCCCACTACATTTTTCGAAAAACCACACTCCACTGTAGAATTCGGTAGTCATTGTTGGAAGGCTTCATAGTGGTGATTGATTTCTTTAACTAGATCAATAGGTTGCAACCTTTTGCTAGTATGTGGCCTAATTGATTTATCAAAGTGATGTCCAACATCAACCCATCAAATGGATGATCCAATCCCTTTGTCCATCATTCATCAAATATCAACCTTTTAACGATCTTATTGATTTATGAATAATTTAAGTTCAACCCACTGACTATCTATTAGTCTAACAATTGAATTTCACCTTGCAACCTTTTGCTGGTATGTGGGGTGAAATTTGTTTCGACTAATGGCATTTCATGCACTTAGAAAAATTCAAAATATATTTCAATATATAACCCCCATTACTTAGGGACGATATTATATATTAAATATCATTTTAATTTCTCCTAAGTTCAGTGGAGGACAGGATACCTAGTACCCTTTACTAACTTAATATTTTTCAAAGTGGGAGAATTTAAATTATTTATTAGGTTTTATTTTGCATATTAATTCATTTTATACCAAACATACAAAAATGGATTAAATAAAAGATAGCAATCCTAGAAAACTAACAACACACGATTCATGGACTTTTATTCCTAGATTGAGACAAGCCAATGTCTCAATCAAAATAAAAAAGAAACTACACTAAAGCTTCCAAGCTCCTTCTTGTATCTCCTCGGCTCGACTTGGATTTCTCCTTTGGGCCTATTCTATTTCTAACTATTACATTTCAATATAAGCCACCTATACAAAGATATTCTAGAAAGAAAATAAAAATAGGCTCAAAAAGACCTTTACAACCCATCCAAAAGAAAGACTAATATAAATGAGCCCAAGTCTATGAATCATGTCTCCCATCACATAACATGTCAAACATGATTTATCACATAATACACGAAAATCATATATGTTAATTTCTAATTAAATTCCAAATTTAATTATTGGTTTTCATATTCTCGAGGAAATTAAATATATTTATGTTAGGAATTTCATGTTAGATGTTTTGATGATGACAATTAGGATTACTTGTTAGACCCCAAAATATGTAAGTTTGATTTTAATAGAAATTATGTATAAGTTTTAAAGCGTTAGATTTGTAATAGGCTTTATAAGCTTTGTTTTGTTTTTATTCTAGATTGTTGGGCTAAGTAGTCTTAGGCTGAGCGTCTGATAATTTTTGAGTGAGTTTATCAGTAGTAAAGTGGGCAACATATAAAGGCTTTTCAATCTGACTGAGGAGGAGAATATATGAGTGTGGAGTTTGATGAATACCTTAGAGAGAATGGTATAATATTACAGCTCACACCTCCAGCAACACCACAGTTGAATGGAGTAGCCGAGCGAAGGAATCGAACTTTGCTGGACATGGTTCCCTCCATGCTCAGCTACAATGACTTACCTTTTTCACTGTGGGGTCACGCGCTCCTTACAACTGAACATATCTTAAATGATAGAGTAGATGCCCGACGCGCCAATTTTGGATGCTATTTTCTGTATGATAAACTCTATGGGACAATCTTTTCTTTATGAATAAAGTTAATTTTATTATAGGCATTCTTTCTTCTTAAACTGTTATTATATGCTTAGAACGAAGTCCCTTGAATCACACATGACTATGGGACATCATCGGACATTGGGAATGACGATGATGACATATGTCTCTAAGGTTGTGATTCTTAAAAGGTTCCTAGTTCGAGATGGGTCTGTCAAGATAAGGAATATTGACAAAGACTCAAAAGACTTGCTTGTATACATAGTTCTTAGAGAACATGCCTCGTTCCATAGGCATAGATGTACACGAGGGTTCTCATTTGGATAATGAGTGAACTAAACAACCCCGCCAGGAAATTCATAAAATGATTATCGAATATGACATTTCCTATAATCACGTAGGCATAAGAGTAATCCTTTAGGACTTGAGGTTCCATTGTAACTTTGAGCATAGTAGACTACACTTAGACTTATCTCATGATTCCATCACGATTCGTCATATGGGATATCTTGGGTATAGTATAATTATGTGTCGAGGTATATGAGAGACCAAGATGAGATCCATCACTGATATAGCAAATCAGACATTTCCTATGTGTGGCTTAATGAATCGATTCAAGGAATCTTTGGCCAAAGTATGGCAATCCAAAGAGGCGGAGTGCTTCCTCATTTGAATTGCATGAATCGATATCATGCAATAAGTATACATAGTGATTGGGTTGTAAGAGTTTTGACTAAGCCATTACTCGAGATACCAATCCGGGAAATTTGATGGATGGATCTTACTTATGCGAAGATCATAGTTATGATAGGTTGAGTATCTTTACATCGTTTGTGTCTAGGTCTTTGGGGTCCGTTGCTAGACAGTAATCTCAATTTGTAAGTACCATGATACTATGGACGATATTATGGTGAATGATACATGGTCGGATTAAATTTAATCTAGTACTTTCTAAATATAGAAAGGTATAATGACACTTTTAGAAAGTGTACTTACTACTAGAACATGAACGAGCCTAAGGAGTCACACACTAACTCCTGAGATTCCTGCTTAAAAGATATGATTAATCAACTTTGGAAGTTGAGGTGAAATTAGGAAAGTCTAGCACTTACCTAAAGAGGAATATTAATTAATTGGTTGGAGATCAATTAATTATATTATTTAATTAATCAAGTAGGATTAATTAATTAATGGACTAAGTAAAGTCCAAGGGTTTTATTTAATTAGTAGAGTAAGTCGAAAATTAAATAGAAGTAAAGAAATAATTGGGTAATAATAATTAAGGTTGGACTTTAATTATTATGTAATATTTAATTAAATGCTTGGACTATTTAAATTAAATAAGGAGTCAAACATTAATCAAGTTGGATAAAAATTTTGGTTTCCAAGGCATAGAAGGGGCGTGTAGGCGGATGAGTTTGGGGGAGGATTTAATTTCTCTCCAAGTCTTGATCAAGTTGGAATCAAGGAAATATTTTAAGAGAGAAAATAGGGAACAAGTTAGCTTGCAAGCTAAGTTCCTTGTTTTTAGGAAACTCCTTAATTGAATTTGGTGGTCCCAAGTGGCATACGAAAGGGTCTAGAAGGGGGGGGGTAGAATAGACCCTGAAGAGAGTTGAGCGCTTAGGCCAGGCGCTATAGTAAAGATAACTTAGACTTGGTGATTTTAGCAATTTACCAAAGTAAGGTAATGCTTAGATCGCTTAATCTGGGTTAGCACAGCAGAGATGATTTTTAAAGCATTAGCGTTTGTTTTGTTCAAATAGTCGCTTAACCGTTTTACTTGTCTTTCTCAAGATAAATGATGAAATATAAAGTAAGACAATAAAATAGCAAATAACAGTAAATAACACAAGAGTTTGTAAGGTTCACTGGGTGGTGTAATCTCAGGTACGTCCTTCTTCTCCTTGAACACTTGGAGGAATTCCACTAAGTTGATAATCGAAGGATCACACAGAGGCTTCTACAAAATAGAGGAAGGGATGATGATCTCGGGCTCCTTGATCACACAGACTTCAGCACCAATGAAGATCTTCACCAACAAGCTTCTCTCACTCAGAAATACTGCTTCTAGAGTCAACAACTTCTTCACACAGAAAGAGGATGTTGAGGGTTTTGATCACGGATTTGTTTGATTTTAGAAAGTTCAAACAACTTAGGATATCTCAATAATATTGTATGGTTCTTCTTTGAAGATGTTTGAGATATCTATGACTGTCGAGAATGTATGAAAAAAGCTTGGAGGAATTTTGGCTATGGAGTTTCTAAGCTTTTCTTGAGAGAGAATTTCAGGAAAGTTTTGACCTTTTCTTGTGCATGTACATATTTTAGGGTTTGCTGGGGTTGAGGTATTTATAGGCATTTTCTTGGAATTTGTCTGTTGGACACATGTAGGAGTGTGCCTCTCACGCGCGAGTGAGTCATACCTTTTCTTTGACATTCCTGAAATCCTGTTGCACTGATTTGATGTGGCAGGTTTGAACTCTGAAATTCTGACAGTCTAAGCCAATAGATAGCTTGCTCTGTATACAATCTGTCCTTATCACATTTAATGCTCTTATTAAGCATTTAATGCATTTGAATTTATTTCCCGTTGGAAATAAATGTCCGTTAAATGATTGCATTTAAGTCCTTAGTGACTTCGGAATTTATTTTAGGTGAATCTGATCTACTTGATCGCTTGATTACTTTGATCGCTTGATTCATAAAACCTGAAACAGTCCATAGCGATTGGTAGTCGCTTAAGACACAATCTTCATCTTCGCTTGACTTCAGACGCTGATCTTCAACTTCATCTCTAATAGACTCACCTAGAATTCTACTAGCGACTTGGTATCTAATACGTAGTCTAAAATCTACAAAGATAAAAATTACAAGATTAATAAAATTACAGCCTTTCAAACGCTTATACATTTGTTCTATGAAAACTTAAACTTACATTCTTTTTGGGATCTAACATAAAATCCTATCTTGTCATCATCAAAACATCTAACATGAAATTTCCTAACAATTTCCCCCTTTTTGATGATGTCAAGACCTTAACTCTTATAACTCTTTTATAGATTAAGCTTTCAAAGAAAAGTCCAAAAGAGATCATAAGTTAGCGTTTGGAAAGTTAGTTAAGTTAGCTAAGGTTAGATTAGCCTCAACAAGTTGTTTCAGCGATAAAACATTCATTCATTTATATGGAAAGTAAGCGTACATGTTTTATGCTGAAAGTAAATAAATTTAAAGCGACAAACAGAAATATATAAAACAACATAAGCATTCATCTTTTCTGTCACTTTCTATGTGCTTCTTCTTCTTGGTAGATTTCAGTCGCTAGATCTAGTAAAAGTCTATCAACGTCTATCATGGTTGTATGCTGAACTTCATTGTAGTCATGTCTTCTTTGTCTAGCGCTTTTATTCAGCTCCATCAATCTTTCCCCCCAATCCCTCAGAGGGATTCCAAGTTCACGAATTAAGTCATGGTAAATGTCTTGTCTTCGATTATTGGTGGATTTCCAGTTGATAGGTCTTCTAAGTGGTCGGGCGCATGGATGAAAACCCATACTCTCTAAGAAATCAACGTCTAAGTCCGGAAGCAAGTGTCTGCCTTGATAGTATCTAGGCTTTCGCTTTTTAGTAAGCATTTTCTTTATGGTCACTATTTCTTCGAACATATATCGCCAGTGCGTGTTATCTGTTTTAGAGATGGACTCTTTCACCGCTTTAGACTGGGACTTTTCTTTAAGATCTTCCCCCTTCTTGGCATCATCAAGGAAGGTCTTTAATTTAGCAATGTCTCAGTGTAGAAGTTTGATTTCATCTACTAGAAGAGCAACTTGCTCAGCGATACTCTGAGAGATCAAATTTGAAGAAGTATGTCGCTCATTATCAGAGGATGCATTCTGGGCTAGCGTCTGATTAAAGTCATCAGACATTTCTTGGACAATAGGAGCGATACTATTCATCATAGAGATTGTTAGCTTGTTGACATTCCTCATGTCAGCTTGAAGAAGTCTCTCTACTTGGTTGAGCATTGAGTTGCTTCGCTCTTCCAATCGAGAACATGATCTTGTGACATTAACAAGAGAATTTCTAACTGCTTTTCTGAAATCTCTAGCCTCAGGATCACTTTCGGAATCCGAGTCCGAGTCCGAAGATGAACGCTCAGGTCCGTGCGAGCTGGAAACTACAACCTTGCCTTTAGATTTGATAAGCACGTGTGGGCAGTTGTCAAATCTCATCTATTGGACTTATCCACACGCTACCTTTAAGCGATGAAAACTATGCATGATTTTCAGAGAAAGTTACTTAGCAATAAAGTGGGACTCTTTTAACGCTGAAGACTTTTCGATAAAAGGTCAATGACTTTTGATCTTTAAAAGATATTTTCATTTAATTTTGTTAGAGATTGATTTTTTCATGCATAAAAAATGAACGCTAGTGATCAATGCATAAAATTTTCAAAGTCATTTTTTATCACAGTCGCTTATAGATTGGAATAAATACAATTTGAAAGTTCCCCCTAAAATTGATAACTCATTTCAATTTTGAAAAATGCTTTAGACATAAAAATAAAGTGGATTCCCCTTAAATTATATGCCTATAAAATATGATGCTTTATGATTTAAGTGTTTAAATCGATCATACCTAATTCACTTCTCAAAGTGAGAAAACGTTGTTCATTGAGCGCTTTGGTGATGATATCTGTCAACTGTTTGTCAGTTCCAATAAAGTGCATGGAGATATCTTTCTTTTGAACATGGTCACGCAAGAAATGGTAGCGAATGTCTATGTGTTTAGTTCTAGAATGAAGGACTGGGTTTTGGGTCATAGCTAAAGCGCTTTGGTTATCACAATGGATTGGGGTACGACCTAGGATTGTTCCATAATCTCTAAATTGTTGCCTCATCCAAAGGATTTGTGCACAACAGCTTCTAGTGGCTACATATCCTGCTTCAGCGGTAGAAGTCGCTATGGATTTTTATTTCTTACTATGCCACGAAATCAATCTATCACCTAGAAATTGACATCTACCACTAGTACTTTTTCTATCTATTTTGCATCCTGCAACATCTGCGTTTGAATAACCAATTAGTTCAAAAGAAGAGTCCCTTGGATACCACAAGCCTACATTTTGTGTGCCTTTTAGGTATTTAAGGATTCTCTTGGCATCATTTAAGTGTGATTCTCAAATTGGTTAAGCTCTTCTTGCATTGCTTCTATCCAACTTGAATCACTGAGCGCTTTATCCACTTTCTTTGGTTCCATTTGAGATAGAAAGCTTGCGAACATGGCCTCATTGATTGTTGCGGACCTCGTTCTAACAGGTGCTTCAATATCTCCAATCACTAGCTCTGGTGGATGGTCTCTAAGCCATTTACAATCTGGTTGGAAAGGGTTGAGAGACTCTTGATTATCAATCGCTTGATCCTCATTTATCTCTTGCGCAGTCGCTACATCATTCAAAGTTCCAATTTGCTCTTGATGATTATTCTCTTCATGATCATCCGCGATTCTGACAATATCACTATTTGTAACCTCACGAGTAACCTTAGGATTAGGCACAAAGATCTCACTATCCTCATCATCATCACTATCACCACCAAGATTGATTTGTGACGCTTGTTGGGCAAGATCTTCAATTCCTACATCATCAGGATTAACCTTACTCGGTTCTTGGTTAGCATCATCAAACACAACATGAATGGATTCTTCAACCTTCGATTTGATCTTATTTAGGATGCGAAAACTCTTTCCATTCTTTCCATAGCCTAGAAAGATTCCCTCATCTGCTTTAGGATCAAATGTCCTTAGACTTTGGGATCTATTGTTATGAATGAAACATTTTGAACCAAATACACGAAAATATGAAACGTTAGGCTTACGTCCCTTACACAACTCATATGGAGTCTTCTCATGTTGCTTGTTGAACATACACCGGTTCTGAGTGTAGCAAGCAGTATTGATAGCTTCGGCCCAAAACCTTTGAGGCAGCTTAAATTCTGCTAACATCGTCCTAGCAGCTTTGTTAAGCGTTCTGTTTCGTCGCTCGGCAACTCCATTCTGTTGAGGTGTTCTAGGAGCAGAATACTCATGAAGTATTCCAAAATCTTTAGAAGACTTCTCAACAAATTTGTTTGTAAATTCAGTTCCTCTTTACTTCGAAT
This sequence comes from Buddleja alternifolia, assembly GCA_019426215.1. NCBI lineage: Eukaryota > Viridiplantae > Streptophyta > Magnoliopsida > Lamiales > Scrophulariaceae > Buddleja > Buddleja alternifolia. The sequence continues at coordinate 26,966,852 of CM033404.1, forward strand.
TCTTGTCACCTTTAGATCTTTTGAAGTTTGTAATTGACGAATTAGCGTTGTGAGCTTGACACTAGTTTCATCTTTGGTTGCTAGAAATTCTACCCATGTATAGCGAGAGAAATCATCAACTATTACTAGCGAATACTTTTTACCACTAACAATCATGATTTGAATAGGACCAAACAAATTTAAATGCAACAGTTCAAGAATTTTAGAAGTAGATAGGCATGGTTTCTTTTTAAAAGAAGCAATTTTTCTGAAAGGAACCTTTAGGTAATCCCTCTACTGGATTTAGCGATATTAACTGAGAGATTGCCTTAAATTTGTGGTGATTCATTTTTCTATGCCATAACCAACCCAATTCATTTTGACTTTTAGCAACAAAGCATGTGGGGTTGTTATCAATTGTAGAATCCCAATCCATTAAATACACATTATGTGTTCTTTTTTCTCTTAATTTAGTGGACTTAGTCTTAGCATCGTTAACATAGCAGCAGTCGCTTGAGAATTTGACTTCAAAGCCTTTATCACAAAATTGACTAATGCTTAACAAATTATGCTTAAGACCCTCAACATAATATACATCACTAATCATGATGTTCCCCCTATGCATGATACATATACCTTTGGTTTTACCTTTGGAGTTATCACCGAATATAACCTGAGGACTATTGGTTGCACGATAGTTGACCAAGAGATCTTTTGAGCCAGTCATGTGCCTTGATGATCCACTATCAATGTACCAAACTGAAGTATCGGTTTTGGCTCTAGGTACATGCATTCAAAGGGCAGTTCTAATTCTTCTTAGGTACCCATTTTGTCTTGGGTCCTTCAATGTTAGTCACTTTGGTTTGAATTAAAACATTCGGAACCCATATTTGCTTTGTCTTCATTACGGGAAGATTGGCCTTCTTGGGTTTCGGTTTGTGTTGTGTGTGCTTTTTAGGTGGATAGTAATACCCTCGATTATAATAATAATCATAGTCATAATCATAATCATAATCATCATAGTAACGATAATATGATCAAGATCTTTGAGGATATTGATGCAGGTATTTCCTCGGCACTGGCTTCAGAGTTGCTTTTGGCGATTGACGCGTAGCGTTAGATTCACTTGTAGATGGTTTATCCTTAGTCTTTTGAGCGTTTGGATGAACCTTCTTCTGTGAATGAATCACTTTTGTCTTCTCCTTGTTGCCTGAGTTGGTATTGACCTTCTCATTTGGCCTCTTACCATTGTCCTTGGGTTCATTCAACGTTTGACTGTTTGAACTCTTCTCAACAAAGAATACACCTTTTCCTTTGCTGGTTGCCGTAACCTTAAATGTTTTTGATTTTTGACCAAATTTGACCGAACCGATCAAGAACCGAAATTTTGGTCAGGACCGAAAACCGAACCGAAAATTTTGGTTCGGTTTTCGGGTTTTTTAGCGTAAAATTCAATTTTTCGGTTCGGTTAGATTATCCAAGTTCGGTTAACCGAACCAACCGAAAAACTGATTCAATATATTTCTTATTTTAATATTTTATTTATATTAGTAATTAAATATGAAAAGGGGAAAGAAACCCACTTCTTCAATTTCAGTTCTTGACTTCACGCTTCTCTGTTCTCTCTGTTAAGCACTCTCTGTCGCCCTCCTCTTCGCTCCACCGACGCTATTCAGCCATTCCACTGCCGATGCCGACGCCGACCACCACTCTGTCTATTCACTCCATCGCCGCGCCGACTACCGCTCTGTAGATTCAAAAGCCCTATTTGGTAAATATGAGTTGTTTTTCTACATAATCTTGTTAGTTGATCTTTCATAAATCAAAACGATTCTTGCACCAGGTTATTCTTTCATGAATATACAAAACAAATTCCATATAAAGTATGAATATATATACAAAACTAACTTCTGGTGAAAAATGAGAGAATGAAAAAACAACAGATTTTTTGAAGGAAAAAAAGCAGAATTTCTGTTTTTTTTTTCTTTCTTTCAGAATTTCGGTTTTGACCGAAACCGAACCGAACCGAACTTTTTCGGTTCGGTTTTCGGTTCAAAATTTCAGTTCGGTTCGGTCAAAAAATGGACCGATGAACACCCCTAGGTATTGACCTTCTCATTTGGCCTCTTACCATTGTCCTTGGGTTCATTCTGCGTTTGACTGTTTGAACTCTTCTCAACAAAGAATACACCTTTTCCTTTGATGGTTGCCGTAACCTTAGATGTTTTTGATTTTTGACCAAATTTATCACAACCTAAACCGGTCTTTTCATCAAAAATTTTGGTTATCTCAGTCATATTATCTAGGTTTCTTGATGCTTTGGATAATGATGAGACAAGCTGCTCTGATTTGGCAAGTCTAGCGATCAGTTCAGCTTCTCTCTTGACTATTATATCAATATCACTTTTTTATTGAGTAATTTCGTTCTCAAGTGATTGATTCTTCTCAATGCATTGTTGTTCGACTTGAAACTCTGCCTTGAGCGTCATTTTATCACTTGTGAGCGCTTCAATGATGTCAAAGTGATTTTGATATAATTTGGCGGCATCTTGACAGTCTTTATAATATTCAGTTACTTTGTCAAGTAATTCATCCTATGAAAGAGGATGAGATAATTCAGTATTTACCTTAGATAGTGAGTTATCAGACGCTTCTTCATCTCTTTCCATAAGACAAATTAACGCTGAGTCGCTTGTTGGCTCATCATCACTACTTTCATCTGATGATTCCAAATCCTCTTCAGGTGCGGAGAATGGTTCAGATTCCGCTAGCAAACCTTCTTGGCGAAGGTCGCAAGAGCATAAATAAGCGAATGTTCTTAGTTTCCAGGAATCATAGTATGATTCAACCAACTTAGGCATTTTGTTAAAAGCCATAATATGAGATTTTTAAAAGAGAATTAAAGCGACTAAGGTTTAGAAAAATGGATCGAAACAAGCAGTTATGCTCGAAAACGCTTAGGTTTCTACTTTAACCGCTCTGATACTACTTGGTGGTCCCAAGTGGCATACGAAAGGGTCTAGAAGGGGCGGGGTTAAATAGACCCTGAAGAGAGCTGAGCGCTTGGGCCAGGCGCTATAGTAAAGATAACTTAGACTTGGTGATTTTAGCAATTTACCAAAGTAGGGTAATGCTTAGATCGCTTAATCTGGGTTAGCACAGCAGAGATGATTTTTAAAGCATTAGCGTTCGTTTTGTTCAAATAGTCGCTTAACCGTTTTACTTGTCTTTCTCAAGATAAATGATGAAATATAAAGTAAGACAATAAAACAGCAAATGACAGTAAATAACACAAAAGTTTGTAAGGTTCACTGGGTGGTGTAATCCCAGGTACGTCCTTCTTCTCCTTGAACACTTGGAGGAATTCCACTAAGTTGATAATCGAAGGATCACACAGAGGCTTCTACAAAATAGAGGAAGGGATGATGATCTCGGGCTCCTTGATCACACAGACTTCAGCACCAATGAAGATCTTCACCAACAAGCTTCTCTCACTCAGAAATACTGCTTCTAGAGTCAACAACTTCTTCACACAGACAGAGGATGTTGAGGGTTTTGATCACGGGTTTGTTTGAATTTAGAAAGTTCAAACAACTTAGGATATCTCAATAATATTGTATGGTTCTTCTTTGAAGATGTTTGAGATATCTATGACTGTCTGGAATATATGTAAAAAGCTTCGAAGAATTTTGGCTATGGAGTTTCTAAGCTTTTCTTGAGAGAGAATTTCAGCAAAGTTTTGACCGTTTCTTGTGCATCTACGTAGGTATTTATAGGCATTTTCTTGGTATTTGTCCGTTGGACACATGTAGGAGCGTGCCTCTCACGCGCGAGTGAGTCATACTTTTTCTTTGACATTCCTGAAATCCTGCTACACTGATTTGTTGTGGCAGGTTTGAACTTTGAAATTCTGACAGTCTAAGCTAATAGATAGCTTGCTCCATATACAATTTGTCCTTATCACATTTAATGCTCTTATCAAGCATTTAATGCATTTGAATTTATTTCCCGTTGGAAATAAATGTCCATTAAATGATTGCATTTAAGTCCTTAGTGACTTTGGAATTTATTTCAGGTGAATCTGATCTACTTGATCGCTTGATTACTTTGATCGCTTGATTCATAAACCCTGAAACAGTCCATAGCAATTGGCAGTCCCTTAAGACACAATCTTCATCTTCTCTTGACTTCAGACGCTGATCTTCAACTTCATCTCTAATAGACTCACCTAGAATTCTACTAGCGACTTGGTATCTAATACTTAGTCTAAAATCTATAAAGATAAAAATTACAAGCTTAATAAAATTACAACCTTTCAAACGCTAATACATTTGTTCTATGAAAACACAAACTTACATTCTTTTTGGGGTCTAACATAAAATCCTATCTTGTCATCATCAAAACATCTAACATGAAATTTCCTAACAGAATTTGATTAGGAGTAGATGAAAGTCAAATCTTGGAGATTTAATCTCATCTTGACTTCTAATCAAATTAAACCTTGGAGTATTTCTATAAATATGTGTGTTAAGAAAAACACACACACTCTTTATTTTCTAGAGGAAATTTTCGTCCACCCTAAGAAGAAAAAGAGAGAAATTTTGTCGTCGTATTTTTCAAGTAAAATTCGCCCCTCACCCATATTATTTCTAGACCAGGTTTTGCTCATGTGTTGAAATTTACCTTGCACATATATTACTACCTTCATATATATAAGCTTAGATTAGATCTAAAATAATTGTGTAGGCTAGCACCATATATATAATTATTGGGAACTATACAGAGGTGTGGATACATCTTAGAGACGAGACAATTGGATCGCTTGGAGATACAAGGAACAAATCAAAGCTCGGATTTTGGAGGAGGCCGACGGCTTCACTGTAGATTCGATTAAGGGAGTATTTGTTCGGATTGACAAGATCAGAAACTTGTACGAGGGAAAAATCGCGAATGGTATTTCGTGTAGTTAGTTTTTTTTCGTTTTATTAGTTCGATTAAACCGGCCATAATCCTGTTTCGGGGTAGTTGTATAAATTTTTAAATTCCGCTGTGCTAACCTACCCCGGGGATTACCCAACCCAACATTAAATAGATGTCCGTCCAAGTCCATTCCTAAGACGCCATATGAAATGTGGAGAAATAGGAAACAAAGTCTTAATCACATCAAGATTTGGGGATGTTCTGCTTATGTCAAAAAGACTAAAGTAGACAAGTTGGAGGCTAGATCCTTAAAAGGGCATTTCGTTGGTTATCTTGAGGATTCCATAGGATACCTCTTTTACCTGCATGATGATCAAAGATTATTGTAGCTTTACAAGCCCGAAGATGAGTTCATTCAAGAAGGTGGAGTGGGCAGAAAGATTGTTCTTGAAGAACAAAATGAAACTACATTGGATACATCTACACAGGAAGTAAAAACCGAACCTTCAATAACACAACCACAACAGCGAAGATCAAATTGTTGGGAATCCTGTCGGCATGCGAAGCGAAAAAATAAAAACAGATCCGGATTCCCAAACCAAGATCAATTCGTGGCTTTTGTCAATTTTAACAAGAAAAAGATGAATACGAAAAACTTACCTTTTCGTGTATTCAACTTTGATCCTCGCGAATCTTCAATCTTCTCCAATGGTTCAATTGCACCATCTCTAGATCATCACGCAGTGGAATTGACTCCGAGAAATCTCCGACTCCATCTCCATAGGCGGCTAACGAGAGAGAGAAGGAAAAAAAAGATTTTCTCTGTATTGTATTTCTGGTGGAGGATTTCACGTTATGTTTTTCAACTATCTATCAACTGTGTTCTCTGGCTTGTGTTAGAGGATTAAATAAATCCTCTAACGAAGCCCATCAGTATACACCCCATAGGGCTTTTGGACAATAATTAGGGTATGTTGACCCAGCCAACTTAGTCCAATTAATATTTAATCTAATTAAACATATATTGATTAAATCAATATTCTTGTTAATTAATTAATTAACTAATATTATAGTTTAAATATTTAATTAACCTAGTCAATTAAATATTCAAACTAATTAATTTAATTCACCATTGTTTAATCCAATTAAATAACCAATTAAATTAATTTGTCCAATTTAATTAATTCATTCTACCCAGGGACAAATTACCAGAACACCCTCCAAAAATAAGACTTGATTTCCCCGTCTATTCCTTTATAATGCGACTCTCTAGGTTCGTCTCAATTGGCAATGGGAGGATACCAAAAGATGTGGATGACACCTAGCCAGCACCGTGGCCCCACATCGTAGCCCAATTGAGTACGAAATGACTATGTCATTACGAACCTTTAGATTATGAATACCGTATGAGTATAAGCCCTTCACTGACGTATACCGATCGAGTGAGAGTCATGGAATATGTCAAACTCACAGGACTCGATGATATGCTTAAGAATCATAGTAATATGAGATTACTAAACACGAGTTAGTTCATCAGCTCTGGCCAGTGACTTTCAATCCAATTTACCTATGATCGCATAGGATACTTCTCGTTTACTTTCAAGACACTGAATTACCTCTTGGTAGTCACCTCACATGCTACTTCCCATTGGAACGCATTTCGAGTTTGACTCTACCTTTTAACGGGTGAATTGGGCCTAACTACTCTGGTGACAGAATCCAATGTCACAAGCACACTGTGACCGTAACTCCTCAGGTCTAAGGCTCACGCATACCTTCATAACCAGTAATCCAATCATTGACAGTCACTGAGTAAAAACCCATGTGATCGGATTGCTAAGAGTCGTGTTCAAATACACTAATCCCATCAATGTATCTATGACACAAACTCCCACTATCCCATAGTGTTCGACTGGCACTCCTTTGTCAGAGCATATGTCATAGAAGTTCATACAAATCTCAATGCCCAATTGAGATTCTTCGACATGCGAACCATTTAAGCGATCAAGTATCAAACCCTTCTAGTGCCCATCTTCTTAACTACTATAAGGAGTGCGAAGGTTTGCCTTTACACACATGGACTAGTTGTTCATTTAAGACATTATAGATGCCATCAAGAATTATACGAACAACATACTATTGCCTTTATATTAATTAGAGGTTGCACAATATAAACTCATGCCTCATATTCTAACTCCTCGTTGGCATCGAAGGCACATTCCCAACAATCTCCCACTTGCACTCTATGTCAATCGCTATGGTATCAAATACCCATCTTCTAAAAGATGTTGCTCTAACACCGCCTGTGATAATGGCCTAGTGAATGGGTCAGCCGTTTAATCGGCTGAGCTTATTTTCTATGAGGCTACATCGCCATTTCCAACGATCTCTCAAGAGATGTTGTATCTCTCATCATTTGTCTGGATTTGTGAGACCTAGGTTCCTTTCATACGCGTGAACTTCATTTCATCACAGTAAAGTGACAATTCAAGCTCTGCGCTAGGGACCAATAGAAGTTCTACCATGAACTTCAGATCCAAACAGTTTTCTTCGACAGCCTCCAAGACTCCAAGGCATTTCATATTCATTCTCGATAGTAGAATATTTTACTTGGAACCTTTCTAAGTTACTACTCCACAATTGAGGGTGAATATTAACCCAAAGTGAAATTTTAATCTCCTTTGTCAAACTCAAGGTCCGAGTAAGTATAAAACTTCCATTATCAGTTCTCCATGATATATCCTAAGTTCTTCTCAAGTACTTCATGATATATATTATGTCTACCCATTGCTCTTTCTCTCTAGGCAAGAGCCCTTCCTCAGATCTTCTATCCTAAATTGCTTTAGGATTTTATTCTAAGCAAAGGGCTTGGGAGGGGCCCATTATCCTATTCGCTTTATTTTCATAGACGCAAATTATAAGGATAAAGATTACTTCTCCCAAGTGTTTCATGGAGAATATGCTCGATGTTTATGTCTTGACATAGTCAATGAGCCCATATCATTTCTCATAAGTAGAGTATTCTCTACATATAGCACCAGAAATGATTGCACACAGATGGTCTCTCTTCGTTTAGATGATATCATAATCCCAAATTATGTCATCAATGTGAAGATTCTAACTACGAGAGGTCCGCTTAAATCCATAAATGGATTCATACAGCATGTAAACCTTATGAGAATCGACCTCAAATGTGAAACCCTTAGGATGTTCGAAATGGGTGTCCTTCTAGAGGTATCCATGTATGAACGAGTCTTCACATCCACGTGCCGGATTTTCATTATATTGGTGTGTTGTTATCAAAAGTAAGATTCTAATGGATTTGATTATAGTTGTGGCAAAGGGGCTTCCTCATAGTCAATGTCCTTCTTTTGACTACACCTTTTCGCCATCAGTCTGACCTTTCCATACGAATCAATCTTTCTCTTGTAGATGTATTAGCCTCTGATGAGTACAAAACTCTTGGGGCGATCTACTAGAGTTTAGGATTGATTCAAAGACATCTAATCCATCTTCACTTTCATAACCTCGACACCTTCTCGTAGAGTCCATATCCACCATCAATTTGTCATGGTAGAGGGATTGTATCCTTGGTTCTCCTCTGCTACATCATTTATCTTATGCTTTCTTTGTAGCAGACAACCACTTCTCTCGGGGGGCTGAGATACTCTACCATATCAATCGTTGGTGGTTGTGTTTTAATGGGCTTGGTTTAGTTCCTTGAATAGTAGTGTCCTAAGATGTTTTGTTTTATTCTCTTAGAATAATCTTTCCACCTTCTCCAATTTCTCGAACGATCTTATCTTCGAGCAAATAGACCTCTAAGGCCATAATGATCCCCTGATCATCATGTAGGTAAATAGAGTTCTCTGACTGAATCTTTGGGATAACTAACAAAACTTTATTTTAAGGACCAAGCCTCCAGATTCTTTAATTTTATCTTTTCTACATAGGTTGGGAATTCCCATACCGTCACGTGTTTAAGATCAGGCTTCCACTGGAGCCACATCCGATATGGTGCCTTAGGAATGAATTTGGAGGAACATCTATTCAAGATGAACCTATGAGTAGCGCAAGATTCACTATGAATTGGGTAATTCTATATAGCTTAGCATAGAATGAGTCATGTTTAACGATGTCTCATTCTTGCATACTACTGCCCTATTCATTTGTAGAGTCACTGGAAGTATCAACTGTGAAACTATGTTACGTTCTTTTAGGAACGGGTCAAATTAGGAAATCATACACTTGACATTACAATCCAATTGTAGTGTCTTAGTAAGATACCACATATTCAACCATAGACGTCAGTACGCACAAACTTTATAACTTGAGTGGCCCTTTAATATATTCCCTATGAAGAGAGATTCGGTCATCTTGCCTATGAGATAAGATTCTTAAGTTTGGATAGGTATCCAATCCCAATGGGCTTGTACCCCCATGTTTATCCTAACTAGTGAATCTTATGCTCGTAAGGCATGACCTAATCTTAGGTGCCAAACAATTCCTCTAGTTTGTTTCTAGCATACTACGTTCTCTAGCTTAAGTGTTCACAGTGTACTAATTCCAAACTTTCAAATCGTGTTAACAATTTTAGTAAGGATGTATTGTTCCTACACTTATTTCCAAAATAAATGTCATGAAAGTTATTAACAGACTTAAAGAAGCATCATTTCTTGACCAAGTCAGAAAACGATAACTTTCTTAATTCCATTTGATAAAACTAATCAATCATCCAAACATGTTCAGAATTATAAAAGAACAGAGGTGGACTATATTTGGATACACTCGACACCATGTCTGGTTCCAATATTGATCACCTCTTGTTTCTCCAGCTTTTGTACTTCTTTCTAATTCTTCAATCATGAGCACTAGCTCTAGAATGTAGAATAGAAAAAAGTTGAGAAAACCGGTCATAGAACAGTTGTTTCCAAAACACATAGTTCTATGTCCAGTGCGCTTCATGTTTAAGCCCTACTCATCGTCTCATTCTTAGACTTGAGAAATGCTTTCTTCAAGCATACAAATCAATGACTCTGAACTGAGGACCTTCCTCAAGTTTCTAAGCCTGGTGATTTGGTTAGGCTAGTACAGACAAAATTCTCAAGCATAATATTAAACGGGTTAATTTCTAAGAGAGATAAAATAAACGCAGAAAATGAACAAGATTCAATTAGGATGTTTATATTGTACACACGTAAAACTAGGACTTTAATTTTACTTGGCTCCCACAACATTTTTCGAAACATCGCACTCCCACTGCAATTTTTGGAAATCTCGTTGGATAGATTTCGTAGTGAGTATTAAGTTCTTCAAATAATTCAGTGGGTTGCAACCTAACCGATTTCTGGCCCACTGATTATTCAAAGTGGTGTCGTACACCAATTTATCGAATAAATGATTCAATACCCTTCCCCATAATTCACAAAGCCGCAACCTAACCGATTTCTAAGCCCGTGAATTACCCGAGTTCATCCCACTGACTCCTTTAATCTAACATTTGAATTTCACCTTGCAACCTAACCGGTTTCTGGGGTGAAATATGCTTCGACTAAGGCATTTCATGCACTTAATAAAATTTCAAATTATTTCCAGATGCATAACCCCCATAACTGGGAAGCATTACACATTGGTTGTAATTTTAATTTCATTAAGCTTAGTGGAGGGACAGGATGTCCCACATCCTTTACTAACTCGGTATTATTGAATTTGGAAGAATTTAAATATTTTAATCAAGGTCTCACAATGCATATTAACTTCTAACATGCTAACATGCATATAAAGCGTAGAAAAACCTAGCAATTCTACTATTAGACATTTTCATGGACTAACTAGATCGGCCCAAGCCAATGGGCTAATCAACATATATATTTTAAGCATGCATAATAAAACATAAATCCAAGTCCATGAAAGGTGTATCTTATCACATATAACAAGCATTTAAACATAAAAACACACATGCGATAAGAGCATAAAATAAATTTAATTTATTTTGTTAATCAAATCCAATTTGATTATTACAAAACTAAATCCCATTTAATTTTGTCACTAAGACTAAATCCTATTTAATCGAAGTGAAATTAAATCCAATTTAATTTTATGTAATCGAAAAATCTATATCATAGTCAATTAAATCTAATTTTGTTAATAACAAAGCTAAATTTAATTTAATTTTGATAAGATGATTAAATCCAATTTATTCTTCATGGAATTAAATCCAATTCAATTTCCATTAGAAGATTAACACTAATTTAATCAAAGCGATATTAAATGTATTTGAAATTAATTCTCACTTAATTTCAATGGGAGGATTAAATCAACTTTAATCTAAGTGGAATTAAATCCTTCTTAATTTTCATAAAATAGATTAAACCGATTTCAATCATTGTGAAAACGAGTCTCACGTAATTTTTATGAAAATGATTAAATCGATTTTGATCTTAGTGAAATTAAGTCCCACTCAATTTCTATGAAAAGATTAAATTAATTTCAATCAATGTGATATCAAGTCACACTTAATTTCAATGGGAATGATTAAACCAACTTTAATTTTAGTGAAATTAAGTCCTACTCAATTTCAATGAAAGATTAAAATAATTTAAATCAATATGAAATTAAGTCCCACTTAATTTCTATGGGCCTATGAATCATTGATTTAGTCCCACTTAATCAATTACTAAATTAAATATCATTTAACTTTGATGGGCAAATTAAATAGGTTCAAAATATCAACAAAACTAAATCCCATTTAATTTTGTTTAATAAATTAAATCTTAATTTAATTTATGTAAATCAAATATAATTTAATTTTTATTATATCCAATTTAATAAGAATTTAAATTGATTTAATTTAAAAGGAAGGCTTCAAAAAGATTGACCCAATTAGTTGAAATTGGGTTTGGGTTTTACTCAATTAATAATTCAATTGCAATTTGGGTTCAAGCCCAATAGTTTATTCAATTCTATTGAATTAATTGGTGTTGGGTCAAGCCCAAATACGTAATTGAATTAATTTGAGTTGGGCAACAATTAATTAATCGTGTTGGGCCAAGCCCAATACTCCTTGATTAAAAATAGGTTGAGCTATTTATTTAATTAATTCGAGTGGGCCAAGCCCAACTCCCTTTAATTAATAAAATCAGCTTGGACTTTTGTTTAATTAATTCGAGTGGGCAAGCCCAACTCATCATTAAATAAATTAGCATTGGACCAAGCCCAACACAACAAAATACCCTAATAGCCCAAAGCCCAACTCATTTTCTTCCTCCTTTCTACATCCCGCCGCCATCATCGCGTCGGCGCCGCTCCGACGACTTTCGTCAGTTTAGTGACAGCTGACATCGCGAGGACGACGATTAGCTCAACCCCGATGATTAGCGCAAGAAGCCGAGAAACATGGCTGTTACAACCATCTTCTCCGGCGACTGGAACTACGATTAAGCGGCGATACTACCCCCACAATCCGGCGTCGTCAGCGGTGACTTAAGCCTCGATTCCAGCCTTCAATTAGTCGCGGCCAAATTGGCTATTTACCGGCGCCTTTGATTCACATCGCTGCTAACGTCGTCCAGCGTCACTTTTTACGTCATCGATCGGCGCGTCTAGCTCCATCTATGGCAGCGCTTTCAGCGCCGGCAAACATTGCCGAAAAATGTCTGCTTTTCGAACGGTAGGAATCAATTTCCAGAAAAGTTCATATTTTTGCGTTTTTCAAAACAGCCCGAATTTCAGATTTTTCACATAAACATCAAACAATTTTCTAAAAAAATCATTCAATCAAAATTTCAGAATCTCAGATTTGTTTAACAGCCCCAAATTTAGAGTCCGATTCCAAAGAAATTCATCGTATTTGCAGTTTTCAAAATCATGCAATTTTCAGATTTAATAATTTATTTGAAATTTTCGATCCAATCTTAAATTCCAAAATAACAACAGATTTTTCGAGACAAACTTTTGATAATTCAAAATCATCAATTGCGTAATTATCATGAACATAGAATATGAACACGAAGAACACGCAAACGTAATTAGAAAAGCCAACAAATTTGGCTCTGATACCACTGTTGGGAATTCTGCCGGCATGCACAGCGGAAAAATAAAAATAAATCCGGATTCCCAAACCAAGATCAATTCGAGGCTTTCGTCGATTTTAACAAGAAAAAGATGAATACGAAAAATTTACCTTTTCGCGTATTTAACTTTGATCTTCGCGAATCTTCAATCTTCTCCAACGGTTCAATTGTACAGTCTCTAGATCATCGCGCGATGGAATTGACTCAAGGAAATCTCCGACTCCATCTCCATAGGAGGCTAGCGAGAGAGAGAAGAAAGAAAAAGATTTTCTCTGTAATGTATTTCTGGTGGAGGATTTCACGTTATGTTTTTCAACTGTCTGTCAACTGTGTTCTCTAGCTTGTGTTGGAGGATTAAAATAAATCCTCCAATGAAGCCCATCAGTACACGTCCCATAGGGCTTTTGGACAATAATTTAGCTATGTTGACCCAGTCAACTTAGTCCAATTAATTTAATCAATTAATATTTAATCCAATTAAATATATATTGATTAAATCAATATTCTTGTTAACTAATTAATTAATTAATTAACTAATGTTATAGTTTAAATATTTAATTAACCTAGTCAATTAAATATTCAAACTAATTAATTTAATTCACCATTGTTTAATCCAATTAAACAACCAATTAAATTAATTTATCCAATTTAATTAATTCATCCTACCCAGGGACAATTACCATAACACCTTCCAAATACAAGACTTGATTTCCCAATCTATTCCTTTATAGCGCGACTCTCTAGGTTCACCTCAATTGGCAATGGGAGGATACCAAAGGATATGAGTGACACCTAGCCAGCATCATGACCCCACATCGTAGCCCAATCGAGTACTAAATGACTATATCACTACGAACCTCTAGATTGTAAATACCGTATGAGTATAAGCCCTTCACTGACGTATCCCAATCGAATGAGAGTCATGGAATATGTCAAACTCACAGGACTCGATGTTATGCGTTCATCAGCTCTGGCCTGAGACTTTCAATCTCATTTACCTATGATCGTATAGGATACTTCTCGTTTACTTTCGAGACATTGAATTCCCTCTTAGTAATCACCTCACATGCTATTTGCCCATTGTAACGCATTTCGAGGTCGACCCCACCTTTTAACGGGTAAATTGGGACTAATTACTCTAGTGACAGAATACAACGTCACAAGCACACTGTAACTGTAACTCCTCTGGTCTAAGGCTCACACATACCTTCATAATCAGTAATCCAATCATTGACAATCACTGAGTAAAAACCCATGTGATCGGATTACTACGAGCCGTGTTCAGATACACTAATCCCATCAATGTATCTATGACACAAACTCCCACTATCCCATAGTGTTCGACTGGCACTCCTTTGTCAGAGCATGTGTCATAGAAGTTCATATGAATCTCAATGCCCAATTGAGATTCTTCGACTTGCGAACCATTTAAGTGATCAAGTATCAAACCCTTCCAGTGACCGTATTCTTAACTACTATAAGGAGTGCGAAGGTTTGCCTTTACACACATGGACTAGTTGTTCATTTAAGACTTTATAGATGCCATCAAGATTTATACGAACAACATACTATTGTCTTTATATTAATTAGAGGTTGCACAATATAAACTCATGCCTCATATTCTAACTCCTCGTTGGCATCGAGGGTACATTCCCCACACAAATAGGGTACCTCAACTGCCTGAGAGGTATGGATATCTACTGTAGAGGGAGCTAAGCCTCCATTGTTTATTAGAGGAGGGTCATGGAGATGATCCCTCCACATATGATCAAGCGATAGTGAATATGGATGCTGAAAGATAGCGTGAAGCTATGCATTCAAACCAAGTCTGGACACTTGTAGATCGGCTTGATGGTATTGTCCCAACTAGGTGTAAATGGATTTACAAGAGAAAGATTGGTGTTGATGGCAAGGTTGACACCTATAAAGTCAGTCTAGTGGCAAAAGAGTATAGTAAAAAAGAAGGAATTGACTACCAAGAAACCTTTTCGCAAGTAGCTATGATCAAGTCTATAATAATTCTACTTGCAATAGCAGCCCACCTTAACTATGAGATATGGCAAATGGATGTCAAAACTGCTTTTCTGAATGGATTCCTAGAAGAGGATATCTATATGGAATAGTCTAAAGGTTTTGTATCCGAGGATGGTATCCATAAGGTGTGCAAGCTTGAAAGATCCATTTTTCGACTAAAGCAAGCATCTTGTAGCTGGAATCTACGATTTGATGAGGCAATCAAAGGATTTGACTTCATAAAAAACGAAGACGAGCCATGTGTTTATAAGAAGGTTAGTGAGAGCAAGATGTCATTCCTTGTGCTATATGTAGATGGCATATTGCTTATAGGCAATGATATAGGAATGCTCACCACTGTTATGAAGTGGCTTCCGAGTACTTTCTCCATGAAAGACTTGGGGGAAGCTACTTACATTCTGGGAATTTCGAATCTATAGAGATCGAACAAATAGAATGATAGGGCTCTCTCAAGCCCTTTGCTTAGAAAAGGTCCTGAAGAGATTTAGGATGGAGGATTCTAAGTAAGGGTTCCTGCCAATGAGGCACGGGGTGCATCTCTCAAAAACTATGTGTCCTCAAAGTGAGGAAGATAGAAAAGAGATGAGCATTGTACCCTATGCATCTGCAGTGGGTAGGCTGATGTACGCAATGTTGTGTACTAGACCTGACATTGCTTATGCAGTAAGTGTTGTTAGTTGATTTCAAGCAAACCTAGGCAAGGAACATTGGATAGTTGTGAAAAATATCCTAAAGTATCTGAAGAGAACTAAGGATATGATTCTCATCTATGAGAGTGGTGACCTAAGAGTGGACGGTTACACCGACTCAAATTTCCAATTAGATGTCGATAATCAAAAATCCACCTCGGGGTTCATATTCACCCTCGATAGTGGGGCGGTGACTTGAAAAAGTTCCAAGCAAAGTACAACCGTGGATTCCACCATAGACGCTGAATATGTAGCTGCCTCTGAGGAAGCCAAAGAAGCTGTTTGTCTAAGGAAATTTCTTGGAATTTCAAGTGGTTCCAAGCGTGGAGCTCTCGTTGCCACTTTATCGTGACAACACTGGAGCAATAGCGCAGGCAAAGGAACCAAGGTCTCACAACAAGTCCAAACACAAAAAGAGAAGATATCACATCATAACAGAGATCGTTGCCAGAGGGGAAATATCTGTTTAGAAAATAGCCACAGCAGACAATGTCGCTGACCCATTGACCAAGCCATTGGCACAGGCGGTGCTAGAAAGACATATTGAAAAGATAGGCATAGAATACCATAGCAAATGGCATTGAGTGCAAGTGGGAGATTGTTAGTGTTATGGCCTCAAATGCCATAGAGGATAGAGTTATAGGGCATTAAATAGTAACTAAATATTCTTATATTAATAAAAGGCATTTCATGTTGTTTCTTATAGGTATTTGTAAGGTTTCATAAACAACGTATAGTCCTTGATAATAAGGCGAACCTTCTATTCCCTATGGGTTAGGGAGAATGGCACTAGAAGTGTTTGATCCTTAGTATCTAAATTGGTTCGCAAGTCGAAGAGAGTATTAACTGGACATCATTACTGGACAGAGACTTGTATGACATAAGTTTTGACAGGGAAGTTCCAATCGAACACTATGAGTATGTTAGTGGGAAGTTATGTCATGGAAACATCAGTCAGACTGATGAGTTCGAACACGGCTCGCATCACTTATGTCACATGGGTTTTCACTCAATGACAGTCAATGATAAAACTGATAAGTTGTGATGGATACGAGTGAACCTTAGACCTGAGTAATAACGTTGAAGATGTGCTTGTGACATCAAATCTGTCATTAGAGTAGTTAGATCCAATTCACCAGTTGGTGGGGTCAACCTCGAAGTTCGGCTTGATGGGCAAGTAGCAATCTTAACTGGTTAGCAAGATGGAATTTATTCTCTCATAAGTGAATGAGTTAAATATTCTATGCTATCATGAATGGGTGAGGTCAAAGACTTTAGCCAAAGCATTAGAGATACTCATGTTGGACATAAGAGTATACTCAGTGACCTCGATTCATTGTAAGCTAATCATATGGTAATGTCTTGTGAGTTTGACTAAACCATAACTCTCACTTGACTGGGATATAAGAATAAATTGTTTATACTCGTACGGTATTCACAGCGTGAAAGGTTTGTAATGATTCTATTGTTTTGTTCTCAATTGGGATACGATGTAGGACACGAGACTGGCTAGGTGTTACCTTCATCCTTTTGGCTTCCTCCCAATTGCTTTTTGAGACGAACCTAAAGAGCCGCGCTTAAAGAAATTGCAAAGGAAAAACTATGGAATAAGACTTGAGAGATTATTCGGTATTTGATAGCGCAATTAATTAATTATTTAAATCATTAGATGATCTTATTAATTAATTTCTTTATGAAATTAATTATAGAATTAACTTGGATCAATTAGTTATTTAATAATTTATTTGTTGGATAAATAATATTAATTAAATAATTAATTAAATTAAAACCATATACATGTACTAAGCTTGAGGGCTTATAAAAGCCCAAGTGGGCTTCCATTATGGATGCCTAGGCCTAGTAATTTTGGCTTAATTATTTTCTTGTGTAGTATAAATACTAGTTAGTGAAAATAATTAACCCTAACCTCATAATTGTCTTTCTCTCCAAGTTATAGAATTCCACTTCTCTCTCTCTCTCTAGCCGTCCATAGGGGAAGGAAAATAAGGATTTTTCGCTCTCAATTCCGGCGTGGTGATTTAGAGGCAGTGGCTGTTTTGCTGCTTGGAAAAGGGATCAAAAGCTGGTTCAGAATTTTCAATAACGCGAAGAAAGGTACACTTTCTTTAACATGATTTGAATACATGAAATCGGAGATGAAGCATCGTGGGATTTAAATTTTCCGCTGTGTTTTATATGTAAAAACCCAACAAAACCATATTAACAGCAGTAGTAAGACAATAGGTCTAACAACCGAAATAAGGCAAGTAAAATACATTTTTAGGTTGGATATGCCCCAAGTACGTGGTACCCGCTTGCCACTGGCAATCATTTATTTGTAGTATGAGGTGAATTATCACCCTAGCTACATTGGTATAAGAGTGAGATGTCACCTTGAGTATATTGGTATGATCTCGGTCCAGATTCCATGTCTTAGAGAGGGTAGTTTTTCAAACCTCTTACCCTCTCGGTAATGCTGGAAGGACCATAAAGTGGGCTAGTCTCGACCGAGCTCTCAAGGGTTCGGAGGACATTTATTGCTCCACCTATGTTAGCCTCGAAAGAGGGGCTTTGAGTTTTATGAAGTAGCTTCGGTCAAAAGCTATGGTTCCGAGGATCTTTTGCTTTGGATGTTGTTAAATCACCCGTGGTAATGTAATACACATTCATTGGATGTGCTAGCATGTTTTCAAATGAAGATAACTTTCATCACATTATAATGAGAATAGGTACTATTCAGCACTTAATAAATAAAGCATTCACCCATCTATGCAAAAAGTAAGGGGGGCGCACATAGGCACCTCAAAACTTAAAGTAAATGCTACTGGGTACCACTACCCAACACTTGGATCGTGGCCAACTCGAAATTGTCTAGTAGTTAAATAGGAAATAAGATAGCTTTTTGACTTGTTACCTGCTAAGGCCTCATGGGGCCTAACACTTTGTCAAGTTCGGGGAATGGTTCCCCATGGGGGCTCATCTCCCTCTTGGTATCCGAAGCTGGCGCTCGTCGCTTTGGAGTCTTTTCCATCATTGGCAGGTGCCGTACTCACGAAATAGACGTTGTCTTCTCGGGGTGGCATATCGTGGCACATATCCTCTTCATAGGCACCTGAATGCTGGGATTTTGACCAAGTGTGGATTGATTTGGTCTTGCCCCCCATGGTGAGCTCCCCACAGTGAGATTAAGTTAATGGAGATTTGTTCCCCTTGTCACTGGGATCACTGTCGCCATACTTTCTCTTAGGCTTCTTCAAGGCGTTAGCGTAACAATCTCTCGCTAACTTCACATCTCCAACGGCTTCCCCCGTTCCTACAGTGGTGGGAAATTTGACCTTCATACGGAAGGTAGATATGACAGCTTGAAAAAGGTTTAAACTCGGCTTCCCCAATATGACATTGTAAGTGGAGGGGGTTTTAACCACTAGGAACTGAACCATTTTGGTAGAACGGGCAAGAAATGTGCCCAGAGATATGGGGAGAAACACCTCCCCATACGCTTCCACAGTCTCTCCCATGAATCCCGTGAGGGGGGTGTTGACTGCTTGGAGTTGAGCATCATCCACTTGTAGTTGAGTGAAGGTATTGTAGAATATTATGTTTATTGAACTCCCACTATCAACTAAAACCTTCTTCACCCAGAAGTTGGAGATGGTCGCCAATATTACTAAGGCATCGTTAACCAAGGGGATGCTATTTTTCAGGTCTTGCACTCCAAACTCTATGGTTGGACTCGTTGGCTCCACTTGGTTAATTTGCCCTCCACGTGGGAGTTGATGGCGTGCAATCCTGACGCTGCCTTTAGCGAAGCCTTCCTTGAACTCACCGAGTCTCCCCCTACTGGGCCTCCCAAGATCACCCTATGATTCCATTCACTGGTAGGTTATCCATCTTCGAGTCCGCCCTTGGGAGGTTGCCTTTGCCTCCATCTCTATCCCTTGGTCCCGGGGGTGTTTGAACAGTTGTTCCAGATGGGGCAACTACCTTTTGTAGGTAGCCTCTCTTAATCAGCTTCTCTATCTCAACTTGTAGGTAATGGAATTTCTCGGTCATGTGGCCCTTGTCCCAATGAAACCGGCAGTAATTCTTTGACTGAAGGTGGCTAGGGCTGTCCTTGATCTTCTTAGGCCATTGGACTATACCTTGTTGATCTGCGATGGCCAGGACTTGCTTCCTTGGGAGTGTGAGGGGAGTATACTTAGCAAACCCTAAAGGAGGCATGTGCTTACGCTCCTTGGACTCCAGCATCTTGTCATCATCCTTGGCCCTCCTCTTGCTGCGACCAAGTTCATTCTTGATTGGCCCAACGGTCTCTTCAATTCGTATATACTTTTTAGCCCTAGCCAGCAACTCTTCCATGGTTGATGGGGGCTTCCCAGCTATAGACTCCTTGAACCTACTATTACATAAGTTCCTCTGCATAATTCCTGACAGCAATTCATGGTTCACGTTCGGTACTTCAGACACCGCGTTGGAGAAACACTGCACATAGTCTCTCAAAGATTCACCTTCTTTTTTAACCACCGTGAACAAGAAAGATGTCATCTCGGGGTACTTCTTGTTCATGGAGAAATAATTGAGGAGGCGCTTGGTCAGCTTTTCGAAGCCAGTGATGGTGTCAGCAAGCAGTCGGTTGAACTAGCTAAGCGCCCTACCAAAGAGGGTGGTTCTAAAGATCTTACAGTAGGCTGCGTCACTGACATTATACATGTCAACCTTGGCGTTGAACTTGTCAACGAGTTCTTGAGGGTCTACAACACCCTTATATTCACTTAGGTGGGGGTATCTTAAGTCCTTGTGGCAAAGACTCTGTCAAAATCTCCGGGCAAAAAGGGCTTCTCTGAGGGGGTGCTACGGATAATGGCACCAACTACATATCTTCATACCTCCCATGGTTCTCCAAACTTCCATCATGGTGAGGTGCGTTCCTTCTTCGGCCCTCTTGCCTTGACAAGGTCTCTTTGGAGGTCAATTAGACTTGACCTAGGCGTGGAGACCTAGGATGCGTTGGCCTTCTATCTCTTCCCCTCGGTGGTCTCTCAGGGGGTGAGACCACACTATTCTCTTCTCTATCTCGTGTTGCCCCATTCACCGGTGAGTTGGATCGCCTTGATCCAATCCCACCGGGGGTCAAGGACTCTTGACCTCAGCGGGGGGATTTTCTGGGCACCGGTGGGGGGGACGACTTTGTCTTGAGGCTCCTGACCTCCACGAATCGACTGAGGTGGCGGGTCTTGGGGCCCCTTTCCTTGAGGTGGGGGCATCTCTTGGGTGTTCCTCACCTGGGAACCTCGTCCCCCAGCAGCTATTGGAGCGGGGGGTGCACGTGATGGATGTGCCTGGGCGTATTGCTGAACCGCTCTCGCCACTGCTCGCACAGAGGCGTTTTCAACTAGAGCAAGTGGTGTCTCTTAAGTGATCTCGAACACCCTGGAAGCAGGGAGTGGAATCACTGCTGGTGTTACGGGCGGCACATCTTGTTCGTTCATCGGGGTGCTATTTCAGGACCTCCGCCGTCAGCCGGACCATTGGGGGGATTTTTTTCTCCCACTTGAATGTTGGCCGATCTTCAGGCATTGGTTTAGGAAGTTCATCGGCAGTAGCTGGCTGATGGTGGCTGGTCATCCTATCGCTGGTAGTACGCGCTTGTGACCTAGTTTGCATACTCAATGGCTCGAGCGCTGTTCCCATAGACGGCGCCAAACTGATGATGGTATAAATTGTCAGTCAATGGATATCACGTGATTGACCACATGGGGTGGAGAATCCGATCAAACTCACGACAAACTAGGTTGGGGGTTGATGAATGTATAGACTGCACTCGCTGTTTAAGTGAGCTGCCTACGTACCCGATGAATATGGTATCAAGTCAGTTCATAGTTCTGTATTGGTTTTACTCTCAGTTCTAGCCAGTGAATTTTTCTGGAGAGAGTAGATAATGAGCTTTTCCCAACTCTTCTAAGGTATTTATATGGATCTGGTAGTGGGTTATGGGCTCAACTTTATCATTAGCCCATCAGGCTTATAGATATACCCTTTATTTAGCCATTGGACTATTAAAATAGCCTAAGTACTCTTATTGGGTCGTCAGCCCTTTGGGCTCGACTAGTATACTGCACGCGGACTTGACCCATAGATGGAACCCCGACCTGAGCCGGGATTATGCTAATTACCATAAGGCCCCTAGACATTTTTGGCGCACATCAAAAAAGTGAAGGTAATAAGTACGTGATCTCTGATTAGCAAAACATTGAGTGAATTAATATTTCTAACATGATAGGATTTAATCTGTCAAAAATCCGTAATTGATATTTCTTTGTGTACATGTGTGCCATTATCTCTAAGTTACGTTCACTTAGCCATGATTTTCCTTGTTTGTTCAGTGGGAGAATATAAATTAATTAAAGAAATTAAACATTATTTTTAATTAAATGATATAAGAGAAGAAATTACACATTTTCCTTATAATAGGAGAAGTATATATAATTTGGAAACCTTATTGGTTTATGAAACTCTTGTAGATCCAAATCGCATTCCCAAAAAAATTATATAGTTAGTTGAAATTTAGCGTTATCTAGAGGATTATATAGTTAGTTGAAATTTAGCGTTATCTAGAATATCGAAAGAACTTTTTTGGATGAATTATTTATTCGAATTGAAAGTGATAAATCCTATACCTTGCTAGTTGAATATTATAGAATTAAAATCACATCATTAATGTGTGTTTCAAGGGTCAAGTTCCTAATCATTTTATGGAAAATCTTATCATCAATGATTGAATTCCTTTTTCTCCCGGTTTTGGTGTTTTTTCCAGCCCAAATTAACATAGATGATTTATTATTCATTAGTTATCACCTTAGAGGATTTTTTTAAAAATGGTACAATCTCTCTAATGCAACCAATCACATAGAGAAAATATATAATAGACATTAGTGTCCTAATTAGGCACCTGATTGAAAATTGATGCTTAACAATAATGGACCTTTATGCAAAAAGATTTCTAATATCTTTTCCAGAGGAGTTTACACTGCCTTTTCTGCTATAAAAATATGAAAACTTGATTGGTAAAAGTTAATATAGATCCTATTGTAAACAAACAAGCTTTCACGTAAAAACAAGCCACTCCCTCCATAACCAAAAAGGAAAAAAAAAAAGACTAACATAAATTCACTATCTTAAAGTTGTGGTAAGACGATGAACAATTGAAACTGCATATGCACAATATGCATCAGATTCTCTACTCAGCGGAAAAGTCATGTCGAAGTTAAACATCTGATTGCAAGCAAACCAATATGCATGAGTAATTGAACGTTTATGGATTTTCTCAAGAACAAGATAAAACAACCACTATATATAGTGCTTCCTCAAGGAGAATACATAAGAAAAGTTGATAATCCTAAGGCCTGATGAAATTATTTAGAGTTCGATTAATAAACTAATTCATCCATCAATCAGAAGTTATAAAGTTGAAATTTATAGTGTGTTAATAAGGGTTGTTAAATCCTATAGTTATTTGTATGTGGTATGCCCTTTGAATTTTTGGTAAAACAGCCACAAGCACTTTAATGTGGTGCATGCATCTCAAAAGTTCTTCCTTGATTTGCTTGAACCGAATAGGCATGTATTATTGCAGGCGCTAAATGATGTTACTAATGGCAATTAAATATAAATATTACTTAATTTTGATAGAGAAATATAAATATTAATTAATTAATTTTGATATTCTCAAGGGTAGTTTATTCAATTCACATATTTTAGGATCCACACTTTTAGTATATATATGTTTGTGTGTGTAT
Organism: Buddleja alternifolia; assembly: GCA_019426215.1. NCBI lineage: Eukaryota > Viridiplantae > Streptophyta > Magnoliopsida > Lamiales > Scrophulariaceae > Buddleja > Buddleja alternifolia. Next base: position 26,990,342 of record CM033404.1, read on the forward strand.
ATATATGTCGTATAGATATCTATAAGTATACTTTCCAAGTCCATCACTGTAGTTGAAAAAGGTATGAGAAAGAGAGTTGTTTTAGCGCTAGCAATTTAGGCTCCGCATGGTTGTGTTTTCGGAAATGAATTCTGACTTTTTTTGGGGAATATGTATTATAGAAATTTGTGTAAAAATGTAGATTTTATTTGTTTGTTTAAATGTATTTTTAGAATATAATTGAAAATAGTGTAGATGTGATATAAAATTGATTTTTATTGGGATTTGATATGTGAAATGTTAAAGTTAGTTATGAGTGTAATGATGATAGTGGCAAAAAAATTGAAATAATATTTTGGTAAATAATTTAAGGATTATAAATAAAGTATAATATTTATGTATGTGTGTGTGTATATATATATATATTTATACATAGAAAGATAATAAAGAAAAAAAAAAGAGAGAAAAATGGAGATGGGTCTCCCTCCTCCCCCCGTCAACCTCCCCACTCCCTCCGCCTTTGCCAACTAAACTCCGCCCTTCCCGTTGCCACCATCCCTCCACCATTTCTTGACTTTTGTCTCCAACTTTATCTAAAATGATCTTCTCTTTAATTCATTGTCATGGTGATAAGGTTAGCTATGGCAGATTTAATTCCCAATTAGAGCAGGGACGACTCCAGAAGAAAAGGGAAGAAAGAAATTAGACACCAAAATATTCTCTGCTCCATTCATGCTGTTTTCCAAAATAAATACATGATTTTATGTTCTGACAGTGAGGACCACATGCAGGTGCCCATATCTCTTTAATTAAAATAAACACCATACCTCTTTAATTAAAGTAAAGACCATATCTCGTTTAATGAAAATAAAGATTAAGGAAGGAAACATTAACAATTGGACTAGAATTTTTAATAGTAGTCTTTCATCCAGCTGGGCTTAATATTTGCTCGTTTGGGCCTCTTGGTAATCTGATTTGGACTAATCATTTGAGGATCCAATTCACTTGTATCCGGGTCAGCTTCATACTTGGATCTTTGTGTATCATTACCCACCCCCATCTGAAAGCACCTTGTCCTCAAGGTCAAAGCTTGGATACACCAGACGAAAAGTCTCAAAAATTTCCCAAGTGGCTTCACTTTCTTGTTGAGTTTCCCATTGAACCAAAATTTGTGTCTGAAACCCATGAGGAGTGTGAATATCACGACGGGCAAGGATCTTCAAGGGCCAAATTTCCGGTTGATGTTCGACGACGGTCGGCGGCAGTGTGCAGATCTGAGAAGGCGGTGGGCCTTTGCAAGGCTTGAGGAGCGAAATGTGGAACACGGGGTGAATTCGAGCTGTCGGCGGTAAATCTAATTCGTAGGCAACAGCGCCGATCCGTCGGAGAATTTGAAAAGGGCCAAAGAAACGCTTGGAGAGCTTCTGTGATGGACGGATCTGAACCGAAATCTGGCGATAAGGTCGAAGTTTGAGGTAAACCCACTCGCCGACTGTAAAGGTACGATCTTGACGATGAGTATCAGCTTGTTGTTTCATACGGAGACGGGCACGGCCCAGATTATGTTTAATAGTGGTTAACATGGTCTGGCGTTGTTGCAGGCCATCATCTAAAGAGGCGATGGGGGTAGATCCCGCAATGTATGAGGAAATGGACGGCGGTGATCGACCGTATAAAGCTTGGAATGGAGTCATGCCGATGGAAGTGTGAAATGACGAGTTGTACCAGTGTTCAGCGAGGTGGAGGAAACGGAACCAGAGATGGGGTTCATCACTAACGAAACAACGAAGGTAAGTCTCGAGACAGCGGTTCAGTACCTCCGTCTGACCGTCGGTTTGTGGATGATAGGAGCTGCTGAACCGGAGAGTTGTGCCACTTAATTTGAATAATTCACGCCAAAATTGGCTAATGAATAATTTATCGCGGTCACTGATAATTGACTTTGGCATCCCGTGTAGGCGAAAATTTTCAACAACAAAGACAGAGGCAAGAGAAGTGGCGGTGAATTTGGTGGGTAATCCAATGAAGTGGGCGTATTTAGAGAGACGGTCAACAACCACCCAAATGACTGTTTTTCCTTGAGAAACCGGAAGGTGAGTAATGAAGTCCATTGATAAATCGTCCCATACGTTTTCTGGTGGGGGAAGGGGTTGGAGTAGGCCGAGTGGTTTTTGGGTAGAATATTTGTTTTGTTGGCAAGTGTGGCAGGAGGCAATCAAGGTTTTAATGTCGGAGTGGATGTGAGGCCAAGAAAAAGTGGCAGTGAGGCGAGCCAAAGTGGCTTTGACCCCGGAGTGACCACCTAAAGGAGATGAGTGATATTCGTTGAGGAGGGTTTGGCGAAGATCTGATTCTGAAGGGATAAAAATTTTGTTTCGGAAATAAATAATATTGTGATTGATGGTGAAATTTGTATGCATAGCAGGTGTAGTTTGAAGTTTGGAGAAGAAAGCAATACCTGCGGGATGTTGAGTATAGAAGTTTCGAAGTTGGTCTAATAGAAGGGGTGTAGAAGATGAAAAAGAAGCCAGTGTAGTAGGTGCGGGATGGTGTATGCGGGATAGAGCGTCAGCCACAACGTTCGATTTACCAGGTGTGTATAATATTTCATAATCATATCCTAACAGTTTCGTTAACCATTTCTGTTGCTCCGGGGTTTGGATAGTCTGAGTAAGAAGGCTGCGTAAACTTTTCTGATCCGTATAAATCCGAAATCGCCTCCCTAATAAGTACTGCCTCCATTTCTTGACAGATTCTGTAATTGCGAACATTTCACGGGCATAGGCAGAGGCAGACTGCATGCGGGAGCACATTTTTTTGCTGAAAAACGCAATAGGATGAGACTGCTGGGATAACACGGCCCCAATGGCCACCGCTGATGCATCCGTTGTAATGTCAAAAGGCATAGTGAAATTTGGTAGTTGCAAAACTGGTAGAGTAGACATAGCAGATTTGAGAGCACAAAAAGCCTGATGGGCTGAATCAGTCCATGTAAATGTATGTGATTTGAGAAGATCCGTTAAAGACCCCGCTATCGTTGCATAATGCTGAACGAAGCGACGATAGTACCCCGTGAGGCCCAAAAATCCTCGAAGAGCCGTGAGTGAGTGAGGTATAGGCCAATCACGAATAGCCATGAGCTTAGAGGGGTCGGCTGCTACCCCTTGACCAGAGATGATGTGGCCCAAATAATCAACCGAAGGAACTCCAAAATGACATTTAGCAAATTTAGCATAATACTGATTATCATCCAAGAGTTGTAAGACCTGCTGCAAATGTGTTAAATGGGTTGCCCAATCTGAACTATAAATCAAAATATCATCAAAAAAAACTAAAACAAATTTACGTAAAAGAGAACTGAAAAGAGCATTCATAGCCGATTGAAAAGTTGAGGGAGCATTCGAAAGCCCGAAGGGCATAACCAAAAACTCAAAATGACCATCGATAGTACGAAAAGCTGTTTTAAAAATGTCATCCGGAGCAACTCGAATTTGGTGATACCCGGAACGAAGGTCAATTTTGGAAAAAATCGTAGCACCAAATAATTCATCAAGTAACTCGTCTACCGTAGGAATAGGGAATCTGTCCGGAATAGTGATAGCATTAAGTGCACGATAGTCGACACAAAAACGCCATGTCCCGTCTTTTTTCTTAACTAATAAAACCGGAGAAGAATAAGGACTAGTACTCGGGCGAATGATGCCATCCTGCAACATATCAGAAATTAATTTAGCCATAGCATCCTTTTGACAGTGCGGGTAACGGTATGGTTTGATGTTAACGGGTGTGGCTGTTGGGAGAACATGGATATGATGATCATGTGGTCGGGAAGGGGGCAACCCACAGGGAAGTGAAAAAACAGAAGAGAATTGGGAAAGAAGAGCATAGAGATCGAGTGGAAAAATATCTGTGGGAACGGGGTGTTCGAGTTCAGGAACCGTGAATTGGTGAGGTGGTTGGGAATCCATAGGAAGAATTGTAAATGCATGGAAAGAAGCAATTGAATTGGTGGACATATAGCGACAAATTTGAGCAAAAGAAGCGGGGGATGGTTTAGGGGAATTATCACCAGTTAGTGTGATAAGTTGGCCATGGTGATGGAATTGCATAGATGGTATTGAATAGTCCGAAACAAAAGGGCCGAGGGACTGTAGCCATTGGACACCCAAAACCAAATCAGCTCCATGAATGGGGAGCACATAAAAAGGAAGTGTGAATTTATGTTGTTGAATACAAATGAGAACATTTTCGCAAAAACCAGAGCAGTGTATAGTTGCCCCATTTCCGACTAAGACGGAGAAGGTGGGAAGAGCGATAACAGGCAATTGAAGAAAAGCAGCGACTCGAGGTTGCATAATATTATGAGAGCTACCCGAGTCAACCAACACAGAGACAGAGTGTTCGTGAACGAGCCCATTGAGACGGAGGGTGCGGGGGGAAACAGATCCCGATAAAGCGGAATAGGAAAGTTGAAAATGTATAGAATCAGATGGAATTTCAGAGTGGAGAAAACGATCTGGTGGTGGCGGTGGAGGGTGATCAGCGTAGTCAGGAAGTATGTCGGGTGGGTCAGCTTCGTTGGCTAGGAGAAGGAGGAATTGTTTGGATTTGCAACGGTGACTGGGTTGGAATTTATCATCACAGTTAAAACAAAGGCCACGGGCCCGCCGGTCGTGCATTTCAGATGGAGTTAAACGGCGGATCGGGAAGGGTGTTTTCGTCGGCGGAGCGGGTAACAAAGGGGTGGAGATTGGTGGTGGCAGGGCCTGTTTATAACTAGGTTGAAAAATGGGCCGTGGATCTTTGTATTTGGACTCAATGAGCTTGGCAAGCCCAATAGCTTGTGAGATGGAGGCAGGCCGAAAAATAGCTAACTCACGTTGGATATCTACCTTTAAGCCCGATAGAAAGCAGTTCAAAATGGCTTCAGGGTCCAAACCCACGATTCGATTACATATTTTTTCAAATTCAGCCTGGTAAGAAGTGACGGAGCCCAACTGACGAAGCTTAAAGAGAGTGACCTGGTGATTATCAAACGTGGACGGCCCAAAACGTAACTCCAAAGCCCGAATAAATGAATCCCAAGAAGAGAGCTGGCGATTATTATACATCCATTGGAACCAACATAGGGCGTCGCCTTTCATGGAGAAGGGAATCAGATCCAGGCGATTTTCAGGTGAGATGTGATAGTATTTGAAATATTGTTCAACCTGGAAGAGCCATTCCAATGGGTTAGATCCATCGAAGGAGGGCATGTGTAGTTTAGGGTCGTTGGGAGGAGAAGAAGGGGAAGTCATGTGAGTGACAGGAGTATGAGGGGTGAAAGGTGGAGGAGGTGGTGAAGGAGTTGTAGATGTGGAAGAAGAAGGAAGGTGTGCGATATGGTTTTGGAGATCTGAAACCGCAGTGACGAGGGATTCGTGGCGTTCATCCATGGAGGTTTGAAGGAGGGTGAGGCGTTCGGTGAGAGCAAGAATGGCATCTTCAAGTGCTTGAGTTGATTTTTGAGGCATTGAGGACCTCTCAATGAAAGCACCAGTGATAAGGTTAGCTATGGCAGATTTAATTCCCAATTAGAGCAGGGACGACTCCAGAAGAAAAGGGAAGAAAGAAATTAGACACCAAAATATTCTCTGCTCCATTCATGCTGTTTTCCAAAATAAATACATGATTTTATGTTCTGACAGTGAGGACCACATGCAGGTGCCCATATCTCTTTAATTAAAATAAACACCATACCTCTTTAATTAAAGTAAAGACCATATCTCGTTTAATGAAAATAAAGATTAAGGAAGGAAACATTAACAATTGGACTAGAATTTTTAATAGTAGTCTTTCATCCAGCTGGGCTTAATATTTGCTCGTTTGGGCCTCTTGGTAATCTGATTTGGACTAATCATTTGAGGATCCGATTCACTTGTATCCGGGTCAGCTTCATACTTGGATCTTTGTGTATCACATGGGTCCAATTACTTCCTCTAATAGGTGTTCTTCACTTTGATGTAGTTTAGATAAACTTAAGGGGCTAGTGATTAAATTGGCGGGGGGTTCAATTTATGGCTGAACGTCCCCTAGCCATAAATCCCAGCCTTCAATTTTTTTTTAATAATTTTTTTATATAATTAAATATATAAATCAAATTAAAAAAATTTAAAACTATTCTATTTAAGTTTTAGGGTCTCTGTTTAATTTATTTATGAATATGAATACAATATATATATATATATATATGTATATATATATATAAACACACACACAAATTATATTGGGTTCGATCAATCAATTGCGAACGAAAATAATATTCGATTCCCTTTGATTCGTTATACGATTCGCATCGATCTGTACTAGGTATGAATCGAGTGATTTACTGCAAAAATTTCTTTTATTTGTTATTTTTAATTTAAACAAATCGATTGTAAATATTGTGTATGTACATATGTTTATGCGCGTAAACGTATATGCATATGCAATACAATTCCATACGTATATTTATAAATATCATTGTATCTACAATTCCATGTGTATACGTGTATATGATTTAGTTGAATGATGAATATATATGCATATCTATACATATACGAGTAAATATACAATTTATACGTATATTTATAATTATTTTTTAAAGCGAAAGTACAATATACAATGGAAAATAAAGCTTGAGTGTTAACGCTCGACAGATAGTTATATTACACAAGTTGGGCACCATTAGTATCTCTAAAACAAGGACAAGATTAACATCACAAAAATTCTTGTCATCACATTGTTCTTGCCATAATTTTTGGACTTTCAATTCTTTAACAACAGTGTTTCAAGCTACCACAACAAAGCAAATTCCAAATGAAGCGGCTAAGGCGATTTCTGCCATTGTCAAGGGCTTCCACTGCATACGTATATTTATAAATATTATTGTATGAGATGATATTATTTAATTATATAAAAAAAATCATTTGACTATAATAATGCAAATGTTTGTAATAATTTTATATGAATTTTTATTATATTAAATATGATAAAGTTAAAAAGAGAATGAGTGGATAGTGGAGTAGTATAATTAATAAAGAAAGAGAGTGGAGTGATTGAAAAAATGAAATGATGTGTAACTATATTGAAGAATGTGAATGTTTTCTAAATTCCTAACCATACAGAACTTTAGGCCTTGTTTGTTTATGTTTTTAAATTCCATTTTCAATATTCTGAATCACAAAATTCTAAAAATCTATAACACAAATCATTTTCATTTAAATTCTACTTAACTTTTTCAATTCCCCATATAACTACCTATCACTCACTATATCAATCATTTCACACATTTATTAATCAATATCATTTCCTCCAATCATTACTTTTCTATTCAATCTTCCACTTTTACTATATATTAATAATAAATTTCAAATTTCAAATTTCAAATTTCAAATTTCAAAATATATTAATATTAAATTAACTTTATATATCTATCTATCTTATTCTATTATTTATTTATTCACATAATTATTACACAAATAACTAACTCAATTATTTAACTCATATTTTACAAATCTCAACCACTATTTAAAAACATAAACAAACACAACACACATCACATCAATTCTCACACGAATCCATGTAATACGCATTCCCCGAGAAATTTTCAGAATTTCATCTTAAAAATATAAACAAACAGAGCCTTAGTCTTTAAGACATCCCAGTTGGAATCAGACTTCTACATAGATTCATGGATTTATTTATGTCTGGAATTTTTTGAGAATTGTTCGGAAATAGTCACACATTACACGACTTTAATACATGTTGATACTTGATATTATCGCCTACTTCGCGACTTTGAATTTATTTTCCATGTCCAAAACTTTCTCGAAAGTCTAAATCTACCCGAGGTTCAGTTTGGAGACCAAGCCAAAGAAATAGTGAAAGAAAAAGGAAAAGAAGATAAAATAACAATCATTTTCTTTCCACACTTGGCTTTAGACAATAAGAAAAACATGAAACATAGTTGTAGAATTGCAAAATTCAAGTAGAGCATTCTGAATAGCTAAAATGTACAGGTTCGAGATGATTCTATTCGTCTTGCACCCAAAAGATCAATCAATCCAATTACCAAGTACTTCACAACAATTTTTCTAATGTTCTCAAAATATTTTTTCCCCTGGACCTGGAGTGATCAAAGAGTCTACACACTTGACAGAAACTATTTCATTAACTTTATCATGTAGCAAATTAATCACTCTCAGCAGGAGTTATCCATCTACATTATCCCCGGGTTACTCATTACATCTTTGGACTTGAGTAAAAAATTTAGAACACACTGAAGGAAAATTGTGTGGCCGATGTACAATATTGTCAAGGCAAACTGCTCTCCTTGTTATACCAAGTAAGAGGACATGAGATTCCAACTGATTTTCATGTGAGAATGCATACACGCCACAAAACGGAGCACATCATCATGCTCACGATTAAAAGAGGCATAGTTTCCCGGGTTTTGTTTGTGAAGCTCAATAAACTTTGCAATGTTTGGGAGTACCATCTCCCTGCAATGCAAATGCAAAAGTGGAACTTTTGATAATACACTACCTTTCTGAACATCTAAACCATCAGGCCTCCTTAATTTGTAAGGTTCTCCAGTTGTTGGCTCAAAATCAACTCTCGGCATTTGCTTCCATCTGTTATGGACGAACCACCCATTTTTGTAGTCCCCAACTATTGGAGTACCTAGAGCTTCAGCACAATGAACTCGAAGCTGCCAAAAGAAAAGAAAAAAAACAGAACCTGAAGGAACAGATTGCCTAAGCTCCAAAAATATTTATAGTCGCATCCATGGAATTTAATTGTAAGTGGTATTAACCAAGTTCTGTACTTCTGAAAATATGTAAAAGAATATCTTCTTTTTGAATGAATCATCAGGACTTTCTTAATATGATAAATAATGTTATTAACAAAGAGTCAGTTATTTTGCAAATTTATTTGTGCATGTTACAATTTTTTAAATTATAATTTCAGACATATAACTATACCTTTATATGTTCTTACAAAGTATAAACTACTTATCAAATTTACTTTCTCTGGTAAACAAGTGTTATCCATATGTTGTATATGTAAGTTTATATGTAACATACTTTTCATATATATATATAGGGATAATTACACTAGTTACCCCTGAGGTATTGCGAAATTACAAAAAATATCCCCTAATTTAATAAATTACATCTAACATCCCAAGGTTTCATGTATTGATGTAAGGTTGGAGGAAAACGTAAATTGACCTAAATGACCCTAATAAAATGATTCAAAAAAAAGAAAAAAATACAAAAAGAATTTTTTTTTAAAAAGCTAAAATATAAATGACTTTTGTGCCCCTTTCATCTCTAGCCCCTTCACCTCTAACCCTCTCGGCCCGATCCATATCACTTTTTTGGCCCGGCCCACAAAATAAGACAGCCCAAAACGCCCAATTAAAGAGAGCTTGGGCCGGGCTAGGCCGGGCCCGGGACCAGCCCACATTTGGTCTAGGATCCGAAATGTTTATAAATTTTTGGCTCCAATTTTTAACAAAAACTAAGGTTGCTCAAAGAGTTTAAGGCTCTCATAATCATCAAGTTCATACTTGAGGCCAAGGGTTCGAATTCTCTTGTTGGCCTAAATTTATTTTGTAAATTAAAAGGCTTACATTTGCACACCTTATATATTACATATAACACCTATACTTTAAAAAAAAAAATACAAATAACACCAAAAGGGTACAATTGTCCAAAAAACGTTGGGTTTCCAGGTTAAAAAAAAGTTAGAGGTATTTTCAAAAGTTCACCAAAAATTATAACGAAACCCTAACGGAAGGTGCCGATTGTTAGACGGAATAAACGGTTTGGATGTTAGATGTAATTTATTAAACTAGGGGATATTTTTTTTTAATTTTGCAATACGTGGGTACCCAGTGTAATTATATATATATATACACACACACACACACACACACACATGTGCATGTGTGTATGTGTGTAATTCCGAGAGGGCAAGTAACACTAAAACCTGAGACCAGTATATAACCCGTTTATAGTCTCAAAATCTACACCAAGTGGGGCAACCCCGAGTCGTATTCCTAAAGTTTGTGGTCATCTAGCCTCGTTTCACAAATCTAAACTAGCTATGCATTTTTTCTTTTAATAATAAATTAACTTCACTTTTAAAAGATACATCAAAATGTCCCATCTCTCACAAAAAATTTGCTTATCAAAGTTGCGATTTTCATATTGTGACATGATTAAAGTCACCACTAAAGACAGTTAAAACAAAGCAAGATACATATTAATGAGACTAGTTCTTTCAACAGGATTTAAACTTTAGTAACATAGAGTCCATGTAAGATGGAAATAAAGAAAAAATATATATAAATATGAAGTTGTCATGTCTTTCAAAAGATGAAACGTTATCAAATTTCAGGTACCTGATGTTTACGTCTGGTATGTGGACGCAATTCAATCCATGAACATCCATTGATCATGGGGCCAAGAACACGATATTCAGTAACCGCCTCTTGGGAAGCTTCTAGGCCTGAATTATGTGCCAGAATAACCCTCTCAGTTTTACCATCATTAAGGAGTACCTGAAATCTACAACACCATCAGGTCATGACCAAACATATTCAGGAGGAGACTATAGTTAAATTTCAGAGGATGGACCTTTGTAAGTGGGGCATGGATAAAGCCTTCTTTCTGCTTGGGTGAACCAATGACCAACGCCCAATACATCTGATAAATTGCCTCACAAGCATATCATTCCAATCCTTGAGACAACCAAAGAAAGAGGAAAGGAAGAAGTATAATAAGCAAAACACAATGCTGGGTAACAAGGACAAATTGAATGAAGATTTTGCGGGCCAAGTAGAAGTCTGGATCAGAGTTTCGATCATGCTCTAGAAAATGTAAATTTCATTCTTCTATTCAGTTGTTGGAATTTTAGGTGGATAATGAAGTCAACGGATTATCATTTGCCAATATTACATAATGAAATTGCACATTAATATTATAGAATAAACTTGAATTGTTAGATGAATTTCAATGCTAATGACATTAATAGAAAATGAAACTTCCAATATTAGACTGAAAAACAGAGAATATATTTAAAATTTTCTGAATGACTGACTTACTCAGCTTTTTAACTGATTTTATTTTTATCGATGGAAATAATGGTAGCATGATTTAAGTATCAACAAAAAAATAACCACTAGTCTCAACATATTTCTTTGAGTAAATTCTATTTTTCAGGATATAGTTGAACATCATTAGATCCAAATATACATGACTCATACAGTATTTAAAGTTTAATAATTTGGTAAAGACTAAAAGATTTAAGAAAAAATTCAATATCTTTTTTACATAAATATACAACTGAAGATATCCAGGAATGAAATGTCATTTTATCATATTAAGATAAACAGATACATACTATATACATATATATAGATATAGTATGTACCATATTTAAAAAATTTAACTGTTGAAATATTAAAAATTCTTGGGGGCGGGGTGGTGGTGGTGGTGGTGGGGATCCATCCTTGGTGGGAAACTATGATTGGAATTTGAGTACCTTAGACAAGGATTTTGTCTTCCTTCCATCACTGAACAACCAATGAAGATAGGAAACACTTTCTTTCGTTCTTCCCATTAAAAGGAGGCCGCTAGTCTCTCTGTCAAGACGATGCACCTAAAATACCAGTTGATGAAAAATTACAAACTTCAATTCGAGGGGCAAACAGATTTGTTTATGCAAATTAAATGAGAAACTGCTAAACTGATTTATGTGTTGTCAAAAGCGAGAACTCCGATAAACAGCAATTAAAAGACAGTAACTCACCAACTTTGGACCCTCATCATAATCATATGATAATGCTGCAGCTGCCAATGCATCCATGCTGTTGTGAACAGACAGATTCCCCTATTTCATATACTATGCATCAGCAACTCAAAAGGCAAATAATGCAGAAAGTCATCGGAAAGACACATGATTGAGACTGTCAATGATGCTAACCTTTACTGGCAGTTTAGGAGGTTTATTTAACACAAGTATAGCAGGATCCTGAAATCGCAGCAATAGAAATAATCAATTTAATTATTAAAGTTGACCAAGTCGCATCCTCTCTATCACAGTCAAAACATATCTAACGGATTTGGTTGGAGCAGACCAAAACTATTTTAATGGGGTGGGTGAAAATTGGTGACCAGTAGATTGCATCAACGCTTTATGATTCATCATATTATGCCGTACAATAGCATGGTTTCAACATTCCAATATTAAAACCGGACTACGAGTTTTTGTCTCCCTGTGGGACTAACACATTTACATCCTAACCAACACAAGGGACTGCAACAACCGATTCATCCAAATTCAAAATAGATGATACATAAGAACGGTGCGTAATTTTGCAAACACACCTTGTACTTCACAAGCCTCCGTAAGTAATCAATCTCATCAGCATTTGGGTACAATGTGCCACTTGGTATAACATCAAACCTCTTGGAGATTTTACTTTCAGCGACATACTGGGACATAAATTTTAGCGCCCACCTCCATGATGTCACCATGTTTAACCTGTGCAACAACTTTTCAGACTATAAAGGAAGAAAATGGAGTATCGACTAAGCAAAACAGAGAAATAAGAGAATAGATGAAAATACTTTGGGTTTATATCTTCTAATAATTGTTTAGGTTTATGCAATTCTCTGGTAAAAGCAGTAATACCTTCTTCATGGACATTGTTTGTCCCTTGTAACATCTTGATGAGCCTCTTGAATTAAGACATTCCATCTGCACCTGTTAAAAACAAAATAAGATTTATTTAAATTCCGTCTTCTTGACAGTTATAATAGAACTTCTGCTGTCTAAATACAGTAATAAAATACACCTTGTAACATTCCAGTTACTGACAAGTTAAGAAAAGAAGATCACTATCATGTTCAGGCTAAACTTAGTCTTCTCCAAGACTAGGAGGTTCCAAAAAATCCACCACTTAAACTTCTTGTACATATAGTAGCGTGGGAAGTGTGTAGAAAGTATATAAAAGCAGAGGAGAATGTGTAGAAGGTTTCCATAAATGGAGAATGTGTAGAAAGGTTCTAAATTTGTGTAGGAAAAAACATATAGAAGCATCTGATCAAAGAGATTAACTTAGTATAATCTCGCAAAGAGGCGTATTGAAGGACTTAAGTGTTGGAGAGGACGTTACTACGAAGCTAATTCCGTGATAAGAAACTTTCTACACATTCTCCTCTACCTTCTAGATCTTTTCTAGACACTTCATACACTATAATATATACAATAAGTTTAGTTGGGGGTATTTATGAACCTGCTAGTCTTCGAGAAGACTAAGTATAGTCCGTGACACTACGCTGCTCTGTAATGCACAAGCTACAAGCTCTGCAGGCTTGCAATTGCGCGTCTTTACACCATCTTTTTGAACTATTTCACATTGCTTTAAAGCTCATATATAATGGGACGAGCGGGAAAAATACAACCAAGAAAAATGCACTATTATGCATTACTTATTCCAGCTACCGTATTGAATAACAAGAATGTATGAGTTACGGTAAATTAAAATGTGAAAAGGTCTTTCATGAATATATAATCATATCATAAATAAAAAGAAGCAAATATGTAATGCAATGATTACAGATGGTAACTCCGAAAATTTTAGGAAAAAGAAAAAGTAAAGTTGGAAGTACACTGACGAGGCCTTTATTGAAATGATTCTGATGATTGGAGGAGCGACATCATCAAAGCAATATTTGAGCCAGCTAATAGCAGTGACATGTGCAGCCGAAGTTGATTTCCTTCCGGGCAAAGGGTGGCAGGGGAATGGGGGCAAAGATAACAACTGACGAGGTTTTGGACCCTCTTTTGGGCAGCCCAAATACATTATATTATTCAACACTCGAATGGCCTTTGAGGAAGCGATCGATGGAGGACGGATCTTTGACCTCGGCTTCTGGCGGACTGCTGAGAAGACTTCCGGATATAGGAGCTTCTTCCGCATATAATTTAATCTCGAGAATAGCTTTTCTCTTCTAGTTCTAATTTGAGCAGTGAATCTAAATCATCTTACACTATCATTGAACAAAGGAGCTCAGAACTTGTACTCGCAAACTCCGATGCTGCAGTCCCTCGCTTGACTTTGGTCTTTCCTCCCTTATCCCTTGTGTGTTAATCAGTTCTATTAAAATCATCAATTCTGGAAATATTATTTAAAAGCGTAAGAAAAGTAGAAAATTGGCAAATGATTTTAAAGTTGTGTATGATGTCAGAGCAAGTATTTCTCGGCTATAACCACTTTAGAATTTGGATTTGCATTGTATATCATTCTAAAAATGAAATGTTTTTCCAACTGTTTTGAGAATTAGTAATAAATATAATTGGTTTCAAGCTCAACTAATACGTAAAAACTAACTATACAAACTATCATAGTTTTATTTTATATAAACATTCTAAACCCTAAGCCTCCAAAATTACTGTAATGGAAAGCGTTAGCCAAATGGCAAAGTACATGTATGCAACTAGGGGTGTTCATTCGGTTAAACCGAACCGAAATTTCGGTCGGTTCGGAACAATCCGGAACCGAAATGAAACTATTCGGTTCGGTTTTAACCGAAACTATTTCGGTTTTTTCGGTTAACCGAATTTTAACTTAGACACAATTAGATAAACAATGAAAATCTGCTTAATTACTTGTTAGTGAAACTAATTAGAACATGTTCTTGCATTAATTAAAGTTTAGTGAAGAACATTTAATAACGTAGAAATTAATTTTACCTAGATTAAATGATGGCTTTCAGGTGCTAAACTAATGCAAGTGAACGGACATGGGGTATTTAGCAATAATCTTAAATCACTAGTGCTTTTGATAAAAGGAAATAAACAACAATTAAACATTCCAATTAGACAAGAAAAGAGGAGAGAGAGGCGTACCTGATCCCGGAGGAAAAGAAATGAATTACAAGCTTGTACATATATATACACATAATGCAATATATAAATGAATAGAGAAGGTGTGGTGTCACCTTAAGAATAAATGGTGTAGCTACGCGTCCTCCATCAAATTGGCCTCATCAACTAACTTTTCTTTATTTTTCCAGAAATTACCATTTGGTCCTTGTACCTTTTTAATTTTGCAATTCGACCCCAAAGGTTTATCAAATTCGCATTTCAGTCCAATAGACTTGATATCCACCTTCCAATTCAGTCATAAAACGTATAATCTACATAATATATGTCCACCAAATATTGGTCCTTTTCCTTTATAATAATTTCACTTTGATCCTCAAAGTTTTGGGGAGAATCTTTTATTTGCCCCAAATGAAGAAAGCCTCTACCAAATAATTTTAATTCTGAAGAATATCCACAAGATCGAGTAGACCACATTTGTATCACCTAATTCACTTTAGTCTAAGAAGACATTAAAATTGAATAAATCATGAAATCTAATTAACGAGAATTATATCTCTTACCATAACTTACAGAACTAGGGGCTGAAAATATAGGATGTTACACGACCTATATTCTAGGGATTCGGATCTATAGAGATCGAACCAAAAGAATGATAGGACTTTCTCAAGCCCTTTACTTAGAAAAGGTCCTAAAAAGGTATAGGATGGAAGATTCTAAGAAAGGGTTCCTACCAATGAGACATGGGATATATCTTTCGAAATCTATGTGTCCTCAAAGTGAGGAAGATAGTAAAGAAATGAACATTATACCCTATGCGTCTACTGTGGGAAGCTTGATGTACGCGATGCTCTGTACTAGAACTGACATTGCTTATGCTATGAGCGTTGTTAGTCGATTTCAAGCAAACCCTGGTAAGGAACATTGGATAGCTGTGAAGAATATCCTAAAGTATTTGAAAAGAACTAAGGCTATGATTCTCACCTATGGAAGTGGTGACCTGAGGGTGGACGGGTACACTGATTCGGATTTCCAATCTGATGTTGATGACCGAAAATCCACCTCGGGATTTGTATTTACTCTAAATGGTGGAGCGGTGACTTGGAAAAGTTCCAAGCAAAGCACAACCGCAGACTTCACCACAGAGGCTGAATACATAGTTGCCTCGGAGGCAGCTAAAGAAGCTATTTGGATTAGGAAGTTCGTTGAGGAACTTCAAGTGGTTCCTAGCATAAAGCTCTCGTTGCCACTTTATTGTGACCACACCGGAGCAATAGCACAAGCGAAGGAACCTAGGTCTCACAATAAATCCAAACACATAGAGAGGAGATATCACATCATAAGAGAGATCGTTGCACGAGGTGAAATAGTTGTTCAGAAAATAGCCTCAGCCGACAATGTCGCTGATCCATTGACCAAGCCATTGGCACAGGCGGTGCTGGAAAAACATCTCGAAAAGATGGGTATTAAATACCACAGCAAATGACATTGAGTGCAAGTGGGAGATTGTTAGAGTATATGCCCTCGAATGCCATAAAGAGGATAGATTTATAGGGCATAAACATTGTAACTAAACTATGGTTTTTCTATTAATATAAGGCAGTTGATTGTTATTTTCTTATAGGCATTTATAAGGTGTGAATAAACAACGTAAAGTCCTTGATGACAAGGCGAACCTTCTACCTCCTATGGGATAGGAGGAATGGCTCTAGAATGGTTTGATCCTTAACATCTAAAAGGGTTCGCAAGTCTAAGAAATATTGATTGGGCATCAATAGTGAATAAAGACTTGTATGATGTAAGTTTCGACAGAGAAAGTGCCAGTCGTACACTATGGAAATGGTAGTGGGAACTTATATCATAGACGTGTCAGTTGGACTGATATGTTCGAACACGGCTCGCATCAGTTCATCACATGGGTATTCACTCATTGACAGTCAATGATGAAACTGACAAGTAGTGATAGGTACGTGTGAACCTCTGACCTGAGAAATCGAGTTGAAGATGTACTTGTGACATCAAGTCTGTCATTAGAGTAGTTAGATTCAAATCACCTGTTGGTGGAATCGACCTCGAAGTGCGACTTGATGGGCAAGTAGCATTGTTAACTGATTTACAATATGGAATTTATTCTCTCATAAGTGAATGAGTAAAATATCCTATGCGATCATGAATAAGTGAGGATGAAAGTCTTTAGCCAAAGCATTTAAATACCTCGACTTATTATGAGCTTAGGCATATGGTCAAGTTATATGAGTTTGACTTTATACCATGACTCTTACTTGGGTGAGATATAAGAATAAAAGGTTTATGCACGTACGGTATTCACGGCGTAAAGGTTTGGAAATGATCCTATTCATTCGTTCTCAATTGGGTTACGGGGTGTGAGCTACGAGACTGGTTAGGTGTCACTCACACCCCTTTGGATTCCTCCCAATTGCCTTTTGAGACGAACCTAAAGAGTCGCGCTTAAAGGAAGTGCAAAAGCAAAATCATGGGAAAAAGACTTGAGAGAAATTCACGGCATTGGATGCCGTAATTAATTAATTAATTATTAGATAATTTAATTAATTAATTAAATTAATGAGTTAATTAATTTCTTGGAGAAATTGAATTATAAATTAATTAGGAATTGAATTAATTGGATTATCAATTTATTTATTGGATAAATAAATTATCCGATTAATTAATTAGCAAGCAAGACGAAAGCTCGAAGGCTTCCGAGCCCACTAAGGGGCGGCCAAATAGATGCCCAAATAGGGCTCTTGCATGCTAGGGTTATTGTTTCATAATGATATAAATATATCACAAGGTGAAAAATAACACAAGGCAACTTACATAACTTTCTCTCCGAGAAAAAGTCTCCCACCCCTCTCTCTCTCTCTCTCTCTCTAGCCGTCTTTGACAAGGAAGAAAGGAGGATTTTTTTGTTTTTGATTTCGGCGTGACGAATTAGAGACGTTGGCAAATTCGGCGTTAGAGAAAAGGATCACGTTCAGAAATCAACATACGCGAGAACGGTAATCTTTCTATACACAATTAAACACGAGGATTAGAGATGATTCGGGTTTTGGGAATTAAATTTACTTTTCGCTGTGTTTTATTCGAATAATTCCCAACAGTGACATCACATCCTTTGGTAATTCCTCTCATTTCCAATTGAGACAAACCTAAAGAGTCGCGCTATAAGAAACGAACAAGATGTCCTTTTGTGTTCATCTTTTAGAAAGATATAATTAATTGGACGTATGATTTATTGGTTAAATCAATAAATTAAATATTTAATTAAATTAGATTAAATTAAATTCTTTAATTGGAAAATTAATTAAATGGAATTAATTAATTAATATATATATATTGGATTTAAATAAGATTTAAATTAAATATATATTAAATGGTGGACTAAGTTGATTGGGCCAACTTAATCCCACCTACACGTCCAAAGAAGCCTTAGGGGCGGCTACAAGGAGTCCTAGGAGAGACTCCTACTTGTTGCTTAAGTCAGTAGAGTTATAAGGAATGTCAACTTGCTCCCACTGACCATTTTGTAGACACATGGTTCGTCTTCATTCTTGATGAAGCCATATTTCCTTGCTTCTTCATTGAACCGTAGATTCTAGCTGCGAGAGGCTTGTTTCATTCCATAAATGGATCTATTTAGTTTGCAAACTTTATGAGAATCTGTTTTGGATATGAAGCCCCTGGGCTGTTGCATATAAATGTCCTCCTCGAGGTATCCATTTAGAAATGCGTTCTTCATATCCATTTGCCAGATTTCATAATCCAAGTTTGCAGCTATGTCTAGCAGAATTCTAATAGATTTGACCATGGCCACTTGCGAAAATGTCTCCTCATAGTCAATGGCCTCCTTTTGACTATACCCATTGGCCACCAGCCTGGCCTTATAGGTATCCACCTTGCCATTAGGACCAATCTTTCTCTTATAGATCCATGATAAGTGCAATATTTATGTATTTTATTACCTCTATCTTCAGCATTTTATTGTGATTATATGGCCATTGGAACCGATTTTATCTCATTTTGTGATTTAGGCAAGATTTGAATCAATTTCAATCAAAATGGCAGATTTGGCGATGTTTCGAAAATACTGATATATCTGGAGATGAAAACATTAGTTTATATTGAATTTTATCCAGTTGGAAACCTACAACAAAGGCCTATATTTCTTGTGAAGAAGTCCAAACCCAGTTCGGAAGTTAAAAGGCTCAAAAGTGTTCAAGAATTTACAAGAGATTTCTGTTTTGGACTGGACTGGACTGCGCAGTTTTGGTGAAAAATTCATAACTAGAGTTATGTGTCTTTCATTCAGTCAAGGCCAGTTCAAAATTAAAGATAACACATAAATCTACAAATTTCTAGAAGGAGTCAAAGTTAGATTTGATGAAGTAGAGGCGACAAATCAAAGTGTAAAGGGAATAATATATTCTCCATGCTTTGATGTTAAAGGGAAGAATATATTCTCCATGCTTTGATGTTAAAGGAAAGAATATATTCTCCATGTCTTGATAAAGGAAGAGAGAATATATTCTCTCCATGATTATGGCATCTTTTCATTGCCCATATATATGTCTTGCAAGAGTTGAAGTAGAAGAGAGGAAGAGAATTAGAAAAATAGAGAGTAAGAAAAATAGTATTTTCAAATTTTATACTTACAATTATGAGTAGCTAAGTTTTTCTTTCGGTTCAAGGGAGTTCATTTTGATTCACATGTTGTGAGACACGGAGCTTCATCAATCTATCTAAGGTGCACATTAGTGGATTATCTATTACAATCTATTACTAACAAATCTTCACAATCCGTAATTGTTATGCTTGATTTGTGCTCGTAGCAATTGAGTTGTCAAGATTGCGACCCCAGTTTTCATTGATTACTCGGGAAACATTAGTGTAAATTAAATAGTTGGCGCTTGCTTAAACTATTGTTTATCCTTAGTTGCTTCTAATTCGTTATGCTATTATTGACATGATTAGGATTGCGTAATACCGAGTTAGTTGATAATAAGAATTTAACCCGGTGCTAGGCTTTGGTTAATGATATAAGGAAGTTAATAGGGATATAAATAGCTGGTTATTTATGTTCTTGGCTAAGTAATCAAAGAATAGATAGTATTTTAGGTGTCTATGATCAACTTGAATTGAAGAACGAATTATCCTTGAATCAATGCTTTACATTTATTGAACTTCCTATTTAATTCCTGCCCTTTATAATTCATCCAAACAAACCTCCCCATTGAATATTCTTTTGATCAATCAATCTCTAGGGTTCGACCTGGACTTACGAGTACTACAGATTCTTGTGAGAACAGTAACTATATTTTGGTGCATTTGACACGTATCAAATTTTGGCGCCGTTGCCGGGGATTGGTTTTCGGTCAAAATTTTATTTTATTCTAATTATTATTGTAATATATATATGTATATATATAGGCTGTTAGATTTATATATTTTTTAGTTTTAAGTTTTATTGACTATTTTGTGTATTGAAAAAAAAACATAAGGGTTTTTGAAATTTTTCTAATTTTAGCCGTAAAATTTTCGTCATTTGTGTATTCCTATGATATTTTCTTACTTCCCCTTTTGAGTTTTTATATTTTATGACTCGTTCTTCTCAATCTAAGACCCAGGCAATTGATCTAGAGATTGAAAGAACATTGCGTAGATTGAGGAAAGACGCTAAGAAGACGAGCGACACGAAAAACGTGCAATCGGAAGAATCTATCTTATCTCCACACGGAAGCACCATATCTCTTCACTTATTTTTGAGTGAATCAGACGAAGAAGAAGTCATGGCTGGAAATAATAGGACTTTGAAGGAGTTGGCTACTCCAGAATTTAATTTACAACCTTTATGCATTGAATATGCTGATTTAGATGTTGATTTTGAATTAAAATCTGGATTGATTCACTTATTGCCTAAATTTCGTGGTCTTTCAGGTGAGGACCAAAACAAGCACCTAAAGGAATTCCATGTTGTATGCTCGAGCATGAGACCGACGGGAGTATCCGAGGAACAAATTAAATTAAGAGCATTCCCATTTTCCTTAGCAGATGATGCAAAAGATTGGCTTTATTACTTACCTTCAGAGACGATAACAACATGGAATGAGGTCAAAAGACTATTTTTGGAGAAGTACTTTCCAGCATCAAGGGCTGCAAACATAAGAAAAGAGATTTGTGGCATAAGGCAGTACAACGGAGAATCGTTATATGAATATTGGGAGCGATTTAAGAAGTTGTGTGCAAGCTGTCCACACCATCAGATAAGTGAGCAACTATTAATTCAATATTTTTATGAAGGCTTACTTCCCATGGAGAGGAACATGATTGATGCAGCGAGTGGAGGAGCTCTAGTGGATAAAACCCCCCACAGTTGCTAGGACTTTAATTTCCAACATGGCAGCAAATTCACAGCAATTTGGCATGAGGTTAGATCATAGACCTAAAAAAGTCAACGAGGTAAGAACATCTAACCTTGAGCATAAAATTTTTTAGTTAACTTCATTAGTTCATCAAATGGCCGTAGGAAATTTACAAGTAGTGAAGGTATGTGGTATTTGCTCGGTTATAGGGCACCCCACTGATGCGTGTCCTACATTGCAAGAAAATACTAACCAGGAAGCCAATGCCATTGGAGGATTCCCATGTCAGCAACAAAGGAAGTACGATCCTTATTCCAATTCATACAATCCAGGCTGGCGAGATCACCCCAATCTCAATTATGGAAATCAAGTTGGACAAAATCGTTATCAAAATTCTTTCCAGCCACGACACCAATATCAAACGAATCAATCTTCGAATTCAGGTATGCCTTTAGATGAAATTGTTAACGCTCTCGCTAACAATACCCAACAATTTCAATAGGAAACAATGAACAACATCCAAAATTTGGAGAAACAGATAAGTCAGTTAGCAACTTCGATGAGCAAGATGAAAACTCAAGGTTCGGGCAAATTACCCTCCCTAACAATCATAAATCCTAGAGAGAATGCCAGTGTAGTAACTTTGCGGAGCGGAAAAGAAATTTAGAGTGCCGGAAGAAGAAAAATCAGCAGAGAAAAAGGAGGCCGAAATTGATCTCGAAACTCCTAAGGTAAGTTTCCCTCCAAACATGCATAATTCCACAGACACTGTTCCTGTTTCCATCCCCTTTCCGAGCAGGTTAAGTAAATCCAAGAAACAAGATGAAGAGAAGGAGATATTGGAGACATTTAGGAAGGTAGCAGTAAACATTCCACTGCTTGATGCTATTAGTCAGATTTCGAGATATGCGAAATTCCTTAAGGATCTATGCACCACGAAGAGAAAGCTACGAGGAGATGAGAAGATTAAGGTGGATGAAAATGTGTCTGCAATAATCCAACGAAAACTGCCGCCTAAGTGTAAGGATCCTGGTACGTTTACCATCCCTTGTGTGATTGGTAATAATAGATTTGAACGTGCCATGTTAGATTTAGGTGCATCAATTAACATCATGCCTCATTCAATTTATGCATCTCTTAATTTGGGTCCCTTGAAACAAACTGGTGTTATTATACAATTGGCGGATAGATCTAATGCATACCCCGAGGGGGTTCTTGAG